>JARFIY010000299.1:736250-1472500 GCA_036346155.1 Sinelater perroti | reverse complement strand
ATAAGAAAGTTAATAGCTGACAACACATCATCAATAAATAAGGTAAAATTAAAATTAAGCAGGAAAAGACTATCAAATCAACACAATGATAAGCGGATAACCTCCGACGTGCCGACAGAAATAAGCTACTTTGCGCAGCACAAATTTATCAGGAAGCGGGAAACCCCAATTTCAAATAATACCCAGGCCTGTAATAAGGTAAAAGTACAAAGGTGGAACAACGTATACGATAAAATGCCAAACAAGGTAGCACCTTTAACCCGTAGGCGGGAATACTTTAATATATAATTTAAATATAATTTAGTTAACCCAAGGAATAATAAGAATATAATAATATATAATCAACCATAAATCAACGATGCTGTAGTAAGTTACAGGAGGTGAAATGTAGTTAGCTAATAACAATTTAAAGGTAGAAGTAGTAAATAAGTAGTGTAAAACTTTATTGTATAAAACACAGAGAAGACACAACCTTCGGCGAACGGGGTCATCATATATAAGCAGCTAACAATCGCAATCAATAGTAAATAAAGTGCAGGGCCGTACAAAAAATTGTATTTAGAACAGCGATTAGGTAAAAGATGGAGAAACTCTTAAAGGAGATAAACTCCAAACTAGGTAAAACAGAAACGAGCGCATGGAAGAAAAAATTGATAGATACTAAAGCGAGTTAACAAAAATTAAAGAAGCAAATGAACAATTAAAAAATGAGAACAAAGATTAATCAAACAAAACAAGGAACTAGAAAAACTCAAAAGGGAAATAAGGAAAAAAGAATAATAGTTTATGGGGCAGAGGAAGAAATAATTGAAACAATTACAATTGAAAGAAACAGTAAGAAAAGTACTGTGAGCAATTGGAATAAAAGTAGAAATAGAAACGGACGTAACCCACATTAGAAGGATTCGAGGTAAAATAGATGGAAAAATAAGACCTATTAGGATGAAATACATGATTGGTCAAAAAAATGGAAATCTTAAGGAAAGCAGGAAATTAAAAAGAAACATAAATTGAAAATAATTACTCAAAAAAATCCAACAACAAAGGAGGGAGTTAATTAAATATATGAAAATTACTAAAGCAAAATGCAACCTAACAACAATAAGATATAATAAACTTATAGAGAATGGAGAACCTTTCACACTGGAACAACTTCAAACTATCGAAATCAACAAATTGGAAATAAGTAAAGGAAACGACGTAAACGAAACAAAACCTTGGAAATCAAGAGCTACCACAAAATTACATTACATAACGGCGAAAAATAAGGGTACGAGAGGCACGAGAAGGGTAAAATTATTGAGACAAACACTATAAATAACTGCCAAATAGTAACATGCAACATAATATCTTTGACACGGAAGGATATAAAAATAATAGAGAAGATAGAGGAATATAATATGAAACTACTAGGTAGTGAATAAAAATGATAGGAAAGAAAAATATAAAATTGCGAAGTGAATACAGATTATATTATTCAGGGCAAATGCAGGAAATAGAGCAAAGGAAGGGGTTGGAATAATAATTACGAAGGACTTAAATAAAACAATCCTAAAACGGGAGAAAATATCAATGAGTATTATCTTACTGACCCTCGAACTAATAAGAAAAATAATCTTTTTACAAATCTACCCACTAGTAGAAGAAACGAATGAAGAAGAAATGAGGGAGCTTTACGATTTGCTACAGAGAACTCTGGATGCACCAAGGGATACAGCAGAAAGAGTGGTGATAATGGGGTAACTAAAATTCAAAGTAGGCAACGACGCAAAAAAGAAATGGAAGGCATGAAAAAATACAACGAAAAGAAATTAATAGAAATGGAAGGAAGATATTAGAATTTTTCACTGTAAATAACCTAAAAATATAAAACACATATTGGTACCAAGCTACAGAAGACCATTTATAGTTCGTAGCTAAAGAAAGAAATATTAGGAGAATAATAGATTATATTGTATATAATCAAGAAACGAAAAAATATATTGAGAAGGTAAAATAGAAAAATAGGCTGAACTTAATACGAACCACAGATTAGTAATAGCAAGAATCCATAAACCACAGTAGAAGAAGAACAAATGAAATTTAGCAGGTTAAAGAGTAAGAACGAAAAGAAAAATACACACAGGCAACAGTACCAAAAAATTGTACAAAGAAAACAGTGAAATACTAACACTTGAAGTAAAATGGAGAATATTTAAAGAAACAATATATAAAACAGCAAAAGAGGTATGTAGAACTAAGAAGTAGAACAAAATAACAATATTATGGGCGGACAAAGCAAGAAATACAATTTAACAGAAGAAACTCGCGTGGAAAAATATCAAAAAAAAGCAAAGAAATATATAAAATACTAAATAAACAAGGAAAAGAAGTAGATATAATTAAGCAGAAAGTTTTGGAAAAAATTGGTTAAGGGCTAAATGAAGGATTTAAAAATAATAATAGAACGTGTTAGAACAGGTTTAAAGCCTGGTGAAAGGAAAAGTGACAGCTGTGATTTATGGTTAAATAGTTTGTTACGTGTTTTAATAGGTTAAAGTGCCAAATAATTAGTGAAAGTGAGTAAATATAACAAATAAAGAAACTGTAAGAAAGGAATAAACATTAAATAAGGTAGGACTAACACATAATTATTGAACAAAGCAAATATAATACGAACAGCTGCTGCGCTGATAAGAGCAAGCCCATCGACGCGGGTCAACCGAGGCCGCGCGCGCTTATCGCGATGCAGCGAAAAATACGTGAAACGGATAGGTCAGGGTTAAGGGTTATTGGAATAGATCAACGGTTAAGTGAAATATCTAAAAACGAACTTACCAGGCTGCAACTAAAATAAAAACAAAGAACATAGTGTAAGAAAAAAACAGCTAATAAAAAGTGAAAACGCGGGTGTGGTAATAAATACGGGAAATTCGCTCCAACCACGGGAAAAACACGCGATGGGTGTAGGAAAACTACAACCAAAAACAAAGTGGAAGGTGTAACAAAAGAAGGAGTCCGCCAGCGTAAATAATAAAGTTACCAACTTTTTAATCTGAAACGCATCAAAGTAAGAAAGAAGCTGGAAGGAACAGAGGAAAACACAGAAACAGAATTAACGCTAGCCGACATAATGCCTAAATTAATAACAATGGAGAGAAAAATTGACAACACGAATGACAGTGTTAAGCAAAGCGGAGCAAAAATAAAAAAGTTAGAAAATATAATAAAACAACAAGAAATAAAGATTCAGATGCTGGAGGAAGAAGCAAGAAGAAAGAACATTGTAATTTTCGAAATTCCAGAGGAAGGAAACGAAAACACGGAAAAGTTAAAACAAATATTACTAAACCTGGTACACAGAATGGAAATAAATTTGCAGGATCATTAAATAGACTTCCTGCAGAGAATAGGAGACCCAAAAATCAACAAAAATAGACCTATTAAAGTGGGGCTGACAACAAGAATAAAAAGGACAGAATTTCTGAGAAAGTTAAATAAATTGAAAGGAACGGAAATACGGATAAAGGAAGATATGGACAAAAAAAACAAGAGAAGCAAGGAGAATATTATTGCCTCAGATGATAGACGCTAGAAAAAAAGGAATGAAAGCCATCATAGTAAAGGGCAAACTAATCATAAATGGAGAGGAATGGAAGCAGGAAGAGATAATGTGTCTAAGCGAAACAGAAGAAAGTGAGGTAGAACAAGAAGAAGGGGACACAGACAATATAAGAATGAAAGACTCCAAGAAAAGAGAGAGGTCAACAGACGAAGAGACAGATCAAACAACGAAAACAGTAGTAACCAAATGGGCAGTGCCCAAGAAGAATAGACTCTGGACACAAAGCCTACCTGCACCACGTACAAAAGGAAACGACCCGAAACAAACAACAAGCACAATAGCAAAACGGGATAAGGAAAAAATGAACAAAACAATCGGCAAACTCACATATGTAGAGCACAATGCAAAAAACTTAAAAAACTAGCTGTAAAAAAAATCGGACGGAAATAAAGGCAACGAAACGCAATGGAAATGGACATAGTAATTTAGACATAAATACAAACCAAGCTAAAGTAACAAAAAATAGAAAAAACAAATGCAAAAAAAAAGAAAAATATAATAAAAATAGGCACGTGGAACATAAAAACACTATTAATCCCGGGAAAAATGATACAAATAACAAAAGAAATGGAAAAATACAAATTAGACATATTAGAATTACAGGAAATTCGGTGGAAAGGAAGAGGAGAAATTAGCAATGCAAATTTTACAATGGTATACTCAGGAGAAGAAACCCAAGGAAAGAGTGGAACAGGTTTTATGGTAGTAAAAAAGTCAACGCAAACAATAATGAAATTTACACCAGTGAATGGAAGAATATCAACACTAAGAATTAGAGGAAACCAAAAAATATCACTATCATTAATGTATACGCACCAACGGAAGAAGCCGAGGAGGAGGAAAAACACAAATTTTATGAAGAACTAGAAAAAATAACAGATGGAATAAAAAAGCAAGAAATTCTTATGGTACATGGGGACTTTAATGCAATGGTGGGGAAAGAAGAATGGCTCAGAGGGGTTGCAGACAAACACACTATTCATGAGAAGACAAATGACAATGGACTAAAACTATGTAATTATGCAGCAGCAGCAGACCTAGTAATAAGTAGCACCAAATTCCCACACAGAAGAGAACATAAGGAAGCCTGGCTTTATACCCGGAAGAAACAAGGGCAACCAAATAGATCATGTGTTAGTCTCAAAAAACATAGCAACAGCTGAACAAGATGTCAGAACCTTCAGAGGTGCCCACGCAGACACAGATCACTTGTTGGTAATAACAAAACTAAAGCAAAAAATAACAAAAGATTGGGAGAAAATTAATCAAAGAAGAAAATGGGCAGTTGAAAAATTAAACAATATGGAAACCAGGAAAAAATATATAGAAGGAATTGATCAAAAAATAAGCCAACTAAAAGAGAGAGCACCAGAAGAAATCGAAAGTGAATGAAAAAACATTAAAGAATGCATAACGGATATAACGGCAAAATCATAGGACACAGAAAAATAAAAAATAAAATATGGTTCGATGAAGAATGTGACAGAGAAATAAACAAAAAGAGAGACGCTAGATTGAAATGGATAAACACAGGAAAGAACGAAGACCACTAAAAATATAAAGAGATAAAGAAAAAAGCAGACAAACTATTTAAAACGAAAAAAAGAGAATGGATAGATCAAGAAATAGAGGAAATAGAAACCAATAGAAAATACAACTGTACTAGAGAGATGTACAAAAACATAAAAAAGACAAGAAGAAACTACCCAATCAAGAGAAGAGGAATGAAAGATAACCAAGGACAAACATATTATGAAGGAAAAAAGATTAAAGATATATGGAGAGAATATTATCAAAGCCTACTATTCAGGGAAGAAGATGAAGAGCAAAGGGAAATGGTAAATGAAAGAAATGAATACGTAGACAAAGAACCAACCTATGAGGAAGTGGAAAAAACTATAAAAAGAATTAAAAATGGTAAAAGCCCGGGTGTAGATGAAATAAATAGAGAAATGATAAAATATGGAGGGAAAGAACTGCACAAAACAATACACAAACTAATAACAGCAATCTGGAACGAAGAGAAGATGCCAAAAGACTGGGAAAAAGAAACCAAAATACATGTGCTGCAAATGAGGAAAAGGAGATAACCAAAACCAATACAAAATCGAAAGTCACAAATTTGAGAGAATACAAACATTCACATACCTAGGAACGGAAAAAAACAACAAAAATAACAGAGACCAGGATATAAAAGGAAGAATTCACCGAGGGTTTAAATTATTCAACATATATAAACCATTACTGAAAGACCGGAAAACAACAAAAATAAGAGTATACAAAACACTAATAAGACCCACAATAATATATGCAGCAGAGACGATAAGAATGACGAAAAAAGAGGAGGAACAACTGCGTATTCTCGAAAGAAAAATTATGAGGAAGATCCTAGGACCAGTGAAAATGGGAGACAACGAATATAGAATAAAAATGAACAAGGAAATAGAAGAAGAACTGAAAGGAGAAGACATTGTCAGGGAAATAAAAGCACAGCGAATAAGATGGCTAGGGCATATAGAAAGAACGGATAGAAATAGAATGATAAAGACAATAACCGAGTGGAAATCACAACAGACAAGACCACGAGGAAAACCCAAAAATAGATGGAAGGATGAAGTATTGGGAGACTTAAGAAGAATGAACGTAGTAAACTGGAGACGGACCGCGACCAACAGGAAAGAATGCAAGAAAGTAGTAGTAAAAGCAAAATCAAGCAAGGACATATGAAACGGAAATCACAACTAAAGGCACTAATCCAGCCAAAAAGGATTAAAAAGCCCATGAAAGGGCGCCAATGATACCTCCCAGGAGGAATTACGGCATACATACATTAAAGCCCCCTAGGAAAAAAGGAAAAGCGGACCTAAGCGGAATAACAGATAAGAACAACAAGCTTATAACAAAGGCAGGGAATACAGGCGAAATAATGTGGAAAAAACAGTATAAAATCGGAGATAATCAAGTACCTTGGCGAAACAGGGATAAATCGACATTGAAAAATATTTTAAGAGGCTGAGAGAATAAACAATATACCGGAGCACTGGGATAACAATAATTCCCATACATAAGAAAGGAGGAAAAACTGTGAAAACTATAGGCTACTATGTGAATTGTCGATTTATAGAATGTATATAACAATTATTGGGCGACGAATCAGGGTACATATAGAAAGAAAACTGGAAGAAAGAACAAACAGCATACAGGAAGATAGACAAACAAATGATAATATAATCATCCTAAGAAATTTAATAGAAAAGAAAATGACAGACCTCCAAGCGTCTTTCAATTCAGTAGAAACAGCAATAATTAACGAGTACCTCAAAGAACTACATACCCCCAGAAAACCAATTGAACTTATTAACTCAGTCTACAGAAGTGCTAAAAGTTCTCGCTTTACTTTCGAACAGCTAAGACTTGTACACTCCCATCGCGGCTTGGAAGTGCGAGTGTGCTTATCAACGCTCGGTCTCAGTGATAACCGCAAACGAACAACATTCTTTTACATTTTATATTCTGGTAACAAATTTTATTTCATTTATTAAGTTTTAATAACCACAAGCGTATCCTGCACCCCCTCTTTAGGGGGTGACCGCTTCAATCGCCATGTCCAAAAGAAACTCAGATCACCTATCTCCACCGATCACCGATCTACAAGAAAAATATCAATGACAACCCAATTCTGTAATTGAAAAAAATAGATATTACTTTCCCAGCCATCTGGAACCCTCTGCTGAAAACAAGGATAACTCAACCAAAGAACCACCCAAAATTAAAATTCCACCTATCTTTCTGTATGGTCCAATTAATCACAAAGCAGTAATCAGCAACATAAAAACCCTCGCCAAAGCTGAATTCACAACATCTCTAAATTCCACTAACTTAAAAATTACCCTAACAACCCAGGAAGATTATAGAACTTTAGCTAAACATTACATAGAAAACAAAATAGCACACCATACATTTCAATAATTAAAAACGTTCCACCCTCACTAACTGAATCAGACATTCTTGAAGAACTCACATCTTATAAGCTACCAATTATACGGATCACCAGATTACTCAATAAAGATAAAGCACCGATGCCAGTCTGTGCAGTCCTTCTCACCGCATATGAAAAAGCAAACGAAATATTTAACATCACAAAAATATTTCACTCAATAGTTACCGTAGAACCTCGAAGGCACAGTAATAAAACTCCCCAATGCCATAGATGCCAGCGCATTGGGCACACTAAAAATTACTGTCGTCTAGAACCACGATGTGTCAAATGCAAAGGCAATCATATATAAATTGCGATAAACCGCCCCAAGAGCCTCCCATATGTACCAACTGAGGGGAAAATCACCCAGCTAACTTCAGAGGCTGCAAATATTTCATTGAGTCAGTGAACTATCAAGACAAATGTCGTCGAAACGAATCTCGAAAAACAACAGGAACTCAGAACCACCATCCACCCGTAAACAACATGGAAAATTTTCCCAATTTTCCTCGTAATATACCACAAACTAACTCATCACCATGGCAATCTAGAACAAACACCTCAATACCTGAAACGTCATCCTTATTTAATACTTTATTAATTCAACCTTATATCGAACAAATTAAGCAATTCATTTTATCTAATCTTTTACCCTCTCTGTTTAATGGACCCTAAAATCAACACAATTTCTCAAATAAAAATCCTAAATTGGAACCCAAACGGCATCAAAACTCAACTAAATTTATTTAAGTCCTTTTTGTCAAGGCATTCTATTGATATAGCATGCACCTCAGAAACACACTTATCATGCAAAAAAACTTAACATAGCTGGATACCAAATCTACCGCACAGACAGAAATGCCAATATTGCATCAGGAGGGGTGGCCATCATTATTAAACGTAAAATTATACATCACGAATGTCATCTAATTAACACTGTAAATCTCACATGTGTCTATAAACAACCCAACAATCCACTGTTAGAACAAGACATTTCAGCAATCTTCACTACAAATGAACCTACCCTGCTCATTGGTGACCTAAACTCCAAGAACACCATCTGGGGATGTAGAACAACAAACCCCGCTGGTACCAAATTTTTCAATCAATCATCAACCTATGCTTTCCAAATAGAAACTCCTGACGAACCCACTTACCACCCCTACAGAAATGATCACCTGCCCGACGTGTTAGACATTCTTGCTCGCAAAAACTTTAACAAACAAGCATTACAACAAGTACTTCCAGAACTAGACTTTGACCACCTACCAGTTATCATTTCATTTCTAATAACACACGCAAAATTCACCCCAGAGCTTAGACTAATTAATAGGATAGTCAACTGGGGATCCTTCGGCGAGTATCTTGACAAACAACTCAAGTACCTTAACAATCTCCAATCAATAACCCAAACAGATAAAACAATTACACACATAACAAAAAGCATTACTGACAGCGTCCATAAGGCTACCGAAGAGAGGGAAAATAGAAAACAGACAACCATTAACTTACCACCAAAACACATAACTGACCTAATCAAGCGAAAAAATTCACTGAGAAGAAAATGGCAGAAAACCCGTAGTCCTTTTTGTCAAGGCATACCATTGATATAGCATGCGTCTCTGAAAGGCACCTAAGTCGTGCAGAAAAACTCAACATAGCTGGATACCAAATCTACCGTACAGACAGAAATGCCAACATTGCATCAGGAGGGGTGGCCATCATTATTAAACGTAAAATTATACATCACGAATGTCATCTAATTAACACTGTAAATCTCGAAACAGTAGGAATCAAAATTAAGGCGCAAGACGGCACAATAGTAAACATTACATAAGCAACCCAACAAAACACTGTTAGAACAAGACATTTCAGCAATCTTCACTACAAATGAACCTACCCTGTTCATTTGTGACCTAAACTCCAAGAATACCATCTGGGGATGTAGAACAACAAACCCCGCTGGTACCAAACTGTTCAATCTGTCATCAACCTATGCTTTCCAAATAGAAGCCCCTGACGAACCCACTTACCACCCCTATAGAAATGATCACCTGCCCGACGTCTTAGACATTCTTGCTCGCAAAAACTTTAACAAACAAGCATTACAACAAGTGTTTCCCGAACTAGACTCTGACCACCTGCCAGTTATCATTTCATTTCTAATAACACCAGCAAAATTCACCCCAGAGCCTAGACTAATTAATGGGATAGTCAACTGGGGATCCTTCGGCGAGTATCTTGACAAACAACTCAAGTACCCTAACAATCTCCAATCAACAACACACATAGATGAAACAATTATACATATAATAAAAAGAATTACTGACAGGGTCCATAAGGCTACCGACGTGAGGGAAAATAGAAAACGCAGAACTGTTAACTTACCACCTAAACACATAACTGACTTAATCAAGCGAAAGAATTCACTGAGAAGAGAATGACAGAAAACCCGTAGTCCCATAACAAAAAACATCGTAAATAATTTATCTCACCGTATCAAAAACCCACTTTAAGAGTACCGAATTTACTCTTACCAAAAACACATCAGCATTCTTGAACCACAAGATCCAGGACTATGAAGAACAACCAAACGGATACTACGCCAACCTCACGAAATACCTCCAATCACCATGGACACTCAAATACTCAGTTCTGATGCAGAAAAAAGCGAAGCCTTTGCGGATCAACTCGAGAAAACATTCACTACTCACACCTATATGGACCCGGTTTTCAATAACATAGTGACCAATTTTATTAAAACACACCAACCTATCCCGGAACTGATCTTTAAACCAACCTCACCCAAGGAACTTATTTTAATTATCAAGAAATCACTGGGCAATGACAAAATACCCAATATCGTATTGAAAAAACTCACCAAAAAAACATAAGCGTATTTGACCACAACATTCAACGCTTGTCTACGGATAGGTTACTTCCCAAACATTTGGAAACATGCAATCATTCTTATGTTCCCAAAACCGGGGAAGGATAAGAAAGATATCAGAAGCTATAAACCCATTAGTTTATTATGAACTATTTCGAAAGTGATAGAAAAAGTCATCCATTCTTGACTAAATGACGAAGTTCTTAGACTGAACATTCTACCATATTATCAATTTGGCTTTAGAGAAGGTCATTCCACCTGCCATCAATTACAGCGCGTTACGGAAACAATTGAAAGGGGTTACGAATCCAAACAATACACAGTAACTTTGTTTATCGACATAGCTCAAGCTTTTGACCGCGTGTGGATCAACGGCCTAAAATATAAAATCTTACAACTTCAACTACCCAATTACATCAAATTCGTACTCTTCTCCTTTCTTGATAATCGCACGTACGCAGTCAAAATTCGCACATCCTTATCTGCCATCAAAAACATACAAGCAGGGGTCCCTCAGGGCAGTATCTTAGGCCCAATTCTTTTCAATATCTACATGCGGGACCTCCCCACCATCAACGCTGACCTTGCATTATATGCAGATGACACAGTCATAATAACCAAAGACGAAAGCTTAGAAGTGGCTATCTCAGAACTGCAAAAAGCCAGCACTATCCTCAGTAGGTGGTTCAAGAAATGGAACCTATCCATCAATTATGACAAATGCACCACAAAAATCTTCACATTAAGACGATTTAATAACCCATCAGAAATCACAATTAACGGACACTCCATTCAGTGGAACGCCACCGACAAACCCGTTAAATACTTAGGTATATATCTTGACACCAAGCTCACCTGGAAATACCATGTCCTCAAAAAATTAAACGAAGGGTACACGAGTCTAATCCAACTCTACCCACTGCTAAACCGAAAGTCCACCTTGCTTACTCAGTATACCACTATCCTGTACAAATCACTGTTACGACCATTAATCCTCTATGGGTGTGTCATATGGGGCAACACATCCAAAACGAATCTTCGCAAAATCCAAGTATTCCAAAATAAAATCCTGAGAATCGCTGTCAACGCTCCCTGGTTCATCACAAATCAACAGCTACACTACGAACTGGGTATTCCCACAATTGAGCAGCATATAGCGAAACTTACTAAAAAATTTCATGCCAATCTCACCAACTGCAGTGGTGCAGCTTACTACACACTGGGGCAACGCGGCATCCACGCTAAAACGAAAACTACCCCAAGATATATTTCTCAGTGACTATAGTGATGATAATTAATACAAGTGACCGATTCTAAACCTAGTGCTCTCATAGTCCAAAGTAAACAATAATAAAACTTTCTTGTGGTCATACTCACCGCTTATGCTATTCAATATATATTATGTATTACATACTAAGTTATCAATGTCTTGTATAACAGTGTAAATTGTTGAGCAGGCAAATTCCTAATAAAAAAAAAGCAGTGCTAAAGGTACAAATTAATGGGAATAGATCGGGGAACCTCCACTTAAAAACCGGCTTCAAGCAAGAGAACAGTTTAAGCCCACTACTTTTTATAATAGTAATAGACAGAATCCTAAAAACCGTAAGGGAAAAGCATGCAGAACTGAAAACAACAATAGGCTACAGGAACATCCAGTCCAGGTAGATGTCCTACTATATGCGAATGACATTGCAATGATAGCAGATAGTAAAAAATAAAATGCAATATTGATTAAAGGCGTGGATGGAGGATATAGACTACTTAGAAATAAACGTTAATATAAATAAAAATAAGGTTATGATATTTAACAAAGCAACAAAAGATGAACCATCAACTTCAACTACAATGGAGTGACATTAGAAGAGGTATCAACAATGGAGTACTGGAAGTGTATTTACCAACGATGGCAAACTGGACATGGAAATAGCCAATAGAACGAGAAAAGCAAATAACGCATACTACACCTTAAGTAGAACAATTTTTGGAAAGATGGAAATAAGCGTGAAGAATATAGTAAGAGATATATAAAACAATAGTAACTCTTATAATTCTGTACTCGAGCGAAACATGGACCGTTAATCAAAAACATCAAACTAATCTGACGGCTACAAAGATGAAAGTACTAAGAAAAATATAAAACAAACAAGACTAGACAACATAAGAAATCATGAGATTAGAGCAACCTTGCAACAAAAGCCTGTAGGTACTAAAATTGAAGAGCGATACCTCCACAGAATGTCAATAGGTAGGTTGCCAAGGAAAATCATAAATGCAAGAAGGATTAGAAAACCGAAAAGAGGAATACCGAGGAAAACAAATAGCCGAAATGGGGTTACGAAGAGAAAGGACGATCAGTGAAATGAAGAACGCGACCAGAGACCGAAAGGAATGAAAGAAATAGATTGCTGAATCATCAATGAAGAAGCCGACACCCAGATAGGGTACAGGAAATGGAGAAGAAGAAGAAGTAGTGCGGTTCTTATATCTTCAACATCGATTTTTAGTTTAGTCCGTATCTTTTCTGGTCGATCAATATTTTCAATTCTATTCATGCATGTAGATCTCTAAAATATTTTAACCATACTTTGTCATCTATTTTCGTATTTTCTATATACTTCCTGACTTCTTTTCTTTGGGTACGTATCAATCTCCAAACTTGTTTGGTCGTAGCAGTCTCGTTCTTTGGTGTACTCATCCAAAAGTTTTTTTTTTTGATATCTTTAATTTGGACTCTGTTTCTCATTGCCTTGTATTCTTTGTAAAGTTCGTTTCGATCTACATTTTAGATAAGCCATTTTCTTCTCGTGTGCTATTCTTACAATTTCTTAGAGAACCATGATGTTTTATGTGCACGTTACTTATTTTTATTTGTTTTTTGTGTACCAAGTGCTCCTGTTGAGTCATTTAATAGATTTATTTTTAGTTTTTTCCAAACCTCATCTATGTTGCCTGTTTCTAAAATAGAATTTTGAAAGATATGGTGTTTCAATCATCTCTGGTAAAGATCTCGTGTGCTTGGGTGTTCTAAAAGTTCGCTTTTTACTTGTTTTTTTAAAAATGGGTGGGGTCTTTTTCATTTTTAATTATTTTTAGGGCTTTCAATGTTGTTCCTATAAGTTTTTGGGAAAACCTTGAGTATGCTTTGCTGTTCTTAACAATTACCATATTTTTGTTACTTAAGCAGAACAGTCAATTGATGACGTAGCATGGGTAATGACATTTTTATGCCATCAAATATACTGAAATACATTTTTTAGCAGACGAGTATATCTAATGCATGATATACGAATTGTAAATAAAATATATTTTTAACAAAATTTGAACTGGCACTGTTATTTACTTTATATCTACTGCTCTAATCTTCGTGTACAACGTGGATGAAGCTAAGAACTTTACAGTGTTTGGGAATCCCCCCAGAAGTAGCTTTATTCCGTCTACTTAGAAAACATATTGCTCGCAGCTGAGCAGTTAAATTTATAACGTTTACATTTTTGTTCTCACTCTAACAATTTGTCGTATAAAATCATGCCCCAAAAAAACATAGTAAATGAATGTCAACAATCATTAGTTAGTCGAATATAAAAAATTAATTGCACAAACTATAACTTTGCTCGATCAAATACCAATTTCGAGCCAATAAAAATGATTACTTTTCTATTTAATAGCTCTTTTGAAATGGCAGCTCTGTTGGGAAATTTTATAGCAAGCGAAACAATCATCTAAAGGGGCTCAGCTCAGGCAATTTCAAAATGTTTAGAAAGATCCAGTCTTATCGTATTAAAAATATGAGTTTAGTCAGGTGAAACTCATTTGATCCTTTATGACTGATGCTATAGTAGACAGGCCTTCCTTCTTTATATTTATCACAAAAACCGATTAGTTTGGTTATCTTTTTTGGCAATTTACTGACGATAGCACTTTCTTATAAAGTTGCTTTACTTCACTGATTTTATATCGCACAGTAAGAATATATGGTATTAGACATTTTATTTTGTATTCTCAAACTCTTGCACATAACTATACTATGGTACGTTTTATGGCCAAAAATTTTTACTACAAAATGCTGTCTGCCTTTGAGATAATCTACATTTATTTTGCTTATCTTTTTACTTTTTACAACAAAGAAATTTAACTGTAATTCCAGGAACTATCGTTTAAAGTATGTTTTAAATACCACAATCATCATCGCTGTTGATATATCAGAGCAAATTCACCTCCCTCAATTTATTTATGCTTACCTGTGGTGGCCTTTAGGTTATTATGTAACAAAACTTGCACAAACTATTATATCACCATCATTTCAATGTGTTACAACTAACAATTGTGTCCGTGTTGCAATCTTAAATTTTTATCACTACTTTGTTAAAATCACATCTATCACTAGTTTTTTTTTTACTTCGGGAAGCACTTATAATTGTTAACGAGCGCGGTTTCTTCCATTGCATTAGGAAAGCTTAATAACAAATTTTAATATTCCTTAACTTTGCTTCACGTTTTCTTACAACACATTGAGAGGGCTTGATTAAGGTTTTTGGTGAGCTAGACTAACAATTTATCACCCCCCTTTCCACAAGTTTTTGCATGTTTAGGACGTTATGAAAAAATTACAAAAAAGTTGATTGTTTAGACAAAAAATGTATTTAATTTTTAATTTTTCTTACATACATATACGTCAATACAATGTTTATATACATTCACACATTAATGAGAAAAAATAAAAACAAATGTCTATTTTATCTACAAATTTTTCTTAAAAAACCTTTCCTAGTTTTACGATTAGCAGTCCTTTGAAACATTCCCTTAAAAGAAAAGCTGTAGAAACTTATAAATGAAATTACAAGGCCCGTTATTTCTTCTAGTTTTAACGTTGATCCAAAAAGTTTTTCGCTTTCCTAACAGCTGAAAAACATCGCTCTCCAGTGCATTTAGTAATTACCATACATAGAAAAATTCTCAGAATGATGGCAGTACTGAGAAAAGTAGCTCTACGTTCCATAACTTCACACTTGGCGGGATCAACGATTTTCGCCCATTGTTTTATTCATTGACAACAATACAATTTCAGAATCAAAACAAATGACGCTGTAGGCAATGAGTCAGTAGATGGCGCTGCAGTGGTAAAACTGTGCTTCGAAGCGCCACTATTTATATACATGCAAACGGCCCTTACTTTATGAATGCGCCTCGTATTATATATTACATTCTTTGTTATCAATGTCTTGTATAACAGTGTTGGCAGATTCCTAATAAAAAAGCAGTGCTAAAGGTACAAATTAATGGGAATAGATCAGGAACCTCCACTTAAAAACCGGCTTCAAGAGAACAGTTTAAGCCCACTACTTTTATAATAGTAATAGACAGAATCCTAAAACCGTGAAAAGCATGCAGAACTGAAAACAACAATAGGCTACAGGAACATCCAGTCCAGGTAGATGTCCTACTATATGCGAATGACATTGCAATGATAGCAGATAGTAAAAATAAAATGCAATATTGATTAAAGGCGTGGATGGAGGATACAGACTACTTAGAAATAAACGTTAATATAAATAAAAATAAGGTTATGATATTTAACAAAGCAACAAAAGATGAACCATCAACTTCAACTACAATGGAGTGACATTAGAAGAGGTATCAACAATGGAGTACTGGAAGTGTATTTACCAACGATGGCAAACTGGACATGGAAATAGCCAATAGAACGAGAAAAGCAAATAACGCATACTACACCTTAAGTAGAACAATTTTTGGAAAGATGGAAATAAGCGTGAAGAATATAGTAAAGAGATATATAAAACAATAGTAACTCTTATAATTCTGTACTCGAGCGAAACATGGACCGTTAATCAAAACATCAAACTAATCTGACGGCTACAAAGATGAAAGTACTAAGAAAATATAAAACAAACAAGACTAGACAACATAAGAAATCATGAGATTAGAGCAACCTTGCAACAAAAGCCTGTAGGTACTAAAATTGAAGAGCGATACCTCCACAGAATGTCAATAGGTAGGTTGCCAAGGAAAATCATAAATGCAAGAAGGATTAGAAAACCGAAAAGAGGAATACCGAGGAAAACAAATAGCCGAAATGGGGTTACGAAGAGAAATGACGATCAGTGAAATGAAAAACGCAACCAGAGACCGAAAGGAATGAAAGAAATAGATTGCTGAATCATCAATGAAGAAGCCGACACCCAGATAGGGTACAGGAAATGGAGAAGAAGAAGAAGTAGTGCGGTTCTTATATCTTCAACATCGATTTTTAGTTTAGTCCGTATCTTTTCTGGTCGATCAATATTTTCAATTCTATTCATGCATGTAGATCTCTAAAATATTTTAACCATACTTTGTCATCTATTTTCGTATTTTCTATATACTTCCTGACTTCTTTTCTTTGGGTACGTATCAATCTCCAAACTTGTTTGGTCGTAGCAATCTCGTTCTAAATCTTTGGTGTACTCATCCAAAAGTTTTTTTTTTTGATATCTTTAATTTGGACTCTGTTTCTCATTGCCTTGTATTCTTTGTAAAGTTCGTTTCGATCTACATTTTAGATAAGCCATTTTCTTCTCGTGTGCTATTCTTACAATTTCTTAGAGAACCATAATGTTTTATGTGCACGTTACTTATTTTTATTTGTTTTTTGTGTACCAAGTGCTCCTGTTGAGTCATTTAATAGATTTATTTTTAGTTTTTTCCAAACCTCATCTATGTTGCCTGTTTCTAAAATAGAATTTTGAAAGAATGGTGTTTCAATCATCTCTGGTAAAGATCTCGTGTGCTTGGGTGTTCTAAAAGTTCGCTTTTTACTTGTTTTTTTAAAAATGGGTGGGGTCTTTTCATTTTAATTATTTTTAGGCTTTCAATGTTGTTCCTATAAGTTTTGGGAAAACCTTGAGTATGCTTTGCTGTTCTTAACAATTACCATATTTTTGTTACTTAAGCAGAACAGTCAATTGATGACGTAGCATGGGTAATGACATTTTATGCCATCAAATATACTGAAATACATTTTTAGCAGACGAGTATATCTAATGCATGATATACGAATTGTAAATAAAATATATTTTTAACAAAATTTGAACTGGCACTGTTATTTACTTTATATCTACTGCTCTAATCTTCGTGTACAACGTGGATGAAGCTAAGAACTTTACAGTGTTTGGGAATCCCCCCAGAAGTAGCTTTATTACGTCTACTTAGAAAACATATTGCTCAGCTGAGCAGTTAAATTTATAACGTTTAGTTTTGTTCTCACTCTAACAATTTGTCGTATAAAATCATGCCCCAAAAAAACATAGTAAATGAATGTCAACAATCATTAGTTAGTCGAATATAAAAAATTAATTGCACAAACTATAACTTTGCTCAATCAAATACCAATTTCGAGCCAATAAAAATAATTATTTTTCTATTTCATAGCTCTATTGAAATGGCAGCTCTGTTGGGAAATTTTATAGCAAGCGAAACAATCATCTAAAGGGGCTCAGCTCAGGCAATTTCAAAATGTTTAAAAAGATCCAGTCTTATCGTATTAAAAATATGAGTTTATTCAGGTGAAACTCATTTGATCCTTTATGACTGATGCTATAGTAGACAGGCCTTCCGTCTTTAACATATATTTATCACAAAAACCGATTAGTTTGGTTATCTTTTTTGGCAATTTACTGACGATAGCACTTTCTTATAAAGTTGCTTTACTTCACTGATTTTATATCGCACAGTAAGAATATATGGTATTAGACATTTCATTTTGTATTCTCAAACTCTTGCACATAACTATACTATGGTACGTTTTATGGCCAAAAATTTTTACTACAAAATGCTGTCTGCCTTTGAGATAATCTACATTTATTTTGCTTATCTTTTTACTTTTTACAGCAAAGAAATTTAACTGTAATTCCAGGAACTATCGTTTAAAGTTTGTTTTAAATACCACAATCATCATCGCTGTTGATATATCAGAGCTAATTCACCTCCCTCAATTTATTTATGCTTACCTGTGGTGGCCTTTAGGTTATTATGTAACAAAACATACACAAACTCTATTATATCACCATCATTTCAATGTGTTAAAACTAACAATTGTGTCCGTGTTGCAATCTTAGATTTTTATCACTACTTTGGTAAAATCACATTTATCACTAGATTTTTTTTAATTCGGGAAGCACTTATAATTGTTAACGAGCGCGGTTTCTTCCATTAGACAATTCTCATTGCATTAGGAAAGCTTAATAACAAATTTTAATATTCCTTAACTTTGCTTCACGTTTTCTTGCAACACATTGAGAGGGTTGGATTAAGGTTTTTGGTGAGCTAGACTAACAATTTATCACCCCCCTTTCCACAAGTTTTTGCATGTTTAGGACGTTATGAAAAAATTACAAAAAAGTTGATTGTTTAGAAAAAAATGTATTTAATTTTTAATTTTTCTTACATACATATACGTCAATACAATGTTTATATACATTCACACATTAATGAGAAAAAATAAAAACAAATGTCTATTTTATCAACAAATTTTTCTTAAAAAACCTTTCCTAGTTTTACGATTAGCAGTCCTTTGAAATATTCCCTTAAAAGAAAAGCTGTAAAAACTTATAAATGAAATTACAAGGCCCGTTATTTCTTCTAGTTTTAAAGTTGATCCAAAAAGTTTTTCGCTTTCTTAAGAGCTGAAAAACATCGCTCTCTAGTGCATTTAGTAATTACCATACATAGAAAAATTCTCAACCACGGGTTGAGTTTGTGGAGCGAAAGCGGATAGACGCGAAATTGGCTGGTGACGATAAAATACTCGAATACGGGCTTTGTCACACCGACTTTTTCGTGAAGTGTAGCTAACTGAATCTGAAAGTGAAAATTATTAGCAATTTAATAAGAGTGAGCAGATAATTATAAATAAGGAGCGATTATAGGGCAGTGTAAATAGGAACAATCAAGAATACAAACGAAGAGAGTTTTTAACCCGAAGGTCAAACGTTCCCTGCCTTGCGCCGGCGGACGGGAGATAACGCGACCGGACGATACGGAAAGTTTATTTACCAAACGTACAAAATCTAAATTCAGATAAAATATTGACAAAAGGGATTATAAATGAGTTCAGGATCCAAAAGAGATAGAGATCTAAACAGTAGTGAAGAAAAGAAGAGATCTTTAAGAAAAGTAAAATAGTAATTAGATCACCAACATTAAAACAGAAAAATAAAAGTAAGTGAAAGAAAATGGGAGATCTAAAAGAAATTAAAGACATGATTAAAATTATGAGAGATGCAATTAAGAAAAGTACAGAAGAAAATCAGAAACTACGAGAGGAAATGGCAAAACGGGAGATAAAATGGGAATCGGAGAAAAACAACTCAAAAGAGAATCGAACAACTGGAAGATAAGTTTGAAAAATAGAAAAGAAAACGAAAGTGTAGGTTGATAATCAAGGGTGTAAAATTAGTAGAAAATCGAAAGAAGAAGAAACAAAACAATTCCTCGCAGAAAAATAGGGAGTAGAAGTAGAAGTAAAGAATGTAGTAACACTGCAAGGAAATAAAGGTACAACTACAAGTCTGGTTGAAATGAAAGACTGGGATAATAAACAGAAGGTCATGAAAATAAATATAAACTGAGAGGATCCACCGTATACATAGACAATGATATGACGCCAAAGAGAGAGGAATACAGGCCGAAATAAGAAAATGCAAAAGAAGAGAAAGTAAAGGTAGAAGAACGAAAATCGGTTATAAGAAAATCATCATAGAAGGAGTGGAATACGTCTGGGATGATGAGGAAAAAGGTTATAGAGAAATCAAAAACTGATAACAAAAAGAACCAGGCCGAACTTATAAAGAAATATGCGATGGACATGGACGACGATAAACAATATAAGATGAATAACAAAATGAAGAGCGTAGGAATAGACAAAAGTAAAGAGAAAGAAAAGGATAAGAGGAAAATAACCAAAATGCAACAGGAAAAGTTGAGAATAGGAACATGGAATGTGAGGAGAATTAAGGACAAAGAAGAAGATTTAGTAGAAGAAATGATAGAACATCAAGTGAAAATCCTAGGAGTAACAGAAACCAAGAAGAAAGGAAAAGGTATGAAACGAATCCATAAAGGATACTGGCTATTTTGGTCAGGAGTGAAGCAAACGGAAGGAGCAAGATGTGGGTAGGATTAATAATAAATCCAGACATGCTAAAAGACATTATAAAGGAAGAATATATAAATGAACGGATTTTAAGATTAGAAATGAAGCTAATAGGAGAAGAAATATGGAGTGTGATAATAGCATACGGAGAAAACGAAGATGCTAGAAAAGAAGATAAAGATAAGTTCTTTGAGGAAGTACAAAGAGAAATAGATAATGGAGGAGAAAATGTAATTGTTATGGGAGACTTAAATGGACGAGTAGGAAAACAGAATATAGGTATAGAAAATACTTAGGAAAGAAGGAGAAACGACCAGAAATAATAACGGGGACAGAATCATAGAAATCAGCACAGAAAACAATTTAGTGATCGAAACACAAAATTCGTTAAAGTTGCTTGAAAAAATCAATTTTTATAGACATCAGTTTTACACATCGATTTTGCTTTCTTTTCTAGCCTTGAAAGGTCATCTTCGTTTCCAAGAGTCTTTACAAAATTTTGTAAAGTACTAAGTAAAGTAATGACCTTTGTTATATCTGTACTTTCTCCTTTCATTTATCTCTCGAGAGCTTACAAGGACATTGTTCCAGAACTATATCACTGATGCTATTTCAAGAGTTGTAACTTTTTGCAATATCACATTTGCTTCATACTGTATGTCCTTATAGTCCGGGCGAATTAGACCAAATCACGCCATTGGACAGAGCGGAATAAATATGCATAATCAAAAAAACAACGAATATCATAGGTGCTTTTTAAGCCGCATAATTAATTTTCCAATTAACGAACTCGGGAAGCCGCGCGCAGTGCGTCGTGACGTCACGGGTAAACTAAAAGAAATAAGGAAATAATAAAAAAAGGAATAAACGTTAAAAATCATTTAATAAGAATTCCCATAGCTAGCACATTAGCGTTAGTTGATCTGTGTGCAACACATGTGGCGTTGAGTCAGTTATCGAATAACACTTAGCATTTACAATCTTTTGTACAATCTCTACCTTAACTTGGTTCGCTAATCTTGTAATGAATTCATTGACAGTTGCATTTGATAATGTATATGAGGAAACATTCCTTTCTTTATTTCCAAATTTTGCTACATGCTCGGCCATAATGGGATCGAATTTTGAAATAAGTTTCTCATAACTAAGAAAGTGTCCATTTCTTACAGTCCCTAATATTTTATTATCGACAACAAATAGTAATTCACGGGAAGCTAAAATCTTCACAGCTTCAACAATTTTAAATGTAGCATTTTGCCAATACAAAGCTTCTTCTTGTACTTTTTGTGAAACTCGACACCTACTTATAAATTTTGAAATGCGCTCTCTGTGTTCAGAGTTGTTGCCATAATTGTTTATTAAATGATTAGTTTGCTAATCATCAATTCGCTTAGTTGCTAGAACTGTCATTTCTTCAAAGAGCTTGCACGGCGCGCAAAATACTCATTCGGTTTATTTTGAACTAGAAAATCCACCCAGCTACGCTTGGCTGCTATAAATAATGCGAGTGTTACGAACTTTTTGTAGCAATCGTTACTATTCTACAGCTATTTCTTCCGATGTTCTTTGAGAACATCGCAGTTGCCTTGATTGGTTTCTTGCTGCTATTTCTTCCGGGGTTCTTTGAGAACGTCGTTGTCTTGTTTGGTTTTCTGCTTCAACTTTCTCCGGAGTTCTTTCGGCACATATACTTCGCCTCGCTTCATTTATTGCTGCCCTTTCATCCGCAGTCTGCTCACTTTTTTGATTTTTTATGTAATTTCTATGGTGCTCTACTGTTTGTATCCGTTCCATGCCAATGAATGCTTATTTGCAAAAAGAACAGAAAAACTAAAACAGTAGGATAAATAATTTAATTTTAATTTAAGTTTTTAAAATTGCCACGTGCTTTAAAGATACGACGATCGTTCGTGTATTTGCGCGTGATCCCGAACGCGTTACTCTGGCAATCGATGCTTTTACACACGGCTGCGCAAGTGTGACGAACAAACACATTGCCTTTTATATATAACATAAGCCAATAAATTTTGCTTGATGCGTTTTCCATTCATTGACTTTTTATAAAACAACTGATTCGTACAAAATATTTTTCGAGTGACACATTGCTTTTCAGATTATCAAAATCAGAGTCATAGTAATTTTGTTGAATCCCATTCTAGGCCACCAACTCACGAAGTTCCTCATTTATGCGCGGCAATGCCGGGTCATCAAGTAATATAATTGGGTCTTTACCTCTTGCAGAGTATTTTTGGAGCTTTGTGAGCTTGAAACCTCTTGCAGCTGTATATTTGATGCACTATAATTTGGACTTGAAGTCACTGAAACAAATGTGTATAGTTTTGGTATTTTCTGTCGTTCAAGACGCTCTTTGTAACGTTCTCTGTATTCTGCTGCACTTGGTTTTTTTAACAAATCTCTACCATCTTTACCACTCATTATTCAGCCTTTATGATAAATAAAATATAAATTGAACGACAGTTTAGTTTAAAACTATCTTTATTTACAAGAACTTCCCTGCTGGTCAACGGTTACTTAAATAACACTAATTTATTTGCACCACTGTTGTTCACTGTATGACTTTTCTATTCTACTGCCGCGAATGTCTATCTATTTCCGCCTTATATTCAAACGTGCGGTTCTAGAACAAATGAGAAGGTTTTGGAATTTAAACTCAAGGGTGCCAGTAGAAATGGTGCGTACGGTCGTTACTCATTCTTTCTTACAATATAAACATTTTTAAGAATGTATTGTGCGTCGATAAACAATCAATTATTGACTATTTCTTAATAAGTAAACCAAATGGAAAAGGTACAAGACGTCAAAGTAACAAGACAAGCAGAGATAGGAAGACCACTACTTGGTAAAATGGACCTAAAGAATAAAAAGAAGAAAAAGAAGATAAGAGGAGAAAGAAATCAGTGAAACTATAAAACATATAAACTAAAAGAAACAGAGAACCAAAAGATATAGAAATTATAACCAAAAATTTAGAGCAAAAGATAATACAAAGGTAGAAGAAAAGTGGGAAAGATTTAAAGATACCATACTAAATGCTGACGAGAAAGTTAGGGACAAAGAAAATAGCTAATAAAATATGAAGAAAACAGCATGGTGGAACGAAGATATAAAAGCAAAGATCAAAGAGAAAAGCAGGCATGGAAGAGATACTTAGTACAAAAATTCATCGACTACGAAAATATAAAGAAACAAGAACAGAAACGAAAGCGGTGGTAAGAAAAGCAAAGAAGAATCATGGATAAAATTTGGAGAATGATGACAGAAAACTTTCAGAACCAAACTATTTTAGGAACCTTTAAAACAACTTAGGAAGAAAAGGAATATAATATGATGAACATAAAGGAAAGGACGGAAAATAATAACAGAGAAGATCAAATAATGGAAAGATGGAAAGAACATTTCGAAGAACTAATAGAAGCAGAAAACAGTACAACAGATGAAAGAAAGAACTAGACGAAAGAAGAAATCGAATGACAATACAGTTAAAGAAGTTAGGAGGCCATAAGAAAAATTAAGTTAGGAAAAGCAGGGAAGAGACAATAAACTTGGAAATGATAAAGTTTATGAAACGAAGAAATAACTAAATATACAGAATTGCTAAATGAAATAATGAAGACAATGATATACCAAAATTGGAATATAGGAATCATCTAATCCATAAGAAAGGTGACCAAAGAGAATGTGTAATTATAGAGGATTACGTTAATAAGTGTCCTTGAACTACTTGCAGAATAATTGAGAAAAGAATAAGAGACAGAATGGAAAATACAATAGAAGAGACTCAATGTGGTTTTAGGAAGGGAGAAGCACACAAGATTTAATATTCATCATTAGACAAATCAGCGAAAGAGAGACCGGGGAGGGCAGAGAGTTGAACCCATGATTGTCATGCACTGCGTTTCACCGAGCCAAACATTGATCGTGTAGATGCACTTATTTGTGGGAATAGGCACAGCACTATCAAGGAACTTGGAGCAATGCTGTCCATGTGTGTTGGTAGTGTAGAAGTGAATGCGCGGTGGGTACCATGCACTTTGACGGACATGAACAAAATGGTACGAATGAAAGCGGCCAGTGATCTCCTACAGCAGTTTGAAGTCAAAGGTGGTGCATTTTTAAAGTATATAGTGACCACTGATAAAACCAGGGCGCACTACTTCATTCCCGAGTCCCAACAGTCATCACGCAAGTGGCGGCATACCAGTTCTCCCAAGCCCAAGAGAGCTCGGAGGAGCCGTTCGACAGCAAAAGTGATGGCAACGTTTTTCTGGGAGTGGCAGGGGGTTATCCATGTAGACTTTCTGACAGATGCCGGAACAGTCAATGCAGCTTATTACCTCCTGGCAACAGACATGAAGGAAAAAATCTGATCCAAGCCAAAAAACAGGTGAAAAGCGGGTAGCCTACCTTCAAGATAATGCTCACTCCCATACATCCAAAACAACAATGTAAACCCTCTGAAAATTAAAATGAAACTTTTTGCCACATCCGACGTGCATTGGCCCCAAGTGATTTTTATTTGCAAGGCCTACGGTTTGCGAACAACGATGCCGTAATCGAAGCTGTTCGGGAGTGGATACGCCGCTAACCAAAAGCCTTTTTTGAAAAGGACATCAGGATGCTTCCAGAACTTTGGAAAAAATATATTGACTCCAGAGGGGAGTAAATTGAAGACTGACATGTGCAAGTAAGTATTGTACATTAAACCCGTAATTTACCATAAAGATTGGGCCATTTTTGCAACGTTTGTTGAATTTCTTCAATATGTATATAAATATGATGCTCTTTTTTAGACTGTTAGTAAGACGAATTTCTACCGAATTTACTATAATAATTTAAAACTATACAAACATTGAGAATAGTTTGCTGATGACCTTCATAAGAACTTTGATACTGTTTACATTGATAATACTAATTAAAGAGTGCCTAGACTATAGCCGACAAAACATAAATATTTTTTTTTGCTTGTAACCTCATTTAGTGTATCTCAAAAACTATTTTCCAGGGATCTAAAGATTTAACACATATTTGCTTTTTCAAGTCTACGATAGCGGCACCGCTAGACTGAAAGAGGCACATAGCAACACACTTCATATCAACAGTGACATTCTCAAAGATATGATAATTTAATCGAAATATCTTTTCATTGATTTGTCATGTACATACCACAGATCTGATATAGATATCACCGAGCAATTGAGACGTTTGGCTACACTGTGGATGGATCCGTGTTTGACCCTGACTCAGGTACTCAGCAATAATGCGTCCAGTGCAAGATATAAGATAAGAGATAGCATACGACTAATCGACAGTAAGGGAGCTTTAACATCCCAGCTCACTGACATTGTTCCTCTGTTGGAATTTAGAACCTTGGCATTCTTACATATTTACCTAACGCAACACTTTGCTCTAACCTCTGAACGATTACGGTGTTGTTAAACATGTAATTAATATGTAAACACATCTCTTAATGGTTCATTGATTCAACCACGTCATTTTTAAGATAATTCTCGACATTTCAGTATCTGCTTTGATATATTTTTCAAGAAAATTTAGCTTTTTACTGGAGTCCTTAATCTGCCTGTTTCCCCCCCAAAAAAACTATAACTCTTAGAAGAGGGCTGACCTTTTGTATGCCCTGCATTAGTATTTCTAGGATTTAAAGTGAAAATTTGGCGGGTATGGCACTGGGTCGCGCAAAGTTTGATAGTTTGTTGATATTGCGGGGTAATGAGGAATTTCCATATGAGAGGTCAGTGTTGGCTATCGTCTCTTGTATTCAGGCATTAGGGCGTTTTCCTATCTCAAAGAGATTAGAAACCATATTTCAGAAAAAAAAGCTCAGAAGGAAATGGCAGCAGACCAGAGCACCAAGTGATAAAACAGCTCTGAACAACGCAACTCAGCGATTAAAGCACGAAATCCAACGTATCAAAAACGGATTCATAATTGCGGGTGCAGTAACGAACCAAAAGTACACTGATAAAATAACCTGCATAATTTGTAATAACCATTCTATATTAATAAATATGTGTTCTATCTATATAAATATATTATTTTATATTTATTTAATCATTGTCGTTATCTATATGCATTAAACTTGTATTCGTCAGTAAATATAGCTTTTAATATTTCATTAATTTATTGATAAGATTTGTTTATTTCATCTGCTACTTGTTTTGCTTTTCACCTTGAATTTAAAAATAACTTTCGCCTAATAATTGTAAACCGCGATTAATATCTGCTACAATTTGATAATGACATTATATATTATTAAACAGAATTTTACATAAGGTAAAAAATGAGCAACAATCTCTATTTGTATCTCCATTGGCCGAGCAAACAACTAAATTATTGTTTTGAAGCACATATAGAAGTTAAATTTTTTTGTTATCATCACTTTATATGAAATAAATAATTCAAAAGTACATTAGCTATTTTTGAAATGGAACTACGATGCAAAGTAACGTATATATTTTTATTTAATCTATGAAATTTATCGTATGCAAACCACAATCTATAATCTAGTGCATCGAATGATCATTTAATTGAAGCGTTTGTTTATAAATGAGCAACACTGACATAAAAAGCTTTTTATGATTGACGTAGTTTATGTAAACAGTTACAAATAAAAACAACCGGTAAGATAAACAAATTAAATTATATTTACATAAATAAAAAATATATAAAACGCAATATAAGCATTCAAAAACAAAAACTCAACCGAGTCCTCAAAAACTGATAACTGCGGAATAAATTCCCCAAATCACTCGAGTGCTAAAGCCCCAAAAGAAGCCAAGATTCGATGGAATTCGCAACCTAACTGTCAAAACCTCCACCAAAAAGTCCATCATCTGCAGAACCACCATTGTCACCTTTAGTAGAACTTAGCAATTTAGCAAAAAAGGCCTAAGAGAAAATCTTTTGCCACTTTCTGAACATATCAGTTAAAACTCTCGTACTGGTCCTAATCAATCAAATCAAATTTCACTTTTTAGTTCGTATCATAATGAGCTTAGACAAAAAGATGTGATCAAGGTTTTTGACGGTAGACAAGATGCGGTTCTTCTTGATCAACAAAAGTTTGAGGATCAAGATCGGTGTAAGAATATCCAGGAATTAACCCTTCACCTAAATACTTCAAGGATGCTAACCGCGTCCTCTGTGTTCCTCTATGATCGCAGACAACACGAATTTGATAGTCACTTCGCTCAGGTCTCACCTGCATTTGCCAATAGAATCAGAATATCATTTCAAAAAGTTTCTGGTAGTCTAAAACCAGGATTTGAATTCCAGCTTTAACTCTTCCTTTTGTTAAGAACCCAATCCACTACAAAGATATGAGACTCCATACTATTAGAATGTTCCAAAAAATAAGCAGGAAAGTTATATGCAAGAATTTAAAGTCGCTTCAACCCAATAATTAAGGAACATGGAAGCTATGATGCGAAAGAGCATAGTCGTCGCAAATCACCGTACCTAATGTCCTTGCGTAGATGATTACAAAAGCTCCTCAATAATAACTAAAGGCGTTAGAAGTTAAAGGGTGGCCCAAATTGAAAACCGGATTTAAAAGGCCTTATGCGCATTGATCTTAAAAGGTACCTAGAGCTTTTTCGGTCTCATATGGCAGAAACGTGAGTACCAGTGTTGATATAAGTGTACGCAAAGCATCCGATCCGGGGTAACACAGGATTCCGAAATAGTTTTTGAACATGTTAGTGCATACTAAAGGGAGTACAAATAATCTCCGCCGTTTGACAAAAAATGGTTCCACCAGTAAGTTATGGCTGAAATTGTCATATCGTAAAGTTGGAAATCTGACAACACCATAACCTTAAAATATTAGCGATTAGAACATTACATAATTTTTTTGTGCGAAAATATCGAGTTTTGAGCCGAATAAGCGTCATTTGCGAGAACTATTGATTTATTTCTTTAACTTGAAGAAATCTGCAGCTGAGGCGCATCGATTACTTGTAGAAGCATATGGTGAAGCTGCTTTAAGTGAGAGAAGCTGTCGTGAGTGGTTTCATAAGTTTAAGAACGGTAAGTTTGACTTCGAAGACAAAGAACGTAGTGGAAAGCTGAAAGTGTACGAAGATTAGAGAGTAACTTAAAAGCAATTTCACATCGTTTAAAATCGTTGGGAATGATTCAAAAGCAAGGAAATTGGGTTCCATATGAACTGAAGCCGAGAAACGTTGATCGCCGATTTTGCACATGTGAAATGTTGCTTGCCAAGCATAAACGAAAGATTTTTGCACCGTATAGTCACTGGTTATAAAAATAGATCCACTACGATAACCCAAAGAAGAGGAAATCATGAGGACCACGTGGCCATGCTTCAACATCGACAGCCAAGACTAATATTCATGTCAAAAACTCATGTTGTGTATTTGGTGGGATCAGCTTTGTGTCGTGTATTATGAGTTGCTCAAACCGAACGAAATCATTACTGGGGCTCTCTACCGACCACAATTGATGAGATTGAGCCGAGTACTCGAGAAAAAATGCGCCCACTACTACTCCAGACACGACAAAATTATTCTCCTGCATGATAATGCTCGCTCACATGTTACGCCGGTCAAAACTTATTTGGAAACACTCAATTGCAAAGTCCTATCACACCCCCCGTATTCACCAGACATTGCCCCTTCCGATTATCACTTGTTCCGATCGAAGGCACATGGCCTGTCTGAGCAGCACTTCACATCATATGAAGATACCAAAAATTGGGTCGATTCGTGGATAGCTTCAAAAGATGAAGCGTTCTTCCGACGCGGTATCCGTATACTGCCAGAAAAATAGGAAAAAGTAGTGGCTAACGATGGACTATACCTTGAATAAAACATAAGGTTCCGTTCTTTCACAATAAATGCCCAATTGTTGATAAAAAATGGCGGAGACTTATTTGTACTCCCTTTATTTAGAAGATAAACTATAGTGTCACGTAATACCAGCAGATGGTGCTGCTAGAGCGCACAGAAGGAAAGTTAGTAAACCAGTGTAAGCTGTAAGTGTAGTCGTGAACAAAGCGATCAATGATGGGGGGCGATGAACGATGTGGCTTCTACGCGGAAAGGAAGCGACTGGTTCCGATATTCATATAATCTATATACAATGGGTTGCCGTAAGCTGGAGTGAGATTGGCCCAAGTCCTGAAAATGTTCGTTTCCGGTGGTCCTGTTTAACAGATAACTTTATTTAATCTATCTTGGTGGAAAACGGTTGGTGGCACCAATATTTACAAGTGATCGGTGACCTACAGCGCCACTTAAGCAAATATTTGTTTTTGACGCGGAAAACGTATCCTGCCAACTTTCATGTGCACAGATGACCCTGAATTTTTCTAATTCACGATAAGTGAATTTTCTATGCTTACATGCTTATAGAACCGCACTTTCTTTGATAATTTCAGCAAACGTTTGTGTAATTCCTTTTCGGTCATGCCATGGAGTTGCCAAAAAAAAACTACAATCCGCAGTGTTGCAAGAACGCCTGGAAAGTATTAGGTCTAGACACCTAACTCAACGAGCTGCTGAAATAAAATACAAAATTGTGAGATTAACAATTATAAACAAGTTAAAAGGTCTGCACAACAAGCCGTTGGGCGGTTCTCGCGAAGAAGAAGCTGTGTTTGTTCAACATCTGATCAAATTATCGGATTACAGATTTCTAGTTGTCGCTTTAGATTTTCGAACGATGGTTGAACGGTATCTCGACAAGAAGAGCTACAGTTGCCAAGTTTAAGGAAAATTATCCTGGTTACGAGTGGTCGCAGAGTTTCTTGAAAGGGCATCCGGTCCTTTCAATCAGAATCAGTGCTATTAATAAGAAAGTGCGTGTTAATGTTGATGAAGCTCAACTTAATGAGTACATGGACAATTTAAGTGTCTGTCCTGTATTTGGAACTATGATGGAATCAATATCAGCTGTGACCCTGGCAATCGGAAGGTAATTTGCAAGAGAGGCACAAAGCATGTCGAGAAAATTTGCAACTTCAGTACGAGCTCTACTTCAATGATGTTTTGGGGAACGCTAATGGCAAGTGTCTTCCACCGTACGTTGCCTATAAAGTCGATCATATGTAGACGACGTGGACTGGTAACGGCCTAAAGACGCCCGTTATAATCGTACTAAAAGTGAATAGTTCGATGCCATAACTTTTGAAGACTGATTTGAAACGCTATTTTTATACACTGTCAAAAATGAGCAAGGACCAGTGGTATTGATTGGGGACAATTTATTATCACATATTAACATCCGAGTCTTAGAACTATGTGGGCAGTATAACATAAGCCCTACACATCTTACACAACTTTTGAATGTGACTTTTTTCCCAATGAAGAGAATATGGCGTGGAATCCTGACAAAGCGGAAGAAGTCAAAGAATGTTTCAAAATTTACGACAATTCCTAAGGATGCCTTTCCTACGCTGTTAAAGGAATTAATGAAGCAGTTGGAACCAAATATGAGACAAACTTTAAAATCTGGTTTCAAAAAACTGCGGAATTTATCAGATTGATAGAAAGATGCTGCTAGAACGTTTGCCTCAAAATCTAAATGAGTCGGATAAAAGTCTGGTAGGAGAAGTCTTTTTGGAACAGTTGGAAAAAAACGGTCAGTATTTCTAGGGACAGAAGGTGCTACGAAGAAGAGGAAGAAATTGCAGGTAGCAGCTGGTAAAAATATTAATCGTCAGAATATCGAAATTCCCGAAAACACTATTGGTTCTTCAAAACGCCAGCCCCCAGAAAAAAAGAAGGCTTCCATCTCTTTTCTCAAACGAAGAGTCCGACAAAAAAGATATTGATGTGCCATTACAATCTGACCAGGAAAGTGAAAGCATTTCTAAGTCCCCCATTGTACCATCACAACCACCACAAGAACTGAAAACTCTTGATTATGTGGTAGATGATTTTGTTGTCGTTATGCTCAATGGTGGAAAGTACCCCGGAAGAATTATAAGCATCTCAGAGAGAGGACCCGCTGGACTGCATGAAAAAAGGTCTCAAATTTTGGAGATGGCCTTATGATTGGAATGAAGTATCGTGCAAGATAAATCCTCCCAAACTGCTTAAACGGAATCAATTTTCTGTGCATGACCGAATAAAATGTACCTACTTACCTACTTATTTCTCTTTATAAGATTATAAATAAAAGAATATTGTCTATCACTTTGTTGGCCTTTTCTAATCTCAAAACACCAACATTATAGCAAATTTACTAATTTTGAAGAATATTCTACTTGTTTTCAATTTTCCAGTACATATTTTCTTATTGGCCCAAGACACGTTTTACATGTAATTTATGAATAAAATCAGGTGTGGGCCAAAGTCACCCCAACGCCATATAACTTTGTCACTGATTATTAAAAATTTGTGTAGGGGATTTGCATAGTGAAGAAACCTAAATTTTCTACTCAAACTGTTCCTCCATTCATTTAGGCATACTAATATATGATAGACTTCCTAAAATTATACTAAACAGCTGAAAAAACAAAGAATTTTGGGCCAATGTAACCCCAGTTTACGGTATTTATATTCTCACCACTTATCAAATGGAGAAACGCATTGAAGTATGCCAATAGTTATCACAGTTGTACGCGGCGTAGATCCAGAGACGTTCTTGGAGTGTTTAGTCACAACAAACAAATCATGGCTCTGGTATGAGACGACAACAGTTTTATGGAGTAGATATAAGTATGTGCAAATCGACTACCACCTACAGTTGTTATTGTTGAATCTTGTTCTTTGCTACTTTGATCACCGAGGAGATGAATAACTGTTTGTCAAGCAACTTTTATATCGCGCATTATTTCAAAAACAGAAAATTAAGTCACAAGAGCAATTAAATCGATTCTATTAACTGCATTTTGTCACTCTATATACACTCTGCAAACGTTTCATTTTGAAGAAACCTCTACCTCCATCTGCGTTGATTATCATTGAGACCAAATAAATTCTCAGAGCTATTTCAACATAAATGAATGGAGAACAACCCTGAATTCGTCAAGTTTCTCTACAAAGTTCTTGATGTGAAGAATGTTAGGCTCAATTTCTTTGAGGAAGTCCAAAAATGACTGTTAATGTTAATTGTATTTGGACATAGTTAGAAATTTAGTCAGAAAATCAAATAACGAATATACATATTTGTATCATCAAATGTCAAACTCAAAATCTGAATATAATTTGTCTATGATAGATATGTTCGTTTACAGGTTCGTTTTTTTTCCTTCAAATATTGTCGTTCCTGTCCATTGCATAATTCAGCATTTTCAAATTCATCATATGCTTTATCTGCATTTTCAAACCCTCACCAACAGTTCATTACCTAAATAGTATGCTTACTCGATTAAACTTCTCAGGTATAACATCCAAGGGGTGTACTAACGGTAAGAGAAGCGTTTCCAACTTTAACAGAAGGTGAAACAGTAGTTTTCTGGAAATATGTCAACTTTCCGATTTTTTCAGATAAACCTCTAACTTCGTGATTATGAATTATCGCACCGACCGCTAGGAATGTAATTGCAATCTACTATCTTAATGATAATTATTAGATACTTGTTTGCAACGGTGCTACAGTTCCATTCTTCATAGTTCAAGAAGAGACTTTGAAAAACTTACCAAACCATACTAGAAATCTGTCTTGGCTTCAGTTTTCCGCAGAACTTCCACAAACAGCTCTCACCTCTCCAGACCCAGTCGCCACGATGCCTGGCTGTCTATAGTTTTAACTATCATAAAACACATTATAGATCATCGAAAATTTTAGTTTTAGGAGTTTGTTTTTCGACTTCTTTCTTCTTAAATTGCTCCAGCCAACCAAGACTCGTGGGCTATTAAAACAAATTTTGGTTCAAATAGCTTCATTGAAGCTCAGATGTAGTTTGGAAGGAAGACTTTCTTTTTCTTTCTTTTATTTAAGGTATCATAATCCATACGTTTATGTACTCAGAGACCAAATATAACTCAAAACAAAATCGACCCTTTTTGTAATTTCATAATTCATGCTTTTCTGAAAATATTTTAATAAAGTTGATTTTCTTAACAATAATATCAAATTTCGTAAAACAGCCTTATTTCTGTCGTCTGTCCATTATTAATAAATCTTTTGCAGTTAAAAACTCTTGACCGACGTGGTCTTCTAGATATTGCTTCTCCATCTTCTAGGTTATAAAATAAGAATAGTTCAATGTTGTAATATCACCTGAAACAGATATTTAAGACAAAAAGTGCCAGATTTTATTTAATTAATTCACTTTTTTTAATGGGCACATATTTCCTAAAGTTATGATACTCCTTTAGTGATCATCTAATGTAACAAATTCAGATTTTCTATGCTCTTGTATTCTGTACTTTGTAATAGTTTAGACCAGAATTAGTTGGATTTTGTTGTTTATAAATATTTTTACTTTCCTTATCCTATAATAAGGAAAGTAATGTAATCGACCTGCCCAGTTTTTCACATTTCTGGACGAATTATAGCCTCAGGACACCAAAAAAGTTGGTTTGAGCCATTGGTTCGTGTGTGTGTGTGTCTGTCGGTCTGTCAGTAAACAGGATATATCGAGAACCGTAAGAGCTAGAGACTTGAAATTTGGTATGCAAGTTACTTGTAGATAGGGGACGCAGTGCGAAGCTTTTGGTAAAAATCGGCCGAGTCGTTTGGTCGCAAAATCGGTCGCAAAGCGGTCGCGAATGTAAACGGTTGAAGATACAAAAAATTTATTAGAATGAAAATGATTTGTTATCATGATATAAAACTGAATTTAAAATAAAAGTTGGTAAAATAGGAACTCGAAAAAAAATTGAAGCTCAGGGTGTTCATAAAATGTTTCGGGAAATTTATATTACCGGATAGATCAAACCGAGACGAACAAAAAATTACAATGAAATTTTTTGATCCGAGGTCAAATAAATAAGTTATAGCCGATTAAAAATTAATTAAACGGACCAATCACAGAGCGCTCGGAGAGCTTCCTGGCCGACTGCGGGAGGACAGGGGGAGGCGCTTGGCCGCTAGGAGGGAGCACGCAGGCGATAATGGGGAAGGCCGTGCGGCCGAGCTCGCACGGTTACCTTCAGTGACGTAGCAAAATTTTAAGTACGAGTCAATTATTGTCTTGTACTGTTTATTTTAATCAGCTTTCGAGTATTGGACTCGCGCCTCTTCCTTTTTTAAATTAACAAATTTTTAGACGAGAGCAGCGCAGGGCCGAGACGATGGACCCGGTATAATATATAATAATAGGATAAGGAAAGTCGTGTGATGTTCACAACAGATTTTTTTTAATTAGAAGTGCGCCTTGTGGCGTTATATATATGCAATCATAAATATGCAATTTCTCGTGCAATGTTTACTTTCATTGTGATATAAACGAAAGCAAAAGCCTTGTTTTGCTCAACCTTCGGATTATAGATAAAACTTAATTGGTTCGTTAACCCTTTTAAATCTAACTACAGAGTGGTTTGATTTTAACTTGGTTCGCATACTCTTAAAAAGCAAACTGTGCATGTGGGCACATCATTTCCTTATAGATAAAAGTTCTATGATTACAAATCATCTATTGTTATTTATAAACTATATTGTTTGATGATTGCTTAGTTTTGAATAATAGTGCAAAATGGACAAAATTGGAATTTGTAGTGCAATTCAGTCCTTTTTTTGGAAATGAATATGTGATTTGTGCACAAACTAACTGTTTAAAAACATTCAAATTTTTCCATGGCCACTTTAAGAAAGGTGAAAAGCCTACGATACACTGGAAAAGTGTAAAGAAATTCTAATTGACTACCTTGTAAAGAATAAAAACCATTACTGTACTTTTGCATATTAAAAGCATTCAACCTTGTTAGTGAGCAACAACAAAGGTTTTAAATTCTTCCACATCCATCCTAGTCACTCCCTCAGGTTACCATCTACTCTTAAAACTCAAAACTTTCCTGGGTAGGAAAAATTTAGATCAGACTAAAAGCAGTGCTTCATAACGGAAACTTAGAGAAATATTAGCACAAATACAATGAACTTAAAAAGCAATTTATGTAATTCAAATTGTTGTTTAATGTAAAACCAAGTTGCTTATAAAAAACCTTCATCTTAGCAACTGAAAAAAATGGGCTTAGTTTTATAGTTATGCGAATATGCATTATGCGAGCTGCATAACTGTGCTCAATTTACACTACAAACTGAAGATAAGTTTAAGGAAATCGATTGGGATGGGAAAATCACACTCAGTTCAACATTCCAATCACATTTATTTATATAACTGATAAAGGAAATATAAATTATCTCAAAAACAGTTTCAAGAACAAAGCATAATTGAGCGCAATAAATACACAAACAAATCACTTTAATACTGCTTCTGCCTCTAGTAAATGCTGGTGATGTATTTGTTTCACACCTTGGGTGTGAATAGATTTTATCGTTTAACTTAAAAATATTGCACTCCCAATGGCATAAATTGGAAAACAAAATAAACAGCGATTTTGATCTGTGCAATAGTGCTTAGATATAAATTAAATGGAAAGTGTAAGAACAGAAATATAATTTACTTAAAGATAGCTACCTTCAACAATAACAACACCTATATTTTTCCTTAGGGCTTCAAAATTTTATAAAAACGAGGCTAGATGACCTTTTATCCATCACATCTGCGGCTCATTCATGGATTGTCGCAATCGCAACAACCCATGTACAAGCCCTATAATTCTTTACTATACAATTAAACACCTATAAGTGAGCACTTTGTACCTTACTTAGTAACTAACACTATACCGAACCATTAGTTGCATGTGAATATCTACTATAAAAGCGCCGATGCTTTTCATCCACTTTGGTTAAATAATAAGTGCCGGAGAACAGGTCACCTACTTCACCTATCGGGTCATAGGGCACTGTATGGCAGGTCTTTTCCCGATGTTCCAGAATTTCCGAAAATTTCTCCGGCAAAACTTTCTTACGCTGCTCCAACTGCTTTTTAACGTGACTTAAAGTAGACTTCAACTTACAGAGAGCCGAGTTGTCATTGCAGTCTTTAGATACAGTAATGGAGAACATCGTAGCGGCCAGTCCTGATCCAAAAGAGAATAAAACAATCTTACTACCTGCCAGCTGTTCGATATTTTTATTAATTAAAAGGGACACTAGGCCGCCATACAGTGACGGCGTATACATGTTTCCAACTTGGTTGGCTATCAAAAGAGACAGTTGAGTCTTCTTTTCAAATGCACTCTTGCTGCATGTCATAAAAGCCTTTTCTATATCCTTATCGAAGTAAGTCTCATTGAGTTTAACATTTTTAAAATTGTCCAGCCCTGGATAAAGCTGCGACACTTGTTCGTGTGGCGTATTAAGGAAATCATTAAGCATCATGCGGGCAACAGATTTCTGAACCAGCTTACAGAATGGAGTGTGGAACAAAATGTAATCGAAATTGCTTACATTCACAGCTTTGTTATTAAGGAGCTGCTTGCTCGCCTTTTTGCAGTAAAGTTGATAGCAGTTATCTAAAGCATCCAGGTAGCACTGAATAGAAAGCTTACCATCAACTACAGGATATTCAGACGTCATGTTGGGCTTGTAAAAATCGTATGTGTGCTTCATGAAGGTTGACCGCACACCTCGATCAATCACCAGAGGTGCATTGGGACCTACAAGCATGGCAATAGCACCCGCGCCTCCAGTAGGCCTCGCTGAGCCTTTGGCATACACTGCAATATCACCAGCAACCACTATGGCATACCGTCCATCCCATGACGATGATTCGATCCAAGACACGGCATTAAACAGTGCAGCTGTACCCCCATAACAAGCATTTGTGCTGTCTATGCCTTCTATATCAGTAACCCCGTGAGGTTCAAATAACTGCATCAGCACACTTTTCACGCTCTTGGACTTATCAATAATGGTTTCTGTCCCAACTGCCAAATGACCCACATCCGAATATTTAAGTCCGCACCGCTCAATCAGCTTGTGAACTGCAGTCAAACACAGAGAATTGATGTCCTCTCGGTCGTTGCAGAAGCCCATTCTGCTCTGCCCCAGCCCCAACACGTACTTCCCTGCTCCAACCCCATCGTACTCTTCCAGCTCCGTTTGCTCCACGTACTGGGCCGGAAAGACCAGCTCGATGCCGAGGATGCCGACGTTCTCGGGCCACGAACCCATTTTGTGCGAAAACTTGGTAAAGGCGCACTACAACGTTATATAAGATAAGACTCAGACGCGGCGCAGGCTGTGCCTACTTACACGTGTCGAAATCGGCGCTTCGGTGACGGCGACTTGTTCCGCGCTCCAGCTCGGCCGAAAGCGTTTTGGCGGCTGATTCCGGTGCGTCAAGCTTTCATCGTGCCCCACTTAAATGTAGGCAGCTCGCTGTGTTTGTTCGGCATGCGAAGCCTTGACCTTCTGGCACACGTCTTTTGAGGTTAGAATAGAAATCCTTCTGTCAAAATGGGATGGAGGGCAGGGCCGGACTGGCTCGCTGGTGTGAAGAAAACTTGGCTCTACCTTTCGACTTGAGGAAACTCGTACTGTAACATTTTCCTAGAAATATGCACTACATACTATTCTAATAATAATTTTACTTGACTTTACAAAACAGACTCAAAAGTAAAAGTTATATATTAAATAAGTTTTTAAATAATTTTGCATACAACACCCGTAAGATAAAAGAAATGGAGGCTGTTCGCTTAAGTAACTTAATAAGATAGCTAAGTAGCGGCTAAATGTTATTTAATTGTTCCCAACAATAAATATTGCCTTTCTATTTGTTTGTATTGTATTCGGGCATATTCATTAAACGCCATTAAATCCCCTTGCATTCAAAGTAAGGTGAAGTTAGGCTAAGTTTAGTTTTCAGCGAAAATTTTTTCGTAATGTGTTTTCTACGACCATAGACAACATCGCTGCCCTGTTTTCGTCAAGTCTGCCAAAAAAAATGCTGACTGTGACCATAAAAACACCGAAATGTATTCCCAACGAAAATCGATCGATTTTGTAACTTCCGCTAAAACGAAATCTCACAGAACTTTCTTTAATTTTAGTTTATTGTAGTAGTTTTTCATCAATTCCTTAAAATTTGTTTATCCAGAAAAATTATTTTAGTAGTTTTTTACATTGCAACGACGGTTTATGGCAATTAAATGATGCGGAAAGGATTGTGTTGAGCAGTGAGATTAATATAAAGCACGAAGAAAAATTAGAGAGCTTCAAAATTGTAACCATTGAAAAATAAAGCATGAAAAGGTTGTGAGATAAAATCAACATGATATTGTAGGCGAGTATAAAGCAAAGAAAGTTTTGTGTTGTCTCACTGAAAAGGATTTGTAGTTGTAGGACATAAAGTACTCCAACCAGGCCAGTAACTAAGCGTTTGCGTTAACGCATGTAATCAATCGCCTAAAATGCGACATATCTAATCAATAGTAATTGTAATCATTTCTTAATTATCATTAATAAACTTTGCTTATTATCAAACACCAGCGTTTGATCTACCATCACATAAAGCAGAGCATAGTTGCCGAAGAAGTCCAAACAAGAAATGAAGAGAGCCAGCGATTTAAAGCTGCGATAATAGACTCAAAAGAAGTCGAAAGTGTTCCTTGTTTTAGTGGTCGAACCGGCGAGATTCCGAGTTGGAAATTTCTTATGTTGGCTAGGCTTGGTGTACACGAAATGGACCAAGTGCTCAAAGTCCGACAAAAGAAAAACAGCAGCCCTTTCATCAGGTGTCTATTTTTTTCTCTATAACTTTTTCTAGGTTCTTGAACCTTTTTAAGTAATTTTACTCTAAGATCCTTATAGAGTTCTGTTACGTTGAATGTCTTTAAGCATGAAAATGTCTGCTGCTATTATTTACCTTTAAGCATTTAGAGCCTACAGGTGTGATGGTCATCAATAGATCTTAGAGAAAGTAGTCGTAGTATTATTTGTTTAAAGTATTCTGAATGTATGGATTAAGAAAAGGAGAACACCAAGGCTTCTATCCTGAGGGACTCCCAATTCGATAGAAAAAAATTAAATTGGCCGTAGTTATGGTCCTACTGAAAGGTTTTTATTAGTTAGGAAGGACTTCAATAGCAGATACTAATTACCGAATAGCATGTGCGTCCATTTGAAGAATAAACTTAGATTTCAAAACTTGTCAGGCGCCTGAGAGACGTCAAGAAAGGTCTAAAGACTGGGCGATTTTGATTATTGAACTACGGATTAGTGTTCTTGAAAACTAAATTGGCAACTGGACAGAACCGTTAAAAATTCTTAATACATTTCTTCAAATGAAAATTATTTGGACACTTTACTGGTCATGGAAACCAGGATGACGGGTCGACGTGTTGTAGAATACTTCTATGAAGTGGGAAAGAAAGATTGTAAGAAGAGTTTTAATAATTGCATAGTTTATTCTTCACTTTCTTGATAAGAAAATTCTTATAAGAAGAAGACAATTGACGATCTTAAAATCTATATCAGAGTAGGCCCATTTACCATTACGTTTCCAAATTGGTGTACGGAAACCATGGTCTTTTTGGTTATTACGTTGCCTTGTGTGAAAATAACGAACGGCACATTGTTCAAACGCATTGCTTTGAGCGTTCTTGAGTACTATTCGTAATTCTCTAGATCATCTATTGTACAATGTCGACCAATAACGTTTCTTTGCCAAATTCGTTTTGCTGCACGTTTTTTCGTAATGAATTGGCAGACATGTGATGGTTGTATTGCCTTTTTGGTCATTCTGAGGTGGGTAAGATGCCATGCTGCTTCTTGCACTAAAACACTGTCATTTTGAAAGCTGTTCTAATCAGTATATCTTCCATAGATCTTGGATATCTTTAGAGAAGAAGAAAATTTCTTTAAGGGTAACAACTTTCTTCTAAAGATACGAGCAGCTCAAATATTTGGCATGAGCCGACTTAACGGAACAACTGCCTCTTTACTGCTTTAACTGCCTTTACTGCTTTAACGATCTAAAAGCTACAACCTGATCTACTTTCACATCGAGTCATTTGTGTTTTACAAGTGATTTTCTCTACTCCCAGTCGAAAAAAATTCTGGTTTGCCAACCGCACTCTAAATGGATACTTCTACCATGCTTTTATTTGCAAGGTTCACAAGCTCCGCCCACAAAAGCCATTAGTCGTAAACTTACCGGTAGTTATAGGCACAATTATACACCGTAAATATATTTTTAACTAGTTGTTATTGTATATCGTTAAACTTCTGGTGCATACATCGTAGAGACCTCAGACTAGTGTCATTCGACTCAGATTGAAGAGTAGAATCCGAAAAACTAAGTGTCATCCTCGGGCGCTCAAAGGTTAAAAAGTTATTCATGGAGATTTGACCATAGACCACTCAATGTAAATTTAATTATTTATTTATTTTACAATATTAAACTAATTTGTTCTTAAATTTCTGATGAGTATATGAGATGCAGCGCATATCTTAAATAAGTTATTTGAGCACTTGTACAAAATAGGATCTAAAATAGACACCTGCGAAACTCCACAGAACATCTGTTACGTTTCAACTGTCCGCGATGAGGTTTGCGTTTGTCAAATACAGCCTTTACTGTCTTTAGAAATGTTCTAGATTTAATCCAATTAATATTGTACAATTTCAAATTGTGGTATCATGTTCACAGAGGCGGTTGTCCTAGAAATAATTATTCCACTACCTCGTATGTTTTCGGTGTTCTTACCTACCTTTTCTGTTAGTTTCTTTCATGCTGCTTTTCTTGGCCTTTGTAGCTTGCGCCTTTAACTACTACACTCTTCTTTCTGGCGCCTGTTACTTGGTTTTGTGGTGATACTTCCCACAGCCTATCTAGTTTACCCCATAAACGTTCTTCTAACAGCCACTTTGAACTCCCACCAGTATACTGTGTTCTCGTCTGCTCGTTTAACAGCTTCACAATATTTCTGGTCAAAGGCTATTGTACAGCTTCTATTTGTTTTTAGACTCCTTGGGTGAAGTTTTCTCTACTTTGGGCGCATCGGCCCTATAAAAGTAACCTTGTCGCCTTTCTTTTATGCACCTATATCGCATTTGGACAGCAAATCTTTGAATTTTGATCATCAAGCGAGAGACTTCGCGTCAAAGTTTTCCACAAGTATAATTTTTTGATCATCGTTGGTGCTTCTGTTTGGGCAGACTAAATATATTGAGAAACCCGTAAAACTAATGCTTCAGTTGCATGAACATTTATTATACGGGTCTCTTTAATGTCTATGTATCTATATATGGGTTTCTTCAGCTTTAATATTATAAACCTTAATATCTTGTTTTGACTTTTGTATCCACTATAAGAAAGTTGGCTAACATATCATCTAACCAACAGATTGTCACTTTGAAATTCATTGACTATCTCACTGTATGAACCTATCGTCCAGTTGGACATTCTTGTCAGGGTTTGTTTGTATTAAATTGCATGACATCAGTCTTTTGCCAGAGTCCCCAAACATCACAAAATGGGAACTAACAGTTTCTTGTTTTATTAGGTGCTTGTTGATTATACGTCTATGCTGAAGGTCGCATTTTACACACCTTTCTAAGCGGCTAGCATCTGAGATGGAGAACTTGACTATTACTGACAACCTAGTGATCTTCTCCATTTCTCAGATGGTAAGTTTGTCCATCAGTTTAGTGTGTGATGTCTTACTTTGTGTGTTGACCATCCTGTCCTCAAGTTTTACTCTAAGCAGATTTCTTAGTTTGTTCTTTGACCATTTTGTAGGTCCTTAATATTCGCATACATAATGTACCATCTTTTATTAGTTTTACATGAGATTTTTCATTTAATTTATTAAATGCTACACAGGATTTGTTGCCCAACTTATGTTTCTTTTGAAGGTGATAGGCATTTATTCGATGGAATACCAACTTTTTAATTTTCTCTTTGATCTTTTAAAGTTTCTTTACATAATCTTCTATCCTGCCATACTCCACTTTTAATGACTTTTTGCTGTCCCAATGATTTGTTAAAGACTGAATTCTGGATCACTTAGAGCTTGTTGATATGAGTCTTAACGCAATACTTCTACTCAGGGCATGCGTACAACGTGATCGGGTAGATGATGGGCTTGTTGCAAAAGGACAGCCAGTTTCTGAAATATATGAGAGAGCTAAGGGCCTGACTACTACTTTTATAACTACAGGCGAGATTTTCGTCTAAGGTAAGATTTTTTCCACAGTATCTCCCGCTGAAAGATTCTGGGTCTTGTTAGTCGGGTCTTCTCGGCGTTAAATCTTATTCTCTATGTGCTACACTATTCCTCGATGTATTTGAAAATATATTGTATCAGATTTTATAAGATCGGAACCAATGATATTAATTGAGAAAGTCGGTCGCATGAGGCATGAGTCTTGGTAATGGATCGTTAATGGGGATCGTGAGGCGATGCCGCTACTTTAAAGGCAACTAAAATATTATTTTAAATGACTTGTGATATGGTCGACAAGGATTATACCAGAAAATAGAGTGCTCTCAATCATAGCCCTTGGTGCGTTGATTCTCGTGCCACGGTCTTGAAGTAGCTCATCGGTGCGATTTTCCCCGCTTTCTTGAGCTTTGAGCATAGAGTCATTGCCTTAAGAATTATTAGGACTACTTAAGCTTCTAATCGCCTAAAATAATCGATATTTGGAAATGATTAATGTCAATTTTCAATTAGCATAACAAAATAATAAAATCCGCGGCATCAAAATAGAAGAAATTGAAGTAGTAACCAAGTTTCTAGATTGTTTGTTAACCGAATATGCGACACTGTTACTGGTATGGGATGAGACGCCAGAAGACGAATATACCATGTTGAAACTTAATAAAGAATGATGTCAAACTCAGTGCTTGAATCTATACCATGGCAATTCTGCAAATAAATGCTTTAATTGCTGTGAACCGAAGAAGAAATTTGCCAGTGCTAAAAGTGGATCAGAAGGTGAATACAAAAGCGACCTATGCATAGTTACCAAATCGATACTTGATCAACGGTTAACCGACACCGACACCAGCGCATATATGACAGATGAAAGTGATCTTTTCCAAACCTTCACACCTGTCACTGCAGACGTGTATCTAATTATATTCAGTAATGAAGAAACATTGGACGCACGCGGCAAAGGAACGATACAAATAGAGTCGAAACCGGCTTTATAAAATTGACCACGTTGGATGTCTTTATATACCAGAAATAAACAAAAACGTGTTTTCTGTTGGGTCTACATTAGATCACAAGAATATAATTGATCTGAAATACGATGGCCAACTAAAGATGCGTGCGGTAAGGAGCGGAAACCTGTATTATATGTAAATAAAGGGATCAAAATCTTCACAAGCATCGTGAGCGATAACCATAGGATGCTATGGCACAGAAGGCCGGGTCACATTTCGACGAATAAAATGAAATCTCTTAACGTTGTCAACAGTTTAACTAAAGGACTCAAGATGGATGGCGTAAGATGTGAACTGTTCTTTGTAGGCATGCCTACGGCAAATTGAATTGAGCTTACATACAATTTATTTAACGAAAATATATACATGAACATTACAGTGAAAATGTTATATCTAAGACTGGTGGTCCGCCTTACGGCACTACACCAGCATTACCGCAACCGCATTACAATTTAGCGTAAAACCTGTATTTTATATTGCTCCAAAGACTTCTAAAAATCTATCGTGGCCGTCTTAGTGCAGGACCTGGAAAATCCGCGAAAACTTGAGTCGGGCAGACGACTCGAAACCGCTGATGGCCCCGAGTCCTCTAGCGTTTACAATATTACGCAAAGAAACAGACTAATCTACCTTAACCTACACCGCACTTACTGTCTATTAATTATTGTTCAAAGAGTTCGCATCTCGCACCAGCATTTATTTTCCCAACTCCCGCGCGCCCATCACAAATTCGCGTCAACACGTAATCTAGCGCACCGTTCCGCAAAATCCGTAAGAGCCGTCCACCATTCGTGTACTCCCGAAAATCCTTCGATCTCCTCCGAGTTCGTGGCCATCTCCAGCCGCTTGTAATCAGGATGCTCCCACCCTGGCCCTGTTCTCCTTCTCTGCATTGCAGATTAATAGGACGTGCGTGGCGTCGTCTTTACACCCGCATCTGTTTTGATCCTCTGCCAGCTTCTGGATTCTTATTAGATAGGAGCGGAAGTTGCTATGTCCAGTAGTAAGCTGGACGGTGTACCGGTTAAAGCTTGTCGCGCCGTGGGGATGAATGTCCACGCATGTCGACCCGTTTCCGCTGCTTGTCATCTTTGCTTACATCTTGTTCTCGCCGTAGCTCGTAATCGTTTTTTTACGAGCCCCATTGGACCGTCTCAAATATAAGCGGTCCTAGTGCTGCCACTGTAACTTTGGCCAATTGGTCTGCCCGCTTGGTGCTTTGATCCAATGGAACCGGACTTCGATCTCAGCCAACAGCGTCTTTGCAAGGCTCCAGACCTCGACTTGCAAATCCGTCGACGCTCTCATACTTCTGAGAGCAACGCTGACTTGCTATCGGATATTATCGCGCATCTTGGGATGACTGCTCTGTGCCTCTGGATATACGCTAGGAACTCTCTGGTGGCTATAAACGCGCACTGAAAAATGGTAATCCAGACCGCGAGTTTTGCTCGTCTGCAGTAGATTTCGTTTTCTCCTCGCATGACCACGAACGCGGCTCCTGCTCTCCCGTCGTCCGCGTAGCAGCATAGTTGACGCTCCTTCACGCTAAATGGGATGCCGTCTCGCTCGGCCGGGTGCCCCGTCTCCTCCATGGACTGCCTCCGCTCGATGACGCCCTGCCGCAGCTCCATATCCTCTCGAAGTTGCTGCTCCGGCCCGGTTGTCAGCCTTCTGCGATCTGCCGCCTCAGTTGAGCTTACATATTCCACTTCTATAGTCGATAGACAGACGGATCGCTGGCGCGTTAAAACAATAAATTACTGGTTTATCGTTTGGTACATAGTGTGCATTACAATAACCGGTCAATTCAAACGCTGACTTAATCTTCTGTTAGTAAAGTGATAGGCTTTTAATCAACATTGAGTCATTTTCGTAGAGTGGGAGTAAGTAGGTCCTCTGTAACCTCTGGCACTCAATGTTGCACAATTTTATAAAAAACAGTTTTTAAAATTTGTGGAAATTCGTTCGATAGAAACTAAATTGTAAACAGTTTGTTCTCAGAAATAGTAATGACGGATGGTTGTTCACTGCTTTTCTTATCATGCACATTTTCTCGCTCTTTATTAAATTGTCTGATCGATTTTCTCACAATTCCATCACTCCTTAAATTTTCACCGTACACATCACTAATTTGTCGATGAATATCTGCTGTTACGCTTTTCTTGCGTTCAAAAAACGGATAACAGAGCGTATTTTAATATGTTATTCTCATAACAAACACCATAAAGAGCAATTGCTCTTAATTAAATGGTATTTGCAACAACTGACACCAAGAGGAGCCCAGCTATTATTTTTTTTGGGCATATCTATTAATCAGTTTAACGGGCTTTTCTCCACTCTATTGGTATTAATTTCCGTATACATTCAAATTTTAATTTAAAAAAACCGGATGGTCTTTAATTTCAGCTCGCCGATTATCTTTGTAAATGTAAACGATTGTGGACTTTTAAAATCTCCTTTTACTTTTTCACACCTCTCGGCTTCTAAACATATAAATGAAAACTACACAGTATGGCAAGACTCTCTACCCTTTTTCAGGATGACTGGAGAGGCAGGCGTGTAAATAGCCGCTCTCGTGATGCGGTGTGGGATACGATACCGATCCGGCTCGTAAGGACCAAAAAATGGAGAGGCAGGCGTGTAAATAGCCGCTCTCGTGGTGCGGTGTGGAAACGTAGTACGGCCCGTAGTGGAAGGTCAGCCGATAAGGCCAAAATCGTCCCTTAAACGGCCGTCGCGTAAGCGGATGGGGGCGGCTACCGATATCAGCCAATGAATTGCCAAATCGCTCACCTGAATCGGCTTCGGCTTCGGCTTCGTCGGCGATTCCAAGGTGGCCACCTCTGCGTTGCGGATCTGGTATCTGCGGGATGTTGAGACATGACCAAATTGGCCGAGCTGCGATGCGTATATTTATGCGGGTTAAGACACGACCGAACTGGCCGCGCTGCGAGGAGTGAATACTTGCGGGGTGTGAATTTATGCGGGTTAAGACACGACCGAATTGGCCGAGCTGCGGGGCGTGAATGCTTGCGGGGTTGCGAAATGTTTCTTGCGGGTGAAGACACGACCGTACTGGCCGCGCTGCGGGGCGTGAATGCTTCGGCTGAGCAAAAGCCCATGCCGTTTGTGTGCGACGGCAAAACGTAGCTGATATCAAAGGTCCGCATGCCGCCGCGATATAAAGCGGTTCAAGTGCGAAAAGGCCGCCACACCAATGACTAAAAAAATTAATAACAGTTATACAAATTTTTTTTACACTATGAAACTCCCTCATTTGCAATGCACTGTGTCATATTCTGAAATTTTTTATTATTCTTTTCAACATGTGTTGATTTCTTGACGGATTGCATTTTGTAAGGCTTTGATGATACCACAGCGATATTTGTAAACGTCAGCCTTGATATATTGCTATAGAGAAAGTCACACGGTGCGAGATAGCCAAAGTGTCCAGAAACCACTACACGCAGCAATTTTGCAGATATTCATTGGAACTGACACATTGGGCTTCCTCTTCAAAAAAGTTAGAGTTAGTTTTACTCAACGCACAGCAAACAGTGACACGTTAGCTGTGGAGACTCCTTTCGTGGATATCTTATCACTCCCATAACAAAGTTTTGTTTATTAACGAATCCCTACAATTTTTTTTTATATTTACATGCTTCTACAATCTGTGATGTGACATTCAGCAGATGGTTTAACATACATAGAATTAAATATGAAAATCATGTAGGAGTTGCATCCATTGATTACACTTCATTATCTTAGTCTAGTTTGACATAAACACACTCAGGATCTTAACGGTATAGGTGAAACTGTTGTTCACTATTGTTCAAGCCGGTGGAGTAGGTCTGACGGTTTAAACCATTTTAATCGCGGCTGCACTTCATTGTCATAATCTAGTAATCCCTACACTAAGATGTTGGGATGAACACTGATGCGGTTACTATACCGCGCACTATATTTTTGAATTTCGTCGTTAACCGTAGGAATTGTAAGGTCGCGTCGTATTGTTTTATTGGGGACGTACCATGGTGCGTTTACTATGGCCCCGAGTACCTTTGATTGGAATCTGCGTATGATTTCGATGTTAGATGTACAACCCAGAGTTGGATGCCGTGGGTCCAAATAGGTTTTAATATGGCTTTATATAGTAGTAATTTGCTTTCTAGCGAAACCTGAGAATTGCGCCCTATGAGCCAGTACATTTTCTAAAGCTTTAGACCAAGTTGTTTGCGCTTGGACCAGATATGGGTTTTCCAAGTTAACCTTCTATCCAAGTAAATACCAAGATACTTGGCGCTATCCGCCTGAGGGATTTGGTGGTTATTAAATGTCATGGGTGGGCAGGTTCCTTCTTAAAGCGTAACTAACTTGCACTGATTTGGTTTCGTTGGTTTGGATATGCCATTTGGTGCACCATTGTTGTATTTCATCAAGGTGTGTATCCCTACAAGTAAAAATGCGTTTCGTTAGTAAAGAAAACAAGTGTGTAATTTGGCAATCTTTCCATGATGTTTCCGCGCACTTCTAGGCGGTTTGGACAACTGGTCTCGAAGTGTTTTTATATTATATATATAAAAAAGCTCTTGGTGCAAAATTCGCATTGCGTGCAACTTCCTCCTCTTCTCACTTCAGAACCAGTACTTCTAAAGTTTTCTGCCCGCAACAAAATCGATTTTTGACCAGGAAGAGAGAACCCAAGCGCAAGTTGAAAGCATGTCTGAAGAGCATGTCGTGCAACCACAACCATAATCATTCCCAATCTGCGTTTCCACAGTAAGAGCTCTCTCTACGTTCATCTACTTACTAATGACCCCTTTAGACAAAACTTTTACATCACCCCGGGTCACCATTTACTTTATAACCTTTCTTTGAAGTTGTAAGGGGGAAAATTAAAACAGCTGGTTTTTTACCTGTCTGGAATATTCAATGGTGGTAGCTCTTTAGCTTATCGTTATGATTACTGAGGAAAATTCGCAAAATTTAAATTCAGTTCTTTAAAACAAAGTTTAAAAACTTTCTATTTCAAGGTTATTCCTATAAAATGTTTTTGGTAAGTGTCTTGATACCATTTCTATCCACAATATTTATTCTACAATATACTTTGCCTTCTTGTCTCTCCAGTGATTAAAGAATAAGTTAAAACTAGAGTATTTTTATTTGACAACATGTAATTTCACTTGTTTGGTTAGAACAACAAAACAGTAGCAGAGTACTTAACGAATTTAAAAAGCTTTTTTCCAAGACTAAAGCTATATCATGTAATAACAACCTTCATCAACACACTACACTTCATATCTTAAAATAAATAATCTAAGCCAACTTACAATTCGTTCGCCGCACTTCTTGTAGCTCGATATGTTGAGTGCTATCTTCTGTGCACATTAAATTTTAGAGACACTATGTGTATCTCGTGATATAAAAATACCTAGATTAAATACACAACAAGATGTAACACTAAATTGAGTCTTGGAATTAATTAAAGTAAAACTTATTCAAAAAAAAATAAATAAATGCGCCTAAAGTGTTATTATCCTAAATCAAAATCACACTATACAGGAATCTCAACTACTAAATGTTTGAAAACATTAAATATTATTCCCAAAAGATCAACTTTTAGATGTTGCGACACAAAGAAGAAACAATAACAAAACCACATATTAAAATCTTGATAGAACAAACCTGGGGACAATATTATCTCTGGCCATTTTCTGCCATATCTTATGCCCCACCCGCTTCGTAATACCCGATTCTCAAAGCTTCCAATTTCGTTTCGTATACAACCAAGACTGTTAACATTATAAACATCGAATCATAACATAGAAAATCAAAGTCGCAAAACGCGTGATATTTCGATAACATCATGACGCAAAGTTCACAAATTATGCTTTCAACAGTTGAACGCAAATAGATTGTTATCAGTTTCTATATATAAAATTAAAAGCCCAGACGTCAATATTTTTCTGACATAGAAAAACCTTTTCTGTGTAAAATGCGATTATTAGTTATTCTAAAATTGAAACATTTAATTTTTATCCTTTATATTTTTCCTAAGTGGGATTAATAAGATGATAATTTTCGCTGAAAAAATTTAATGTAGCAGGTAGTAAGTAAAGACATAAAGACATTTTGTAATATATTGCTTTTCAGATTTTGTTTACAAAGAAAATCAATCTAAGCTAATCAGTAAAGTGTTTACAAAAATAGCATTGTTATCGGATCAGCTTTTATTTTAATTACGGGAGGGCGGGGTAATACCGAATACTTAAAGAAAATCTCTAATTATTCAATTATTTGTAATATTTCATTAACAAATTTACTATAGGTAGATACCTTGTTTCATTACCTACTAAAAGAACACAAAACATTTGACTTTATAGTTAAAGTTTCCTTAGAATTTTTTTTGTTCAAAACTGCCCCGGGGGCCAGGGCAATACCAAACGGCCTCGGAGGCAATTCCGAGCGGGATCAGCTAAATAAGGAATGTAGGACATAGTTTTTTAGGAAGTTAGTTAATTTAATGACTGAAATAACATAATCAACTGTTTCTGTGAAAAGTTGTGAACATAAAGCTAATAATCACTTTTAATCAATATAAATGCTTTTATTATTCAAAAAAATTAAGTAACTTTTGTAGCTATGTTCTCAAAAAATTGCAAAAATAACATCGACACTGGAGTTGAAATTGGCTTCCTACACAAATAATCTGTAATCTGTACACCACAACACTCTGAGTGCATCCAACTTTCAAGAACATAAACCAGATTTTTTTGTTAAGTTAGACCCCTCTCTTGAAGTGCCACGAGGTTCTATCAGGGCCGTTAGATAGACGTCGTCTAACTCAACGTTATCACATAATGGTTTATCAATATTATCTTTATTCTCCGATGATGATTCGCGAGATATTTCTTCTACACTTTTTCTCTCGTATTGGAGGTTTAATTTTAGATACAGTTTTTTGTGGGTTTTTGTTTTCTTCTGGTTCCGTCTTGTTAACTTTTGAAATTAGTCTTCCTTCATTTGCTTTCTCCTTTTTTTTCGAGATTCTCTGGTGGTTTTTGTTCTTCATTTTTAAGTTTCTTTGGTAATTGCTTTCCTGTAATTTTTTTATTTTAAGCTTTCTTTTTCAGATGCATCTTAAAAGGTTTTTTTATTTGGTGTCTGTGTAAAAACCATTGAGTGGTGCTGTCTTGAACCAGGTTTTACCACTTTTAAGTTAGAAGCGAGAAAAGTTTGCTTAAATGTCGTCATTCTAGAAGCAGATGGTGTAGAAATTTCCACATTCAATGAAATTTAAGTCCATTTACACTTGAGCTTGGATTTTGCTCTTCAATCGAAATATCATAAATTGAAGTCTCGTCTTCTCCTTCTTGGATGCCATCTTCTATAATTGGTAACAGAGGATTACCTTGCTCCATTACTGGTCGAATAGAAACATTCATTTGTGGATTTTTCGGGGCGAAGAGAAAAATACCAGCAGTTGCAAATTTTTGCACTTCCTTTACTATATTTGTTATTCTTCTGTAAGCCTTGTTGAAGATACCATCGATATCATAAGGGGTGATCTTTTGGTGAGGATGTGATTTCATCAAGTAATCACATTCTTCATTGAAAAGAGCTTTCAAAGACCCATAAAAATTAATACCAAGAGATTGGAGTCGATGATAGCAGTGTGGTGGAAGAGTAAAAGTAGGTTTCTTCCCAATATTAGGTTTTTTAGTTCATCACTCTTTAGTTTATCACTAAAAGTGGCCAACGGTATTTTTATAAGCTCTTGGTGCTTTTCTTAATTTTTCGACATTGTTTCTCACGTCATTTATTGCAGTGATCATGGACTGTTAATCACACATGGTTCTTTCGGTAGTTCTTTTACGATTTCTCACCGTCTGGAGCCCTAATAAAAAAATGCCAATAGACCTTAGTTATACTAGGACACTTTTGAGGAACATTTAGGAATCATCCATTATTTACATTGGTATGTTTTATCCATTTTTGACCCCCTCCAGTGTGAGCATGCGTGAGATTTTTTTGATTTCCTCTCGAGGTGCGAACGTAATTAATTGATGACGCTTAAAAAGCTGTTTTCTAGTATAAAGTAGTATTAAGAAGGCCTAATATAAGAGGTGCATTCAAGTTATAAAACCTCCGATTTTTTTCTCGCAAACGAATTACACAAAAACTGTGAAACTTGTGTCACTTCTAGAGATAATCTTTCTGCAGCTGTACACATTTTTCACAACATCGACACTATAATTTCATGGCCCCTGAGAACGTTTGTTTAGGAGTCTTCTTTGACCACTGAAAAATCGCTGGTGCAATAGCGACCACGGACAGTATCTTTCATCGTTGGAAACGTTGCTAAGAGCCAGGTCAGGTGCGTAGGGAGCATAAGAAATCACTTCAAAGTTATCAGCATTCGTGGCACCCACCTGGAAGACACTTTTCGCATTTTTAAGTGTTCATGCAGGATTGTGTGCACAGATCCCACAGAAAAATCAACTTTCACACTCATTCGGCGATCCTCCAAAACAAGTTTCTCCGCTCGCTTGATCATGACGTCAGACCGGCTGGTGCGAGGCCGAGATTGTCTTGATTTGTTGTCACAGGACGTTCTGCCTTCTTTGAACTGTAGCACCCACAAACGCACGTCAGACACATCCATAACACCATCACCACATGTTTCACTTAACTGGCGATGAATTTCAATCGGTGTCACACCATACAAATGGAGAAAACGAATGATTACACGCTGTTCTTGTAATGAAAACGTCTCTATTGTAAGTATCAAAAACAGTCTTCACTCTCACGGCTTCCGCTAGAGTCCTGCGTGTCGTGCAGCGCTGCTATCTCTGTCGCGCATTCACAAAGAGTGCGCTCATATTTTGAAACAAACCGCATGTTTCTATCTATGCCCAGCCCTAAGAAAAAATTTGGAGCTGTTATAACTTGAATGCACCCCATAAGTAATTGATTATTGAAGACAATAGCGAACACCAGCGGGGTGATTTTGAACACTTAGTTCGGAATTTCCCCAAACGACACCTCGTGGCAATTTCCCAATCTAATTTCGAAATGTCCACAGCAACTAAACGTTCTTTCTACTTAATAAATAGCTAAAGAAGACCAAGCTCACTACTTTAACCATAAAGATATAGAGATGAAATCAATCTGAGACGAGCCCATCCCACGTTTATCTGGGCTATTTCTATAGTTTCTTTCGTAATTAAGAGAAACTTTGTTGTTGTTTCGACATTTATTAAGCTAGCAGATATCTTGTTTTTCATGTACGCAAAACTGCTAATTATAACTCTTGGGCCTCTTAAATATAAAAGAGCTACCAATGCCTTTTTACATAAAATAATGACGAAAGTGCTAACACCTTGATCTACACTGTTACAGCAATTCTTTGAGTGGAAAGGCACAACATGTTACCCACAACCATTTGCAACAACACGTATTTTACTTGTAGAATTCTTGCTTACAGATAATAAACAGAAATATTTATTTAAGATGTTATTGGTTTAAAAAAACATCCATCGATAAACTGTCGCCAAAATTTATCGAAAGCATATGCCGGGCATTGAAGGCCAGTGGTTGTGTTTATTTCATTTGCTAAGTAATGCTATCATTATAAACACTCGAGAGATAAAAGAGATAGCAGATAAAGTTCAGTTTATTTTTATATACATTTGTGTATTAGCGGCGTAGTAAAACTTTTATACATTAATGTGTAAACATATTTCCATCTAAATCAACGCTTTCAATAAATAAATCACATCTAAAGTATAAATAATATTTACATACAGATACATCTGAGAACAGAATTAAAAAAGAATCGTGTTTATAAGATAGTAAATAGAAACTTGGATCACTCTACACCAGCTGAAGAAATTAAAGAGAGACCTGAAAAATTAGGTCATAAGTTTCGCAACATATCGAACATTAAACACAAGACAACAAAAAGACCATTTTTCTTGTTCTTTATTCTAAAGTATATTTAAAATATCAAAATAACTGTAGAAGCACTAAGAGAAGCACGTGGAATAGTCCCATGTAGGCGATGTTAAGAGTATCATTACTCTAATACATATTGCAATTGAGTATGCACTTACCTAAGATGTGGTAGTTAATATAACGAAAAAACTGTAGATACAAAACGTACCGCCCGAAAAATTTGAAGGGATGCAGTATCTGTATAAACTTGTCAGAAAACGTTGTTCTACCAATCCTACACACCCCACGGCTGCATCAAACTACTTCTAGCTCAGGTAATGCACACAGCGCATAGTAGATCAGTGATCATCATTAAATACTTCAAATATTAAACTAATGAAATCCAAGCTACAAACGTACAGGTCAATACCAAAAAATAAAATCGAATTGTAATTTCTGTCTATGGCCCTTCACTTCACACCAAACCTTTTGACTAATATAAATAATTCTTTTAAACTTTTAGAGAGATTTGTTGCAAGGAAAATTGGAATGCTTAGCATTCCCATTAAGAATCAAGATTACAAGCAGAGAGTTTTACCAACACTCCCTAACAAATAATTAGCCAGACTAATATAAATAATTCTTTTAAACTTTTAGAGAGATTTGTTGCAAGGAAAATTGGAATGCTTAGCATTCCCATTAAGAATCAAGATTACAAGCAGAGAGTTTTACCAACACTCCCTAACAAATAATTAGCCAGCCAATACAAGCTAGAGAAAATAGAAACGCTCATGTAGCATAGAATATTCACATTAGTATAGAAGACTGTCGAAACAACTGACTGCAGCACTTAAAGAAGCTGAAGACTCAACTTTTGAAACATACATCCAGAACTTATCCGCATGTGACCGCACTTTATAGAAAGCCACAAAAGAATTTAAAAGACCCACGTCTCCAATGTGCCCGATACAAAAATCCGATAATTAATAAGCTCGCCGCAACTAAGAAAAAACCGTTATTTCGCAGTTGCAACACCTAGCATTTTAAATAATGATATCGAATATTTCCACGATGTCAGATATCGTCGCCTATAAAGACCATCAACCCGGCAAAACTTGGAGCTAAAATAGCCAAGTTAAATCAACACAGAGCCTGTCTCCCTGTAACCGTTAACGGAGCGCCTTTGCCTGTAAAATCAGTTGTTAAATATCTAGGCTTACATCTAGATCAACGCCTAATTTGACAGAAACACATAGACAAAACAAAGATAACTGGACCTTAAGCTTAAGCAAATATACTGGCTAATAGTTCAAAAATGAAAACTGACAATTAAGAATAAAATTTTACTATACAAAACTGTGCTGAAACCTACCCAGTCGTATAGCCTTCAACTTGGGGTTAAACCTTTCTGGTTCAAAATAATACGAACATTTCAAAACAAAACACTTCATGTGATTAACTCACCATGATCGTTTTCACTTTAATGCTCCACTACTTATCAGCAATGACTCATGGCGCACCAAAATGAATTTGTAGACAACTTATACAGGAATAAACCGCTCAACGAGAGGCTCAACAAATCTTGGCCACAATATATACACATAAGAGCAAAACAATCGATACACTAGCTACACAGTCAAAGGGCCGTGGCAAATCGACTATATATGAGAGAGTGACATTGGTACCAGGGAATTGGTAACTACGTCCTCCAGCAAAGAGGGGGTCGTAGGCGCGTGACAACGAAGAGAAATGATCGATTTCTCGTCTCAATAGCCCTTAGAAATCAACATATGACTGGTGTTGACCTCAAGCAAAAGCTGAGTGCGATCAAAAGTGTGAAGTTTGGTCAGTGAGAAAAAGACTGAAGCTACAAATACGCGAAGATACAAAACTCGTTTCACCGTTATGAGAAATGTTTCTATAATGGAAGTTGGTTTAAATATGACTGAGACTGATTGATGTGCCCAGCAGCTGTGTGACCTTGAAAGCGTGGAGCCTTAAGTTACACCCTCCATCCTACTCGGATTAGAACCTGTTCAGTCCTGCTTGTGAGTTGCTAGAGTAATTAGCGAACAGAAGATACCGCGGAGCGTAGAGCAACGCATTATAACCAAATTTTTCATTGGAGAAAACTTCTCGTCCGATGAAATTCACTACACACTCCGACAACAGTATGGAGAAGACTGTCTATCGCCTACCCGTGTGTTTTAGTCGTGTAAGAGCTTCAGAGAGGGCAAAGAGCGCGTGGAGAATAAACCGCATAATTGTCGACCGCGAACATCCGTCATTGAGCCAAATATTGATCGCGCAGCGCGCTTATTTGTGAGAATAGGCGCAGCACTCTCAAGAAACTTGGAGCAATGCTGTCCATTAGTGTTAGTAGTGCAGAAAACATCGTAAAAAAACACCTGTACTATCACAAGATGAATGCACGGCGGGCACCCCGCACTTTGACGGACGTGAATAAAATGGTACTCATGCAAGCTGCCAGTCGTCTTCTATCACAGTTTAAAGACAAAGGTGATGCATTTTTAAAATCTACAATGACCACCGATAAAACGTAGACAGCGCAGAGGAGCCGTTTAACAGGAAAAGTGATGGCAACGTTCTTCTGGGACTGGCAGGGGGTTATTGATGTAGACTTTCCGTTGGATGTCAGAACAGTCGATGCAGCTTATTACTTAAACCTCCTGGCAACGGACGTGAAGGAAAATATCCAATCCAAATGAAATACAGGTGGCAAACGGGTAGTCTTTCCTAAAGATATTGCACGCCCCCATACCCTGCAGATATTTAAACAGAACCTTCTGCCACATCCGCCGTACAGTCCTAATTTTGCCCTAAGTGATTTCTACCTGTTCGGAAGGCTCAAATCAGACTTGCAAGACATGCGGTTTGCGGCCAACAACGCCATCATCCAAACTGTTCGAGTTGGTGGCGTACCCACCCCCAATCAAAAGTCTTTTTTGAAAAAAGTATCAAGATGCTTCCAGAACGTTGGAAGAAATGTGTCGACTCCGAATGGGAATACGCTGAAGATTAATATGTGCAAGTAAGTGTTTGGCAACTGTGTTTTTTTTTGTAAAAAATTAGTCTCAAGTCATATTTGAACCACATTGTAGCAGAAAATTTTTGAAAATACTTGTTTCAATTATTAATTTAACTTTCTTTTAAGATGCGTAGCGTGCAAATGCTAATTCTTTATTACGACTATAGAATATATAATTTTTTAGAGTTTCTTTATTTGAAATTTGACACAATTTAGTGCTTAATTAATATCTGTTGCATTATTTAGACACTTTACATATGTATATTTTAATTTAGTATTTCTAGTCCGCACACACCGTAATTATCCCGTTGCAAAATTTGGGAATTCGGTTTCTTTTACCTGGCCTTACCGTCTACTGATTTAACAACAAAAAATAGTCAGATTGCAGTTAGCCGTAGTAATCCGCACTTTGCTTACCCAAGTTTATCGATGTATTTATACTTGCCACGGATATCGCGCATATTAAAATAAATATTCGTACATTGCCTGTGTTCTTATTTACAAGTCACCACCCTAATACCCCTGGGTCTATCAATTATTTAAATAAGGTTCTGGCGTTTTAGGCAATCGTGGAACTGATTAGGTCTCTCCGACTTTGTAGGAAACAAGTGTACGAGTATAATAGCATTAGATCAAAAATGTTGGGCTTTTCTCTTTCTTTGAGACCTGTATCCGATACCGATCACCCCGAGTGATGCTAGCTATCAAACTAAGAGCTGTATTTTAATACCAGTGAATAAAGCTAGGATACTTGGAAACTATCATGAATCTCTCCAACGTGATCCGATTACAAGAGGCGAGCACGTGCCCATGAGGCTATCAGATACCTAAGTCAACGCAACATCAGCAGAGCCATGCTATCAGCAAGTTGCGTCATTGTAGTTGATTCCCCAGTTAAATAATGTGCGTCAGCGCTGAGCCACACATCGCCTTTGCCGCACGCCTAAAACCCGTGAGCGTTGTGCACCGATTGTCACTGTCACCAACCATCAATACTTCGCGTCACCCTACACAACCGCAGTTTCAAGCGCTATTACTGGAAGCTGCAAGTCAACCGGAAAGCACCATATAATATCGACAGTATACCATCCGTAATCAACGGAATAGTCGAGCGATTAGACCAACGGTTGAAAGTCTCAATTCAATGTTGAAAAATGAAAATTGGGTCAAAATATTTCCTACTGTCTTATTTGGCATGCGAACGTTTTTGGTAGATGACACTGATAAGTGGATTTAAAATTGACAACAAATTTAGTGATAAATCAAATCTTTGGGCTCATACCAGGATATTTGTTACCAGCTGATTAGGCCTCGCGGTCTTTCCAGGAAGGGAGGCTACTGAACCCGAACTGATGCCAGCAACCACTTCACCTAATAATTGTTTCGATAGCTATTTCTAATGGATGCAGAAAAGTTTCTTTTTGTAGTTAGGATCAGGTTCTGATTTCTAAATTAGCCTTCTAATTTTTATGTCGCGTAAACGCAGCAGTACAAAAATTGTTAATAAATTTTATACTTAATGTAAAGCACAGTTTATGGTGGTTCTACAGAAACAAAATAAAGTTGAACTATATAGGATATTTTAAAGCGGGCTCGTTGAAATCACAAACTTGACCCTGGATGCAAACAAAAATAGTCGGAATGCAAGCACAAACGGTATCAGCCTTTTCGAAATAGAAAAGGAAATCAAATACAGACCAAGGGGGTAAAAATTGTAGAAGCGCATAGCTTAGTCTTTGAAATTTAAACGGCACTGCAAACGGCTATTAAATAAACTCGCGCTATTTATCACAAATCTCTTTCTTAGTCAAAAACATTCACATGAGCCTAAATTAAATATTTGTATCTGCGTGCGTATTTCAAAATAAAAATTAATCGCCTATGTTTGTAACTAACATGCATACAAAAATAAGTGTGTTATGATTATTGCGTGAGCTCTACTATTTGTTAAACAGAATCTATATATAATTTGCTATATTTGAGTTTCTTTAACTCATTAACGTTTTATCTCGGGTATTTCTGTGGAAAAAAATAACACAAAGTCCTCGTTATTATGCTTTATATGCTGTGTCACCATCTTGTCAGAATCATACGCAGTCCTGAAAGGCAAAAATTCGAATAAGTTATAAAAGAAGTTATAACATAGTATAATACAAAACTTCTATGTAGTTGCTCCACAACAGAGACTAAGTACCTTCCTCCCCCTCCCTAAAAGTAATCTGCCTTCCTTAGACTGCTAGAATTGACCTAAAATTATTCTGTTAGCATTGTTTTAATATCTTTGTTTGTTGCGTTAACCATAAACAGTTGTAAAATCCTCTGAAAGACCCACTGCCATTGAAAATGAAAGTAAAAAACGTATGAAGGTTCTTGGCCATCTGTTTTTTTATAATTATACTTGCAAATTTGTTAAAACAACTTATATCACATTATATTTTATACTGTTCTGCTTTGAACTAATTGATACAGTCAACATGGGTTTTATCTTTTTTTGATAACAAAACATACCTACTCCATGGTGTTGTGTTTCGACAAGCTGATCTTTGGAGACTGTTAGGCCTTCTCCATATTTCTTCATGGTTCATGAACACATTGAGTTTTTTTTTGTCTAATACGAGTTCTGACTTTTTTATGGAATTACTTCGATGTTCCATTTTTCCATAGTCGATTTGTACGATAGTTTTAGTGGTGAGTAGCTTTGCTCTTTAATAGTATTAAATTTAAAGTATTTTCTAAATTCAATAAAGTATTGTTACCAGACACAAAAACATTTGTTGCAAAAGTTAGATTCTTTGCCAATATTTTTTACAGTCTTTGTATACCAGGTTCTCTTAAACAAGATTCGTTGTCCTCTAACGTACTATAAAACAGAACAGCAAAGATATTGATGCACCTTAAAATTTATTACGGCTCTTTGGAGGCTAAAAATGTCGCGACTTCACAGTCTTTTCATACCGAGAATTTAGAATGAAATCAGTTTTGTGATTGTAATTGGGTGCGTCATGCCAGGCAATTATTCAATTTGCAAAACGCCCTTTTAGCTTAGACTCTTTTTATAGCTCGTAACACGACAGTGCAGTTGAAAATTATAAATTTACTTCACACGCATTGATTTATTAAATGGAATTTCGCCGGCGCGTTGGGAATTCCGATTTAGCGTGACGCAACGGAACTTAGGATATGTAATGGAAATTTCCATTTGGTGCTTCTAAGAGCAAGGCAGTGTTAGTTGAAGCAATAAAACAGATTTTGGTCGTTAGCGCATAAATATTAGGAGTACTTTCTAACACTCGGGTGATTACTTTGCTTCAACTTATTTCTTGTAGATTGTTTTAATGCTATTTATAGAAAATATATTTTGATGCTGCAGCATCTATACAGAAAAAAGCAGGCAAAGATAAAGATGCGCATATTACGATTCAAGTAAGTCAGTCATAAAGTCAAAGAACATGTTGTCTTTCCTTTTTTTTTTTAAATCAATATTTTGTCTAAAACAATCAAAGGTATGTGTAATTTAAAACTATAGAGCCGATCGGGTTAGAGCTTCTCTTTGGGTAAAACCGTTGTGCGTGGTGGAGAGTCACAATCAACCAAAGGAGCCTCTATTTAGCAGAATACAGAGGATCTAAACCAGAAAAGGTTGATACAAATTTCTATTAGTGCCCAGGCCGGTAATCTGCCTAATAAAACACTCAAAAACTGGACAACAAAGCGCAAAGAAGCAGACAAATTAAAAAAGCCTCGGAGAATGTTCAACAATGAACATGACCAAAATTGAATAGAAAAAAAACTGCATAAAGAGATATCGATATTGCCATTATAGCGTAAACTAAGATGGAACAAATAGGATTCAAGATCAAGAAAGATACACATGAATGTACAGCGGTGTTGATCGAAACAAAAGAATACAAGCTTGTGCGGGAATAATAAAAAAATAAAATAAAATTACTCGTACATTAATGAAAGAACAATAATATCAAGATTTCAAACCAAAACGGAATCTATGGCGTTGGTAGGTGTCTATGCCCCGAAAAGGAAAAACCTGAAACTAAATTGTTTTACGACATACTGCAACGCAAAATAAAATGTATCCACATCATATCCATATTACTCTATAGCGACTTAAATAAACAAGTAAGCAATCGACCAATTCCTAACTAGTTGGAACAGAAGAAAAACTACATATAAATGACAATGGATATGTTGCACAGATAACAAATTTAGAATAACTAAATTGAAAGAAACAGATTCATTATAGTTGTCTTCAATTTTCCTTTCGAAACTTTCCCAGCTCTCTCGTTTGGCTCGTTTTACTGCTTCCTTCGCCTCATTTCTTTTTTGTGCGTATATTACTCTATCTCCATTTGTTTTTGTTCTTGTATATTTTTTCCACGCCTCCTTTTTCTCCTTAATTATCTTTTTCACTTCCTCATTCCACCATTTAGTTCGTTTTTGGTCATTGTTTGTCTGACTATTTTTGTTCCGCATATTTCTTTTGCTGTTGTTTGGAGTGCCGCTTTGAGTTTTTCCCATACTTCATTAAGGGTTTGTTGCTGGTTGCTATTTTCATATTCTTTCAACTTCTCTTGGAGCCTTTCCTCGTATTCTCTTCTTATATTTCGTTCATCCAAAAGTTCTAGCTTAATTATTTCATATTTTCTACCTCTTTCCTTTTTTGGTTTCTCTATGTTGGTATCTGCGATTACTAGTCGATGTGCTGTGCTCAACCCGCCCCTCTGATTGCTTTCACGTCGTTTACGGCGTATCTCATATTTTTGGTGTATGTTATATAGTCTATCATGCTTCGATGTTCTAGCCCTTGCACTTCATATGTGATTTTATGAATATTTTTGTGATTGAACCAGGTATTTCCTATGAGTATTTGATTTATGATACAGAAATCGAGCATCCTTTGTCCATTAATTAAATTGAAGACAACTATATAAGCAACCAGAAACAATTTTGGAATATAATTAAAAGACTAAAAGGAAATGGAACCCAAAAGATTAGAAGTATAAGAAATGCTGCTGGTGAATTGCAAACGGAAACAAAAGACATACTACAAGCCTGGGCGGAACATTACACGTCCAAATTCAAGGGAGATAGAAATGCACAAATAGTGACAGAAGACAATAACGAACAGGAAGAAATGGATATAATAACTGAAGAAGAAATAAGAACGGCCCTAATGAAAGCAAAAAATGGAAAAGCCGCGGGAGAAGACGGAATAAGCGCAGAAATGCTAAAAAAGGGAGGGCCCATACTAGTACAATGGCTGAAACAAATCTTTCAGAAAGCCTGGAACACAGAGAATATACCAGCTGAATAGAGAAGAAATATCATTGTACCTCTACACAAAAAAGGAGATTCCACAAACAGTGACAACTACAGAGCTATATGTCTATCAGGAGTAGCGTTCAAAGTATACTCAAGAATTTTAGAAAGCAGACTAAGAGTAGAAATAGGAAATAAAATACAAGATGAACAAGCAGCATACACATCGGGGAGACAAACCCACGATCATATATTTACCCTTCGAACACTATCAGAGAAAAGAATAGATAAAAACAAAACACTATATTTGGCATGCTTAGATTTAAAATCTGCATTCGACAAAGTACCACGCCAATATATATGGGAAGCACTAGACCATCTGGAGGTAAGCCCAAAATTAAAACGAGTAATAAGAAGTGTAAATACGAATAGTACCGGCTCAGTAAGACTAAACGGGCAAACATCTACGGAATTCAAGATGGAAAAGGGCATAAAACAGGGGGATAGTCTCAGCCCCCTACTTTTCGTGATATATATGGATTACATAAACGAACAATGTAAAAAAGACATCAGAAATACTAGCCTGGGATACCTGAATCTATACCCAGTACTGACACGAGACTTACTATATGCCGACGATATAATTCTGATCGCAACAAGTGAAGGACAACTGCAAAGGAAAGTAACAACATGGAAGAACAGATTGGAAGAGAAGGGGATGCAGATAAATACGGACAAGAGTAAAATTATGAAAATATCGCGAGAAGAAAACGGAAGAGCAAGGCAAATGCAAATACAGATAGAAGGAAGACAATTGGAGGAAGTAGAGGAACTTGAATACTTAGGAGTAAGAATAAGTGCAAATGGGAAAATTGACGAAGAAATAAGAAGCAGAGTAAATAAAGCTAATAAAGTCTACTATCAAATAAACAATACCTTAATAGGAAAAAAGGAATTAAGTAGAAAAGCAAAAATGCACTTATATAAAACAATCTACGTGCCTATCGTAACATATGGAGCCGAATCATGGGTAATGCAAGATAAACACAGATCAAAAATAACAGCAACAGAAATGAAGTACCTAAGACGGGTAATTGGAAAAACAAGAAGAGACCGTGTAAGGAATCGCAGTGTACGAGACGAACTAGATCAGGAACCCTTAGTAGAAAACATAGAATTAAAACAACTTCAATGGTTTGGACATATGGTACGAATGAGTGAGACAAGGTACCCCAAGAAAGTGTTTGCAATGAAAGATGAAGGAAAGCGTCCCAGAGGAAGGCCTAGAAAAGTATGGGAAGACAACATCAGAGAAGCGGCAAGGAAAAGAGGCAAGACCATAGAACAAATAAAGATCCTGGCAAGGGACAGAAACGCTTACAACCGATGGCTCAAAACCCCAACACCGTGAGGTAAAATGGGAGAAGAGAAAGAAGAAGAAGAAGAAGATTCAATTATAGCCAACAACAAAACAGTCGCCCTTGTCTTCAGAGGTACTGCAATAGGGTGTGATTGTCATCTGGTAGTTTCAAAAATACATATCTTGAATACATGGAAGAAGTAAAAACAACCTTCTAAAAAGAAGTTAAAATAAATTCAACACTAGTGGCAGAAGTGACAGAAAATTATTAAGACAATCACAAAACATAACTCGAAAAACCTTGAGTGAACAAACAGCATGAAAAAAGAAGTTTCGAATTTGGAACAGAGAAATATAACAAGAATTTTTTTTAAATTCACGCAGAACAAAACAGAGAAAACGGGGTCAAATACAAAAACAAAAAATCTGTAGCAAAATTTCTTATGCAGAGCACAAAGAAATAGCTTGTATAGATTTATAAGTAACGTAGAAAGTAACGCACGAAAGAGACAAGACTTTGCATATAAATTAATAAGAACAAGCACAAAGAAAGAGGAGATAGCAACCTAAAACTCAAACTGAGCCAAACAACGAGGAGTTCAGAAGGAAACAGGAGAGGAGCAAGCTCAGATGGGAAAAGATAACCAGAAGATAGAAATAATTGGACGCACTCAAAGTTAAAATCCTCGGGTATAAGAAAATAAAAACTATGAAGTATTGACCAAGATAGATTTAAAGTGGGATTACACTCTACACTAACGCTGAGATAGTTCAAGGAAATCTTAACACCAAAGATGAGGTGGTCAAGGTTGTGATGGTAGACTCAGCAGACAAACAAATAAATAAGAACATACAGAAATTGTATAAAGAAAGATACCCTGGCCAAACAACGTACCTCCGAGCTGGTGGACGAAATTCCACACCCGCCAGTGTTAGAAAAGTTGTAAAAATTACCCATAACGAGACAGAGCAAGGGCATATGGAACAAGCTGAAAAGACTAAGAGAAAAAATAAGGCAATCTGAATAGATTGATTCGATCCATCCAAGCAGATTCCGTAAGATGGTTTACAACACCCAGTATAAAATAAACATGTATACAGACAGACAGGATAATAACGAAGGAAACCAAAAAAAAAAAAAAAGAATTGTATGCGATGACGGCTATGGAAAAAAATTATCGGGAAGTCTTACACAGCGTAGTTAATACGGTGCGCAGCACGAAGGAATGCTAATAACATGCGCAAAACATGCAAGTAAAGTTATCCAATTCGAAGAAGCAATAAAGAAAGATACGAACCTGAAGGTTAGAAAAATAGATTCTATTAGAAACTACGACACGGTTTATATAAGGGGTATGAACGCAGAAGTGACGGAGAAAGAGATAATCGAAGGACTCACAGTAGCCATTGGCACACCAATGGAGAGCAACTGGTCGATAAGTGCCCTCAGACCCGGTGCAAGGTACAATCAGCATCCGAGTACCGAAGACAAGTTCTCATAAACTGCTTTTCAAACAGACAATAAAGGTAGGGATGGTAGAGTGTCAATTGCAAAAAAGAATCGAGTTAAATAATGCATCAAATGTTAGAACTATGGCCATAAGCCAAATGAATTCCACATACAAAGATCTTAAACTTACCAAAAAAAAAAAAAGTTTACTGTCTGAGGTATAACACGGATTTTACAAAGAGCACTCCTGTACAGATATCTTTATTATTCAGCAATAACTGAAAAGCACAGAATTTAATCCTGAAACGCATATTACCTTTGTAATATAAATCGGGGTATCATGGAAAACCGAGATTACCTAGCACAACTTACAGAATATCTTAAATCTTTTCATAGCGACATAAGAGTCGTAATAAACTTATACTTGCTCTGCAGTAAACCGCTATTTACTAACAAAGGTGTACGATAAGGGTTAAGTACTTAGCCCACACTTTTTAACACACATATTGATGATATCCTTTGTAAATGGAATGGTACTAACTCCAAAGCTTTGAGGATAGTCAGGGACTTTTAGCCGACAAATGAGCTATGATCAAAGGCAATGAAAATAACCTTCAAAGAGCTTGTCACCAACTTTACTTGGTAGGCAAAGATCATTTCACACCAGAAAACAAGAACTATGATGTTCTATGGGAAAAAACTAGTCCGGACAAAGATTTTCTTAAACATTCAGTTAGTCAAGTAAGTTAATCATTTTAACTATTTGGGGATTGGCACAGGATACCATATAAACCACGATATAGAAAACGAAATGCATTACTATAGAAGTATTAGAAAAACGCTCCGCAACAAGGCTGGAAAAGAAACAAATAAAAATTTGCTATATGGTAGCGAAATTTAGATTTTAATCCATGGTTTTAAAATAAAATTCTTGTAAAACGTTCAAGGATAAGCCAAAAGTAACAGGGAGTATAAAAAGAAATTTAGGAGTATAAACTGCCCTAGCAACAATTAAAGCCAACGAGATTAGACACTACACATCGAAAGGATGACCGACTACCAAAGATGGTATACAAATATCGCCCTGGTGACCAGGGAAAGAAAAAAAAAGAACAAGCAATAACAACAACTAACCTTAAAAGATTAACCGAGAACGCTAAAACTCTGCCAATACATTCCTTTTATGTTGCTGAGTACAGTAACGTTTCTATATAAAGGTCAAAACCCGGTACACTTATGGAATTTTGGCTTAAGATTAGTTTTGGATTTAGTCGAACTACGAAAATCAGTTTTTGTTATCATAAAGCTGATAAATCAGATTAAATTTTATTTTAATATAATTATTGAATCTTTTATTAGTATAGAGGAAAGATCAAAGTGAAAGAATCAAAATTTTAACTCAGTGCTATTAAAAATATGTAAATATTAGAGCAGTACAAGTCTTTTTTCGTGTAAAAAATTATTTGATATTTTTGAAAAATGAATTAAAAATAAAAATATGTGCTATTATATTATTAGTATCCATCTAGCATATACGAATCGAGTTTCTTAGGTTCTTATAGTTCAGAATCAGACACCCTTCTACTTCTTGAAAGTTGGCAAAATGGCGTTCGCCTATTAATCGGAACAGATCCGATGGTGTCAAATCAGCACTACAAGCGGGTAGAGTTCTGCCCTATCAATTTCTGTACTTTCTGCGGTATACAGTATGTTTACAGCAACAACCATCTCCGATTGATCATATTAGAATAGCATAATTTATGTCGAGCTGTTGATTACATTCGGCAGTATGGCTCGACCTTCGGAAACCAGCCCATAGTAAATCAAATTTTAGAGGTTGGTCATTATTTTGCTACTGGTTTGCTCTGTTTATATTTTAAAGATTTATCGTCCGGCACTGGTAACAATTTGACAAAGAATCAAAGATCTTGAATGTTGCCAAGTAATTTTCTGCTCACATTACCTGGTGTTTTAGATTCCTTTTGTATTAAATTGTGAAGCACTCCTCCGTATGATGTGTTGATTTTGTGTGACATGCGTAGGTAATGGCTTATGGTCTAAGAAGATGGTCCAATCTCCTGCGATAATTGTATGGATGTTTCGATAGCTTGGTGTAAAACTTATAAATTTACTACAGAGTGCCGACTGCGTTGAAGACTTATGTCCCCATTTTTTCATAATTTTTTTGAATTAATTTTGGGCCGTGCAACTTTCAACCTCAAAGACAATTCGAATTGCATCAGTAATGCACAAAAACGGCCGAAAGTTTACTATTCGAATCGGGCATGTCCCTACTTTTTTAAGGTGAATTTTAAAAGAAAATGAATAAATATCATATGTTCAACAAGAACAAAAAATAAGTTAATATAAAAATAATAAATAATGTAAGCTAATTTTTTATATTGATCACTTTCCACATGAAGGACCAACTTTATAGTTTCCGACAATGTTAATGTTATTTTTGCAATATCTCTTACCAATTTCCCGTAGATTGACACTTTCAGATTACAACACCCATTTTGGATTACAGCATTAAATACTTTAGTCTTTTCCGTTGCATACAGTCTGCATAATAACCCCCAATGAGAATAAGATAAACACTTTTTCTTCTTAAATAAGAAACTTGGATTTTTTTATTAGGAATTTGCCTGTATAACAATTTACACTGTTATACAAGACATTGATAACAAAGTATGTAATACATAATATATATTGAATAGCATAAGCGGTGAGTGTGACCGCAAGACAGTTTTATTATTGTTTACTTTGCACTATGAGAGCACTAGGTTTAGAATCGACCATTTGTGTTAATTATAACCACTATAGTCACTGAGAAATATATCTTGGGGTAGTTTTCGTTTTAGCCTTGCGTGAATGTCGCGTTGTCCCAGTGAGTAGTAAGCTGCACCACTGCAGTTGGTGAGATTGGCATGAAATTTTTTAGTAAGTTTCGCTATATGCTGCTCAATTGTGGGAAACCCAGTTCGTAGTGTAGCTGTTGATTTGTGATGAACCAGGGAGCGTTGACAGCGATTCTCAGGATTTTGTTTTGGAATACTTGGATGTGTTGCCCCATATGACACACCCATAGAGGATTAATGGCCGTAACAGTGATTTGTGCAGGATAGTGGCACATTGAGTAAGTAAGGTGGACTTTCGGTTTAGCGGTGGGTAGAGTTGGATTAGTCTCGTGTGCCCTTCGTTTAATTTTTTGAGGATATGGTATTTCCAGGTGAGCTTGGTGTCAAGATATATACCTAAGTATTTAACGGGTTTGTCGGTGGCGTTCCACTGAATGGAGTGTCCGTTAATTGTGATTTCTGATGGGTTATTAAATCGTCTTAATGTGAAGATTTTTGTGTCGCATTTGTCATAATTGATGGATAGGTTCCATTTCTTGAGCCACCTACTGAGGATAGTGCTGGCTTTTTTCACTTTTGAAAGTCTTTGGTTATTATGACTGTGTCATCTGCATATAATGCAAGGTCAGCGTTGATGGTAGGGACGTCCTGCATGTAAATATTGAAAAGAATTGGGCCTAAGATACTGCCCTGAGGGACCCCTGCTTGTATGTTTTTGATGGCAGATAGGGATGTGCGAATGTTGACTGTGTACGTGCGATTATCAAGAAAGGAGAAAAGCACGGATTTGATGTAATTGGGTAGTTGAAGTTGTAAGATTTTATATTTTAGGCCGTTGATCCACACGCGATCAAAAGCTTGAGCTATGTCGATAAACAAAGTTACTGTGAATTGTTTGGATTCGTAACCTCTTTCAATTGTTGCCGTAACGCGCCGTAATTGAGGGCAGGTGGAAATGACCTTCTCTAAGCCAAATTTATAAGCTGGTAGAATGTTCAGTCTAAGAACTTCGTCGTTTAGTCGAGAATGGATGACTTTTTTCTAGCAGTTTCGAAGTAGATCATAATAAACTAATGGGTCTATAGCTTCTGATATCTTTCTTATCCTTCCCCGGTTTTGGAAACATAAGAATGATTGCATGTTTCTATGTGTTTGGGAAGTAACCTATCCGTAGACAAGCGTTGAATGTTGTCAAATACGCTAATGCTTTTTTGGTGAGTTTTTTCAATACGATATTGGGTATTTTGTCATTGCCCGGCGATTTCTTGATTGACAAAGTCTTGATAATTGAAGCAAGTTCCTTGGGTGAGGTTGGTTTAAAGATTAGTTCCGGGATAGGTTGGTGTGTTTCAATAAAATTGATCACTATGTGATTGAAAACCGGATATTTATAGGTGTGAGTAGTGAATGTTTTCTCGAGTTGATCCGCAAAGCCTTCGCTTTTTTCTGCCTCAGAACTGAGTATTTGATTATCCATGGTGATTGGAGGTATTTCGTGAGGTTGGCGTGGTATCCGTTTGGTTGTTCTCCATAGTCCTGGATCTTATGGTTCAAGATTGCTGATGTGTTTTTGGTAAGAGTAAATTCGGTACTCTTCTAGTTGGTTTCTGATACGGTGAGATAAATTATTTACGATGTTTTTTGTTATGGGACTTCGGGTTTTCTGCCATTTTCTTCTCAGTGAATTTTTTCGCTTGATTAGGTCAATTATGTGTTTTGGTGGTAAGTTAATGGTTGTCTCTTTTCTATTTTCCCTCTCTTCGGTAGCCTTATGGACGCTGTCAGTAATGCTTTTTGTTATGTGTGTAATTGTTTCATCTGTTTGGGTTGTTGATTGGAGATTGTTAGGGTATTTGAGTTGTTTGTCAAGATACTCGCCGAAGGATCCCCAGTTGACTATCCTATTAATTAGACTAGGCTCTGAGGTGAATTTTGCTGTTATTAGAAATGAAATGATAACTGGTAGGTGGTCAGAGTCTAGTTCTGGAAGTACTTGTTGTAATGTTTGTTTGTTAAAGTTTTTGCGAGCAAGAATGTCTAACACGTCGGGCAGGTGATCATTTCTGTAGGGGTGGTAAGTGGGTTCGTCAGGAGCTTCTATTTGGAAAGCATAGGTTGATGATAGATTGAAAAATTTGGTACCAGCGGGGTTTGTTGTTCTACATCCCCAGATGGTGTTCTTGGAGTTTAGGTCACCAATGAGCAGGGTAGGTTCATTTGTAGTGAAGATTGCTGAAATGTCTTGTTCTAACAGTATATTGTTGGGTTGTTTATAGACACATGTGAGATTTACAGTGTTAATTAGATGACATTCGTGATGTATAATTTTACGTTTAATAATGATGGCCACCCCTCCTGATCCAATATTGGCATTTCTGTCTGTGCGGTAGATTTGGTATCCAGCTATGTTAAGTTTTTTTGCACGACAAGTGTGTTTCTAAGGTGCATGCTATATCAATGGAATGCCTTGACAAAAAGGACCTAAGTAAATTTAGTTGAGTTTTGATGCCGTTTGCGTTCCAATTTAGGATTTTTATTTGAGAAATTGTGTTGATTTTAAGGTCCATTAAACAGAGAGGGTAAAAGATTAGATAAAATGAATTGCTTAATTTGTTCGATATAGGGTTGAATTAGATTTAAGAGAGATGATAATAAAGTATTAAGTAAGGATGACGTTACAGGTATTGAGGTATTTGTTCTAGATTGCCATGGTGATGAGTTAGTTTGTGGTATATTACGAGGAAGATTGGGAGAATTTTCCATGTTATTTACGGGTGGATGGTGGTTCTGAGTTCCTGTTGTTTTGCGAGGTTCGTTTGGACGATGTTTGTCTTGATAGTTCACTGACTCAGTGAAATATTTGCAGCCTCTGAAGTTAGCTGGGTGATTTTCTCCGCAGTTGGTACATATGGGAGGCTCTTGGGGCGGTTTATCGCAATTTATATATGATTGCCTTTGCATTTGACACATCGTAGTTCAAGACGGCAGTAATTTTTAGTGTGCCCAATGCGCTGGCATCTATGGCATTGTGGGGTTTTGTTACTGTGTTTTCGAGGTTCTACGGTAATTATTGAGTGAAATATTTTGGTGATGTTAAATATTTCATTTGCATTTTGATCTGCGATGAGAAAGGACTGCACAGACTGGCATCGGTGTATTATCTTTATTGAGTAATCTGGTGATCCGTATAATTGGTAGCTTATAAGATGTAAGTTCTTCAAGAATGTCTGATTTAGTTAGTGAGGGTGGGACGTTTTTAATTATTACTGAAAGGGGTCTGCTATTGGGATCTTGAAAAGTATGGTGTTCTATTTTGCTTTCTATGTAATGTTTAGCTAAGTTTCTATAATCTTCCTGGGTTGTTAGCGTAATTTTTAAGTTAGTGAAACTTAGAGATGTAGTGAATTTAGCTTTGTCGAGGGTTTTTATGTCGCTGATTACTGCTTTGTGATTAATTGGACCATAATTTGAGGTCCGGGATTACGCTTGATGTTATTAAAACTTAATAAATGAAATAAAATTTGTTACCAGAATATAAAATGTAAAAGAATGTTGTTTGTTTGCAGTTATCACTGAGGCCGAGCGTTGATAAGCACACTCATACTTTCGAGTCGCAATGGCAGCGTATACGTCTTAGCTGTTCGAAAGTAAAGCGAGAACTATCTCAATTCTATGAGCTTACTTTTTATTTTACAGTTGTAGGCAATTTTCAAATAAATTCGGCCTAAAAGAGATAAATGCTATTATTTGGCAGGATATCATAGATAAAGGGTATGGTAGTGATACTGATAAAAACGAAATAACCATTTTTTTGGAAGATCTCTAACGAAAAATCCGTCGCTGCCTTTAGGGAGATTTTATGATTTGTAGTTTATTTACCCAAAGAAAGAAAGAAGAAAACAACGAAAAAATCGCTCCAGTATTCATTATTGAACGTTGCTCGAAGGCGGAACAACAGGCTCGTATTGCTTTAGTACACTATGACGGACATACCAGCCTTTTAAAGAACTTTTATGGCACTCTAGAAGTTTCATCACAAAGTCCATGTGAAGGTGAAACATGCACACAATATTCAATTTAAAAAATTCTTAAATTGTGCATTACATTTAGATTAAATAACGCCGAGAACTCCATTGTCATGTGTAAGTAAAGTATCTGATAATCAATTTATTGTAAACTGTGCCTTGACACAACATTTCCGAATAAAAGCACCCTTTTATCAATCGGTCTCTTTGTCTCAGTCATAATGAACCTGATAAACAAATGTCTTGAAATGTTTAGCTTGCAATTGGCAGACGTTGAATTTGCTACTTTAAGAAAATGTCTAATTAGCACAAATCTCTGTGAATTACCGCACTCTATAATAACAGATTGGCAGAACAGACCCTGCCATCTTCAGCTCAACTCATGGTGTCAACTTGCTGTATTACTACACGTGTGAAAATAACCTCTAGAACCGATTAGGAACAATTTTCATTAAATTGTAATTATACTTAATGCTAGGTAAGAATGTTACAGATTAGATTGACGAAATATAAGATAAACTCGATAAAGCGTTAATATAATTATCATTTATTTTAGTACTGCACACTTACAAAGATTATTAATGTATTATATGTGTAAGCCTCAAAAATAGAACTGAAGAGACACACGAGAGGCTCACGAGAAAGCTGCGTGTTATATTTAATTATTTAATCTATATTTGGAAGATATTATCAAAAAAGCTGTCAGAGACTTATAAGTTGAGATAAAAATAAACCTGCAAAGCTTGCAACGCATAGCGAAGTGGCGCAGCAGTCTCCCAAATTTGAGAACCCTCTAGTTGGCCTTTCACCAAACAGTTTCAAAATCACTAGCAAACAAGCCTTTTTGGTCACCTGTCGATTGGTGAAAACAGAATTTGGAAATTCCCAGCCGTTCTCGAGTTATTTATTGCTCGGACAGACGGACAACATGAAGTTAGTAAGTGACTCCGCTTCGCTTCGCCGCTTAATAAATGGATGATACATTAATAACATGCGGTACGCTGACTATTCAATCCTTCTAAATGAATGAATAGAAGACCTACAAATAATAATAAAAATCTAAAAACTAAAAATGATAAGCAAAAACATGGACTTTTATTACACATTAATAAAACTATGTATATGGTAGTTCATTGGATGATCAATCTGGTGTTAAAGGATTCTTAAAGTAAAAAATCTGGTGTGAACATCACACGACTTTCCTTATCCTATTATTATATATTATATCGGGTCCATCGTCTCGGCCCTGCGCTGCTCCCGTTCCAGAACTTGTTATTTAATAAAAGGGCGAGGTGCGAGTCCAACACTCGAAAGCTGATTAAAATAAACAGTACAAGACAATAATTGACTCGTACTTAAAATTTTGATACGTCACTGAAGGTATTTTTTCCCATTATAGCCTGCGTGCTCCCTCCTAGCGGCCAAGCGGTCCCTCCCGTCCTCCCGCAGTCGGCCAAGAAGCTCTCCGAGTGCGCTGTAATTGGTCCGTTCAATTAATTTTTAATCGGCTATAACTTATTTAAAATTTCGTTGTAATTTTTTGTTCGTCTCGGTCTGATCTATCCGGTAATATAAATTTCCCGAAACATTTTATGAATACCCGGTATATTTAAAAATCCTGAGCTTCAATTTTTTTTTCGAGTTCCTATTTTACCAACTTTTCTTTTAAATTCATGTTTATCTCATGATAACAAATCATTTTTATTCTCATGAATTTTTTGTATCTTCAACCGTTTAGATTCGTGACTGCTTTGCGACCGATTTTGCGACCTTGCGACCAAACGACTCGGCCGATGTTTACCAAAAGCATCGCACTGCGTCCCCTACCTACAAGTAACTTGCATACCAAATTTTAAGTCTCTAGCTCTTACGGTTCTCGAGATATCCTGTTTACTGACAGACCGACAACAACACACACACACACACACACACACACACACACACACACACACACACACACCACACACACACACACACACACACACACACACACACACACACACACACACACACACACACACACACACACACACACACACACACACACACACACACACACACACACACACACACACACACACACACACACACACAGCACACAGCACACACACACACACATCACACAACAACAAAACTCAATAACTTCACAACACATCACTAACACACAACACAAAAGCATGAGACACAAAAATACTAAAAAAAACAAATTAATACAACAACAACAAAACACAACACAGAAAACGAAAAGGACACAACACTTAAACCAAAAAAAACACAAAATAAATTATATTGAAAACATTAGAACAATTTATTAACGATAAACTGAAATTTATTACATAATTCATAACAGTTACAAATGAAAATGTACAATTATACATTCAAAATTGGAATAAGAATTAATGATTAAGAAAAAAGACTAAAGAGCTAACACCAGGATAAAATATTTTCAATGAATAAATGTCAAAGCAAATGATATGCAAGAGAAGTGGAAAGCAGAAGGTAATTTCAATGTATGGACCATAATTAAGAAACAAGGTAACGTTGAAATTGAGTGTTGCAGTTTATCGAGTAGACCCTCATATAAAGACAAACATTAAGCTAAAATAAGAACTATATCCTCTAGACAGTTAATCGGAAATTTCTCTAAGGAAATTAACAGACAATGAAGGAACATATTAAAGGTATTTTTAAAATTTCTCTGTACATAAAAATACTAAATAAAGGTACAAAAGAAGAAATTATAATATGATATCGTGATAGTGACTAAAAAAAAATAAAGCGAATACCTAGATGAAAACTTGCAAACACTTCTACCTATAATATTTAGGAATGAGCTTATAGTTCACATTACGGTGGTAAAAAAGCAATTGGCTAATTTGATTCACCATGGATAGTAAGAAACATAGTATTTAAATCTTAACGACAATCTTCACAATTATGTTTTGTATGCAATTTTAATCAATTTTAGGCTAATTGACCATTATTAGAAATAGTTGAATGAATATTGGATTTTATTTAATTAAATTAGACTGAAATGCCTTAGATGACTTGAAGGATTATAGATGCTTACATATAATTTGCTTCTGAAAACTCATCATCAAACGTTATCTGTCAACAGTAATTTATATTTGCCGACTCCAAATAATCAAATGTGGATATTCAAATATTAAAATCATAATAGACTATAAAACTTTCAAGTTTTATACCCAAACTCATTTTTCTTGTAATACAACCGTGTTTTGATAGAAAAATTAATCTTTAGAAGACCTGTAAAAGAAGTAGTCTAAGCGATCTAATGGGTACATTTAAAGAAACTGAATAACGTAAAAAAATCAAAAAAGACACAGAAATAGAAAAAAAAGATGTAGACATAAAGTAGGAAACTTTAAAAAACTGCAACAGAAATATGTGGAATAAGAAAAACAGACACACGTTTTAAAACAACTAAATCGTGAAATGAAACCGTGAAGACAAGAAAAAGCAACGAAAAAGTATGTAAAGATAAAAAGCGAAATAAATAGAAAATTATATAAGTAAAAAAAGCAAGCTAGAGATATCGTCAAAATAGTAGCATAGGAAGATTTTGAAATAGAAGTAAAACGAAGCTATAGAGAAAATAAAAAACAATTTTGATCAATAGTAAAGATAACTACAAAGAAAAAACACCTTAAATACAAAATATAAAAACAAGAATAATAAGTACACAATCGTAGAAGTGAAAAGGATAATAGGAAATAGATAAAAAAGACCTACGCCCTAGGAGCATAACGGGATTGAGGAAGTAAAGCGAATAAGGTCAAAATAGGTAAATGCTACATATTTCCAATTTTATATAACATAAAAGGATTGTGTAGATTAGAAGCTAATAAATTTCGGTTCGAAGGGAAAATGTTAAGAGTATTATTGGTAGATCATACATCCAATTAAAAATACTTAAAAAAATGGATAACAAAAGAAAATAATATCAACAGACCGAAGAAAAAACGTAACGCGAAATAATCAAAGATATTGTATACACCAGGTAGTATTACAAGAAAAAATAGCACGTGTCAGAGGCATAGAAAAACATTGAATATCTTAGTTGAAGAACGTTAAATAGTGGTTTGGAATATCCACATTTGAATTATTTAGGAGAGCACCCGGCAAATATAAATTACCGTGTTGATAGATAACGTTTGGAATTGATGAGGTAGTAGAAGAATCTATTATATGTAAGCATCTATAATCCTTCAAAAGTCATCTAAGGCATTTCAGTCTAATTTAATTAAATAAAATCCAATATTCATTCAACTATTTCTAACATAATGGTCAATCAGCCTAAAATTGATTAAAATTGCATACAAAACATAATTGTGAAGATTGTCGTTAAGATTCAAATACTATGTTCTACTTTATCTACTCCCATAGGTGAATCAAATGTAAACCGAAATTATTTCTTACGCACCCTAATGTGAACTATAAGAGACTCGGCTTCTAAATGTTATAGGTAGAAGTGTTCGAGGGGGATTTCACTCATAGGGTATGTCGCACTACCTCTTTTTTAGTCACTATCACGATATCAAAGCAAAAGGTACACTTCCCTGTTGTGTACCGGATTATTATCAAGTTTTTACAACAGAGAAATTTTAAAGGCAATATCCTTAACAAGGCTCAAGTGTAGGTGTCGTATTTTTTGAGAGAAAATTAACACACACACACACACACACACACAACACAAAAGTTATTAATTTTATATTTTAAACAAAGAAAAATATGAACACAAATTTTTATTTACATAATCTCCTGATTTAAAAATTTGATTTTCCCGAATGTTACGTAATTTTTTCATCGCAAAATGGAGTGATTGTGCCAACAACGTAAGAATACTTCGTTAGCAACACATCAATTTTTTTTCCAAATGCTTATTTTAGTGGTCCAAACAAATGATAGTGGCAGAGCGATAGGTCCGAAGTGTAGGAAAGGTATTTCAATGTATGGGACCGAGAATTAACGTGAAACAAAGTAACGTCTTAAATTGAGTATTGTCGCAGTTTATCCGACTCGTTGGTGACCCTCAAAAAAGCGACAAACATTTTGGATATTCCCCTCAGTCACGATATTCCTCTAGAAAGTCACTGACCTCAATTTTCTCTCAAAAAATACGACACCTACACTTGAGCCTTGTTAAGGGTATTGCCTTTAAAATTTCCTTTTAAACTATAATAATCGGTACACAACAGGGAAGTATAAATTTCGGTTGATATCGTGATAGTGACTAAAATAGGTAGCGACATATCCTATGTGAAATCTTAGAACACTTCTACCTATAACATTTAGAACGAGCTCTTATAGTTCACATTACGGTGCGTAAGAAATAATTTCGGTTTACATTTGATTCACCTATGATAGATAAAGTAGAACATAGTATTTAAATCTTAACGACAATCTTCACAATTATGTTTTGTATGCAATTTTAATCAATTTTAGGCTAATTGACCATTATGTTAGAAATAGTTGAATGAATATTGGATTTATTTAATTAAATTAGACTGAAATGCCTTAGATGACTTTTGAAGGATTATAGATGCTTACATATAATAGATTCTTCTACTACCTCATCAATTCCAAACGTTATCTGTCAACACGGTAATTTATATTTGCCGGGTGCTCTCCTAAATAATTCAAATGTGGATATTCCAAACCACTATTTAACGTTCTTCAACTAAGATATTCAATGTTTTTCTGTGCCTCTGACACGTGCTATTTTTTCTTGTAATACTACCTGGTGTAAACTTTTGTGCGAAACTTTTGGTAAAATCGCCAACTATTGGTCGCAAGGTCGCAAAATCGGTCAGAAACGGTCGCGAATGTAAACGTTGAAGATACAAAAATTTATGAGAATAAAAATGATATGTTATCATGAGATAAACATGAATTTAAAATAAAAGTTGGTAAAATAGCAACTCGAAAAAAAACTGAAGCTCAGGATTTTAATATACCGGTGTCCATAAAATGTTTCGGAAATTTATATTCCCGGATAGATCAGACCGACACGAACTAAAAATTACAATGAAATTTTGATCCGAGTCAAATAAATAAGTTATAGCCGATTAAAATTAATTAAACGGACCAATCACAGCGCATTGAAGACTACCGGGCCGACTGCGGGATGACGGGCGGAAGCGCTTGGCCGCTAGGAGCACCGGCGATAATGGCGAAGGCCGTGCGACCGAGTTCCACTAAATTAACCTTCAGTGACGTAGCAAAATTTTAAGTACGAGTCAATTATTGTCTTGTTTATTTTAATCAGCTTTCGAGTGTTTTTAGACGAGAGCAGCGCAGAGCCGAGACGATGGAGACGGTATAATATATAATAATAGGATAAGGAAAGTCGTGTGATGTTCGCACCAGATTTTTCTTGCATGTAATAAGCACACACATAAAAATGGCTTACTGGTAAAAAACAAGTTAAAAATCATTCAGAGAGTTTGGTAAAACTGCGAGAGTGAATAAAATATAAACGAGACTTTGATCTCGGGCGGGCAATATTAACGCGCGAAAGTTCTCGCTTCGTCAGGTGTTGGGTAGGGATGTCAGGAGTGGGGGAAGCAGGCGGGCGATTTCGATTTCGTGACAATGTCTGAGCAGGAGGTGCCGTCGTCAATTGCGCAGCGTATTATCATTAAATTTCTCGCCACGGAAGGGGTAAAACCGGCTGAAATCTCGAGGAGATTGACTGCGCAGTTCAAGGAAGAGACACTGTCACGAGCTAGAGTTTTCGCATGGCACAAAAAGTTCGTGGAGGATCGTGAGAATGTTGAAAATGAACCATGATCACCAATTAATTGAGGGTAACAGGCGTCTGACCATCGATGAGATTGCATCTGAGATTGAAATAAGTTATGGCAGCACTTTTTCGATCATCACAGAAGAGCTAGGGTTTCGTAAGGTGTGCGCAAGGTGGGTGCCTCGCCTTCTGACAATTGAGCAGAAATTGCATCGTTCACAGTTGAACACCCTCCCTACAGCCCTGCGACTATCACCTATTCGGTCCTCTCAAGGAAGCCATGGGGGGGCATAGATTCGACAGCGATGAGGAGGTTGAGGTCTATGTGCGCAATTGGCTGGAAACACGACTTCATTCTACGAAAAAGGCATTTCAAAATTAGCTACATGTTGGGAAAAATGTGTTTCTAAATCAGGAGATATGTAGAAAAATAATCTGCTATTCTTTTGTTTCAAGTTCAAATAAAATATTTGTTAAAAAATAAGTCTCGTTTATATTTGATTCACCCTCGTATATAACCTAGAAAAATGTAGAAACACTTAATAAATTTTTTGATATCGAGATTAACGTCAGCCCACGAGTTTTTCTCGAGAATTCTAATTTTCCATCCTCTATCCTCTAAACTAATTGATAGAGCTTTTAAGTTGTTGGTTAAACTTATATTTAATTTTCTTTTTATATTATGAATAATTCAGCACTTTTTAGTAAAATATACACAGGGTCTTGGATTCACTAATAGAAGTTCTTAGTCCACTGACTGTACTTAATGTATTTAGTTCGATTATTGCTTTTTGTAGCTTATGTTTATTTGGATTATTGCCATATTGCCTACATGCATTGGGAAATATCCGATAAGAACGAAAATAATCTCTTGAACAGATAACACACTTTAGCATTAACCAAAAGAGAAGAAAGCAAAATGAGGTATTTAAGATCAACAAAAGGATGCACAAAATTGGATATGCAATAAAAATATTAGAATTGTGCTAAACATCTATAATCTTAAAGAAAAAAATTACTGAGAATAAAGTTAAATGGAACATTTACTGAGAATGTCAGAAAAGCCACTGCCGTTAGCAGCAAAAAAGTATCAACTAAGAAAAAAAGATATAGGAAGACCGAAAGAAAGATGGACACCGGAACAGACTAATCAGCCTACTCCTTGACATGTAGAAGAATAAGAACAAGAAGAAGGTATACAAGGTTGCCGAGGTAAATCCAGAAAATTAATAAACAATGACAATACAATGAAACTAAATTTATTTGATACAATTAATGTAAATTTTATTGAGAATCAAATTATTTAATGTAGCCATCAGTGGCCACGACCTTTTAGAACCAAGACCTAATCTGCTACAGACCAACACAACTTCTTCCTTATCTATATGTATTATTACCTCCACGATGGAGGCCCTTTAGCTGTCCTTGGAGCTATAATGCGTCTCATTGATTTTCATCTCGACTACGTCCCACTATAGTAGTCAAGGGATTTGAGTTGAAACCGAAGGGTGGCCACAAGTCGGGGAACTAGTAATACAAATTGTTGTGTAGCCTTGTCTGGGTCTTTCTTGTCTTGAAGCGGAATTTTATTGAACACGTACTCCCACTCAGCGACGCTTTGACATCCCTTCGCTGCTCACAAACCCCAACACTACCACGGATGCGAGAATTCGCATACATAACAGTAGGCAGTTCAAAGACATCTTGACAAATCGAGTGGCGACTTTGGCTATTCATTTTCCTATCCAGGGTAAAAAATGTTTGACCCAAAAAAATTGGAAAATCGGCGCTGTCGTGCTTGATCTCGTTCAGCAGTACTTGAGCGTTTAAATTTCTGTGCATCTTTTCTTTATCAGTCAACAGTTAACGATTCCCCAGCACGGAAGACTTGCAGTACAGATTTTGTTGCACTGCTGGATTGACCATCGATCTCGCCACACCCATTTTCCCAGTCAGTCATGCTTGGACCATGACCTTGATCGAGCTTTTCTTTTAATTCGGGGACAAATTCATTACTCTTCTTGCGATCAGATCACTTGCTGCGAGTTGTCCTATTAGCAGTTATCTTCTTTCGGTGGTCAGATTCTCCGTATCTTTTTGCACGTCATAAACTTGTGTCTTTTTGTAGCCAAACTGCGCAATAATTTATATCGGCGATTTTTGGGCACAAAAGACTTTGAGCAGCTCTGCAGTTGTATTATCGGCTCATTTTGTCGACAACCATGGGCTATTGATTATGTGAAGCTACCTTGTCTTACCCAATAAAAAATTGCCTTTCGGCTTACCCGAAAACAAAACTAAAAAATTCCAAATATACATCAACGACTCGATAAAAAGAAAAACATAAGTAATCTGAACGTTTAATGTAACTTAAACTGTTGAGCGCCCGCTGTGGTCGACAATGCACGGACAAGTTCGAGTCTCGCTGAAAGCCAATGACGTAGTAGAATCTAAATTGCTTGTTAATAGGCACAATAAATCCAACAAAATACTTTTTGTTGATTTTTTTATTTCTTGTGAAGATAATTTTGCTTGTTGTAATAAAGTTCTGTAAATTGTTTACCGATTTGGTCAATTAAAGTACTACACTAGTAACGTATAGCAGTTGAGTTTTATGATGACTAAATAGATTTTTATTATGTTTTTTCTCATATCAACCTGCCAAATAGCGTGGTTTTTACAAACCACTCAAATCTAGTTGTGGTTGAAAATGCTATTCTCATTTATCATCTCAATTGCCGCATGTAAATCTTAAACCACGTTCAAAATATTCAAAACTTGTCACCACGTCAAAAATTGTAGGTAAATCCATATCAATGTTTTTGACAGACGGCTAAATACAATTGCGTGGCCACCAAAGATGAAAATATAATTAAATGACGAAACCCGATTTCAAAAAGACGAATGCTGTTTAATTAGTTAAAAGCAAAGTAGTTTTTGCTAGTCGATTACCTACAAAAGAAAAAAACTATTTGGTGCCAATAACACGTAGAAATGTTTAAAGCTCGAATTTAAAAATTGTTTCACAAAGACTAACATTTTACGTCATTTCGCGCACATCAAACTTCAAACTATCCTGATAAATAAAATTATTTGATTGAAAGTAGATTTCGTTGCAATAAAGAGGCAACCGGAACACCTGGCTTAAAGAATAAAGCACCCTCATATTTTTATGCATCTTAATTAAAGTACAGGTGCGTCTTTGTTGTTGTTGTTATTATAATGCCAAGAACTATAAACCAAAGTATAACTGGAACGTGCTTTCATGCAAGGCCGACAAAACTTGAAAATGTGTATTTTGTATGCAAATGTTTTAAACGACAAAAATTGTTTTCAATACAAGTACGTGTCTAGTTATCGTCAAGTTTGAAATGCTGGTTACTATACAGTGAAAATGACGAAAGAGGAACCTAGTGTGTAGGGACGTTTAGGGATTTATTTTTTATATGAACAGGACAAGTCTTATGTTGAAATTGCGAATTATGTTAAATGTTCTCATTGGGTTGTTTAAAGTATTAAAAAACGTATTAAGGATACTGGTTCACATCTACATTTATTGTAGAGTCCCTTAAAATAGGAAAAAACTCTTTCGAGCTCTCTGTCTTATAGAAATTGATCGGCTTCTTAGCACTATGACCATAAGAAGGCTCGAAAAACCAATAGTTTTTGGAGAAGAACACAATAACTTGTTTATAGTGAGCTTTCCTATGGTAAAACGAGTCTAACTTTAAAGTAAGTTTAATAAGACATTTTTACTATTGTTCGCAAATTTAAATCATAATTTTGACAGTTGTTTTCTGGTATTACTTGCGTGAGGTGACGAGTGGGTGAAGATTATCTTCCCTAGTATGTAGTACCTATAGTCAAACACGGAGGGAACAACAGGGTAATACAAATGCTTGTTTGCGAAGGACGTATAAACACTGAACAATGTATTGATGTGATGCCGTATCCATCTTATACAAACATTATTGGCAACACCAACATGGACAACATCAAATTTCAGCAAGATAATGCACCTTTCCCCAAGTTTGCAAACAGTATAAAGTGATTTTAAAGCAATCAAGTGCAGCCCCCAGTCGTTATTAAATTTAAAGGTAGACCAACAAAACACTGAATTCCTAACAATTGTTAAAACATAACTAGGGTATTTTTCTCAAACCCACATAAATGAATTCTAAAAAATGGTTTTTATAGGCTGCCTTATACGTCCTGCAACGGCTGTATAAGATACTCGAAAATTACAGTAGAATATTGGGAAGTTGAAGAAAACTTGGGCTAGGTTAGTTAAGTTTCCATAGGGTTTTATCTATTGGTAAGTTATGCACCGCTAAATTTACGTTTTCTTTAATCTCTCCACAGCTATTTCCTTAAATCTCATTTAGTTTTGGTGAAATCCAATGTCTTTCAATAACATTCCCTACAAAATTCTTCTAACATGGCTGTACAATAACAGAGTTTGGTTTTCACGCCATCTATAATAGTACTCTTAACCTTTATTCCTTAAAGGATTTTGCTGTTTATTATTTTATTGACTATTGTTACATCGCATATTCTTCTTAAAAAGTTCTTTTACCGCAAAAAATTTCTATATTTTGTGTTTTGTATCATATCTATTGTTTATTTTTTATTTCTCACATACTCCAGACTATGATTTTCTTTTTAAATATTTCATTTTCTAATATTTATCTTAACTAATAAATAAAATCGATTAGACCAAAAAACCATAATACGAAAGCTTTCGATTGCAACGCTAAAAGGAAGATCAATTTGACATTTGGTATTGTTGTTTATTGATCCAATCTTATGAGCAATCATTAAATACAATTTATAAAATGAATGACATCATCAAAAATAAATCTTCATTATTATTCTAATACTAACGTGACCTATGTATCTATCAGGAAGATCCTACCAATCCAACATCTTGTCCTTGCACATAAAAACACTAACAATACTCAAATAACAAATATATAACATAAACTGTTGCAATTTAAGATAACTCAAATAAAATTGTGTTAAGAGGAAAACAACCCACACTTTTATAAATCGAGCGGCTGTGGTGGTTTCACAACTCGTCCACTTTCTATTGTTGCAGTCTGTTCCGTGATGTAGTTTTTATTCAACTTCTGTTTCTCTTTCTCCCTTTGAAAGTTCAATTATTGTCTCATTTTATCAATTTTACTATATTTTCTGTTGACAATAATTTTCGGTAACCTAGTATGAGGAACATTTTTTCTAACTACATAACTTTCTTCCTTAAACCAATATCTAAGAATTCCACTTGTACAATGCTACATATTTTCTATTCTCTTATATGCTGCAGAGTGCTGGATAGTTAATAAATCTGAAATAAAAAAACTAATTGTCTTCGAAACGTGAATTTATCGTAGAGTCCTAAAAATGCAATGGATAGGCAGAATACGAAATGAAGAAGTCCTTTAAAGATTAAAGAAGGATATGAAAGTAGAACTTACTATCAAAAGAGAGTAGCCGCAGCAAACAAAGTACAGACAGCGCTATTGATCGCCAACATCCAGTAGGAGAGCCACTACAAAAAGAAGCAGAAAAGAAAGAAGAAACCAATAGTATCTTTTAGTATTATGAGCTATTATAGTGTGAGAAGGCTTTCACGTTTTTTATTTGACATAAGTTTTGAATCCTCTTCTATCGTACCATTTCTTGGACTTACTACTTCCTTTCTTATTCTTCTTACACCTACACTTTTTGATTATAAGTGTTCACTCGTAACTAGTACTGTAGATCTATGTTTTTGGTTTATCAAAATATGCTCTTCACTCACCGACAATCTCAAGATGTTTATTTCAGTATGGCAAAAAACATCGTTCTTTAGTGCCTCAGTTCTTTTAAAAATATTTTTCATTATGTTAATAGCCTTCCGTATATTACCATTGGATTTAAGATAGTTAGAACCGCTGGTAGTAATTAATTATGATATTATATTTCTCCACATTTTTTTAATTATAATAGAACACAATTGATACTAATGTTTATCTAAACATATTTTTAAAAACATAAAAAGACGTGCACAGTGCTACAGAATCACCACTCACGTAATACGATTTTCTGCGCGGGCCGCAACCATTAACTACAAAAAAACAAGAAGACATAGAAGACTGTCCACCGCTAGTTAAACAAAAAATAGCCAAAAAGGAACTTAGAACTTGATAAAACACAGGACACACAAGGGCCAAGAAAAACTCAACAGGGCAACCCAGGATTTAAAATTTTTCCTGGTCAATTTAAAAAACCAGGCAATACAAGAATATCTGATTAAGCTGACCACTACCAAAGATATAAATTACTAGTGATGGAAAGCCGTCAAAAAGTTAAAACGGCCACAGGCAACAATTCCACCTATTAGATTACCAAATGGAACTTGGACGAGAAGGATCAGTGAAAAGGCAGCAACATTTGCAGACCACTTAGTATAAGTATTTTAATCATTTTCTCAGACGTGTACTTAAGAACCAGAAAGTCAAATTTACGAATTTTTCGAAAGAAATATCACACCGAAACATTTCATCAAACCGTTTAGTCAAAAAAGTCAAAATTTTGCTTTCCACAATAATGGAAACTAACGCATGTATTCCTAATACCAAAACCAGGAAAGAAGCCGGAGGAAACTACGTCATGTAGGTCTATCACTCTTGTACTAGAGGAACTAATTTTAAAAAGAATGAAACCAATCCTCGAAAATAAAAACTTTATACCAGATCATCAATTTGGTTTTACAAAAGAACACGCTACCGTAGAACAATAACCCCAAAAATTAATTATGACCTACAGCTTAAATATCACTGCTCTGTGGTCTTTCTAGACGTCAGTCAAACGTTTGATAAAGTGTGGCATACAGAATTTCTTTACAAAATCAAAAAGCAACTCCCTGATTACTATAAAATCTTAAAATCATACTTTGAAGAAAGATCCTTTCAAGTTAAATATCAAGAACGGCGGTTCTCCGCCTACCCAACACAATCAGAAGTTCCGCAGAGCAGTATCCTGGGATCCTTTTTACACCTACTGTATACCACAGACCTGCCATCCATAAGGCAAGCAGTGGTAGCAACTTATGCTAACGATACCTCAGTATTAGCTTCGCATGATGACCCAAACACAGCTTCTCAAATACTTCAAAGATACTTACAGAAAATAGAAGACTGAAAGCTGAAGATCTGGCGCATAAAAGTAAACGAAAGTAAATCAGTTCATGTCACATTCACGTTACGAAAAGAAGCGTGTACCCCAGTCATATTAAACGGCAAAGCAATTCTCCAACAGAATAACATTAAATATCTCGGGATGCATTTATACCTGATGACTTACCTGGAAAACTTACACCTGGAAAAAAGACTACAATTAAGATTAAAATTCCGACAATTATAGCGATTAATTGACCGGAACTTTCAGCTAACAATAGAAAATAAACTATTACTCTACAAACGCATAATTAAATTTAGACGTACGGCATACATTTATGGAGGTCAGCTAATGATCGAATCTGGAAATACTACAAAGATTCCAAAATAAGATCTTAAGAGTAATCTTAACGCTCCTTGGTATGTTCCAAACTGGCTAATCCAACAAGATATTCCTATACCGACCATCAGAGAAGAAATAAAAAGACAGCATAAAATACCAACAAAGATTAAAAAGATCTGATCCATTAATTAGTCCAAGTAAAGTTTCTACTACCAAATACTTCTGCTCCAACCATTGGCTCAAGGTATTATTTACACTTTTAAAACTTACTACATCAAATGAACAATACAATGGATTTTAGACATAACTAAATCGAGATCAATTGGTGTAATGGGAGCTTCAATGCAATTTTCAATTAAGCACTGTATCAAAATCATATTGGTATCGTTTAAAGAACCAAAAACATAAACCTTTAATGCTTGTTGGAAAAATGTGACTATTGTCTGTTGAAATATAAAACGGCTTTGCTAAATCGATCAATAGCAATAGTTTTGAGGACATTGTTATTTAGTACGTTCAATGATGAAAGAAGGAATTGGCAAAGCAGATTGATGGAAACGGCATCAAAAATTGTAAATCAAGTTGATTCCAAGAAGATTTCAGATTCCAGGAAGATTGCAAAGTTAATACCTTAACATTAAAAAAATACGAGAAGACTTAAGCTAAAAATCTAAAATTATTTTCTCGAATGTAGATCCATCCATTAAAAGAAGCCGAAAATTCAATTTTTATACCAGAAAATTTACAACGTTCTTATAAGAACTACCCACGCAAAACGCCACCGTACAAGATAAAGAATCCTTCTATAAAGACCTGCAAAGATCCATAGAGAAAATAAAAAACGAAAATAGACACCTACTTATTATAGGGGATTGGAATGCCCATATAGGAAATAACATAGAACAAGGACACGGAACAATGGAAGGTCATGGTCTAGAAGGTGAAGTAAATGAAAATGGCGAGAGAATGACAGACTACTGCATAACTAACCAACTACTAATAGGAAATACATGGTTTAAGCAGAAAATAATACATAAAGTAACATATGAAGCAGAAGAACTAGGACATAAAAGTATGATAGACTACATCACGTACACGAGAAGTATGAGATATTCAGTGAATGATGTAAAGGTAATAAGAGGGACGGAGCTAAATACTAAACACAGACTGCTGATTGCTGACACAAATATTAGGAAACCGCTTAAAGAACGAACGAAGAGCTATACAAAGATCAAAATGGAAACACTAGAACACCCAGAAAAAATACAAGAATATGAAAACAAACTAACTGTAAATCTAAACAATTTGGAAATACAAGAAGCCGAAGAAGGAATTCAGCGGACTATAAACAAACGATGGAAGGCTTTTAAAGATACATTAACAAAAACAGCAAAGGAAATCTGTGGAGAAAAAGAAATAAAACATGACCCATCGCATAAACGAACAAAATGGTAGAACGAAGAAGTCAAGAACAAAATCAATAACAAAAAAGAAGCCTGGAAGAAATATATAATAAACAAAACTGAACAAAATAGAAGATACTACCTAGTAAAACGAAACGAAGCAAAGGAAGCGGTAAAACAAGCAAAGAAAGACACATGGGAGGAATTCGGTAGAAAGATAGAAGACAACTATATAGAAAACCAGAGACAGTTTTGTAATACAGTTAAGCTCCTAAAGGGAAACAGACCACCAAAAGTGCGGAATATTAAGGATGAGACAGGAATGCTACAAACAAGAACGGAAGAAATACTGAAAGACCACTACACAAAAAGATTTAAAGAAGAAGAAACAGAAATACAGAGAGAAGAACAACCTCAAGAAGGAAATGATAATCAAGATACCGAAGAAGAAACAGCAGAAGAAGAAATAATAGAAGCTCTGAAGAAAACAAAAAATGGTAAGGCAGCAGGAGAAGATAACATAGCTCCAGAAATGCTGAAAAAAGGCGGCCCGACCGTAATTAAATGGATGAAAGAGATAGTACAACAAGCATGGAACACAGAACAGATCCCGAAGGACTGGGAAAATAACATAATAATACCCATTCATAAAAGGAGACACCCAAATACAGACAACTATAGGGCTATATGCTTATCCTCAGTAGCGCTAAAAATATACACAAGAATAGTTGAAAAGAGACTAAGAAACGAAACAGAAGACAAACTAGAAGAAGAACAAACTGCGTTTAGACCAGGAAGACAAACGCAAGACTATATATACACAGTAAGAACCATAATTGAAAAGCTATTAGAGAAGAAAAAAGACATCTACCTACTCTTCGTAGACCTAAAAGGAGCCTTTGACCAGGTACCACACAGATACATCTGGAAAGCATTGGAAGAACTAGAAGTAAGTCCAAAACTGCGGAGAATAATAAGGAACATGAATAGAAAAGTAATTGGAAAAACAAGATTAAATAACCAAGTATCGGAAGAATTTAAAATGGTAAGCGGTATCAAACAAAGTGACAGCCTAAGCCCGCTCCTATTAGTGATATACATGGACTACATAAACAAAAAATGCAAATTAGAAACAAGAAACACCCACATAGGATACCATAACCTACACCCAGTAAAGACACAAGACCTAATATATGCCGACGACATATTACTCATGGCAAGGAACAAAAATCAACTACAACAAAACATAAACATATGGAAAAAACACCTAGAAGAAAGTGGGAATACCATTAATATAGAAAAAACAAAAGTAATGCATGTCACAAAACAGGAAAACGAAGAAGAAATAGATATACAAATAGACGGGAAACAGATACAAACAGTACAAACATACGAATACCTAAGAGTACTAATCAGTAAGGATGGAAGAATAGACCAAGAAATAAAACACAGAATAAACAAAGGAAATAAGATACTATCAAGTAAACAACACATTGATAGGGAAAAAAGAAATAGGTATAAAAGCAAAAAATGCACTTATGTAAAACAATATATACACCTACACTTCTATACCCTTCCAAGACATGGGCGATAACAGACAAACATAAATCCAAAATAACAACCGCAGAGATGAGGTATCTAAGGCGGATAGTGGGCAAAATAAGAAGAGATAGGGCCTGTAACAGATCCATACGAGATGAACTAGAAACCACACTATTGGTAGAAGAAATAAAAACCAAACAGCTACAATGGTATGGACACCTGGTCAGAATGAGCAATGAACGATACCCAAAAACCGTTTTTCAAATGAGATGTGATGGAAGGAGAGATAGAGGAAGACCCAAGCGAAACACAACATCAACGAATCAGCAAGAGAAATAGGACAGACCCTAACACAAATCCGAACCCTTGCAAGGGATAGACACTCAATTAAACAATGGCTCAAAACCCCGACACCGTGAGGTACAATGGGAGAAGAGGAAGTAAGTAAGTAAGTAAGTTATAAGAACTAACAAATACACAAAACTTACTGATTTCTTAAGAGGGGCAAAAAACGCAAATGCACAAATACGAGATGCATTCAAGTTCAAATGTCTTCAAATTCTTTTCTCAGTAGTGAAAGTAAGTAGAAAGATGTAGTTAATTTCAAAATATGCAGAAAATATTTTTGAATTTATTTTGATGGCAGCACCATACAATCTACACATGTCGAATTACCGCCATTGCAGTGAGTGTTGTTTGTATACTTCAAATGGCGGCGTTTGGTAGTTAAGACCAACATGTAAATATCCGTTTTCTCCTCCTGCGTGATGAAATGCCCTTCGAAATTTACCGCCAATTGAGTTAGACATGCGGATGTTAAAAATGTGGGTTTGTGGGTGCGAAAATTTAAAGAAGGTCGAGAATTGTATGACAATGAATCGAAGCAGCCTCAGCATAGAACTAGCTGAACCAAAACCATGATTGCGCGAGTGGAGCAAGTTGTTATGGAAGACCATCTATTATTTGTGCGTGATATTGCCCCTAAACTTGGCATATCCGTAGGATCATTGAAGTCTATTTTGCACAATGACCTGAAAATTTTGAATGTTTCTTCAAGGTGGGTCCCACGAATGCTGACCGACGAATACCAAGCTGAGCGGGTGGCATTGTCTCAAGATGAAACGCAATGCCGCTATAAATTTCTGACCACGAAGGACAATCTTTGTAGCCGCTGTGGCACCAGCACCATGGAATCAATGCGATGACGTTGTAAAAATGATACGTCTAGACGAAGAACAGAAGTTTCAACTTTCTTGGGTAAGTACTTTTTTAGAAAAAAATGGAGACCTTAGAACGCACTTCGTAATACCCAAAAACTTTTTGCAGATTTAAAACTTTCATTTCAACTCGACTAAAAATCTTAACGTTGTATATTGTATGATGCATACCGTTTGATACGAATTATACGGATTACAGTCCTGTAAAAGAAAAAATCCACCATATTTACACACGCACCTGACTGAAGGTTTTGGTTTAATTACTGCGGCAGAATAGTGATGTGCACTTATTAGTGGAGACAAAGTCCTCATATTTGCCTTTAGCACGTCTGAGACGATTAAATAAATGAGAGTGGAATCAAATATTTGCTTTGTATTTTTAGACTACTTAATGTTATCCAGCAAAAAACATTTACATAACGATTGGATCAGGATACGCTGCAAAAACAGAACCTACTTACGAAAACTGAGCCACGAATCTCTATTCATAGAAGCACATTAGCTCGGAGAAAGTCTGCCAAAGAATGCAGCTCTTACTTTCGTGTCGCTTAACGAAAAAGTTATGTTGAGGCATCTGCATCGTGCCTTAACCATCGCAACACTAAAAGTTGAATAATTGTCTGTCAAATTTGGCGTTCAATGTCTTACACTCGACTAAGACTTTCTTTTGCATCCGTTTACAGTCTGTTCAATAATAAAGTGACCGCTGTAATCTTGAAGAAGTAAAAATTGTAGTTGAATTTTTTTTTTTTCAAATAAACATTATGAGCTATTGCGCAATTATTTAATACCTGGTCTAATCACCTCAATTACTGATTATAGTTTGAGCGCATTTTTTCATACTTTCAACAAGGGGTTCTGCATAATCATTTGGCAAAGATGGGTGCATCTTCTGCTTCACTGTGTACAGTGGCTTTTATTTGAGCTTCATTTTCATGAAAAACCACACTTTTCAATGCGATTAACATGTAGGGACATTCTATTGTTGTGATGTTATTTTGTTGTTTAAACGCACTGCCGTTTAGGATCATTGTCTTCTTGCAGCACCCCAACTTGTTCTGTCGGCATCAAAAAACATGTCAGTAGACCTCAGCAAGCATTTCTAGTGGATGGTGCACATTTTCTGGACATTTAAATTCCCATAAACAAAAAGAAGCAACCAAAACCGTGTTTACAAAATCATCTCCAAAAATTCACTTTTACAGAGTGTTTTACTGTGCGCTGAAGAATAATATTACTTTTTGCTGACCACGCTTAAGATAAGGAAGACCATGGCTATAGAGAAGATTTGTCCGTGAAAACAACATTGTTACAATTTCGATCCAAATTTTCTTTTATTTGCTGTAGTCGTTTATTTACGTGCTTTTCTAATAATAAAAGTACATTTCACCTCCAAATATCACTTCACCACTCCTTAACGAATGCCTCTGACTTTCGCATATATCTTGCACCCGTTTTATATGGCACTTTTGGTCATTTCGCATGATTTGCTGCCTCATATTGCAAACTGTATGCTAAGCAAAAGAAAGCGAAAGATTCAAGCGAATTATCATAGATGGTGCTGCTGTGCCTCCTTGCCAAATGACAACTGTCATCTTCTTATTATACATACTGTACTTCCTGATTTTCATCTTTTCTGTTAATTGCGTGTCTACTTAAAGATTTAATTTGAAATCGCTTAAAAAGTTATCCAATTTCGTTCAATTTTTAAAGCGCCTATCTAGGGAGCTGACACCCAGTAAAATTTGAGAGCAATCCATTACGTAAATATAACTTTCACCTGTAATGCTTGATCATTTATTAATTATATTAATTATAAGCCATATTTTTGTTTTTAATCTTACCTAACATTACTTAGCTTTTTCTCATAACTAAACTGTTAAAACATAAATGTTTTATGTTTGCTTTAACTCACTTAAAATACCAGTCTTAATTGCCTGCTAATACTAAATACACAATAAATGATGTAACATAAAATTTCCTGATGTAAGTTTTATTTTGAAATGAAATTTTAACGGTTATGAAAGCGTGTATTGGGTGAATTAAAAAATTTACCAGAACATTTATTTATAAATAGTTGGCGTATATAGAACAACAATGTTAATGTGTACGATGGGCGGTCTAAACTAATTAAGTTAAAATTGCATCAGTCTGCCAAGTTGAATTCTACTGTGCAAAAGCGGAGTTGAACAAAAATTTTAGCAAATTTAACGAACAATTGCGAAGTCGGTCGAAAATAAAGAATTTGGCCGGCTTTAAACGTTCAATGGAGTTCAGCATCAGAAAATGAACATGCTTTTTGCTTTCTCGGCAATTTTTGCTTTAAATATGTCATTTGTACTCTGCTCTTCCTTTCACTCAATCTCGCCCTTTGAAAAAAAAATATAAAGAAAATACTAAAAGTATTATTATTATTATTGATGCAAACAAAGTGAAGAAAGAAATTCAATGGTAGAACGGAGTTAGGATAAATTGATTAACTTTCACGAACAATAATTTTACAAAATGTAATAATAATAGACAATTTTTTTGAGAAATATAACAAAAATCGTTTGTTTGATGTGAATCATAAACTATCATGCAAGATAGGCCATTTTCATTTTAATATTTATTACTGTCTTGAGGAAGACTAATTAACTTTTTGCTTATAACTTTTTATCTTTTAGTTGTAAAAAAAAGTACACAGATAGATTTTAACGTGATCTTTTATCTTTACTTTTTTCTTAAAAGAAATAAAGATCTGTGAACGTTGTATTCACCTGACCAAAAGCTTCTCTTGATGATGAACTTGCATTTAGATCTTCTACTGAGCTCGGTTCGTGCTTTCAAATAGAGGGGACGTGTTTGCGTTCTGTGTGACAAGTGCTGTGAAGGCTATAAACAATTTTCGTGAGCGAAGACTTGCAACTGCTGGCGTCTTGGTGAGGCCCCGCCCCCGTCTTCAAAATGGCCTAGCCCGCCTGGCCTGCAATTTCTCGTCGCCGCTCCTGCCGCCACAGTCGCTTTTAAGAGGAAGAAAAATTGAAGCGGGTTTCTCGCTGTCGCGACAACAATTTTTATCCTGCGCTAAGTATTAGAAGTACTTGCGTTAACACAGATAGTGATAACAAATCGTCATGTGACCTGCGGGTTAAGTGCCGTTTCATGCCGGTTGTAATTACTTATCGCTTCGAGAAGTAATGCAAAAAATATTATTATGGCTTATTATAGCAACCAAATCATGCTTGTATAAAATGCTCAATAATTCATGCCGATGGAGACAGACCAAAACCATGTAATACAATTTTTTCGAATTATCAGTAAACAATTTACCTTCAAACTGTACAATATACGACATACTGCAATCCCAATCATCAAATGCAGTTCATCATAACAATGCAGCTATACATCAACTACCAACAAATCAACTAACATATGAATATGATTGGCAAATAGCGGAAAACAGAAAACGTGACCGTAAACAAACCAGAGACATCACTCAGAGGCAACCCGAACCGGCTAAACAAGCAGAATACTGGCTAAATTCTATAAACCGCTTCTTACTAAACAAATGAATTCAAATCCAGAGCATGACGCAAACTCAGCGCATAGGGAACCCAAATCACCTTTAATATTTCATCAGGGGTTAAAATCATAGAACCACTTTTGCGCTTACTAGAATCGATCACTATAAATAAATATACTTTAAAAATAACCTACATATATATACGACGCGGTTCAACCCGCGAACTAAGTTGTTTAAACATAGTTAACCGCGGGAAACCTACCCAAGCTATCTTTACTTAGAAACTCCATTCACGCTTTCCATAGAAACCTCGCTAATATCAATCTGGAACTTTATGGCCTTTTCCATAAATTAAGTTCGTCCAAAATTCATCCTATTGTCTAGGATGCTTTCTCTAGGATTATACACGAAAAAAGACGCGTGCATATAGGAAAAGAAAACCGACACCCAAAAACGCAAACTCTCCAAGTTGTGCCAAAGTAAAATTCCCAATACCCAACCATTCCTGACCAACACGACGGTACATAACCTTTCTGACTACCCAGTAAGCAACCTAGCTATTCGGGCTCTGGAAAAAGGTTTTAACTTTGCTGTAACACCAAACCGCATTCCCACTGAACAAATTATATCCCAAATAGAATCCTCCATTTCCACCCTTCCCGAAAATGTGGCAAATGAAACCAGGCAAGATGTAGCCAAAGTGCTACGTACAGCCGAACTACCAAATATCAAAGCCTCCGAATTACGCGCCTTAAAAGCTCTAAAAGAAAATAATAATATTACAATTTTACAGGCAGATAAGGCCAACGCTACAGTGATCCTAAATACAGCAGATTACATCGATAAGATGCACAATTTACTTAAATCCTCTGATTATCGCCATGTAGCCAATATTTCCACCATCTACCTCAAAAAGAAAGCCAAAACCCTTATTACTAATTCCAATCTATCATCTGATACCAAGAAACTCCTCATACTCCGAGAAAAATCGTCCAGAATTCCCAAATTGTATGGTCTCCCAAAAATTCACAAAGAGAACATTCATTTAGTTAGTGCTTTCGGTTCTCCCACCCACAACCTAGCTAAATACCTTGCTAAGACTCTCCATTACTTCTCTATCACTTCCTAGAAATACTCAAAACTTTCCCTATATCTAACAATGATACCATGCTCAGCCTGGATATCGTCTCTTTGTTTACCAATATACCAACCCCTGATATTCTACAGTTATTTAAGTCAAATTATAATGTAAATAACAATATCCTCTCTTTAATTAATCATTGCCTATCCAATATTTACTTTACCTTCCAAAATAAATTTTACCGCCAAACTAATGGTGCTCCCATGGGTTCCCCACTTTCACCTGTCATCGCTAACCTTTTTATGACCGATTTTGAAACAAAAGCCCTCACTTCCTTTCACCTTAAACCTACCTACTGGATACGATATGTCGATGACACTTTTGTTATATGGCCTCATGGACATGATACCTTTCCAGAATTCCTTTCCCACTTAAACCAAATCCATACCAATATCAAATTTACTATGGAAACCGAACATAATAATTCCCTTCCATTCCTAGATACTTTCATAACAAGAAATCCTTCTAATGACAGCTTTCATTACACTGTCTATAGCAAACCCACTCATACTAACCGCTACCTAAATGTTAAATCCCATCATCACCCAAATTCGTTCAGTTGCAAAATCCCTCATCACCAAATCTGTTCCTATTTAATGACTTCCCAATTACGTTATCCCACGTTTCAGTCTATTGTCTACGTTTCCCATATTCTTTTTACCTGACTATTTCTTGGTATTTTTGTAAACGTCCCCATCATTCCAACTGCCTGTCTTCAATTGTCTCTACCACGGCCTTAACTACCATTTTCCACATTTTTTTGTTTTTCTTATATTTGTATTTTTATTATAAACCTTCTTGTATCCCTTTGCATTGCTTGATTGTTTCTATTTTGTCTCGTCTTTTTTTATTTCACTAGTTTTTTCTTCTCTAATTTACTTGCGTTTCTGTTTGTTCCATTTCCACACCTCCCAGTCTATCGTTGACTTACTAAAACCCACTCTGGCTTTCTTTTCGTTTTTCTTTTCTTTGTTAGTTCTTATTCTTATTTGTTTTTAAATCTATTGTCCTTTTCTAGTCAGGTCATTATTTATATACATGTTTTTTTCCTTATATTTTTTAAGTTCTATTTATTTTCCATGACCTGCTCTTTGTCTTATAAGTGTTCTAGTTTCGTTAAACATAACTTTTAATTTAGCTTGCTCTTTCGATTTGTACTTTACTCCCAATTTTTTAGTCTGCTTATTAATTCATTTTTCTTTCTTCTTTTTTTCATAAGAGTATTTTGGATTAAAATTTTTAAATAAAATGTACATTGCAGTAGCTAGAGCAACTCCATAGCTCGCATCTATATATGTGTTCAGATAGGGCGTCAAATGGTTTTGTATGTAAGAAGTTCTTAGGTAATTTTCAATTTATTGGCCAGTAAATTTTCTTAATTTTTAGATCCATCGTCTTGCGACTTTCTTCCAGGTTGTAGTATAGTAATGCTGGTTATAGATACAGATGAGCATATTCCTCTTGTGGTTGTAAAACTTACACGTGCTGACTTTGTTTCATTCATCGCAATTCTCCATTTGTTTAATATTTTTTAGTGTGTGTAGGTGCTTTTGTATTAATCTTGTAGCCCTTAAAAGGCTTTCATTGCATATAAAAATAGTGTCATCTGCGAATGTTCATATTTCTGCATACAGTGTGATTGGTACACCAGCAGTCAAAAATTAGAATAAAACTGAACCCAAAAACGCTGCCTTGGGAGGCTCTTATGGCAATTAATTGTACTATCGACAGACCAAGTAACATTTGGGTTACGGGCTCTTGAATCTGTTTATAGTTTTCCTGGAAAGAGAACTTACATATTGATAAAAAGTATCATTTTTTGCTTCGTTCAATTTTCCCTTGGATTTATAAGCCATTTGATTATATTGTGTTATTTCGTTTATATTATGTGTTCCTTACCAAAGTGTCTACATTTTTCTTTTTTCATTAGCTAGTTTCACCACTTTCCTGGAAAAGTTTTGTGAGTTGGGTTTTTGAGTTTTATTTTCGGTGTGGAGTACCATGCTATCTCTTGTATAGTAGACACAAATTTATTTATTCTACTTTTCAGCTCTTTAATCATGTTTAGATCTATATCAATTTCGCAGTCTTGATTCAAATATTTTTTATGGCTATCCCAAGTCTGTCTATCTGTTACGTAACACTAGTTTGGCTTCTATTCCAATTATTGCAGCACTAATAGTAAGTATGGCTGTTGTGTAATCGGTTGAGATCATAATTGAATGTAATGTATACGTATTTAAACTTAAATAAATTTAAAAATAATAAATCCGGACTTGTTGTATTAGTTATGAATTTATTAAATTTTCTACCTTTTGTGTTTATTATTAGTTTACCAACTCAGTAGATTTGCTTTGCGTTAAATTCCCCTCTAATTATAAATTATGGTCTTAATGAATCAAAGAATGTCTTTAGCGCGCATTTGGTTATGTTATGTCGAGAATATACTGCTGCTATTGTTATTAGATTTGACGACTGGTTTATTTCTATGAGAGTAGTTCGTGGTGTACTATGTACTCTCGAATGATATTGGCAGTGCCTCCATGTGCCGTACCATCGAATGTTTGATGTGGTGCTTAAGAAAAGTGCAATATGTTTATATGGGTTCTTGCGGTAAAATAGGTTTTTAATAAAAGGGAACATCAAGGCTGAGAAAGATTTCTATTTGTTATTCGTTTTCATTAGAAAACGTTGACGTTATAGAGTGTAATTCTAAGAAGTCTATTAACGAAATATTTTAATTATGAGTGTTACAAGAATGTTTACAATTATGTCATTTTGTTACATTAGTTAGTTAGTTATTGGAACATTCCCTTGAATTCTTCTAAACATTGCGTGAATTAGAATTTGAGGTTTATTTGCGTTTGTTTTTATTCGGCGTTTTCCAGCAGTTTTTCACTACTAGGGGAGGAAAGTTGTAAGGTTCTAGCTTGTAGGAGACAAGTCTGTATATTTATGGTTGTATGTTCCCTTTAATTTTGTTTTGTGGTTCTCGGTAGATGGAGCAACCGGAGTAACAGGGTTATCCTTTGTTTTCCTGCATATTAAGGAATTATGGTGCCTACTATACTTTATGCAGTCGTGTGGCCTATTACAATATGTTTTTTATGATTGTAGTTTTGGAATTTTATGTACAGAACTAGTATAAGTTTGTATTTCTAGAGAGATTTTTATGTTTTGTAAGTGTTTTAAGTTATAGATGTCATTGTTATTAATAGCAGATTTTTTTCTGCTTTACGTTAGATATGTTTATAACTTTGCGGTTACAAACATCTAATTCAGCTAGTCTACTGGAACTGTATGCACTATCCTGCTTGATTCGATGAGTATGATAACATTATTTTCTTGAAAATGCTTGATTTACTTTTGTATACATCCGGGTTGCGCATTAAATGTGGTCACGTTGTCAGTACTCTTTTGGTGTTGTACAGTTCTTGTTACATAATATTAATCGAGGTTTTTATCATCTTCTGATAGTCACTAACTCCGTATGCAAAAATTGGAGAGAATATGAAGGTTTTATTTGGATTTTTGTTATCTTGATTGTTGCTTGTGTTATCTGAAATTTCCGGTTAGCTAGAGAATTTGGTGGTTTGTGTTAGAAGAAATGATTGTTGCTGTTATGCGGTTTGTAATTCCCTTCCTTTTCTTTTTAGGTTATCACTTAGTTTCATAAAGTTAACACTTTTGCAAGCAATATTTTCCTCTCCTTTCGGGTCGCTATAGTAATAATATCTATTGAATTTTTTAGAATAGTTTTTTAGTATAGGTGTTGGATTGGAGACAGCATTACAATTTAAAACATTGAAATGCTTGTATTTTTAGTGTCGTTTTATTAATGTTATTGATCAGATGTTATTTATTGTCCATTATTATTTGGAATAAATGAATATAGTTGATGAAAGGATAATTTTTTGGGTTGTTGCGCGCTGTTAAAACCATCACATGTTTATAAGTAGGTTTACTTATAGGAATATACTTAATTTGCAATAAGCAATACATAAAAATAAAAACTAAAAATAGTTAAACTGTTTTATCACCTGTCTTCAGTGCGATAACGATAACACGCTGCGCTCGGCTTGAGAGCTCATTATGAGAAAATTCTTTAAAGAATGAAAAACTAACTTGCATAAATCTCATTATTTACACATTTGACGTTGGCCGATACTAACGAAAAATTTTTTCTTCATTTGACTCGTGTCATAAGCTGCTGCTTTTAGATTATAAATTGCTATATAAAATAGCTTTCCATAAAACTTGAATTAATGAAGTTTACAAAATGAAGCTAATGTTAGAAAATTCGCAAACACAATGTTGCATTTTCAAATATTAAACATTTAAAGTTTTATTCAACATAGCCGTCCGTGTCGTCAGTTGTGGTTGTTATGGTATTTGAGAAAATCATCGCTTACCGGACCTTAAAAATTTGTTTGAGGTGGCAAAGAATTTCTTCGCATTGTTTGTAATTCAGTGGTTTATAATTGAGAATATTATTAACAAATTAATAAGCTTATCTTAATTAGCACATTTGGAACTTTCACAATCAGAGAATAGCCAACTTTATGTTTCAGGAAAAATCTATGATATTCAAAGAGCGGAGTCTTCTATATTTAATTGTCGCATGTTTCTATGATCTGTGATTATGATTAAAATATAAACCATATCTCAACCAGAAGCAAATGTTAACTCTTGGAATAGATTTCAGGAGATCATTCCCGATAAAAAAACACATGTCCGGAAACACACATTGAGTAATACAGGATTATTATATTGTACAACACTATGCTATTTATTTCTGACAACTTTAGAATAGATGTTTGAAGTGTCCCCCAGTGGGTTCAATGCAAGCGCGAATGAGTCGACTCATTATAAGTCACACTAAAAAAGAATCTGCATTGAGTCGTTGTAAAAAAACTACTTTTTAACTACTTAAATGATTGTCAAAACTCCAGCCTAAATATTAATGCCAAATCACTACCGATAGTGAACTACACCATTTTATTAAAATTCTACTTAACTCATAAATAACTACAGAGAAGTTACTGATGTCCTGCCTCCTAAATCTTTTTTCCTAAACTTGTTTTTCATTCTTCTTTTTTTCCTACATTGTATATCCCATACACTTGATTGCGAACCACTATTTGTGTATTCTTCAACTTAGAAAGTTTTAAAATCGTTATTTTTTCCTGGCTATTATTGCTAGTATTAATTATTTTTTGTTTACTATAAGTTTCGGTGATATTTACTTCATTGGCATTATTTTTCAAAATTACTTTCATTTATATGCTTCTCCAATTAGACCTTTGATTTTCTACCAATTACTACCTTATGTTCAACTGCCGAACATGTTATTATAGTATTTTTATCTTTATCTTTCTTTGCAGAAGTTTATTTTTATTGTCCTGTTTTCCTATTGGTTCCTTCAGCTGCTTATTTTTTTTAATTTTAGTTGCACTACAATAAAAATTTCTAATTTTTTACTCAAGGTTTTTAGTATAATCTTTATTTGATTTAGTACATCTATTTGTTTCGAAACTATTACTTCTACTCACTATTCTTGTGAACTGAAGTTTTCAGGAAATACTCATCAAAACAACTAGTAGTGCTTTTCCTTTTTGTGGGTAGCACAAACATGAACTTCCTAGCAGGATGTTTTCTTTTGCCCCGTTCACTTCCAACAATTTTCTCTAGCACACATTTGTGCATTTCACCCAAAAGTTTTCCAGGAGAGTCCCCATGAAGCACTTGAGGAGTTTAGATTGATGTTCCTGGCGTGCTGCCCTGTGACTATGTTTGAATCTGTAGCCCAGTATTTTGCCACTTGTAGCAGGAATTCTTTGTCCTTCATTTTGATATAAGGTTTAATTTTTGATAGATTTTAAAAAATTGAAAAGTGCACAATCCAAAGTCAAAACTAAAGTTTCTTTTGCTACTTCATTATTTGTCTCAAGATGAAATAATAAGACAAATACTGATCTGCCCTATCAACACTCCTTCATAAACATCTTATACTAAAAAATACAAACAGGTTTTGTGTTTACCTCTTCATTTCCCGTGGAACATCAACCATCGTTAAATTGTGAATTGTAGAAAACATGTTAACAATATCAGTATCCCTTCAGAATTAGAGAAGAATGTTGCCCTATCTCCTGGCTCTAATTGTACCACCTTTTAGAGACCGTAATTTGCTTTTTATTTTTAAAAGAAATTGTTTCACATACTCTAGCTTGTCTTAAAAGGAACACTTCAGCACTTGTCACATAATTGTAATAATTGTCTTAGTATACATGGTAATTTTGATCAAGATAAGTATCAAAAGTGTGAAAATAGTTTCCATCATGGGTGTAAGTAATTTAAATCTGAATGTTTGTTCTCTATGTTTACTACAGATTATCAACTCGGAGTAAGAGCTACGTTTCTATAGTCACTCATTAACAGGAGTATTTCCGGGAAGGGCTCTATGTATTGGGTAGTTAAGTGTATAAGGCGTGTTAAAAAAGTACATTTGCGTCATCCATCTTGCACAGCGGTAGTATAGAGACGCAAATCTACGTTAATAGTTTACTTTCTACACGAAAATTCCCCACTACATTGTTTATTACAACTGAATAAATCTCGCTCTCAACCGAACTTTCTTTTAGTAAATTTATAAATCTAAAATTCTTCGAATTCAAAAAGTTCAATAATGTTAAATATTATTTAAATACGTTTTGATATTGAAGAACATTATTAATTCACATGTTAAGAAAATTAATAGTTTATATTATTGTAATGTACGATACTACGTGAGAAACTCGAACATAAACCAGAATTTCTTTTTTTACACAACCTGAGACGAACGGACAAGAGCTCAGCTTCTGAGTGTTGTAAATGGGGGTGCCTGACCCCTCCCCCTCCCTCGTAGGGTATTATCTCTTTCTTAGTCAGTATCATGATATCAGAACAATAAGTTCAATAATTCATTACGCAACGCAATATTATAAAAAGATACCGTTTGAGGACAACACTCTTGAGAAGACTCAAATGTAGCTGTGGCATAAATAATTTTTGTGGGGAGAAAAAAAAGGACACCATTGTCGCGCTAGAACCAGTGTGCCGAGAAGAATATTTGCATTATTCGCCGCCTTCTCAAAGATGATCGCCGATTAATAAGTTTAATTAATTTAAAAAATCCCGGTTTATATTTGCTCTACTCTCTTGTAGCTACCATCTAAAAAATTGCCCATAAAATGAAATTTAGTAGAAGTTGTAAATTTTATATTCGCCTTATTTCATTTGATAAATTATAATTTTGGCCAATTTTTATTTCTAATATTCAAATTTATACATTTCTCCTACTAATTTAAATCCAGTGAACTGTAGGACACCACATTCCGCTTCTATTAGGAAAATTCTACGAATAAACCCATTCTAATGTTGTTTTTTACTTTGCTCAGTATAATTAAGTACTCCAACCAAGCCACTCAATATATTAGCCATTCATGGTAATTAAAACTTACCTTGCTTGAATTACAGCTAATTAAGCGAACGAAAATGTGGAAGCTAATTAGTTGTTGGCGACTTACTCAAGGTTAGCGGTGCAATTTGAACTAACGAAACTGAAAAAAATTACCATCAAAGGGTACAAAGTGCATTAAAAGTTCAGCCGCCCAAACCAAACGAGTCAAATGAGCTCCATTTTCTGTTGATTAACCGCCGCGCTGTTCCAGAGGAACATGTTTATGTGCGATGATGTAGGCAGAACAGAACGTAGCAACCTGCTGCCTTTGCAAATTTATGATTATTTTTATTATAGTCAAAGTACAGAGCAGACTTTAAAACTCGACGCCATAATTGGCTAATTAACAAGAGCTTAGGAAATTCTGCACCAAAGGCACAATGTAAGCATTAATGTTACACCAATAAACACAAACAGTTTAATTAGATAAGTATACGAGTGGATTAATTAAGTTCTTTCTTACTAACAAGCCTTAATTTGATTTGTGTTGGATAACTAATATATTAAATACAAAACTCGGTAGAGTGCATTATTTCATTACAGAAGCAAAACTAAAAATTTGAATTCTAAGGACGTGTTTGATATTTAATGGAAGCCAAACTTTAATTATCTTTTATGGAATTAACAAGTGGAAAACTTTCTCTGTTTTCGTATGCACATCAGGCGGAAGCTTAGCATAGTCTTTAGATTTCTTGCTAATTTTTTATAATTTCACAAAATTAACAAGTTGAACTTAACATTTGGATTTTAAAATAAACACAATTTTATTTATTTGTAAATTTGCAACTTTATTAATTGAAGAGTGGGGTATAAAATTTTTTTATTGTCAGGCGTGATTAAAATTATTTCTATATTAAACAAAAACAGACTTTTAGCTCATTCGCATAATAGCCCTCTGATCAATTATTAAAAATAGAAATACAGGTACATATAAGCTAAAAACTAAAATTATATTTTAATAATATAAAATCAGAAAACCCTAACATAACAAGTGCACGCAGTGTGTGGTTAAATACAATATAAATAAAAAGGAGAAAATTGAAAAGTAGAAAATAAAAACAAGAAATTATGAAAAATAAAGGTTTCTGTGGATGAAAATGTTAACAATATAATAAATATTAGAATGAGCAAGGAAAATACAACGCGTTCAATTGTATTTAGGTATATACGAGTGTGGGGTTTCAATGGGGTAGTGCATGCGTACCGCACGGTGCTCCATCCAGTTAGCATCGCATAGCCTCTCCTACCCAATTCCGACTCTCACCTCCAAGTAGCCTTTATATTAAGATAAAGGTGGTGAACCCCGGGAACCTGAGTAACCTCGCCGGAGATCTGGTATCCAACCCAGGTGGATGGCGGGGTCAGGGCTGACGAGCAGGGAAAATGGTCCTCCGAAAAGGGGTTGGGCGTGTGGCCAACGACCCTGCCCCGTAAAACACACTGTTAAAAACGCTGCACAACAAAGATGGATGGATAATAGACGACAACAGCAAAGGAAAAAGGACAAAGATTTGATTTTTGGGACATGGAACGTCCTAAGTCTGCATAGAGTCGGAGTATGCAACAACTACAACGGGAAATCATCAGATATAGAGTAGATATTGCCGCCTTACAGGAGATAAGGTGGAAGGGTAAAGCTATAATGGACTTTAAAGACTTCACGCTGTTTAATAGTGGAAACGACACTTTTACCTTAGGCACGGGTTTCCTAGTCCACAGAAGCAAACGACATATGGTGAAAGAATTCAAACCGATTAATGAAAGGATCTGCACACTAAGGACAGAAGGAAGATGGTACAATATAACATTCGTAAACTGTCATGCACCAACGGATGTAGCAGACCAAGAGATTAAAGACCAATTCTACGAGGACCTAGAAAGGGTGGTCAGTACAATACCAAGAAGAGATGTGAAAATAGTGCTTGGAGATCTGAATGCCAAAGTGGGGAAGGAGATAGAATATAGAGAGGCAGTAGGACAATACAGTATTCACCAGGAGAGTGACGACAATGGTGTAAGTCTAATAGATTTTGCCTTGAGCAACGGAATGATCATTAAAAGCACCTGTTTCCCACATAAAAGAATACACAGCGAAACATGGCGGCACCCAGACGGAGTCACCAGGAACCAGATCGACCACGTACTGATAGAAAATAAACATTCACCAGACATCATAGACATAAGAAGTTGGCGTGGAGCAGAAGTCGCCTCTGACCATTTTCTGGTTAAGGGGGTATACAGACAAAAGTTTAAACAGATCTCCAGGAAACCAAAAGTTGAAAACAAAAGCAAGCAATATAATTTAGAGGTGTTGAAGCAAGAGGAGACCAGACTAAAATATGAAGGAAAAATTAAGGAAACAGTGTCAAGAAGTAACAAGCAACAAACAACTATGGAGGAAAAATGGCAAGAAATAAAAATACAATCAACAGAACAGCCAAAGAAGTTTTGGGAGAAAAGAAAAAGGACGAGGAATTCCTGGTATGACGAAGACTGTAAGCAAGCACACGAGAGGCAGAAAGAGGCAAGGCGAAGAATGCTACAAAGAGCTACAAGGCAAACAATAGAAAACTATCAAAATAGAAGAAAAGAAGCGAATAGAATATGCCGAAGAAAGAAGAGAAGGTGTGAATACGAGAAAATAGAAAAAATGGAGCAGCACTATCGACAAAGAAATGCGAAGAAATTTTATGAAGAACTTAAAAAGAGTAAGCAAGGATTTCAAGCCAAAACAATGTTCATAAAAAATAAGGAAGGAAGCTGATTGGAGACGAGAAGGCAGTCATGGATAGATGGGCGGAATACTTTAAAGAAGAACTAAATGAAGACTATGAAAGATATAACCAGAATTTAAACCAAGGACACAAACGGATGTACGGCCCCCACCTAAACATCGAAGCCCCAACACTGGATGAAACAAGAGAAATAATTAACGCTCTTAAAAACAACAAAGCCCCAGGCGAAGACAGCATAAATTCAGAATTAATAAAGAATGCAGGGAAGAGATGATTAAAAAATACAAGCCCTCGTGAAACAGATATGGGAATCGGAAGTGATGCCCGAAGAATGGAGTAAAGCCCTAATCTGCCCCATTTTCAAAAAGGAGATAAACAGAGGTGTGATAACTACAGGAATCTCCTCCTTAATGTGATATATAAAGTATTCACCAAAAGTTTAGCGAACAGAATGGAAGTTTTCACTGAGCAGATAATAGGGGAATACCAGAGTGGTTTTAGAAGGGGCAGGTCCACAGTAGACCATATATTTACAATCAGGCAAACCCTAGAAAAATGCTATGAGTACAATATAGATGTTCATCAGGTTTTTATAGACTTTACAATGGCCTACGATAGTGTGAAGAGAGAGTATCTGGAAACAGCGATGGGAGAATTAGGAGTCCCAAAGAAATTGAAAGGACTTATCATGATGACGCTGAAAAACACCAAAAGTAATATTAAAATAGGTACGAATATGTCAGAGGAATTCGAGGTGACAATAGGTCTTAGATGGATCACCCTCCATTATCTACGACCTTATTTAATTTAGTGTTGGAAAAATGCATAAGAGCCATACGAATCAACCCTGGAGGCTCGTTATACAACAGGTCAGTGCAATATCTAGCATATGCCGACGATGTGCTGATTATGGTAAAAACAAGTGAAGCACTTAAGACAGCCTATAGAGAATTAGAAAAGGAAGCACAATTAGCGGGCCTAAAAATAAGTGAACTTAAAACAAAGTACATGTTCCAGTCAAGACAGGAAAGAGGAGGTCAAGCCCAACGTCGAATGCAACTTTTTGGAAACAAACCGGTAGAAAGGGTACAGCAATTTAAGTATTTGGGAAGTATTTTAACCGAGACAAATGATACGAAGGCCGAAGTAAGAGCAAGGATAGCCTCCGGAAACAAATGCTATTATGCGTTACAAAACATTTTCAAGTCCCGCAACCTATCAAGATCGAGTAAATTAAAAATATACAAGACAATTGTTAGACCCACAGTAATGTATGCGTCCGAAACTTGGACATTAACATCAGACGATAAAAACAGACTCCAAATCTTTGAAAGGAAAGTACTAAGGAAGGTGTTTGGCCCAATACAAGAAAGAGGAGAATGGAGAATAAGAAGAAACGAGGAACTAAAGCAGCTTTATAATGAACCAGATATCATAGCAGTAATAAAGAGTAAGCGACTGGCTTGGTTAGGTCACGTGCACAGGATGCAACAAGAGAGAACGCCAAAATCAGCATACGAGAAAAAGCCAGAGGGAAGACGATTAAGAGGACGTCCCAGAAAAAGATGGGGAGACGATGTAGAGGAGGATATAAAAGCCTTAGGAGTGCGGAGATGGAGAATGAAGGCGGAGGATAGAAAGCAGTGGAGAGATATTGTGGAGCGAGCCAAGGCCCTTTAAAGGGCTGTAGCGCTAATAATTAAATATACGAGTGTATGTATACATTCTCATATTTTGTTATCCACTAATTGAGCAACTATTCAAAGTAATTTAGAATCATGCGAATAACGATCCTAAAACTCATTCCATTTTAATTAATATATCCAAAAACATATAATCCATCATATCCAGCCACATTTAGGTTTTTCCTCTTCTACTAGTTTATTAAATTATTTATTTCTAAAATAGATATGCCACAAAAAGCAATATTGCTTTCATGACTGATATAGATAGAGAACAACTTACAGGGTCCGGCAGAATAATCTCCTCTTATTGAATTGACTGCCGCGCGCAATGTAACAGTAGACGGCGCTCGAGTCGTACGTCCTTGGGTAGCACAAGACATGCGATTTCGGAGTAGGTCATTATGGAAAAGTTTCGAGCAAGAAAATCATAATGTTGTGGATACCAAATTTTCAACAGATTGATTCAGCATTCAAACGGAAATCATCGTAGCGTTCGGATACCCGAGAATATTGAACTAGCACGCTGTCGTCTTGGGAATATTTGACTAGATCGTGAGGAAAATTCTACAGTATTACCACATATTTTCTCCACACAAATTGAATGTGACTGATACGCCTGGCAGGCTGGCGACGACACGATAGCAAATGTTCCAGCTGATGCTGTTGTACTTATAGTCAGTTAAGTAAGAGCGTGTTAATTAGCAGTTGACAAAAGGTATCGCCCTAATTCTTTTGTGAATCAATAGAGAAAACCTTTGTTCTCAATGCTTTGTCACAAAAGATGCAGTTGGCATTGAATTCTTGTTTGAGAAACGCATGAAGCGCTATGAGTGCCACATACCCGTCGCGTTACAAGGCTGTGTTCCTCTGCATCCATCCAAATGGTCTGAAAATGTTTCATGAAACGGTTGTTCAGTACATGGACAAGTCGAAAATATTCGTCAAAAAGTGGGTACAGCGATATAAGGAGACAGAAAACGGTCGATGACTTGCCGGTGTGTGGCTCGATAAGAAAAGTGTCCCCTAAAGAAAAAAAACAAGTTGTGAATTTGTTTTTGCAGAACCCAGGCTTAACATGGTGTTAAAGAGCAGCAAAATTGAAACAGAAAGGTGTAAATATATCGTACATAGCTTTTTGAGCCCACCTCCGTGCGCATGATAGATGCCGCAATTCAGTAAAGAAACCTTTGTTAGGTGAAAATCACGTGACTAAGCGACTCGCTTGGGCAAAGCACCGAAATTGAGCAATGTAATTTTTAAGGACAAAGCTTTTGTTTGGGCATGTGTTATCGTTCCACAAGCCTGGTCAACCTCAACTAACAGGATGATACAGCGGACCGTTAAACAGCCAGCAAAAGTGCGTCTTTTGGGTTGCTTCTCAAAACTGGATTTCGTAACATTACACCTGTTTACATACAACCTAAATGCTCCAAAAATACTCGAGATTTATAAGAAATATTTATTTTCAACTGCCGAATGTTGGTTCATCAAGAAATACAAGTATTGGATCCTGCAGGAGGACAACGACCCCAAACACCACAGCAAGCTTTTAATCGAGTAGAAAGAGTACTCTGGCATCGTTAACATTTGATTAGCTGGTTCAGTCGCCCGATGCAAATTTGTTTGAGAATGTGTGAGCATACATCAAGCCTCGTAGAATAAAATTCTTCATTTGAAGAACCATGCCGGATAAATATGTTATCAATTTGGTCCAAAGCATGCCTTGAAGTTTCCAGGCAATTATCGACGCCGGTGGTGACTGTACACATTATTGCCACAATAGCATCTTTGTTCTGATAAAGTACAACGTAGTCGTGTATTTGAAAATGTTTTTAAATAATGTTTTCTCCACATTAACCCGAACACTGACGAATCTCATTTTTATTTATCAGACTGCACGAATAAGCAGAATTTTTGACATCTGGCTCCATAAAATTCTCGACAACTCCATGTGTGTGCAATTGTTTGGTGTGGTATTACAGAATTTGGCATCATATTACCGTAATTTTTCAAGGCACCAGTATTTGCGATGAGTCACACATCTAACCGCTATGTTGTAATGTTACGCAATTTTCTGAAGCCTAGACACAACGAACATGGAAATTATTATATCGTCTTTATAGGCGATATAATTAAACTGCACTTACTAATAAACGTTTTAGAGCAGATCGATTTTTAACACTATCGACACAGATTTATTTTATACAGCTCTCAGATTATATAATCTACTTCTAATACGACAAAAGCAAACACATGCCTGTAAATTCTTCGACCTTGAGTCCAAGAAATAAATTTAAGAAATAGATATCTATTAAAGTGCCTACCACTAATACCGGAACAATTGTGTTAACTGGAGAAGAGTAAAGCCGTATTTTTTTCTCAACAGTGAGAGTAAGTAGAATTATGCGGTTAATTTTAAAAATGCGGGAAATATTTCTGAATTTGTAATATAGGTCGAATTACCACTATTGCAGTGAGTGTTGTTTTGTATAGTTAAAATAGAGACGTTTAGTGTTCAAAAACAACGTGTAACCATTCATTTTCCCGTCTTGCGTGATAAAACTTCCATCGCCAATTGAGTGAGACATGCGATGAAAGCACTAAGGACGTTAAAATGTGCATTCATGGGTGCGAAAGTTTCAAGAATGTCGAGAGTTGTGCGACAATAGATCGAAGCAGCCTCGGCCACGAACCAACCCGGCCGAAACTATGATTCCCGGGTGGAGCAAGTTGTTATGGAAGACCGTCGATTAGATGTGTCTAATATCTTCTCTAAACTTAGCATTTCCGTAGGATCTGTGGAGTCCATTTTGTATGATAACCTAAAAATGTGGACAGTTTTTTTAAGGTGGGTGAAGCAGACTCTCTTTAAACGCTTAGTTTCCAATCAAAGCGCTGGTTCATCAGCGATTTTTCAGTGGCAAAAACACACCCCTAAAGAATCATGGCGACGACATTTAAAAAAGTATGCGTCTAGAAGAGATTACGTTGAGAAGTAACAGAAGTTTCAACTTTTTGGTACTTTTCAGAAAAAATTTAGAACTCGAATGCATCTCGTAGCAGATACTTGGAAATATAGAAGTTAATTATAAAAACGATTTATCTGCTTGATTTTTTAAACAAATATTAATGAACACCATTGAAAATGGCTATTCAAGTAAAGCGGAACTTTAAGGGAATAGTTTACTTCTTTATTGTGGAAGTTAAATTGCTACTATACCATAACTACAGTTAGTATCTTCTCGGCTAATCGTTTTTTTGTGTCAATTTTCTAATTATCTAAAGATTTCATTTTTTTACTTTAACATGACAAAATTACTTTTATGTTGTCTATAAAATTTAATCTCGAGTCAGTTTTTAAAATACAAAACAATGAAATATTTCTGTACATATGAGTTTGCAAATTTACAATATTCATATTAATTAATCGTTGTATTGTATAAAATATTTTCTAAAAAATTTAATAAACACAGTTTTTCTAACTTCAATGTGATGACGATAAATGAGTAGTTATTTTCTTTTAAGGAAAACTACTAATTTTTACCAACCTATACATAATTAGATCCATAACTTACTACACCAATTATAGTAAAACTAGACCCTTTGGTGTGGCGGCCTTTTCGCCCTTGAACCGCTTATATCGCGGCGGCATGATGGCGGCTGTGATGTCTGCACGTTTTGCCATCGCACACAAAACGGCATATGGGCTTTTGCTCAGCCGACAAGTCTGCATACGCCGTCGGCGGCACCTTTTGATAGGAAAGGTGCTGGCGAATGCAAATTGCCCGCAAAGACCTGCCGCCAAGCCAGGCGCGAAGTCCGGCAACATTTCGCAATCCGCAACGCGGCCAATTTGGTCGTGTTTTAACACCGCACATTCACGCATCGCAGCTCGACCAATTCGGTCGTGTCTTCACCACGCAAGAACATTCGCTACCCGCAGAAACCCGATCCGCAACGCAGAGGCGGCCACTTTGGAATCGCCGACGAAGCCGAAGCCGAAGCCGATTCAGGTGAGCGATTTGGCAATATTCGTTGGTGGATATCGGTAGCCGCCCCCATCCGCTTACGCGACGGCCGTTTAAGGGACGATTTGGGCCTTCTCGGTTGACGTTCCAAACGGGCCGTACTACGTTTTCACACCGCATCACGAGAGCGGCTATTTACACGCCTGCCTCTCCATTTTTTGGTCCTTACGAGCCGCATCGGTATCGTATCCAACACCGCATCCACGAGAGCGGCTATTTACACGCCTGCCTCTCCATTTTGGTCCTTACGAGCCGGATCGGTTTCAGATACAATTTATTACGCTTTATTCAAGTAAAGTTCCCTTATAATGGATAAGCTTGAATTAAAATTAGTTCAGTTAACTGCCAAAAAAGAGGCGATTTTCGAACGATTTAATCGTTTATACAATACGTCAACAAATATTTCAAATTATGAGTTACGCTCAAACGAACTATTTTTATCTCAAACTGAAGCTATTAGTGAATTATACAGCAGGTTTGAAACAATAATTGAAGAAATTAACAATTTGCAGTTTGAAATTGATCAGACTTCTCCAGACTACTCATGTTTAAATTCTATTGAAGATTTATATTCGAGTATTAAATATAAACGCAACCTTATATTGTCAAACAGCAAAACATTTACAGTAGATCAAAAAAGAGGTATCGTAAAATTACCGCCAATTGAACTACCTTCTTTCGATGGCAAGACTGAGAGCTGGCCAATATTTTACGAAATATTTCGTAGCAATGTGCACTTAAATACAAATTTGACTGACGCGCAGCGTGTGCAGTATTTGATTAGTAAATTAACTCATGACGCTTTAAAATTAACCGCAGGTATTATTCCTACAGGGATACTTATAATATTATATGGGATAGTCTTGTTAAAAAGTATCAAGATAAACGTAGTTTAGGCAGTCATTATCTAAATAACATTCTGGACATCAAAGGATGCGTCGGTAATGCTGTTAGTTTGAATACATATATAGAAAAATATTCCGCGTCCATCGCTGCATTAAAACAGTTAGACATTCCCGACCTATTAGATTTTGTCTTGTTACATTGTGGTTTAAGAAAACTTGATCCCCAAACGCTTCAACAATTCGAAAATAGTGTGAGCGGAATAGAATTACCCTCCTGTAAACAATTTATTTCATTTACGCAAGATTATGTCAAAGTACTCGAGCGCTCGCATGTTAATAATTCGCAGACCAAGCCGCGCGCAAATTCCAGTTTACCTTATCACAGCCTTGGCCGTGGCGCACAAGGTGCCTGCAAGTCGTTTGTGTCGAGTGAACAGATTTTTAATACGCGTTGCCCGCTATGCGACAGAGAACACCAGCTGTTTCGCTGCCTTGAATTTAAAAATATGAAATCACCGCAAGCGCGTTTCGAGTTAATTAAAGCGAAACGCGGCTGTATAAACTGTTTAAGTCTATCTCACTCGTTAACTAAATGTAAATCACGGAACGTTTGTAAATTTGTAAAAACAGCATCATTCTTTACTGCATTTTTCGAACTTAAAGAATGATCGCCGAATAAAGCCGTCTGTGGCGGCTGGACCGCAAGCAGGTAACCGTGCGCCCATAATAGCTGAGTCAGCGCATCAGCAACGCAACCTCACACGTCTTCTGTATCGCTTAGTGCGGCGGCTTCGAGTTCGACTATATTGTTATCGACCGCACAGATCTATGCACATGGTAAAACGGAAATACGCTCGTCGTCAGGTGTTTAATAGACAACGGGTCGCAAAATAACTTAATTACTATGGATTGTTGTAAACGCTTGAACATTCCCATAATTAAATTACGCAATTCATCTTTACAAGGTGTTGGTATGACCTCGCGACCTGTACACGGTTTTATTAATTTCGCAATAGAATCGCGAATTAATCCTAACAACAAATATTACATTGGTGCTTTAGTAGTTGACTGTATTACAGACAAACTTCCCGCAAACTTCATTACATTAAATGAAGATATGTCATATTTAAATAATTTACCGCTTGCCGATTTATCCTGGAATGTACCGGGAGAAATTGACGTTGTTCTTGGTGCTCAACTGTTTCCTTATATTTATTTGGGAGATCGGGTCGATTCTGGTAATCGCGCACCACCCGCTATATTAACCAGCTTTGGTTACGTACTTATGGGAGATATTGCATGTCATTATGATGCAACCTGCCTACATAGTACTACATCTTCGTTTACCGCGCTTGCTAACGTTGACATTGAGTCAAGTTTACGGAAGTTCTTTGAGTTAGAGGAAATTCCATCTCAACGTTTTATTAGTCCAGATAAATTAGATTGCGAAAATAACTTTAACTCTTCGACTTCATTTAAAGACGGCAGATATTTTGTTGATTTGCCCTTTTCACGAAATCCCTCGGAACTGGGTAATTCACGCGGTCTGGCTCACCGTCGTCTACTTGCGCTCGAGCGTAGATTCGATTGCGTGCCGACCCTACGCGAAAATTATAATAAAACTATCGCCGATTATATAACGCAGGGGTATTTGTCCCAGGTGCCTGACTCTGAATTGACAGAGGAGGGTTACTACATACCGCATCACGCCGTTGTCAGACCAGATAAGGACAGCATCCGTATCGTTTTAGACGCTAGTGCTAAAACGCACTCAGGGCTGTCACTTAATGACATTTTGCATGTCGGACCTAATTTGCAGGCCGACTTGTTCTCGTTGTTACTCGACTTTCGTACATTCCCAATAGCAATGACCGCTGATATAAAACAAATGTTTTTGCGCATCGGAGTAAACGAGCACCATCGTAAATACTTACGAATTTTATTTCGTTTCAGTAGGAACGAACCTATTCGCACTTACAATTTTGACCGCGTGCCCTTCGGGCTAAAGCCTAGCCCTTACCTAGCTATGCGTACGTTACGCAACTTAGCGGGCGAGCATAGTGACCGCTTCCCTGAGGCTTCTAAATTGGTAGAAACTCAGTTTTACATGGATGATTATGTCGATTCGGTTCCCGATGAACAGACTGCCATGCGATTGTCTCGTGAATTAATCGAGTTATTTAAATTAGGCTCTTTCGACCTTGTCAAATGGGCCACTAATTCACCCGCTTTATTGGAGGTTCTTCCCGAGTCTCACCGCTCACCAGTAAATTTTTCTGGCATGGGTAACGATATTTACAATTTTAAAATCCTTGGTATAACCTGGGATCCTGCTGACGATTACTTTTCTTTAACAACAATCGCTGTAGAAGATAAATGCACAAAGCGCACGATTCTATCGCTAGTTGCCCGCTTATTCGACGTACTTGGCGTTGTAGCTCCAGTTGTGCTGTACGCCAAAATTCTTATTAAGGAACTATGGCTAGCTAAAATAGACTGGGATGAGGTTCCTCCGGAATCCATCATCAGTCGCTTTTCAGCTTTTGCACGAGATTTTTCCGCACTCTCTTCTCTAAAAATTCCGCGCCATATTGGCATTGTGGGAAAAGCTGTAGTGAACATCGTAGCCTTTTGTGACGCGAGCTTCAGTGGTTACGGTTGTTGTGTTTATTTACACATCACTGATCCTGAAGGTAATATCACCGTCCGTCTTTTATGTGCAAAGTCAAAGGTTTCTCCAGTTAAAATAACAACGCTAGCTCGATTAGAACTTGTCGCCGCTTTGCTGCTGTCTAAGCTTGTTCGCGTGGTCCGCGATAAACTTTCCGCTCGTGTACCTATTACAGGTGTTTACGCCTTCTCGGATTCTACAATAGCGCTTTCGTGGATCCACTCATCGCCACATAGGTGGTCTATTTTTGTCAGCAATCGTATTGCTAAAATACACGATAATTTACCTGCCGCTTGCTTTAATCATGTGTCCGGGAAAGAGAATCCCAGCGATTGCCTTTCACGCGGCATGCTGCCTTCTGATTTAATTAAACACTCGCTGTGGTGGAATGGCCCTGCTTGGCTTCATCAGTCAAATAGCGAATGGCATTTAAAATTCATTCCAATTGAGTGTGAAACTCTACCGGAGTTCAAATCGAGAGCGTTTGTTGTTAAAGCCGCGAATGTCGAACCACGTGTTTTTGACTCTATAGTCACCCGTGTTTGTTCGTGGAATAAACTGTTGCGCATATTCATGTACATTCTCAAATTTGCGAGCAAAAAACGTAATGGTGATCAATCTGTTAAAGATATTCAAATCGCTGAAACTTTTGTTATTCGAATAGTTCAGAGTATTCACTTTTCTAACGAATTGAATTCAGTAAAAACCGGGTCAGGTACATACAAACGTCCTGTCACCAAACTATATCCTTTGCCAACCCAATAAACAATATTTTAGCTGACTCATGTATATATAGATAGTGTATTAATAGGGCATTTATATATAGTTTGTTACGATATAAATCTAACCGCAATTTAACGCACCTGAAATATAATAGTTAATTTCAGGAATTTAATGACAATATTGTTTCAAACCGCTGTTAATAGCTCCTTGATAAGGTAATAATTTTTTTGAAAGCTCAGGACCTTTCAAGGCGGGGAGTATGGTGTGGCGGCCTTTTCGCCCTTGAACCGCTTATATCGCGGCGGCATGATGGCGGCTGTGATGTCTGCACGTTTTGCCATCGCACACAAAACGGCATATGGGCTTTTGCTCAGCCGACAAGTCTGCATACGCCGTCGGCGGCACCTTTGATAGAAAGGTGCTGGCGAATCAAATTGCCCGCAAAGACCTGCCGCCAAGCCAGGCGCGAAGTCCGGCAACATTTCGCAATCCGCAACGCGGCCAATTTGGTCGTGTTTTAACACCGCACATTCACGCATCGCAGCTCGGCCAACTTGGTCGTGTCTCAACCCGCAAGAAACTCGCCATCCGCAGCGTGACCAATTCGGTCGTGTCTTCACCCGCAAGAACATTCGCTACCCGCAGAAACCCGATCCGCAACGCAGGGCGGCCACTTTGGAATCGCCGACGAAGCCGAAGCCGAAGCCGATTCAGGTGAGCGATTTGGCAATATTCGTTGGTGGATATCGGTAGCCGCCCCCATCCGCTTACGCGACGGCCGTTTAAGGGACGATTTGGGCCTTCTCGGTTGACGTTCCAAACGGGCCGTACTACGTTTTCACACCGCATCACGAGAGCGGCTATTTACACGCCTGCCTCTCCATTTTTTGGTCCTTACGAGCCGCATCGGTATCGTATCCAACACCGCATCCACGAGAGCGGCTATTTACACGCCTGCCTCTCCACCCGTTCAACAGCAAGTACGTGCAAACGTTCATTTGGAAATCTGAATATTTCCCAAACTAACTCATCCTAGCACTCGAAAACAAATTCCTCGGCACCCGAAATCTTGCCCTTACTCAACATCTTACTATCGCTCTCTTAAACCTAATCCAATCATTCATTGAATAAGTAAAATGGTTCTTAGTCACATCTTCCATCTTTCTTTTTTAATGGACCATAGAGTAAAAACTGCTGCTCAATTAGAAATCCTTAATTAGAACGCGACTAACCCTATTTAAATCATTCTTTGCAAGACAATTTATTGATATAAAATGCGTCTCGCAAAATGCACTTGCCATTGGAAAAAACTTAAAAAACTGTACGCCACATCTACTGCACAGATAAAGACTCTAAAATCGCATCGTATAGCTCAACATAATTTATGCTAAATGCCGACTAATTAATATCATAAATCTTGACACAATCAAAACCAAAATTATAATTTACAATGCCACTGCCGTTAACACAGTGGTTGTTTATAAGTAACCTAACAAACAACTTCTAGAGCAAGGCATCTTTTCGATATTTAATAAAAGTGAACGCATTCTTCTTACTGGGGGCAAAAAAACAATATGGGAATGTACACCCGACTAGAAATGCACATGCTTCCCAAATAAAAGTCCCTGACGAGCCCACTTACTACCCTTATAGAAGAAATCGCAAATCTGATACACTAGGCATCGTTGCTCAAAACAACTTCAAAAAACAATTCTTTCAATACGAGCTCATTGAACTGGACTCGGACCATTTACCTGTAATTATCTCGTTTATGATAGCACCAGTAATATATTTCTGAGACTAACTTAATCAAAGGATTAGTCAACTAGAATATTTTCTACACAATGCTTGACCAACACTTCAAGTATTCAAGCAGACTCTGAGCCAAATTGATGAGATATTTTAACACACAACGAAAACCATTTCTAACATCATAATAAAGAATAACAACAAACATACTTTTTATAATTCATCACCCAAATAGATAGTAAATTTAATTAAGCAAAAACTACCCTAAAGAGAAAATATCAAAAAACTAAAAGCCCTACAATAAAAATATGGTAAATAAGTTATCTCATCGCATCAAAAAGGAAATCTATGCCTATCGAATCGACTCATATGAAAAATACATACATTAAAAACCTCGAACCAAGAGACCTGAGCTTATAGAGGATAACCAGACGGATATCCAGTCAACCGCAAGCCTTCGCAGGTCACCTGCAAAAACATTTGCTTTCCACGACCATAAAAATACAGTATTTAAAAACAGCTACAGATTTTATTGAAACACATTATCCAACTCTAGAGACAAACTTTAAACCACCTTCACCTAGAAAACTCGTTTCTATCTAAACACTCTCTTATAAATATATCTCTGTTATAATGTAATATATAATATTACACTAAAGAAATTCACGAAAAAGCACTAACGTACTTAACAATGCTTACCTAAAAATTAGGTACTTTCCTAATTTATGGAAACATTTAATTATTCTAATGTTTCCCAAACCAGGAAAAATTTAAAAGACGCTATCAGCTATAGACAAATCATGCTACAACAAGTTTGAAACTGTTTGAAAAAGTTATACACTTTTGGTTTAGTGAAGAAATTGGAAGACTGAACATTCTACCAAATCTGCAATTAAATTTTAGAGAAAACTACTCCAACTGTCATTAATTACAATAGACCTTGTTTATACACATAGCGTGACCAAACGTCTTAAAATATAAAATTTACTCTTCAAACTACATTCGACTACATTAACTTTATATTATTTCATTTTTAGAAACTCACATATTTGCAGTCAACTAAATACATCTATATCTTTTACCAAAAATATAAGTGTAGAAGTTTTACAAAGGAATATACTGGATCTAATTTTAATCAGCATCTATATGCATGACTTTCCCATCCATCGTCAATCCAGGCCTTGCCATATTCGCAAACCACATGGTTATTCAGGATTTTGAATTGTCAACTGATTTTGAGATATTGAATAAGCAAGTCTTTGGGGGCGCTTGGTCGTTCTAAATTTTATTTTTCCTTCAAGTATTATCATTTTAACTGTCGTTGTTAAGAAAACTAGATGTAAACAATGATGTATATAATGTAGAAATAGAATTGGAAGGAATGGCCTCGTAAAATGGCCCTCAAAATCCCCTAATCTCAATTCTTTGGATTTCCTCTTTTGGGGTTATGTGAAGTCTGTGATACTTATTGCAAGAATTCGGAAAGCTTTCGATACGCTTCGTAAATCGATAGAAAACGTCGCTTTGCTTTATGTTCAGAAATTGGAGGAGGTCATTTTGAACAGCTTTAATTTATTTTAATTTTGATTTATACTCGTTAATAATTTTAAGTTGTTTCAAATAATTTAATCGTTAGCTCAGTAAATTCTAATTCGTTTTGACGTAAATTTATTATTTTAGACCGATAATAGCAGTGTCACTAAGAACTAATCTTTTAAGAACACACAATCCTTGTCTACATTTACCTTGGCGGTAAAAGTTAAAATGATAATACTTGGAGGAAAAATAAACTGTTAGAACGACCAAGCACCCCCACAGACCCTAACTTACTTCATCAATATCTCAAAAACGGTTAAGAAATCGACCCACTTTTATTGGAACTTTTTTCTTAAAATATTTCAAAGAGTTTATACCCGAAGTATTAGAACATCCTCGTGAGACACCTTGTATTAGCCAAAAATGAACAACTGCAACTATTACCAATCTACAAGTCACTGCTAATACACTAATTGTAAGTAATGAAACTTATCAATTAACTATTCCAAATGCGCCACTAAGATTTCTTCACTTAAAAGAATTAATAACCCATCAACAATCATAATCAATAGATATTCCGTCCAATAGAATGTAACCACAATAAACTTATAAAATATTCGAGTATCTACCCCAATACCAGGATTACATGAAAATATCATGTCGACCACGAAAGCTGAATGTACCACTCTTTATACAAGTCACTAAGGCGCCTTTAGGCTTCTATACATTAAAATGAGAAGCCTTATGTAGAGAGTAATGTCGTCTGTCTGTCCTTTTATTTTTCAACTTTTGATTAAGGCAGCTTCGACGCTGGAGGCATGTTTCTATATCTGTCATTTCTGACATCTGTCAAGCCTTATAATTTTTGATCTGTGATATATAGAGAAATAAAGTTTTCAGTATTCAACTAAGGACCATAAGTCAAGTCCAGACGCCAAAAATCAGCCTGATCGGAAAATCTCGAGACCGGTTAGGCCGGAAGTGGCCGCAAATTTTTGTACAGAAGGCCCCGACATCTGTGGAACCGGAGTTCCACTTGTTTAGCCCTCTATGGATGAGTACTATGGAGAACACTTCAACCAGATCCTTCAAGATACAATTCTTAAAATCGCATTTAACACTCGCTGGTTCGTCACCAACCAGCAACTCCATTACAAATCGAACATGTCCGCAGTTAAACGACACATTGCAAAGCTAACCAAAAAATGTCATGCAAAGAGGAATTCATGTACGAATAAAACGTAAGCTATCCCAAGACATCAATTTAAATGATAATGGTAATGAATAAATGTATAAACAAAATTGAAATTTAGTTCAGTAAAGCTAAGCCAAGTAACAACTAAATTTTTGCGAAAGAACTCGTAATTGACATCCATGCTACTTAATATGTTATGTTACTTGTTACCAATGCCTTGCATAATGTATACCCTTAAGTAGACAGAAGTCTACTAAAACAATATGTTTTTATTTCACGCCTTTTCTCCATTTTTAAATGGACAATATCATTTTTTTAAAATTTATTATTACACTACAATCTGTCTTTAGACATTCAGTAGTTGATATGACATATATGGTTAAAGAACATAATAAACATGAAGGAAGTGCATCCACTGATGACACTCCTCTATTACTCTTAAACTAGTTTATCCTATACACTGTTGGAACTGATGATTAACCGACACATTACTGCACGAATCTGACAATTAGGTCTGCGGGTTTGAATATTTTTAATCGTGGTTGCACTTCGTCGTCATTGTCTAGTAAGCACTCCACTAAGATGTTTGGATAATCACTGATACGATCGTAATAGCGCGCACTAAACTTTTGTATCTCTTGGTTAACCGTTGAAACTCCAAGATCGCGTCTTATGGTTTCGTTGGAAATGTACCACGGTGCATTAACTAATGATCTTAACACTTTGGATTGAAATTTTTGCAGTATTTCAATATTTGAAGTTTTAGCAGTGCCCCATAACTGAATTCCATAACACCATATGGGTTTAAGCATGGCTTTATAGAGAAGTATTTTGCTTTCCAGAGAAAGTTGCGATTTACGCCCGATTAGCCAATACATTTTTTGTAGCTTAAGCCCTAGTTGTTTACGCTTTGCCCATATATGTGGTCTCCAGGTTAGTTTCCTGTCTAGGTGGATGCCCAGGTATTTAGCGCTATCTGCTTGAGGGATCAGGTGGTTGTTTAGCTGCACCGGCGGACAGTTGCCTCTTCTGAGTGTGAAGGTTACCTGGACCGATTTGCTATCATTTATTTTTATGCGCCACTTATTACACCAATTTTGTATTTTATCTAGGTGAGCTTGAAGCTTTTGGGATGCTTGATTTGGATCTGTGTGCGATGTAAGGATAACCGTGTCATCGGCAAAGGTAGCAACCATGTTTCCTGTAGATGTTGGGAGGTCTCGCGTAAATATCAAGTACAAAATGGGGCCCAGAACACTGCCTTGGGGTACTCCTGATGTGATAGGATGGAGGGGTGTTATTTCGCTGCCATATTTGACGGAGAAATGCCTATTAGTTAGGTATGATTTGAATATTTCGTAGTAATCCGTGGGTAGGGTTTCCTTAACTTTGAATAGCAGCCCTTGGTGCCAGACCTTGTCAAAAGCCTGCGTAATGTCGAGGAACACCGCAGCGCAGTATCTTCGCTCTTCGAAGTCCTTGGAGATTTTATTCACTATCCTGTGTACCTGCTCTATTGTAGCATGGTTTTTTCTGAAGCCGAAATGGTGATCGGGTATGATATGTTTGTCTAGGAGAATCGGATATAGCTTTTCTAGGAGCATTTTTTCAAAAACCTTGGATAACACCGGTAGAAGACTGATGGATCTGTAGCACGCAGGTTGGTCACTAGGTTTACCTGGCTTTTGTATTAAAATAACTGTAGCATTCTTCCATTGGTCAGGAAAATGTCGTAGTTCTTTTAGTATTTTTCCAGTGATTAGATCTTGACCTGGAGCTTTATTGGAGTTCACCTTTTTAAGTATCGTAGTCTCTACCTGGTAGGCGTTAAACTTTTTAATCGGCAGGCTCATCTGGTACGGCGTTTCTAAAGATCTGTGGACTTCTTCTTCGTTGTTTACTATCGGCGGGAATGGTTCGAAAACTTTTTCTAAATGTTTTGCGAAGGTTTCCGCCTTTTCTCGCTCACTTTTTGCCCAGGTATTGTTTTTGGCGCGAATTGGTGCTTTGTGTTGTTTCGGATGTTTTAAGTGTTTTGTAGCTCGCCAGAGAGAATAATCATTTGTTTCTGTTGGAGATAAGTGTTTCAGGTAGTTTTGTACGTGTTGATTTTTAATGTTCCGCAGAAGGTCTTTGAGCTCGGAGATAGCATGATTGAGCGCTCTTTTATCGTTTGGATGTCTTGTTGTGTGCCAAATTCTTCTTAGTCTGCGTTTCTCTGCGACTTTCTTCTTCACTATGATAGGACAACTTTTCGATTGGATGTGCTGAACGAGTTCTGGTGTAGCCTGACGGGCCGCATCTTGGACAACCTGATTGAAATGTTCTGTTGCTTCTTCAAGGTCTTTTACTGTTTTTAAAGGTATTTGCATTTGCAAGGATTCATTGACTAGTTCTTGGAAGAGATTCCAGTTTGTGGCTTTATTGGTGATCTGACATTGACCTTTACGTTTGTGCCTAATGTCACTATTACTGGAGAATGGTCCGTCGAGAGGTCGAGACAGGAATTTGCTTTTAGTAAGTTCGGGTTAATGTTTCTCACGAAACACAGATCTAGCAAATCAGGTTGTTTTCTGAGGTCAGATGGCCAATAGGTAGGCTCACCTGTGGACAGAGGTCGTAACCCTAAGTTATTTACAGCTTTCATCATTTCTCTTCCTTTGGTGGTGCTTAGTCTAGAACCCCAGTATTCGTGTTTGGCGTTAAAGTCTCCACCCGAGATGAATCTAGGGCCTAGTGTATGGAAGTAGTGCTCGTATGTTTCCTGCTTATTGTTATGTCGTGGTGGACAATAGACTGCTGATACTGTAATTGGACCTAGCCAATCTTCAATTACTATTGTTGTAGCTTGTAGTTGTTGTTGAGTGTATTTTGGTAGTTCATGATGCTTGATTGAACTTCGTATTATTATTGCTGTACCAGCATGGGCGGTGCCGTCTGGGTGTTGTGTTGCATACACGTCATACCTTGGAGTGTTGAAGTAGCTTCGTTCTATAAAGTGTGATTCTGCGATTAAAACGATGTCTATACAGTAATTTGTGATGAAGGTTGTGAGTTCTTCTTTGTGGTGTAATAGCCCGTTGGCGTTCCATATCGCTATTTTAAAAATATTATCCTTTATGTGTTTTAGTGACGAACACGGTTAACAGGTTTAACATAGTGCTCATCTGTTCCATTAGTTGTTTCATCATTAGTTTTAATTCTGTCATATCATTTCGGTAGTTTGGTGTTGAGTTTTTTGGATGGTTTGTTGTGGGTTGTTTGTTAATACTTGTTTTTGCTCTTAGCGGAGGAAACATTCTTTGGTGTAGTTCATTGTACGCTGGGCATCACCTATAATTCGCAGGATGATTCCAATTGCAGTTTACATATGTAACATTGGGATATCTGTCTTTGTGTTCAAATTCCGAAGTTTTATGTGAGCCAGTGCACTTAACACAGCGAGGGGTTTTGTTGTAAAAATTTTTAGTGTGTCCATGTTTCTGACATCTGGAGCATTGTGGTATTGTTCGTTTGACGCGTGGTGACTCAAATTTAACCACAGAGTGCATAAGTCTATCTACTTTGTATATCTCTTTATTGTTGTCACCCAGTTTTAGTTCTACCGCAAAAAGGGGCAGTTCTTTTTTTGCGACGGCTTGTTTAACATTCCATATATTGACTACTTTGTGTCCAAGTGTTTCTAGTTCTTTTTTAATTCCGTCCGTACTAGTTGACTGATCTAGGTTCCTTAGGAATACTCGAAAGCTTCGCTCCTCCTTAATTTTGTAAGTATGGGATTCTGTTTGCTTTTCTGCTAATCCTTTAGTTATTTTTGTGTATTTTTCCGATGTATTTGGTTGAATTTTTATTTAGTCGTTAGGTAGAGCCTTTAGTGTAGGACAATATCATATTCCAAAAATTTCTTAAGCTTTTTGCTAAAAATCTATGAGATTTTTTAATGTTATATAAAGAATCCAAAAAAACACCCAAACTTTATTTTAACTTACTTATTTCCTTGGATGGTCGATTTTGAAATGACCTCTCTTTATCAAGACAATTTTAACTAATGTTATAGCAGATAGTTTATTTTGCTTGGCCCTTAATTATTCCCTTTGCTATATTTGTGTAATTTACGACATTTTTTACCTAATTTTCAAAACGCACATATCATAGGAATTTACGTAACCAAACAACTGGGTGTTTTTAAACAGTGGTTTCTAGTATTTTAGGTAACTTTGATGATTACTATCTTTATCTCCACGATGTTATCCTAAATAAAACAAAATATTGAAATATGAATTTTATTGCTATCAGCGTAAAGTAAACTTAACAGTTAGGTATGAAATATGATGCGACCATTCTTATAGCAATGTTTTTCATAATGCTTTCCCATAAATGCTGCTCTGTTTTAGCTATTACAAGTCTAATATTTTCTTTTAGCCCTGGAATCGTAGTAAGTTTGTTGGCATAAAACTGTTTCGTTCAAATAGCCCCATAGGTAAAAGTATAATGGGATTAAATCGCAATGCGGTGGACAGTTGATGTCACCTCTGCGAAATAACACAACCAAGAAAGTTGATTTGTAATTTCAGGTGCTGTATGACATGTGACTGCATCTTGTTAAAACCACATGCTATTCAAGTTCAGATCGTTTGTTTAACTGAAGCAAAAGTTGTTTCGCATCTCCTAATAGCTTACACCACTGATAGTAATGTTTCCAGCTTTGTCCTTAAAAAAATACGGGCCCATGTTTCCTCCAGTCCACAATGCACACTAAACATTGAATTTTTGTGGATGCATTGATTTTTCGTTGATAGTGGATCTTCACTATCTCAGATTTTGACGATTTAAAGAAAAATGAGCTTCATCGCTTAATATAAGGTTTTTTTTGCGAAAATCAGCATCAGCTGTTATATTTCTTAAAAGCCAGTTCATATATGCACAACGTTTTTTTTTTTGTGATCTGTTTCTTTAAATTTTCGAATTAATTGAATTTTATACGCCCGTAAAAGCAGACCCTTTATTAAAATGCGTTGTGAAGTGCCGTATGAAAGATTCAGTACGTGGGTTGCACTATATTACGAAAAACAAAAAAAAACAATGTTTAATATTGGAAACTTACATATTGTTTTTCAAAATATTCTCCCTGACACTCAGTACATTGTTGCATATGTTGAAAGCAATTTTTGTAGCATTTTTTCTATAGCGAGTTAAGTATTTTCAAACTATGGATTTTGAACGCGTCAACCGCCGCCTCCGGCGTTAAAAATTGTCGTTCACGCAGTCTGTTCTTTATTTGTGGGAACAAAAAGAAATCGTTAGTTGCCAAATCAGGACTGTGCGGCGGATGACACATCAATTCGACGTTTTGAGTGCTCAAAAAGTCAGTTGTTTGCGTCGATGTGTGTGAGCTCGCATTGGCATGGTGGTTAATAAACCAGCGTTGTGGGTTATTTCTCCAAAGATTTCTGGCAAACAAATGGTTGTGTTCCATTCATAATTTACCGTTTTACAATCTTCTAAAACTACAATTGCGACCATTTGCTTCAAAGTGCTTCGAGCGCGAACCCCTTTTATTGGGTTTGGCTAATCTTGGAAAGCCCATACAGTCAATTGTTGTTTACTTTCTGGCTCATACGCATGAATTCAAGATTCGTCACGTGTGATGATGTTGTAAATGGTATTTGAACCACGGCGATCGTATTCCTTGAACATTTCTTTTGACCAATCAACACAAGCCTATGCGGTAGTCATACTAATGATATCTGAATTTTGATCTTACTTATCAGTTCGCGCACAGCATCGATGTTTGCTGGCACCACAACTGATTTTGGACGGCCTTCTTTAAATTTATCCGCCAGCAAACTACGACCACTACTAAATTCATTAAATCAACGATATACGTGGCTCTGTTTGGGGCTTCATCGCCAAAAGTCGAAGTGAGTTGATTCACGCACTTTTGTTGAGATAATCCACGTCGAAAATCGTAAAAAATCATCGCACAAAAATATTCAGGAGTTAATTCCATTTTCAACTCAATAAAAACAAAACAAATAGTATTCGTATAGCAAAACGACTGAGTACGTATGCCGTCAAAAATGTCGAACTCTATAACGCAAACACCAGATTGCACCTAGCAGACGCAGAGTTGCCAATTGGCGATAGATATCGTGCAGCCCACGTATGTGTGAACGGTGACAAATGGCGTGCTATTGTCGATTGAAGGACCGCTGTGTTGATTGCGACCCTTACTCTGTCAATAAGTATATCAATAATTTTAAACTTTTGCGCTAGATCATGAATTGCACGCTCACTTGGCACATTATTGGATCTAAACAGGGTCGTAGTTTCCTCGCCGTAATCGTAACTGATCGTTTGTTTTCATAATAAACTTGAATGGTGTTGATGCCTTGTTACGCAGTTTATGGCGCCATGACGACTTTGCCATGTGTTTAGTTACCAACAGTACAAATGCAATCTTTCAACGTTCACAGAAAAAAATTCTAAAGTTCAATTTAGATCACCCTATAGTTACCAATGGTTCGTACACTGTTAGTCTTAAAGTAAAAAGTATTGCCATATTCTAATTTCTAATGCATAATGTAAGGACGTATATTTATGGTAAAAATAATTTTGAATTCGAATTGCCTATATCAATAAAAGTTTGACTCCAAAAATATATCTGTCGTCGTGTGTTGTACGCAAAATTGTTGCTTTTAACAAACATGAATGTGTACTAGAACTATTTCGAATTTCATATGTATTGTTCCATTTTAATTGTTAGGAATGCCCGAAGCCAAGCTTCATGACGATGGTAAAAACCCAAAGCAATTCCAAAGAAAATTACTAAACAATTCCGCATACTGTAAACTAAACAGCGCGGTTTCTCCGGAAAGCATTTTAAAGTAAATATTTTGGTGCTTGCCGAAAACGAAATTAATTTGACTAAAAGCAACTAACAGTGGCCAGCAACTGCGGCGTTTCACAAGGTTAGCAAAATGTCAGCGCAATTTGTATTCCCAAAACGCAGAGAGCCTGTAAACACAGGAAGTCGACGCACGATTAAATATTTAGGGTACAATCTACGTCAGCTGTAAGTTACTTAGCTTTGCACTTCAGTAAACAACCATAATTACGGATGAAATTATCATGCCATTAACTAAACTGAGACGTTTTTAAGTGCGCTACTTTTTCGGCTCGCTCAATTTATTGCCCAATTTTCGACCGTGTTGTTTTGTTGTCGCAAATGATGCCGTCGAGAGAGTGAGCTTTGAGACGGATTTTTGTGTGCGTCATATTGAAGGTTGTTAGTATTCGCATAAACGGGAAATAAACCGAAAGTGTTACATTTCCGAAGAACACATATTTTCCTGTAGTATATTGGATTACTTGTAAAACTGACAAGATTGGGTCAATAATAGTCGATGAGTATGTAGTCTAACCATAGCGTTCAGGTTAATAAAATCAAAAAGTTTTTAGCAAATTATACTGGTAACTTTGATAAATCTAATTACGATCAAGTCGCACTGACAGTTCTGTGAACATGCTTTACTTAAAAAGAAACTCATGTAAAAAACAGTTTTAGCCTTCTTTTTTCTATTATCTCTAGAAAAATTGCTATGGTCGCGTCTTTTCTATTTATTTCCAATTTGTTTAAAAATGTTCTTAATCTTCCTATGATCACATCGATTAAAGAAAAGTTTTTGCATGGTCAAAAAACACTTGTTTTACGAACTACATCTTCACCAAGACTATTACCAAACCCAAATAGTGATTCTTTCGTATTCTTCTCATACGTTATATATTACTTTTTTCAAAGAGTAAGATGACTATTTCAGGACAACATTATTCATCCAAATTTGTTTTGTTTCCTTCACAATAAACCTCTCTGCCCCTCCCCTCCTTTGAGATACACATACGCTAAATTTAATCCAATGTTGGAAACGTTTTCCATATTCTACTTTTGGAATCCTCATAAAAAAGTCGTGTGTTGTTATATCTAGAGAATACGGTACTTGTGGAACAATAATTGTTGAATTTTTTGCGTAAAACTCACGAATAGTAATTGCGGAGTTTTCCCAAACATTTTAAGTCCAAAACATCACTTAAATTTGCGTCTACTAAACCTATCCATATGCCTACATCTTCAACAAGCTCTCTTACAGTCAAATGACGATTTCCTATTACTTGGTTTTTAATTTTGCCGATATTTTATCTAGTTATGGACGTTATGAACGACCAGAACGAAGTTCATCTTCTACGGATTCACCACCTTCTCTGAACAACTTATGCTATTGTAATACAGTTCTAGATAAGGATTGATCACCGGGTACTTTTTGCATGATTTTAAACATCTTAATAGCATTACTTTGTAAAACAAAATTTAAGGAAATTACTTTATTCAACAATATTAGATATTTTAAAAATCGAGAAAACTGCTGTAACTTGTAAACTATTTGACATAGCAAACTGAAATTAAGGGCTAATGTTACTGAAGGTTGTGCCCAATAAGGGGAAAAATTTTAAACTGTAACTTTTTCTTGAGATTTGAATTAAAAAGTCGCCTTATTTTTGAACAGAGTAGTATAAACCAGCCTAAATAATGAAATGCTATAAGCCTATAATAGATAAGCCTTGCAGTCTTTTCAACATTGGCATTTGCTTTTCTTTTGATACATAGTCAGCACCAGTTATCATATATAACAAAAATATAACAGACTGTTTTAAAAAATATTGATAAAATTAACATATTTTTGATCCAGGATCTTAAATATTACTGCTAATGTTTTTATTTAATAATCAACCATATGATATCGTTCGAATGTTTGAGCAACGAGCGATAGACTCCTGCAGCCAAATCTTAAAGTTCTGCATTATTAGCCGAGTCATTTTCACTGGTACTGCTGTGGTCGCGTTTAAAGACTTCAGCCTTCAAGTGTCCCCAGAGAAATAAATCGCAAGGGAACAGGTCTGGTGACGAAGGCAGCTACGAGATGTCACCATATAATGAGATGAGGTCGCCTAGAAACATTTGCCTCGGAACTTTTGGAGGAATTCTCGCCCTATATGCGGTAGCGCCATTTTGTTGGGACGACAGTGATGCATTTCAATGTTTGTCAAAACCAAAAAATTGCGTAACATCGCAACATTTCGGGTAGATGTGAGTCACCGCGCGTCCTGCTTCCTCAAATTTCATAATAGCAGACCACTGATAGATCTCTCATAGAGTTGTAGAGGATATTATAGAGCCCAATAATAAAAATTCTACTTATTTACACAGTTCGATAAATGAAAATGAGCTTCCTCACTATTAAGCAGAGCATCAGTTGAAACATTTGTCAATATGTATCAGCGTACCAGTCACATTCTTTAAGATCCTGGATCACCATCAGTTTGTATGGATAAAATATGAAATTCTAGTGAAGTATTTCGCACGCTCCCGTCAAATATTCCCAAGGCCTGTCTTACTGCTGCGATATTTTCGCTACGAGGCCTACAGAGTAATTTTCATTTCAATGCTAAATCAGTCGCTAAACATTATAATTTTCTCGGTTAGAACTCTTCCGTGACGACCTACTCTTAAATGCCTGGGAAGTAGCCGCTGCGTCACAATCACAGAATCATGATTTTTAAAATGTCTCTAAGACAAACACATGTTGTCCGCCATTCCACGCCATCTATCAATGCGAATTTAACACTAAATTCAAAAAGAAAAGATCATTCTGCCAGACCCTGTATTTCATCCGAATTTAGCTTTCTGGTTAATTTTACCCCAGTAATTGTAATTTTGTATTTCTCCCTAAGTAAATACTCCAACTTCTCGTAACGCTCATCGTACTTAAAAAGATTATAAATACTTTTTTTTCTACTTTGTAAACAAAGTTGCACTGTTTATATATAATTTTTTTCTTCTAAAGGTTTTAAAATTTCTTTATGAACGTTAAAAATATCTCTTATCCATCTTCTATTAAATTTTTTAATTTTTAATCGGTATATTTTTGTATACCAATAACCAAAGTCAGTGCTTTTGACTTGTCCAAGATTTTGTCTATCATGGACCCTTATTTTTTCTCTGTTACATTTTAAGAGTTGAAAAGTAACCAAAAACGAAAAATAAATGTAATAAAAATTTATATATGTATAAAAGTCCGAGATATACACGTTCCCATCGTGCTTTACTTTTTTTAAGTTTGATTGTTTTGAAGTTTTGCAAACTCAACTTTTCTTTCCTTTTTTTAAATATTCCGTAATGCCATTCGTAGTACACCATGCAAAAGGGTTACGGTTGAAGATACATTAGCACTTAGATGTGTTTTGCTTAAAGTTTTTCTGCAACAGTATGGAAAGACTATTTTCCCTGCAAACCGATAAAATTAGGGTGCGTTATTTGTTAAGACCTCGACTAGTCTCCAGATAAGATTGTCAGCTACGTCAAGGACTTTACAGATACATTGCATCTTTCTAGGCTCTCTCGACTTCTTAAATTGCCTCAATCCAGCTAGTTTTTCTGCAACAGTATGGAAAGGCTATTTTCCCTGCAAACGGATAAAATTGGGGTGCGTTCTTTGTTAAGACCTCGACTAGTCTCCAGATAAGATTGTCAGCTACGTCAAGGACTTTCAGCTTGCTCTTTCAGGCTCTCTCGACTTCTAAATTGCCTACAGTATCCAGTCCTACGTACTTTTTCTAGTCATCATACTAACAGCGTTATGAACGCTATTAATACCTACTTGGAAATATCTTTTAACTCCGAATATAAAAGTTGGTAACGGTTGATAACGCCTCTAATTCTTTGATAAAATAAAGGGTAGGATATACTCTATAAATATTCTCAACTAGACGGTAAATACCGGTCTAAAACAATTTCCCGAATGGTGATTAACTGCGCATTTAACACACTGGAGAACAACATAAAAGCAGAATTAAGTGTTGATAATGTAGAATACTACGTGTACGCTCCGTTATCAGTGCAACGCAGCTAACCACAAAGCTATCTAATAGCCTACATTCCTCATTCCTCAGGGCCCAGCGAACGAACTCGAGTGCTGCCAGGAGGCGAACCTTAGGGGGCGATCAGGGCTGGCGGCTCCTGCGAGCTGGGCCTGACCGGCAACCGGGGTCTCGCGCGCAGGGCTACTTCAGACCGGTCATCCTGGAGGGCTGCAAGAAGAACACTTGCAAAGGCCTACTGCATTTGTTGTCGTTTGGCTTAAATTAAGGCTTGTACTAGCCGCATGAGTCCGACGTTAAGATAAACGGTGACCCCGCGGTCACAAACAGTAAGATTTTATTTTATTTTATATTTCGTATTCAACTTATTATTAAATAAGTATCTGGGGCCATTATGGCCTTTCAGCACCAAAACCAATTCACAACGGCGCCAGTTGCCCAACAATTCATCCCAATGCAAACGGATCAAGTTCAACCATCGCAATTTACCCAACAAAACTACCAATACACTCAAATTCCAAATATAAACAACACATACACGCAGTTTCCCGCTATGAATACACGACAATTCCATTACACCGCATCGTATCCGTCTCAAATTGCCTCTCAATACCATCAAGGTCCACTAACAACTGATAATTCAGACTGGCAACTAGTTAATAGAAAACGTGGCCGCCAAGACATCACAGATAAACAAGCAGAACAACATAAGCAATCCAAATCCGCATGCTACTGGCTAAATCCTACAAATCGCTTCGACCCCCTTGCTGATGAGATTAATCCACAAGAACAAGCTCCCTCCAATTCAAAACAAAACATACCGAAACCTCCCCCGATATTCATCTCGGGTGTTAAAACTACCGAACCGTTAATTAAATACTTGGAAACCATAGCTAAAGGGGAATATACACTAAAGGCTCTACCTAACGACGAAATAAAAATTCAACCAAATACATCGGAAAAATACATAAAAATAACTAAAGGATTAGCAGAAAAGCAAACAGAACACTATACCTACAAAATTAAGGAGGAGCGAAGCTTTCGAGTATTCCTAAGGAACCTACATCAGTCAACAAGTACGGACGGAATTAAAAAAGAACTAGAATCACTTGGACACAAACTAGTCAGTGTATGGAATGTTAAACAAGCCGTCACAAAAAAGAAATGCCCCTTTTTGCGTAGAACTAAAACCGGGTGACAACAAGAAAGAGATATACAAAGTAGATAGACTTATGCACTCTGTGGTTAAATTTGAGTCACCATGCGTCAAACGAACAATACCACAATGCTCTAGTTGTCAGAAACATGGACACACTAAAAATTTTTACAACAAAACCCCTCGCTGTGTTACTGTGTTACTGTGGAACTTCGGAATTTGAACACAAAGACAGATATCCCAACGTTACATATGTAAACTGCAATGGGAATCATCCTGCGAATTATAGGTGATGCTCAGCGTACAAGGAACTACACCAAAGAATGTTTCCTCCGCTAAGAGCAAAAACAAGTATTAACAAACAACCCACAACAAACCATCCAAAAAACTCAACACCAAAATACCGAAACGACAAACCAGACAAACGATATGACAGAATTAAAACTAATGATGAAACAACTAATGGAACAGATGAGCCCTATTTTAAACCTGTTAACCATGTTCGTCACTAAAACACATAATGGATAATATTTTTAAAATAGCGATATGGAACGCCAACGGGCTATTACACCACAAAGAAGAACTCACAACCTTCATCACAAATCACTGTATAGACATCGTTTTAATCGCAGAATCACACTTTACAGAACGAAGCTACTTCAACATTCCAAGGTATGACGTGTATGCAACACAACACCCAGACGGCACCGCCCATGCTGGTACAGCAATAATAATACGAAGTTCAATCAAGCATCATGAACTACTAAAATACAGTCAACCACAACTACAAGCTACAACAATAGTAATTGAAGATTGGCTAGGTCCAATTACAGTATCAGCAGTCTATTGTCCACCACGACATAACAATAAGCAGGAAACATACGAGCACTACTTCCATACACTAGGCCCTAGATTCATCTCGGTGGAGACTTTAACGCCAAACACGAATACTGGGGTTCTAGACTAAGCACCACCAAAGGAAGAGAAATGATGAAAGCAGTAAACAACTTAGGGTTACGACCTCTGTCCACAGGTGAGCCTACCTATTGGCCATCTGACCTCAGAAAACAACCTGATTTGCTAGATCTGCGTTTCGTGAGAAACATTAACTTACTAAAAGCAAATTCCTGTGTCGACCTTTCGATGGACCATTCCCCAATAATAGTGACATTAGGCGCAAACGTAAAGGTCAATGTCAGATCACCATCCCTCACCAATAAATCCACAAACTGAAATCTCTTCCAAGAACTAGTCAATGAATCCTTGCAAATGCAAATATCTTTAATAACAGTAAAAGACCTTGAAGAAGCAACAGAACATTTCAATCAGGTTGTCTAAGATTCGGCCAGTCAGGCTACACCAGAACTCGTTTATCACATTCAATCAGAAAATTGTCCTATCATAGTGAAGAAGAAAGTCGCAGAGAAACACAGACTAAGTAGAATCTGGCACACAACAAGACATCCAAACGATAAAAGAGCGCTCAATCATGCTACCTCCGAACATTAAAGATCCTCTGCGCAACATTAAAAATGAACACGTACAAAACTACCTGAAACACTTATCTCCAACAGAAACAAATGATTATTCTCTCTGGCGAGCTACAAAACACTTAAAACATCCAAAACAACACAAAGCACCAAAAACAATACCTGGGCAAAAAGTGAACGAGAAAAGGCGGAAACCTTCGCAAAACATTCAGAAAAAGTTTTCGAACCATTCCCGCCGATAGTAAACAATAAAGAAGTCCACAGATCTTTAGAAATGCCGTACCAGATGAGCCTGCCTATTAAAAAGTTTAACGCCTCCCAGGTAGAGACTACTATACTTAAAAAAGTGAACTCCAGTAAAGCTCCAGGTCAAGATCTAATCACTGGAAAAATACTAAAAGAACTACCAGATAAGGGATATCAGTTCATAACTTATCTATTCAACTCAGTCTTAAGACTACGGTATTTTCCTGACCAATGGAAGAATGCTACAGTTATTTTAATACAAAAGTGACCAACCTGCGTCCTACAGATCCATCAGTCTTCTACCGGTGTTATCCAACGTTTTTGAGAAAATCCTCCTAGAAAAGCTATATCCGATTCTCCTAGACAAACATGTCATACCCGATCACCAATTCGGCTTCAGAAAAAACCATGCTATAATAGAGCAGGTGCACAGGGTAGTGAATAAAATATCCAAGGACTTCGAAGAGCGAAGATACTGCGCTGCGGTGTTCCTCGACATTACGTAGGCCTTTGACAAGGTCTGACACCAAGGGCTGCTATACAAAGTTAAGGAAACCCTACCCACGGATTACTACGAAATATTCAAATCATACCTAACTAATAGGCATTTCTCTGTCAAATATGGCAGCAAAATAACACCTCTCCATCCTATCACATCAGGAGTACCCCAAGGCAGTATTCTGGGTCCCATTTTGTACTTGATATTTACGCGAGACCTCCTAACATCTACAGGAAACATGGTTGCTACCTTTGCCGATGACACGGTTATCCTTACATCGCACACAGATCCAAATCAAGCATCCCAAAAGCTTCAAGCTCACCTAGATAAAATACAAAATTGGTGTAATAAGTGGCGCATAAAAAATAAATGATAGCAAATCGGTCCAGGTAACGTTCACACTCAGAAGAGGCAACTGTCCGCCGGTGTAGCTAAACAACCTGATACCTCAAGCAGATAGCGCTAAATACCTGGGCATTCACCTAGACAGGAAACTAACCTGGAGATCACATATATGGGCAAAGCGTAAACAACTAGGGCTTAAGCTACAAAAAAATGTATTGGCTAATCGGGCGTAAATCGCAACTTTCTCTGGAAAGCAAAATACTTCTCTATAAAGCCATGCTTAAACCCATATGATGTTATGGAATTCAGTTATGGGGCACTGCTAAAACTTCAAATATTGAAATACTGCGAAGAAGTTTAGTGCGCGCCATTACGATCGTATCAGTGATCATCCAAACATCTTAATGGAATGCTTACTAGACAATGACGACGAAGTGCAACCACGTTTAAAAATATTCAAATCCGCAGACCTAATTGTCAGATTCGTGCAGTAATGTGTCGGTTAATCAACAGTTCCAACAGTGTATAGAATAAACTAGTTTAAGAGTAATAGAGAAGTGTCATCAGTGGATGCACTTCCTTCATGTTTATTATGTTCTTTAACCATATATGTCATATCAACTACTGAATGTCTAAAGACAGATTGTAGTGTAATAATAAATTTAAAAAAAAATAATGTAGAATGGGTTGTTCCTTCTTATGAAATTGTTACATAATATTAAGAACTTGCATAACTTGTAGCAAGTGCAACGCTTTGCAGTTCAGTTTATGTATTGAAATTTTACCCATGGATATTCCTACTTGTAAGAAAAAATTTTATATGTTATTAAGAATCACCAGTACCATTATATTACTGTTTAAAATAGTTTCTCTAAAAGCAGTGGGTAGAAATCATGTACTACACAATTCCATACGTCAAAAATTAACCGGACAGAGATAGAAACTTATAAAGTCAGAATTTTCATAGTTTGCTCATTGCAAAACCGGTGATACCCTTGATATCACCTTTCAACAACACAAAAATTCTTTTCGTTATTAGAAGAGTCTTTACCAAACTCTTTTAAATTGCTTTCTTCATTGCAATGCAGCGAACACTCGCACTCGTAGATATTACGACCCCATAGTTCTCTGAAATTTGTTTAATCAAAAAAAAAAACTTTGTTAATAGCAGCAATCATCTTTAAATACTAAGAACGATTAATGTGTAGCACCAGTACTTCAACTATTCTTTCTTTACTTACTTACTTTATGGATATACAAATCTACTACTTTAGTTTTTAGTTTTTTTAGTGTTTTTTATGTTTTTTAGTTTTCTAGTAAGCTAAATGTTTAAAACTGTAGAGTTTATTGCGGCTAAGGACAAAAATTGTAAAACACACTGTACTCTATTCAGGCTTTTTCCCGTTTAATTACTAATCTTTGAGACTAGTAATGGAAAAAATTACTAAAGGTAATATGCTTTAAAAGCTTTACATTTTTACTGTTTAGAAGATTTCTTGAGCAATTAAAAATTACTGTTTTTACAGGACCTATATTTCTCAAAACACACAAAATGTGCGTATAATAAACGTTGATCACAACTTGTGTTGTTCTTGTGGTGTAAATAGAATATTATTGGACTAGGACGATTTTACGTCCATCTATGACGTAAGTAGGATCTTTAATACCTTTTTAGGTCGCTTGGCACCTTATTAGGAAAGAACGGTATGTTATTTTGCAGCAAACAAAAACTGTTGCAAATTGTGCTCCGGATGAAATTGTAGGGTTTATTCATCGTACTGCAGAGTGCATATAAAGACTGATGTAGCCTGTAATTTCGTATCACTACTATTAATAAACGATCATAATTTGCGCTAATTCTTCAAACCATTGCGCCTGTAATAAAACATAGATCTTAATGCTGACCTGAGGTGCTTCAAATTCTGATATAAAGATTATCCGGCCAAAAATAAAATCATAATTTGTCACAATACGTTACCAACATTCCATTGGCACCACTGTAAAACGAGATGTTAATAGCAGGTAACGTAAGTGGCAAAGATAGGCGCTATCTATATTTAGGTGATTGGTAAGAAAGCCGTTAGATCTATGTTTGTGGCAAACAAGCGGTCCTCTCTTCTAGTAATCTGTCAGGATCATCCAAAACTAGTCTATTTTGTATACTGCTCTCGTGTTCTAATTATGATGACCAAACGACTTAAATAACGGCTAATTGTACTGTCCAACATAATTCTTGCAGTCTACTTATACAGATTTTTAAAGACTGTTCGTATGAAGCACTTAAAAAGATACTTAAGCACTCTCATACAACATATATGGAAACTGCATCGTATAAAACTTTAATTGCTTGAGTATCTTCCATCTATATAGTTATTTACAAACTTTTACAAGTACCACATGCTTCTTACACAATATGTGTATACAAATCTAGCATTTATGTTAAATTAAAACACTTAACAATAAGCATAAATTTGACCTACACTCAATATCTTGCTAATTATAAAACTATTGCAGATTAACTTAAGAATTTGTTTCACACCTACAGATTTGACAAAAATCCAAATAACTCATATTAACAAAGAGTTATTGTCAGCTAGACTGCAATGTGGAAACTATTTGGTACCGTGGATGGAGAAAGAAAATAACTTAAAGTAATTTTACATTACACTAGAAAAGTCTGGTTACCCCACTAATTATAAATTAAGGCCCTCTTGATCAAAATGAAGTTGATGTGATATTTTAAGGTATTGGCTAAAAGTGTAGACATAAGGAAAATGTTGAACCTGTGTGTTTTTATCCTAATTTAAAGTTCCAGGCTATATTTTCTTTCTGACTTTTTTAAATTTCGAATTCAAATTCTCATTCTTTCTTAATTTTGTAATACCTCCCACCTTGGTATAGTTATATAAATTTTATTTTTATTTTTTTATCTATCAGAGGTTGATACTACATGTTTTTAAATAAATTATTATAAAAAATATACAATAAAATGCTCATAAAAATGTATATCTTTTTGTGTAACACAAATTCTATTTCCTGTGAATATCTGCCATTATTGTCAGTATAATATATGACATTTTATCCTCCTATTCTTAGACACTAATACTCATCACATAGATCTTAAGTCTACATTTGTTATGGTAGGCAAATTGTTGCTACATCAACCATATGTACTTGTGATACAACAAATGCAATATAATAATCGCCAACGTTGTCGCAGACGGACTTGGGTTCATTGTCGGAGCTCTCTCTTGCCTGATGGGTGGCCTACTCAGTACCTGCGTTCACTCGAACTAGGGGTAATAATTGCGGTCGTCTAAGGCGCAGTGCTTGCCACATCGCCCCATATCAGAGATGATACGTGACGACCGGGCAAAAGAAACCCAACATATGAGAGCGTCAACCTCCCATGCGGAACATTAGAGCCTTACCATTATTATTAACGCAATTTAGTACTGATTGATTTGATCACTAAAGGTTTATTTGAAACCAACGACTTTTTAAATTTTATTATACAACGGTGTTTTTTGTTTATACCATGACGACATAGAAAACAATTTGTCTCTATGTTCTAAACTGTACTGAAATTCGTTGTCCTTGTCTTAGATCAATATTAAGACGATGGTGTTAAAAAAGTAAGGAAAATTTTTGCAATTAAGTTTATAATATTTTCCTCGATAAAGAATACTATAAGTTTGTGTAGAAAAACTTGACAAAACCCTATTTCCCATCAAGACTATAGAAAATATGTAACTAATACCCGCTTATAACTTAAAAAAATTAAAAATTTGAATTTTATTACACCCTAAAAAACAACTCAGGTAACCTCAAATGTTGTGGCTCAAACCTAGGTGTGATTTAAACCTTAAAAAATATCAAAATATCTTATGCAGTCGGCTGTTGCAAACGTTATTGAAAATTCCATTAGAGTTTCGGGTAAATAATTAATTATGTTAGTAAAGCTTTAAGTTTATCAGAAAAAAATTAAACTTTATAGACAATTCTTAGAACCTACTACACTAAATTCTCGATCGTTTTTATTGAAAGGGTTCTTAAATGATTAGCGCAGTCCATCGAAACTTCTGTTGTGTCACAGATTGAAAATCGCGCCCAATTTGTGTGTAAAGATGGGTTATAGTCCTCGTGATGCCACATGATGGCAATAGCGGAATGCCGTATTGTGATGCAGAACTGTGTTTTCTAGATATTGGAGTTCAAAACTGTCAAGGATTGTGATGATTTGATAAACAACCCAATCACATTTGATAAACTAGGGGATGCGACAGGTATGTGTCGAGAAACTTAAATATTATCATCCATGAGAACTTATAGATGACAAATATTTGTGTAAAATAAGTTCTCCGTATTTTCACCGCTCAGCAGAAGCATGTAGAGGTTTCTACAGCTGCACAGCGTTGATCCGGAGACGTTCTTTAAGTGGCTGGCCCTAACAGACAAATTATGTTCCTATTACACGACGCCGAAAAAGAAATTTAAGGATATGAAATGACAACACACAAGAAGTTATCCATCCAAGAAGTTACTGCCAGAATTTTTATTTCAAAACAAATGACGATTATTTTTTAAGATCGAGGCTGATGGATTGGCCACTTGACCGTTGTTACACCACTGCCATTCTGTAGGCTCTTAAGTAACCATTGTTACCTCGTGCTTCTTATTTGTCACTGCAAAATCACAATGAATTTCTAAAGCATAAAAATACTATTATGCAATGAACAAAGTGGCAAGATTACGGCCACTCAAAGTCATATTGCCGAAGACTCTAAAAATGTGTCAAGTGTGGTAGACCATATGATACCAAAATCTGTAAAAAAAACTAAGGAAACTGGAAAATTTTATACTATGCAAAGACGAAATGGTTGTAGCGTCTATGAAAATTTCAGCAAGGCAAGACAAAGCAACTGACCGACAACGGGAAGGCATACCAACGAACCCTCAATCTTCCCCATCCAACCTCCTTCAAGTAACTTTTACTTAAACCCAACTAGTTATGCTCAAGCTACAGTTGGTACCCCAATAAACCAAACCAATAATAATAATCTTGGCATAACAGACAAACGGGGCAACTTCCTCAATGAATTTAAAAGCGTGTCTCGCAATCATTAAACCAAAACAGTATGATCCTATCAATGCTCACTACTGTCATAAATAAATTAACTAAATAATGACTACAAGACTAAGAATGGCATTTCTAACCATATCCAAAAGATAACTTTGTTTTTAAAGTGAACAAAATTAACATCTTACTTATTTTTTAAGCGACTCTACAGAACAAACTTATACAAAAATACCATACTACACAGTCTACTTCGCAAACCACCCTGATGGAACAGCGCATGCAGACTCGGCTATTATCACTAGATGATTGTTAAAACATTGTGCCCTCCAACCACGCATTACAAATAAAGTACAAAGCCCTATAATAAAACTTGAAACATTTTCTTGGCCCATGAGAGTTGCTGAGATCTACAGTTCACCCAGACATCTCATTGCCTCTTCGAGAAATATAGCGATTACCTGGTCTAGCTAAAGTGATAGCACAAAACAATATAAATTTCCTTTCGACAAGAGAACCAACTTATTGATCAGGGGGTCTAAATAAATTACCTGACTGGGCAGTCATTAAAGGATTATCTTTACCGATAAAAGCTTTCACTAAAAAAAAGTTCTTAAAGAAATAAAACTCTTAAACCCACGGAAAGCTACTGGGTATGACCTAATTGTTGCAGAAATATTAAAGTCTCCCAAGAAAAACAATTGTCCTAATCACAACAATCTATAACAGTACATTACGCCTTTGCTACTTCTCACCACAATGGAAATATGCCCAGATCCTGATGATACCCAAAACTGGTAAACCTTAGACGTAACCTAAGTTTATTACCTATTATGCTTAAACGTTTTAAAAGACTGCTTCTCAATAAAATACTAGAAGACGATTCCTTGAGGTATACTATCCTCAATGGTCAATTCGGCTCTCGCCAGAACCAATCAACTGTACAACAGTGCCACAGATTATTCAGTTAAATCAAAGATAGTTTTGAAGAAGTGTGCGTTGGTTTTCCATGACTTTAAACAAGGTTTTGATAAGGTCTGCCACATAGGGCTACTTCCCAAAATAAAAAATAATATTTTCAAAAAGCGATGACAAATATTTTAACTATCACTGTATCAAATCGGGAGTGCCGCAGGGTAGTCTTAACTTATTTCTTTGCCTAGTGCACACTAATAAACGATACGCTAATGGCGACTTTCGCTGACGACACAGCGACCTTATCAAGCGATCCAGATCTACATAGGGCATCAGAAAAGCTATAAAATCACTTAAACAGACTACAAAAATGGCCCCAAAAATGGAAAATCATAGTAAATCCACTCAAGTAACATTACTAGTCGGAAAATCAACAGCACACAACTTAGTATAAACCACGTACCTATTCCTATTAAAGAAGAAGTTAAATATCTTGAAGTGCACCTGGATCAAAAACTTAATTGGAGAGCTCATATAAAAGCCAAAAGAAAACAGTTAGATATAAAAATTAAAAATATGAACTGGCTAATTAATAGAAAATCTCAATTATCTACGAGAGATAAACTTCTTATACATAAAACTACCATAAAACCAATCTGAAGATACGGAATCGAACTCTGGGGGTGCAATAAACCATCCAATACCAAAATATTGCAAACATTCTAATGATAGCCGACGCACCATGGTACGTTTCCAATCAAACGCTACACAACGATCCGGAAATTTCATTCATCTCAAAAGTAATCAAAGCAAAGGCCACCGATTACAAAAACAGATGTATAGGATATAGTACTCAACCCATAGACAAACTATTTAATCAGCCATCTGTCAAGAGAAGACTGAAAAGTTTATGGTTTAAACTAGAAGGTTTCCCAATTAAATCCCAACGAATTGTTAATGGGCATTTCCGGACACAAACCAATTTACTTACATACTATTTATTTGTTACTTTTTTAACTTGAAGTAGACTGTAAATAAGCAATATTAAAGAAAAAATGATTATGCTCAAAAATAAGTTGTAGCAGCTTTACGAAAATAGCTGACTGTTGATAGAAATATGTAGACATTAGAAGAGAGTACCTCTAATGAAATCGACACCTACTTCTTCCATATAAAATGTTAGTGAAGAGATGCCAATTATTTTAAAAGTCCCTATGTAACACTTGAAACTACTTGCCAAAATTATGAAGACTTACCAGAGCGGTATTTATACCAAAGCCCGGTCGGGCCCACTATTTTCAAGCAAAGAGCTACAGACTTTATGTCCTTTCTGCTTAAGACTTTGGAAAAACTGCTTGACAAGCACATTAGGGGAGATATACTGATACACCAACCACTATATGAGAACCAATTCGCCTATCATGCTGGCCTTTCGACTAAAATAGCACTTCACTACCTCAGCTGAAGAGTAGATAAAACGCTAGACAACAAAGAGGTCTTTCTATGTGCCTTTTTGTCTTCGGGGGAGAGTTCTCTCTTCCCTGCTATGGAACCTGGTAATGGATGAACTTTTAAGGAACTTAAAAAATAAAGAGATCTCTTCTGTAGGGTATGCCGATGACCTAGTTGTCTTGGTGACAAATTGATGATAAATTTGTAGGCACGATCAGGGAACTGATGCAGAAGACTCTAAACGTGGTAACTGAATGGACTGAACAGGAAGGCCTCAAGGTCAGTCCCGGGAAAATCACAATTATATCCTTTACGCGAAGGAAAAAAAGGCCCAAAGTTACATAAGACACCACCAAACTAAAACTAGGCAAGGCACAAACACTTGCTTGTTTGATTCAGGGGGAGGCAATACTGAGTTACTACTAGCTGCATCATTCACTGTACAAGACACATACGGGTACAGGCCATACTAGAATAATTGATAGTCTGGGGGGCTCTTTGTTTGAAATGAGGACAGACTACATGACATCAAAAATATGTGACGATCGAGGTGGGAGCGCGATATTTAGACAGACAATTGCACCTGGTAGCCTAATCTGGTACACAGATGGTTCTAAAACTTAGGTGGGTATCAGAACAGGAATATATGCTGAGGCTCCCAGGGTCAGTACGCCTCTGTCTTTCAGACAGAAATATACGTCATACTACAGTGTGCACGTGAAAACGGTAAGAGGGCTTACAGGCGCAAGCCGATCTATATTATAACAGACAGCTTTAAAGGCTTTATCAAGCACTAAAGGGTTATCTAGCCTGATATTGGAATGCATTAACGAACTCAACGCACTGGCAGAACACAACACGGTGAAACTGCTGTGGACACCTGGGCATTGCGGTATCTACAGCAATGAAAAATCCGATGAATTGGCTAGGCAGGGATCTAATGAGGCTTATATCGGCCCAGAACCTACCTACCCGACGCTTTATTAAGGAGAGGACACGCACTCATGATCGAATGTACCAAAAGAATCGACCAGGGCATAATTTCAGCAAAACCTTTAACAAAGGACCTTTCCAAAAGAGAGCTAAGGAATTCGTTAATTTAAGTAGGCTAAAGACAACCGTAGGGTTTCTCACAGGACATGCGACTGTTAAAGAACACCTCTGGAAAATTGATAAATTCAATAGTGACCTTGCATGCAGACTTTGTAGCAAGGAACCAGAAACAGTCCTATGCAAGTGCGATGCGCTGTGCAGAAAGAGGCAACAATACATTCGGGAGACCAATCCTGGAACCGAAAGACTTCCAGACACACCGTGTAAAGGACTTGTACCTGCTGATTATGGGGACATTAATTACAAATCGGTTGTGAGTTTACTGTATTAGGGTAATTATAATAAGCCATAGGCTGCAGTGAACATGGATCCATCAAGGAAAACATACCCTAAGGAGGAAAAAAACATTTGAAACACAATTGTCAGTTCTCAAAATACTAATAAGACCCAAGAAAAAATATTTAATGAGACAAGAAAAAACGGGCTCCAGTGAAGAATTACACATTCAAAGACGTGCCTGTATAATTTTAAATCCATCAACTGGTTCTATATTTCAAAACTTTCTAGCGTCACAGGTGTCATCACTATTGACGTCAAGTTAAAGGTCAACTTGCTCTGTTCTGTCGACTTACGCCATCCGCCGGATATGAAAATTAGGCTCTCGATCATCAAGTTAAACGCAAAAATAACGCTAAATTTGATACGTTTGGTGACCTTGATATCAAAAAGTATGAGCAATGCCACCTTTCCAAGCGATAGCAACCTGGTAATTTTTAAAACTTAAATACTTCCACTAAGAATCAAAATAAATTAAAGAATTAAATGTATACAAGCTGTAAATGCATTTAAAAATATAAATTGAATTTATTTGTTGACAAACAATTAAGCACAAAAAATATTTATTTATCTTTTTTTTAAATATGACCTAAAGGGTTTTAAATGCTTTTATTGCTATACAACTTTACAGTGCTGTTGCTTATCTGCATAATTGGTTTTTATGTTATTTTTATTGGGTGTTGAAACACTTTTGGCGTCGAGGTGAGGGGGGGGGGGTACTAATGGTAAAGTAAATATATTTGATTTTTTTTGTAGTTTACACATTTGGTATTCTACTCAAAGAAGCGCAAGCACCGTTTGGAGATTTTATTGTTAGAGTTTAAAGTTTAACGCAGTCTTGAACTAGTGCGTTAAAAATATATGATAAGCATATAAGACGATATCTATAAATTTATTATGTTTATTAAAAAATAGTGTAATAAAAAAATTAATTGTCTTTGTGTCTTCAAAATTATTGTCTACATTAATTCGTCGAATACAGCGCTCTTTTAAACTCACAAATATTCCCGGGTAGCTCTAGTGTCTCATAAGTCTCCTTCAGTTTGAAGAAAATGTTCCCCATTGTTGGTGTTATTAAAAGCCCAGCCTAGGAACTGACTGACTACTTGTCTAGTCTATTAAAACCATATTTTCGTCTTAGTAACAATTACGTCAAAGATCACTTTTGAAATATCTTGTTGTAGATCAGTTTCACACACCCATACAAGATGCCTTAGGCAACCCTCCTCCCCAGGTTTTGTTCTAATAGCATATTACAACTTTTCGGAAAAATTCTTACGTGTTACGAGTAGAAAAGTGAGTAGCTATGAGAAGCTTACTCAGTTCTGTAATCTCCAATTACTACATAATAAATTTAAAGAGCTTACCATTAATAATACCATTAAACCTTGTCGTGTGGTTAAGATATGTTGACGTACAAACATGTACTGGAATAGAACAATGTAATTGCTTTCCTAGAAATACAAATATTAAGATTGAAGGATAAACTTCTACTACAAATTATGTGCAGAATATAAACTAATATCTTTATAAGCAAACGAATTACCACACAACTCACAAAAAAACGATAGTGAAAACATTCATTTTTTCATAAAAAGTAAAATAATTTGGAACAAATCTTGCTAGCAAATAGGCACTCGAGAACGAAGGTACAAATGGCAATAAATCAACAAATATTGTCCTATTGTATACCAACATAATTCTAACCAAACACTACTACAATAAAAGTACATCATTCACTTCGACCACCCAACAACAAGAAACTCACGCCGGGAGTTGGTGTATACCATACATATTGAGACAATGAATCGAACAATTACTACCAGAATAAAAAAACATCATTAACATTTAGGGTTTAACCGATCCGAAAAAACTATAGCCAAATATGTCTTAGAAAGTCCACTAGATGGTTTGCGAGGAAACCCCACTTTTATCTACTTTTATAAATTATTAGGACTTCTAATGGGGTAGTGAAGCGCAATACATAGCCTAGCCTACTCAAATGTCAACCTCACCTTCGAGTCGGTGAAGTCTGTTCAAAACAAACGAGGCTCTGACAACCGAACATGGGCGGAATAACCCTAAATCGACGATATAGGAAATTATATCCTCAGTAACTTCAACTTTAGAAGTTGTGGCGCTAGGTGTAAGCAGCCTAACACACGTAAAACAAAAAAAAGGGCTCAGACGAAAACAGAATGAAAAGGAAACTTAAAGTAAAATTTCCCCGGGTGGCAATCCACACCTCCAGTGGAGGGAGCCCCATCGGTTACGGGGGCAGTTCTGCGTCAACGTTATTGAACCCAAATCTTAACCTCAACCGAAACGGAAAGAAGAAGAAACGAGAGATCACAGTAGGAACATGGAACGTACAGGGATGGAACAATAAAGATCTGGAAGTCATAGAAGAATTTAAGAAAATGAAAATAGATATACTAATTACCAGCGAAACAAAGAAGAAAGGAAACGGAACGGAAATTATCCAAGACGTTTTTCATTGCTGGAGTGGAGTCAACAAAGAAAAACGAGCTCAAGCTGGAGTAGGAATGATAATAAGAAAGAAACTGGCAGAGAGAATCAAATCCTGGGAACCAATAAGCGAGAGAATCATCAAAGTACAAATAGAAATATATGGAAAAGAGATAGCAATTCTCGGCGTATATGGACCCACTGACGATAGCACTCAAAAAGAAAAAGAGGACTTTATGGAAACGCTAGGGGAGGAAATCCAGAAAATAAGAGACTCCCAAGAAATTATAGTAGCAGGTGACCTTAATGGTAGAACAGGCAAGGAAGCTAACAACAAGACAATAGGACCATTCGGAGAGGAAGTTACAAATGATAATGGAGAGAGAATTATAGAATTATGTGAAATAAATAACCTCCGAATAACGAATGGGTTTCAACGGCATAAAATGATCCACAAATATACTTGGGAACGGATGACAAGAAATCTGAAATCAATTATCGATTACATCATAATAAGAATCAACACCAAAATAAAAATAAAAGATGTACGAGTTAAAAGAGGGGCGGAATGTGACACAGACCACAAATTATTAATCGCAAAGATGGAATTCCTTGGTATAGGAAAACAACAATAACCTACAAACAAACACAGGAAAAATAGAGGATCAGCACTACCAAGTCGACCAGCTACGAGACGAAAAATAAGAGAACTCTACCAAAGAAAATTGGATCAGAAACTAAATGAATTCACATTTGATAATATAACAGACATGTACGAACATATAAAACTAGTATAAAAGAAACAGCTCGGGAGGTACTGGGAGTCAGAATAAAAGAACAATAATCACAAGATAATCCTTGGTGAAAATACGCTAAAAAGTATCCAGGAAAAGAAAGAACAATATAATAGGTGGCTAAGCACCAAAACGCAAGAAGATCAACAAAAGTACAAAGAGAAGAACAAAGAGGTAAAACGATTAGTAACAAGAGAAAAGAATGATCAATGGAAAACCATGTGCACAAACATTGACCAATACATAGGGGGAACAAAGAGTTCAGAAGCATGGCGAATACTAAAAACGTTAAGAAGAAATTCAAAAGAAAAGGCATACATACCGTTCATACAACAAGAAAAATGGGAGCAATACTACCAGGACCTGCTAGCAGAAAATAGAGAAGAGTTTAAAGGACAAGCGATAGAAAATAAACAAAATGACCAAATAGAACACGAAGAAGTAGAAATAACAATTGGAGAAGTCAAAAAGGCCACACAATCATTAAAAAATAGAAAATCAGGAGGACCGGAAGGAATAGTACCCGAAATGGTAAAGTATGGAACCCCGAAATTACTACGCATGATGCAACATATGTTTAGTAAAGCACTAAATGGGGATGTACTACCGAATGAATGGACAAAAGCGTATATAACGTCGATATTTAAAAAAGGTAATCGCAGAATATGTGACAACTATAGAGGCATTAGTGTGATCTCTCTAATGGGAAGAATTTATGCAAAAATAGTAAAAAACAAAATAGAAGACAATATTCATGGAAAAATAGGAGAAGACCAAACAGGATTCACAGCCGGAAAATCCTGTATAGACAACATATATACTATCCAACAACTTATAGCGAAGAAAAGAGCGAAAAACAGGGACATTCACTTGGCCTTCATAGACCTCAGAAAAGCGTACGACTCGGTTCCCAGAAAAAACTGTGGGAAGCGATGAGTAATATAGGGATCAACAAAAGTCTAATCAGGGCAATACAGCAACTGTATGGAAACAACCAGGTGGCAGTGAAAGTGGGGCAGACGATCAGTAATTACTTTAAGACAACAAAAGGGCTCCTACAAGGATGCTGCACATCTCAACCCTATTCAAGATATTCTTAGAAGATACCTTAAAGAATTGGAAAAGGAAATGTGAGGGAATGGGGATACCAGTGCGCAATGAACATCTTTATACACTAAGCTACGCAGATGATCAAGTGATAATAGCCCAAGATGAAGACGACCTGAGTTATATGCTACGAAAACTAAAAGACGAGTACACTAAGGCCGGTATGGAAATAAACTTCGACAAGACAGAATATTTAGCGATTACAGAAGAAGAGGTAAAAAACTTAGAAATAGACGACAATGTAGAAATAAGAGGGAAAAATAAGTTCAAATACCTAGGCTTTACTATATCAAATAAAGAACAGGTTAGGACAAACTGGAATAAGTATCAGACAACTACATCCCATTCTATGGAACACACACATTACAAAAAATACAAAACACAGAATATATATCACAATTATCAGAAGTATTATGACATATGGGGCAGAAAACTGGATAATTAATAAGAAAAATAGAGGAAAAATAAAAGCCACAGAAATGGAATTTTGGAGAAGGTGCTGCCAGGTGACACGACTGGACAGAATTAGAAATACAGAAATAGAGAGGAGAATGAATGTAGAAAAAGACACACTGACTTACATCGAGGAAAAGAAATTAATATGGTACGGCCATGTTAGAAGGACGGACAATAATCGATGGATAAAGAAAATAACAGAGTGGAGTCCTCCAGGAAAACGAAAGAGAGGAAGACCCCGAAGATATTTCAGAGATGAGATGGACGAAGCCATGGAAAGAAGAGGGCTAGCAGACGGAGATTGGGAAGACAAGAAGGAGTGGAAGAAATGGTTGAGAGAAGGAAGGTAGCGTCAGCTGGGAAGATCCTTTTGTATATATATATATATATATATATATATATATATATATATATATATATAATTATTATACTAAGCTATATAAAGAGGGGTGGGGATGATTCATCAATTTAAAAGTGACTTTAAAAGCAAAACGGTTTATAATTATCTATTATACGTTCAGCGAATACATATAGTAATAAATCATCATGACACACTCCTAAACCGCCCCTTAAACGCAGGAAGATGTGCGCCGAAACCAGATTTACAATGTAGCATTTATAACAATATTTTATATTTATCTCTTTGATTTAAACAGATGAATCAATATTTAAAAACTCACTTTTATAATACACACTATGATTAATAGTGAGATACAAATGAAATCGCCATTTCTCAACACAATAAGTTACCCGCAGCACTAACACACGAATTCCCAAAAATCGGCTAGTATATACCTGACTACTGAAATACCCGCACTTTTTTAAACCGGCCAATAACAAACAGTTACTTTAAAATGAGCGGAACTTTTTGGCAGTTTTATTACTATATGTATTCGCTGAACGCAGTATAGGTCTTAATTTGTTGCTTTTAAGGGTAAAAAACCCGATATACAACAAAAAAGACAGAAAAACAGTAACGTCAAGCTCAATTTGAGAAGATATTTATTCTAAAGACAACCACCGCAGCTGTGGATAAAACATGGATAATCTCAAAGCACAAAACACGACATAAAACTACAATTCGGGATGGAACAGGCATTACAAAAGCGTAAGCAATCCCATATGCGTTAGTTGAACTCTAGCTATATTCTATTCCTGGCATCGCCATTTATGCTTTCAGTTGAAATAGTATTTCGGCTTAAAAATCTTGCAGTAGACTTGATAGCATAGAGTCTTTACTAGTCAAAAACACATAGCACATGTTTCTTAAATCCTATTATTATTTCTTTTATGGAAAATCTGGCGTAAAAGAGTATTTCATAAAATATTTCTGAGTTTTTCAAATTAGCCAACTATTAATTCATAAGTCACCATAAAAAATTGTAAAAATAAGCAGAACCCTGTGTGCGGTATCGGATGAACATGAACACACCATAATTGTGCATTCTGTTGGTATTTTTTCAGTTTCAATAAGAAAAGCATGGATCATCTTTTATAGACTTAGTTCTTTCAAAAAAAGAGTCAATTGAAAATACAAATATACCGATATCACCCTTTTCACCCAAGTAAAGCATGACGTAGAAGTTTGTTATTTCTTTTTTCTTTTTCCAGAAATGAAAGAAAAAACTCCTATAGTATTCTATTACAATTGTAATTTGGCTTTTCTTCTGCCACTCATGGCGGCTGCTTGATGTTTTTTTATTACAAAAATAACTTTTGGAGCTTTGAAGGTTGCAAACATAAAATATAAAGATTTTAATGGGAGAGAATATTTAAAACGACGATGTAGATTAGCTCATTATCTCCTGGTTGACATAATCAATTTTGCTCCTCCGACATAAATTATACTTCGAAATTGATTGGCACTACTCCTGACTGATCTTCCATTAGGAAGAACTCAGTACACAGTTTATCAGAGATCTATTCACGCTCCGACAATTTCCGTAAAACTACTTCAAACACTTCTTTGGATGTAGCACGGTATGGCTTGTAGACAGCCAGCTGAAGTTTGTAGTTGGAGAAAAACTTCATACGGCGTACTGCTGCATCATTGAGCCAAATAAAGCGGGTTGCTTGACGCAAGATTCCGCAAATATGGGGCGTGAGGAAGCATAGTGTACCCAAGATTTTACAAGGTGGCAACGATGTGACAACTGGCATGTTGCCGCATGCAGTCGTTCCTGATTCCAAAAAATGGTCTGGTGTTTTCCCTGCATCTCATGTCAGAACCATGATTTTTCTTTTGTTAATCAAGGGATTCATCCAGATCCACACTTCTGCTGAATGGTGAGAGTATGGGGCAACCATTTTACATAAACCTTTATCATCTTCAAGTCCTCATAGATGATTTTATTCTGCGAGACAAACCTTTTGCATCCACCAGTGCATCGAATTTAATTCCTATGTTTGCGATCATTAGATCGCATACATCCTGAGTAATATGTAGTTTGCGTAAATTTTCCAGGTGCTCGCTGCTTTTGCCTTAGCACAATTCTACAACTCGGTGATGCGTTTCCATTCACGTTTTATAGATACCTGAAAGAAACTACGTTACCTATCGCTGCTCATTTTTGTCTGCTTGTATACTCATAGCACGCACTATATTTTTTTCTGTGCGCAACACTTCCTTTACACAGGTACTGTAATTTCGATTACCAGTTTTATTATTGGATTAATATAGGAAAAAATTCTACGTGTACTCTATGAGTAATTTTAACATTAAAGCAGAATACTACAAAATCCATTAAATTACTTCATAGCCTTGATTCACAGCCTACGTATGTGTTAAATTTGTATTTTAAGCATTTACAAACAAATGTTTTTGCATCGATAGTTTCATCATCAAAGCGTGTTTTATCATTTGGTGCACTTTGAGTTCATCTCCACGACTCATAAAAGTGTTTGCCTAGCACTTACGTAGCACTGCTCAAGCGGATCTACAGTAGCCTTTATAGAAATGCGACCTTCATGTTTATATGGACAACTTGTTTTGAAATTAAGCAGTTAAGTTTAACTGCTTATTTTATTACTTTTGAAACTTTCATAACCTAAGCAAATTGCTCGGAAAGCTGAAAACGGAAAATCAGAAACAAAAACCTTCCAGATTTTGAAACTAGAAGATTTAAGTTTTACAGAGCATATGATATATTTACAAATCTGATGTTTTATTTCAAATCCTGCGCTTTAAAATTGTTAGCCAAAATTGGTTTCGGCCTCCACATTTACGTCTGTCCTATTCTCTAACATGTTGATTCCGACTTAAAACATTGTTCCTTGCACCGACACAGGTTACTAAGAAGTTACTGTAGTTAAAATAAAGCTGGGTAAACCCAAGAATGAAGAAAAAAATAATTTATTTCCCTGAAAACGCAGGTATTATCGAATTAATAAGTAACCTCTTAGTTTCAGAGAAAATTAAACATATATTTAAGTCGTACGTTATTTAGTCAGAACAAACACCATTAAGAAAGAAACAAATCTCGCTGACATAAAAATGAAATACACTTGACATTTAGAGTAATTACAGGTTAATCTTTCAAAAGTGCGTAAAAAATAGAAACTTTTATTAATGAGAACGCTCTAAACTTGTTCCTCTATCTGTCTAACTATTTGTTTACTCTAAAATTAACAATTAGACTTTTTAGAATTAAAATGGTTAAATTGTATCTTTAGTTGTTCCAAAATTATTCTACGAGGTCGAAGTCCCAAGTTAAAGTCTAATTTAACACGTTACTTTCAGTTATAAATTTCTTTGCCTTTTTTCTGGTCCTGGATTGTTTTTCCAACAATTGCAACTTATAATAAGTTGAAAGTAGTTGCTCTATTGTAATTTTAATTTTTAATAGAATGTTATAGTAAAACAAATAATGAGTAGAATATGTTAATTTAAATTGGTAAAGTAAATTTGCAAAAAATAATAAACTATCTGCAACTAAAAAAACATTTTAAAACATTTGTGAGTAGTTTTGTGTTTAGTGTTTGACCCATGCCACGCTTAACTGGATGCAAACATCTAGATAATATTAGTAGAAGACATCGTATACCAGGTTCAAGTTCCATCACAACGAAAAAAAAGAAACTTGTTTAAAAATACTCTTATCAATCATAAATCTGATTATTATTGTATTTAAAAGAAACATTAAACAATTAACGCTGCCCAAAACTCAACTTCCCAAAAAGCATATCGTGAAAAGAGGAACAATAAATTCGACTTTTTCAACAGCCAAGGCACATGAACCCGACTAAAAACCTGTAGTACACAATCTAACAAAACATTGCCAAAAGACCAAGGAAGTCTAGCAACAAAACCGAGTTAATAGCACCGGGGACAAGAAAATGATAGATGGTAAGTACCTCAAAAAACGATAGACAATTAAATCTATATCAAACCCCAATTTTTAAAAGACATGTAAAGAAGGTTCCGACCATGAAGTAAGTATAAGTTTTAATTAAGTACTTAACCAAATATTGTATTAATAAAATTTATTATCGAATTTTATTCTGACGTTTTAGTGTAATATTTAAATGGTCTGAAAGTTTGATACTACACCTTATGTAAAACTCCAAACGTCTGAAAAGTCAAAATAACAAATCGTTTTTGTTGTGCGTTATAGAAGAAAATGCTAGACCATATAAAAAAAGTCAAATCAACTACAATCCAAGAAAAACGTAAGCTGCGCTTATAAAGGATAACAAAATACAAATCCTTCACATACTGAAGGCTGAGAACAATGTTTGCAATAATTTACAAATTATTATCAACATCAGCCAATTCGAATAAGAGAGAATAATTTTTCAAATGTAATATATCGCTCACGACAATATACGCAGCCATCTCAAAAATCAGTTCAAATATACCTCCACAAACACAACAATTATACGTACAATTACAGCAGTATGAAATTACTAAAATCGGATGTGCTTTATGCAAGGGAGACCATGCAGCAAACTATAAAGGATGCGCAAATTACCGAGAAGCACACATATCCAAATATCTACCTACCCAAGAAAGAATAATTTCAGGACAATCACAAACAATACAACAGCAGCAAAGCCCAAATTTCATGAAAGAATAATCTTATCTACAAATACTTTCAGAAAATAGTAATCGCTCTAATTGCAATGTTATCGCATTGCAGTAGACATCAATTTCTTAACAGTAATCGTTCAAACGACTAGAACAATTACTAATAAAACAAGTATATATTCAAGAATGCCATTTTCAAAGAGTAGTCTCTACATATAAATCACCAACCAATACACTACTCCAAGACGAACTTCAACAAATCTTTGGTACTGAACATTCTACGCTGTTGGCCAGCGATTTAAATTGTAAACTAAATTGTGAACTTGATTCAGACACCCTACTTGTTATATTTACGCTCAACTGTTCTGCTTACTATTATCCCCGTCTCTTAAGATTAATTAATGGCCCAGTAGATTTGGAAAAATTTTGAGCTATAATGGACAAAGAACTAATACGTCCTTATAATTTAACAACTTCGTACCAAATCAACACTGCAGTGGAGATACTTACAACCACGGCCATCCAGGCCATACAACAAACCTCTCCACCAACACTTGGTTAACCAAAACACTTTCATACACATACTCCAACTTCTATGAGAAAAACACCCAAACTCCTAACGACAAAACCCGCCTGAATAGACTAATCAAATTAGTCAGGACAGATCTGGATCAACTACGAATTATATCATACAACAACTACGTAGAATCACTCACTCCCGGATACCCAAACAACATACTTCCACACTTTTAATTTGGTTTTAGAACCTTATATTCAACCACGCACCAACTTAGTGAAAAAATCGAAGAAGCACAGTACTCCTAAACGTCACCCAAGTATTCGACCGAGTATGGATCAAAGGTCTTCTATACAAAATGATAAAGCTGAACATGCCTCTATACCTGCTAAAGACACTTACATTTTTTCTACATAACAGGATCTTTCAGGTACAACTGAACTCAAGGCTCCATATTAGACCCCATTTTATTTAACATATTTATGCAGGACATCCCTGTATCAACCAAAACAGACCCTGTAATGTATGCTGACGATACAGCAAACCTCATTCAATCACTGCCAAAAAACTGCAAGGTAGTGTTAATCAATGGTTTAAAAAATGGTGCAAGAAATTCAATGCTAACAAATGCGAAATTAAATATTCACGCTACGTAGACCAGTGAACTCGCCTGATATACTGTATTTATAAATGATACCATGGAACCCAAAAGACAGTGCTGTAAGATACTTCGGGCTCTTCCTAGATAGGAGATTAACCTCCCGATTGCACGTAAATAAAAAGTTGTCTGAATTATACACAAGGTTAAGCATGTTTTAGCCTATCACCAATAGAAAATCTTCTCTGAAACTTAAATACGGGACCGTTATAAACACGACTATTATACGACCTATCTTCACCTATGGATGCAATGTTTGATGTGCAACTTCCGTAATCAATCGGAACAAGTCGCAAGTTTTTTAAAATGAAGGACTACGCTTTACCAACAACGCCAAATGGTATGTAAGAAATTCCTAGTTAAGGTAGAAAAACATGTTCAAGCTACAAGAGAATTGGAATGGCCATCTAACTTTAACGGTAGTTAAATAGCAAACGATCAATTTATAACATTCTTTCGCAGATTAAGACCAACGATTGGGCTTCCAGACTTATTTCTCTAAAAGAAAGAGTTCTGTATAAATCCATAACAAATAACAACTGAAGTAACGGTTGTCTCACCTACTGGACCAGTGACAGAAATAAATAATAAAATTCCTGGCTTATTACATTTTATATTTTAAAAAGATCAACACAAGGTTACAGCAGAGTACATCCATGCCTCGATTTATCATTAGACCACGCATAAACACAACTATATTAGAACTAGTTCGCTATATAGTGAATATACTGACTGGAGGCGTTAAAATTTAGTTGCTAATACGCAAAAATGTTAACTATAAGGCTGCTGGAAGTATCGATAGAGCTTATAAGACAGAAGAAGGTTCCTATTCCTAGAGTATAATGTATAATGTGCAATGTAAAATGATTTGGGTCTGTAAGACAGTGGATACAAGCTTCTTGGGTGCTAATGGTAGACTCAGAACTACTTTAGGCTCAATTCTATGTATTATCATGTGTACCTAACATGTAAGGTTAGTTTCTAAGAAAAAATTACTTTTCCAGAAAAAAACGTGCATCAGAGAAGAAGTTAATATAGGGTGTATAAGGCAACACCCCACCAACGCTCATTGTTGCTGCTCAATACGCCGTTGTTCAAATTGTAGTTGTAATTCGTCTCAATTAGTTTGTGCGTTTAAATCAGCGGAATGTGTTTTAAAATCGTTACTGCATTAATTAAATGATAACGCACCACAGCACCTAACTAAATAACGAATAGATGCCTTTAAAAACTGGAAGACATATATACTTAGCTACTGACTATTTAAATAGAAATATACAACTAGCACAAAGACATCAGTTAAACAAGAAGGAGATGCTTACATTTCTACAATTACAAAATAGTAGAGAAGATAAGCGTGACACTTAACAAGAAATTTGTAAGATAAGAATAAATTCAAACAAGCTGCACAAAATCTGAAAAGCTTACTAGAGAAACTAAAAAGCGAATATATTCGGTTTCAAGAAACAATGACTACTCATTTTGGAAGACGACAAAAAAGGCAACGCAATCTCAAATCAAAGTACCCCCAATAACCAAATTAGATCATAAATGGGCTAAACATTTATCCATATTTACTCCATATTCTTCTAAACATTCATTGCATGACATAGACATACCTCACTTTCTAGAAGCAAAGCCCATTGAAGGGTTGTCTCTAACATACGTGCTTCACATTACCAACAAAAGAAAACTCCCAGGTATGAACAACCTGTAAGATACCTGTAAGATAGAAACAAAGCTTTCAATTTGAGGCATAGCTGTAACGACAACGATTTTTAATGCTACATTGAGAACTACAATGGAAGCTGGCCCATGTAATTCTCATTCTCAAACAAATCTCTCTCCAAAGCGGAATTATACCAAATCATCAGTTTTCTCTCAGTAATATCAAAGGTGGTCAAGAAACTTATGCTGAAAGCTCTTCGACCAATAGTAACGAAAGATAACTTAATATGTTAATACCAGTTTGGTTTCCAACAATAGGGCAGATTTACAAGGTCGTAGTTATCATTGAACAAGATTTATAACAGCAGAAATACTGATCTCCTGCACTCATCAATAGTATAAAGTTTTTGCTCCTCACGGTGGGGAATAACACATGTAAATGTATTAAAACTACTTATTTATTATACTCACAGGTAATCAAATTGCTTAATGCTATAAATCATAGAATTACTAACGTTATATTACACTTTATTTATCTGTAACACTATTTATGCTGCACTAGCACAGAAAGTTTCTATTTTTGGAATTTTACTACTCTAGCTGCTTCTCTGAATTATATTTAGGCAATCAAGATTAGTTTTGCAACCTATGAGAACCTCAAGGAACACATCTGGCAATTTTTACATTGTTCAAGTGCACAATCAGTGCGGCTGGAAGGCATTATGTCCGCCGCTCGACCGTGACGACTAACTGGCGACAAAAACTGCAGCTGCGGATGTCTACACGACGGTGTATTTACAGGGGACGTTCGAAAATTCGTTACAATATATGACAGGCATTCAATAAGGTTTAGAATAAATTTAGCCTAAATTATAAGGCTTTGCCATACCTTTTTGTGCATTTTTTGAAATCTGACAGACAGCTCGTTGCTAGTAAAACTACCTCAAAAGAAGTTCCCCCGGAAAATGTCCTAGAACCAGTATTGGTACTGACACTTTGGATATGTCAGAACATACTAAAACTTTTCTAGCAACTTTTGCAAATTATATTGCTATTCAAGCAGCAAATACTAAAGAATACCTAAAATATATACAAATTTGGCTAACGAAATTGTATATCTGAATTAAATAAAACAAATCTACTAATGTAACCTTTACCAACCAAAGAAGAACATGCTCTCAGATAACACTAAGCAATATTCGGCTATGTATCACAAGCTGAATCAGTTAAACATCTCAGTATACACATAGGAGGACACACTTTTGCAATTAAACAATATATATAACAAATGTTACTGACATACGAAAAAATTTAAAACTATCGTTGAAAAACAAATTGCTTGTGTACAAAGCGACCATAAAACTATTATGGACGTACAATGTTCAGCTGTATGGCACAGCAAGTAGAAGGTCTGGCAGGGAAGTGTTACGTTTTTCAAAGCACTCTAACAAATGTTTTTGAACAAATTTTAATTTTTATTTTTTCAAAGATTACAATTATAAAGCCATTTAAGAAACATAAGGCACAAACAAAAATAATGTAATTCAGATGTGAAAAATGACACTATCCAAGTGGCGACCGTTCTTGTCCAGGAATTGTTACAGGTGGGTGGAAAAATTGTTCATACAATTTTGAAGCATAGCGCTTAGAATAGCTCGAATTATGGCTTTCGCAAAAGCTTTGAGAGCCGATGGTTTTTCAATATAAATCTGAGCATCTAGGTAACCCCATAAGAAATAATCACATGGTGAAAGATTCGGTAATCGAGAAGACCACTCCACATCCCCGTGCAATAAAATAAGGTGTTTTGAAAAATGTTTACCTAAAAAAGCCATGGATTTCTTTGATGTATAACAAGTAGCTTCATCCTCTTGAAATCAAACCTTATCGAGTGCAAATCGATGTCAAAATGTTAAAAATTCTCATCGTAACGTAAAGCTGTCAGTTGATCGAAATAGTGAGGTCTAATTATCCCATTTCGCACCGCATAGTTAGTCTTTCGCCATGTAGGGACCTTTGATGGACTTCCCGTGGATTATTTTCCGACCAGTACCGGCAATTTTTTTGTTTACAGCGTCGTCACTGGTTATCAGAATACAGTCATTTTCCAAAATGTTCAGCATCGTTTCTGCAAACATAAACCACAGTGCATAGTCATTTTCCCAGGATACTTGAACCACCACGATTTTGTAAGAATAAAAGTGGAAGTCAAAATGCAAAATTCGAATGGCGAGGCCTCTACAACCTCTCGAACTCTTTCAATTCGATTAAATTGGTGTTCTGTTCGCCAAAGACGACCTTTTCTAACCACTAGATCAAAGGATCATCTAAAGTTAGAAGGCACTATACTGATTAAAAATGAGGCAGATGGCAATTGGGGGAATCGAAGAGAACCCTCGCCAAGCGTCTGAAGTGAGCAAAAAATTCTGTTTTCTACACACTACACTTGACTGTAAATGCTTGGAAAAGACTAAGTGAAAGCTACATAAAAAACTAATTTTAAAAAAGTTCTCGAGCTGCTCAAGAAAAACAACAAATTAATACCATCGACAAAGAAGTAATGTTTGGCTGAAGCTGGACGATGACGTACAAACCAATGATATAATGATAGGCAGCGACATTGAAAATATTGAAAAATAATGAAGAAGAAATATCTCTTAATAGAGAACTTCATCAATGAATCTTATGCAATATCGTCAAAGCAAAAAAAAAATAACTGATTAATTTGTACAAAATAGTATATAAATTAGCAGATTAGTCGAAGTATTCATGTAAACTCGATATTTCAGATATCCGCACGGGAAAAAATCAGGTGGGGCCAGGTTAGGACTTCGTAGTGGCCAATTAATGTCACCCCTACGCGAAATAACCCGGATCAAAAGCAATTCTCTAATTGCTTCTAATTCCGCGCATGCTGTGTGACTTGTGGCACCCATCTTGCTGGAGCTATGTTGTAGGGCCATATCCCTCTCATACTTGAAGAGTCAGACTAAAAAAATTGCGAACCTTGGCGGTGTATCTTTTAAAATTGACAGTAAGTACGCGCCCATGGTTATCTACGAACCAATAATGCCCTTTGAAGAAATTGCAGCCCAAACGGTGTCTGATGTCTGATGTTTTTCCTGATGATGGTTTTCTGGCCAACACCGCATATTTTGACGGTTACGTACCCATCTTATCAACATTTTCATTTCCAGCGTAACGTGTAGTGTGTTACTTTCAGAACTTGCACTAACTGGATCTTGTAGGTATGAAAACGTAAGTCTTTTTGCAAAATTCTCTAAACGCTGGACCGGTTCAAATTCAAAGCCGTCACGTGTTTACGGATCGACCTTCGGGAATGTCGAACGTTAGCGTGCACGCGATCGATGTTTGGTGGCGTTCTCACTGTTCGCCGGCAGCCAAGGTTTGGAATTAAGGGTAGAACCACTACGCTCAAACTTCTGAACCCAAACCTTTATTAAATTGATACTAGGCGCTTGCCGTATGTCATAAAGCCCATGTAGAACTCGAAACGTAACTGTTGGTTTCGTAATAACTGCGTAAACATAAAAGGCATGTTGCTCTCCCAGAAACTGCTCCATTGCAACTTACAAATTTCATATTCCCTACTACTCACAATCAGCACATGGCCGCCCGCCCCGCTCCCACTATTATATCTCTCGCTATTTCAAAGACAAATATGCATTCTATTCTGAGTCACCCTTTACATTATCTTTAATATTAACGTGATATATATAACATTTGAGCAGTTGGGGCGGTTGATTGTGGTGCGGACGTACTCAGGTTCCATCCTACCTGGCAGGTAGCCTACTCAATCGATAAAAATAATTGAGTATATGTGTTCACTTCAAACAAGAGGTTTCTGTGAGAGACGCGTGGCAAATCCATACGTAACATTCAGTTTAAAATCAGTCGTTTCCTTTTTCGGGGTAGTTATTTATATGTAAAAATAAACAAAACCATTAATTAGTTAGTAGAAACCAACATTCTTTTAACATAACTTTTAACGATATTTCAGAAGCTATCTTAATGAAGAAATTCAGTTCTTAAGGAAAACGCGTCAATCTAGTAAATCTGCGTGCATTATCTAAAATTTTGGAAAAAATGACATTTTGAAATAATCACGGTTTCAGTTTCGTTGGACTATCTTCATATGTGCATCTACCACGAGATTTCAAGCATATGCATGTTTTGATATTTTTTTCTTGTATATTTGCATGCATAGTTTACGATTTTCTGGATATGGCATAAACATCCACTGTATCATCAATTTCAAATTAAATCTGAAGCGGCCGCTGGGTTTCTTGGGTGCTAATTCAAGTAATATATGCTTTAGTTAGGTTTTTAGATGCGTTCTCTTTGTCTTTAAATTGAGTAAACTCTTTATTCATATTTTCAGTGTTTCAGTAGACTATCCAACTTTTTTAAAAACGCTCAAAAATACTAACGTCAGAAAAAGCGGCTTGTTCGTGATCATGAATGGAAGCAGACTCAAAACAATGGATTAGATACAGTGAATTGGTTCTTAAAAAGACAAAGATCATTCGAGCGATTAAAAAGATGATGGTATATATTTTTACACTTTTTAATTATTGACCAACTCATTACTTGATGAAAAAATTGTTAAACAATTATGCTTCGGATGGTTATCTTTTTGGAGAAAACCATTTTTACCATGTGAGTCATTTGACACATGCTTTTGATACATGCTTTCAAAGGTTTGATGAGTAGAAGCCACTAGAATCTGCCTCTATGCTTTTAACATTTTGGACTGCTCTAAGGATACGACGTATGTACACAGAAATTTAAATACACGTGCGTGAAGCAAATGTAAACTGAAACTCTTTATAGAGTACCTCGCATTATCCCATCTTGTCAAAGCAAGAGATACTCTCATCTGTTGCATTGCGAATTGTCAAGGTCTAAAGTTTTGAGAAGATTTAAATTATCATTCTGGGACAAAATCTTTAAGAATATTCAAGTGTACACGCAGCACAAACAATTTTTTGGAGGACGAGAAACAAGTGAAAATAAATATTACCTCCATTGCCCAAATACTACTATAACTGAGGAGAATATTCACATTATTCTCTACCGTCTCGAGAATAGCCGCAGATTAACGGTTGCTGAATTTGTTTCTAATATCGAAAAAAGCTGCAGCAGTGCTCAGACCACCAGATATGTTAACCAGCTTTACGACAACGCTTGGCGCCATACAACTGCCCAAACTCTAAAAATTGAGGATTTATTCTGGATGATGCCGGATCACTTTTTACGATCTGGGCTATCGCCCTGTAATTCTAATTTGTTGTAACCACTAAAGAAGGAGATCAGAAAGTTGATGTGGTAACCGCCTTCATTTTATAATAGGGGAATCCGTTGGAAAAAAAGTTTCCAAGTGAGGAGATTATGTAAAGATACTTTGTATGATCACATCTTATTTTTATATCTTATTTCATCACGCATTTTAAGTTAAATCTTTTTTTTTTAATGTATAAATTTTGTTTCCGCGGTTTTTGGTATATAATCAAACCTATCTTCATACAAAATGTACTATGAATTGGTTTTTCTGTAAATTATTTCTTTTCGTATTTCCAGCATGGAGTTAAACAGGATATATTGTTTAATTCCAAAACAATTTCAAGGAAAAATGATAAATAAAAAAACACCTAATGTGATTTTAATGTTGTTGAAGTTTTAATGTTACGTAAAATTTACATGTTTGTATTCTAATCTTCTATTATCTTTAAACGACATTTACATAATTACCAAACTACTTTAAATTATTATATAAAATTTAAATTAGATATAATGAAACTCGTTCTGACCTACAACAACACATTATTCTTCGACATAATTGCCGTGCAAATTAAAGCATTTGTCATAACGTCTTTTTCTCAACAATGAGAGTAAATAAAGAGAATTGGTTAATTTTAAAAGACGCGGGAAATATTTCTGAATTTGTGATATAGATGGCAGCACCACACAATGTTCACAGGTCAAATTGCCGCCGTTGCAGTGAAGATTGCTTTGCATACTTCAAATGACGACATTTAGTGTTCAAGAACAACGTGTAATCATCCGTTTTCTCCTCTTGCGTGGTGAAACGCCCGTTGAAATTCATCGCCAATTGAGTGGGACGTACGGTGAAGGCGTTATAGATGTTAAAAATGCGTGTTTGTGGGTGCAAAAGTTTAAAGAAGATCAAGAGTTGTATGACAATAAACCGAAGCAACCTAGGCCACAAACCAGCCGGACCGAAACCATGATTGCGCGAGTGGGGCAAGTTGTTATGGAAGACCGTTGATTAAGTGTGCATGATACCGCTTCTAAATGCGGAAATTTTCTTTAAGGTGAATGCTGACCGACGAACACAAGACTCCGCGAGTCTCAGAATATGATGATACGCAATGACGCCATGACTTTCCGACCATGAATTACACTCTCTGTGGCCGCGCATTTTGCAATCGAGCCGCTGTTGCATCAGCGATTTTCCAATGGGAAAAAACACACCCCTTAAAAAAGTATTCTCAGCAGCCATGAACTCATGACGGCAACGTTGCAAAAATGTGTACGTCTAGATGGAGATTACGTTGAGAAGTAACAGAAATTCCAACTTTCTTGAGTAAATACTTTTTCAGAAAAATATTTTGGAGGTCTTGAAACTTAAATGCACCTCGTACAAGATTTAAAATTTAAAACCATCCTGTAACAGCATCTGGAACCATAGTGTCGTCAAAGCGGTTCGACGCAAGTCACTGTTTCATGTGGATAACAGACCTTTTTGTCAATTTTCTACACAAATTGATCGCTGACTACAGATAGCAGCCACTTCTTGCCTTATCGTGCACGTCAATGCGACATCATTGACGTACAATACCATTACTCATCACATTTAGTTCGTAAACATTACACAGTTCGCGGAGAATTGTAGCTGCCAAAACTTTGTTCATGCACAAAAATCGTATTACTACACGCACTTCACATTTGGCGAGATTATCTATGACAGTATTCATTTTTAATGGACTAAACTGCAAAAAAACTTTATATTCACTCCGCACTGTCTATTGAACTGCTTCGTACAAGATTACATGCGCAAGCAGTTCTTTCAGAATTGTCCTTGTATTTAAAAATAATTCCTCAAATAGCAAGCGATTATTTAAACGAAACGTACTTAAAACAGTGGACTAGGTACAGAAATACATTTTCTGGCTTGTAGTACAGTTTATGCTGTAACCACTCTAAATAAGTAGTGCCCAGCAAATCCTACCAAACACAGAACGTAACCTTCTGCGATTGCAGCTCTCATTTTAATTGAAGTTATGATTGTTTGCCTTGTTTTGTTTGTCATCAATTTTTATTTTCAACCAGGCGTTCGGGCATCGATAAGACAACAACAAAACACAACTTCCAAAAAGCACCGGGTGTCATTAAGCGACAGAGCATTAAGTACCCGTTAGTTTAGTTTTGGTACTTAATCTGGTACGTGTTGTTACAATGTATCACAAACTTCTTTGATTCCGATTTACTTTGACCAATTCTTGCAGCTAAACCGGATCAACGATCGTTTTGAAAAGAGCTGATCTTAAAGGTCAAAATTGCAACTGTGAAAGAGGCTGAGTCAAAGTTACGCCATGGATTCGTTGGCGGTATCTTTGCTATTTTTAGTTTAAACTGCATGTTTACAATCTACTCTTAACATGAATGAGTATTCAGTAAATTATATGGTAATATAACTGTCATGCGTGGATATCTACCCATAACTGATCTCCCTAAAGATTACTTTAGTTTTGATTGAGTTGTACGAGATCCAGTAGCCATTGTCGTTTGAGTCTTCTTGTAATATATAGTTGGTTAGCGAGCTGATCAATGAGCTGGTTAGAATATCCCGTCAATTTATCGCTTTTGATCGGGGGTCTCTTAATTTTGCTATTTACATAGGGGGCTTCTAGGTCGTTATGAAGGGCGTCATTGCATATATACCACGGAGCAATGATTAATATGCGGAGTCTTGGATTGAAATCCCTGAAAGATTTTTGTATACTACGCTTTGGCGCATCCCCAGAGTTGAACTCCGTAGATCCATAGTGGCTTCAGAGTGACCTTATACAATAAGATCTTGTTTGATAAAAAGAGTTGTAAATGTTTGATTTTTAGGTCTAGCTGCTTCCTTTTGGTCTTAATATGCAAGTTCCAGTGAGCTTTTGGTTGAGGTGCATGGTAAGGTATTTCACTTCATTTTTAGTTGAAATTGGGGCATTATTAATTTTGGTTTGCGCACATTCAGCACGTTTCGTGGTGAAGATTACTTGTGCTGATTTGTCGGTATTAACCGTAATTCTCCATTGATGGAACCAGTTTTGTAGCAAGCCAAGATGTTGTTGTAGATGTTGTACTGCTAGTTCAGGAGACTAATTGACTGGCAGGATGCCGCGTCGTCCACAAATGTCGCAATTATAGTTTGGTCTATGGTTTTGAGCATCTGATGTGTAAAGCAAGTATAGCAACGGTCCTAGGCATGATTTGATAGATATCTAATACTGCGTTGTTCATTTTGACCTGATAGGTTCTGTCTGAGAGGTATGACTTGATAGCTGACTGGGGAGACGCAATTTAAGTTTGTATGTCTAGGAAGACATGAGTACACACTCTTATTCTCCATGCTTTCCATTATGTGAGTAATAATTCGATGACTTTGGTGTATGGTAGAGTGACCTTCAAGGAATCCAAATTGGAGAGATGGAATAAGTTGATCTAGGTCTACAGCTTCCTTAAGGCGCTTGAGTGGGAATCGTTCAAGAATTTTGGAAGGTAGGGATAAGAGACTTATCGGTCTGTAGGATTGTGGTATCTTTGCTGAATTCAGCATTAATGCAACGACTTATTTGATTACTTTCAGTTTTTATTTAAACTTACGCACGAGCGATTTTATTATAAACACTGCTGAACTTAAGGTTACCGAGTGTACATAAGAAATAGACTTAATTATTGCTATTTTAAAAATATACCTACATTTAATCGGTAAATTTCACATGATTTTACAGCAACGTAATATACATAATTTAAAATGGAGCAGATAAGATAGGAATGTATGATTCTGCATCTAGGAGCCACTTAACCATTAAAACTTGAAAGACATGGCGTATTTTGACGCAATATTAATGTTTCAATACCACACATAATACTTTTTAGTGGCTTTATAATTGTTGAATTATAATTTACTAACAGTAATGCTTCAATTAAACGAGGAATAAAAATACCAGTAATAATTATATATGACTTCATTGCTACAATTAAATAACATTAATGGTAGTTCCATTAAAGTAAATTGCATTTATTATACATCACTTTATGGTAATAAACACAAAAGAAATAACATTTAATTAATATGATTGTACTTACCTTGAGCATAAGAATACAACTATCTAATTACATGAACGTGTTTCTTGAAATATAAATTATAAAATCAATATTAACTCATGCCAAAGGATAAACAAGGATAAGCACTTTTTTAGCTAGCCGTAGCAAGTCTCAAGCTTGGTTGAGAAAGAAGGAGAAGGGCTACTAAAATTGTGATAGAATGTATCATGTCATTAAGTACGTTTCCATGAAATACCAAGAAATGCCGATTGACGGATCAGGGTGAGGGTTAGTTTTCAGCGCATTAAAACTGGATGTTTTGACTATGGGTAGAAGGGTCTTACAAGAATTTCCCTAGTCCTGTAAGTTGAGGGTTGAAACATGTGCCTGCAACTCATTTTTTGGGAAAATATTTACTTACGAATATCGATTGAACCAAACTCTCGACGAAAATGGCAACGAAAAGGGTATATGAATTTAGGGTGCTGGAATATACAAGAAATAAGAACTAAATAGACTAACGTATTCAAAGAACTATCAACACATAATATAGATACCTTAATTCTTAGCAAAACAAAAAAAAAGGAAAAAGAAACGAGATAATAGAAGATTACACACATTTCTATAGCGGAGTCAAGAAAGAAGAAAAAAAGCGATAATTTCTATAACCATAAAAAAGATACCTACAAAACATTAAAAAGTGGTCCGCCATAAATTAAAGAATAATTACAATGGAGTTAAAACTACAACAACAAGAACTAGTTATAATGGAAATATGTACTCCGACAAATTATACTAACATCCAAGTAAAAGAGCACTTTCTTTAAAGAATTAAGAGAGTAATAACTACCTTTGGAAGTCGAAAAGATGTATTGCCACTGGACAATTTTAATGGAAGAATCGGTAGAAAAAAGTTACGGTAATAGGACAGTGTGGGCAATATAAAGTTGCATCAATAACGCTCCCTTAAGATACAAAATAGATTTTTTAATCACAAAGAAATCTATAAGTATATATGAAAACAAAAAATAAAAAATTTAAAGTCCATTATGCATTACTGTATCACCAGACGACAGTCAAAAACAAACTTATTGATGTAGTAATAAAAAGAGGAGAAATTTGTGGGTCAGATCACCGCTTACTTAAAACTGTAACACGAAACGAAGAAAAAGATAGATATCCAGAACCATCAGGATCACCACAAGATATATATGAAACGCTGAAAAACTGTTTACATGAGGCAGCTTTAGGAGAAAATATAGTAAGAAAATAAATAGTAACTACTGGTGGAATAAAGAACTAGAGGGCTTAGTAAAACTTAAAAAAACCAATATAACAAATGACTAACTATTACAGACCCAAAAGATAAACGATGTGTAAAAGATACTGCTTTTTAGTAAACAAACATGTAGTAAAAATAAAAAATTAATATTGGAAAAAAATATCGAGAAATAGATAGACTACTAAGAAAAACTATTAGAAGTGAAAAACTGACGATAAATTCAATTGGACAAGAAACATAGAAATATTATTATAAGGCATTATTAACAGGAACTAGAGATAAATTCAGAAACATAAATTATAAACCACAAATGTTTCATATTGAATCTTATACCACACAACATCCGGATGGTACGGCGCATGCTGGCACAGCACTTATAGTTAATTCTAGGATAAAACACAACGAACTTCCCAAATACAACCCACAACACCTTCAGTCTACCACAATTACAATCGAGGACTGGGAAGGACCTCTTAACGTATCAGCGGTATACTGCCCCCCAAGACATAACATTAAACAGGCCCACTTCGAAGATTATTTTCAAACACTGGGAAGCAGGTTTATATCAGGCGGAGATTATAACAGCAAACATGAACACTGGGGGTCAAGAACAACTACTACCAAAGGCAGAGAATTAAAGAAGGCAATCACCATCAACGGATTTCACTTCTTATCCACAGGCGAACCCACATATTGGCCCTCAGATCTGACTAAAACACCTGATCTATTGGACTTCTGTATTTCAAAAGGCATTCATCCAAGTTACCTCAAAGTAGAATCCTGCCTAGACCTCTCCTCCGACCATTCTCCAATAATAGTTACAATAAGTACACAAGTATTATCCAAAAAAACTTCTCCTAGCCTTAGTAACAGATTCACAAATTGGAACCACTTCAGAGAAATAATTGAAGAATCGTTAACACTCGAGATACCTCTGAAATCCAAGGAAGAACTCGTCTCTGCAGTAGAAGTTTTTAATCAAGCGATCCAAAAAGCGGCTTGGCAATCAACACCACCGAAAAGTTTAGAAAATAATTCAACTCTCCCTCAGGAGGTCAAAAAGAAAATAGCTGAGAAACGACGACAACGCAGAAGGTGGCGAAACACTAAACATCCTGAAGACAAAAAGAAGCTCAATAAACTAACAGACCAACTCAAAAAACTACTGTGCAGTACTAGAAACAAATCGATTCAAAACTATCTGAGGCACTTGACACCTACGGAAAACATGGATTATTCACTCTGGAGAGCAGCAAAAAAATTAAAACAACCCCAACAACACATACCACCTATCAGACTTCAAGACAACACCTGGGCTAAAAATGACTATGATAAAGCTTGTGCCTTCGCAAGACATCTAACAAAGGTTTTTAGTCCATTTGACACCCAAACCACACCAGACGTGGAGCAAGAAATCTATCAATACCTTGAAGCGCCATTTCAATTGAATCTACCGATCAAGCCCTTTAAAGCCAGTGAAGTCAAGGCTACAATCCTGACGAACTTAAATCCACGCAAATCCCCAGGGTATGACTTAATTACGGGTAAAGTTCTTAAAGAGTTGCCAGAGAAAGGGTTTAAGTATATTACCCAATTATTCAACGCGGTGTTGAGACTGAGACATGTACCAGAGCAGTGGAAAGTAGCCATAATCATTATGATTCATAAGCCCGGAAAGCCAAACGGAGAACTGTCATCTTACAGGCCAATAAGCCTGCTACCGATTCTCTCAAGAGTTTTCGAAAAAACTTCTACTTCAGAAACTAACACCAATAATTATGGAAAGTAATTTACTACCCGACCATCAGTTTGGATTTCGCAAACCCCATTCCACCATTGAACAAGTCCATAGATTAGTTGACAGAATTCTGAAGAGCTTTCAAGATAAAAAAATACTGTTCAGCTGTATTTCTTGACGTCGAGAAAGCCTTTGACAAAGTCTGGCACGACGGATTGTTATTTAAAATCAAGAAGGCACTACCTCCTGACCACTATGAAGTACTGAAGTCATATCTCACCAACAGGCATTTCCTAGTTAGGTACGGAGACGCTCACACATCGCTATCTCCTGTCAAAGCTGGTGTCCCTCAGGGAAGCGTGTTGGGACCGCTGTTGTACATCATATTTACAGCTGACCTTCCGACCTCAACAAGTACTACAGTTGCCACATTCGCTGACGACACAGCAATATTATCATCACATGTAGACCCAAACATAGCATCCGAGAAGTTACAGTCCCATTTAAATAATCTAACTGAATGGTTTAAAAAATGGCGTATTCATATAAATGAATCAAAATCAACCCAAGTAACGTTTACAACTAGAAGAGGAAATTGCCCCACTGTAATCATAAACAACAAACAAATCCCACAGAACGAAACAGTTAAGTACCTAGGTATGCACCTGGACAGACGGCTAACGTGGAGAAAGCATATATTTACAAAGCGTAAACACTTGGGTCTAAAACTCCAAAAATGTATTGACTCCTGGGGCGGAAATCACAATTGTTACTGGAGAGCAAAATACTACTCTATAAGACAATTATTCGTCCAATTTGGTCATATGGGATACAGCTTCTGGGGAACAGCTAGTAGATCGAACATCGACATTATAAGGCGGTTCCAGTCAAAGGTACTGCGATGCTTAGTCAACGCCCCATGGTTTGTACCAAATGAAATAATTCGGCAAGATTTAGGACTATCAACTGTGACTGAAGAAATACACAAGTGTAGTGTTCGTTATCATGACAAACTTAGTGCTCACCCAAACGCATTAGTAGAACACCTCCTGGATCCCGACGATGACGAGCCACGGCTTAAGAGATTCAAGCCTCTCGATTTACCAACACGATTCGCGTAAAAGTGAAGTGTAGTGCAATCAAACTGTAACGGTTAACTTCGGAAAAATGTTCGCTGGAACGTTTTTCATCATGTCCTGTAATATATACTGTTAAAACAATTACTAAATGTTAATTTTATGACAGATTGTAAGCTATAAATAAATTTAAAAAATATATTGAATGTGAACCTTTTACAACTGAGGAAATAAAAAAAAATATATTAAGATTGAAAAATAATAAAGCGCCTGATTCGAAAGGCGTACCTGTGGAGCTCCTTTATATAAAAAAGAAAATAAAAAATAATGCGCAAATTATAGAAGACTTAAAATTATAGCCTCCACAGGTAGGTTTCAAACCAGGAAAATTGTGTATTGACAACTTTTTTTGCATAAAACAGATAATGGAGAAATAAATCTATAGCATACGGCAGTCAATTACATCCAGTATTTGTGGATAGGAAAGGCTTTCGTGGTCAATGATAAATGAACAATTAGGTTTACGGGTGACGGCATCGATTATTGAGATATTTCCGACGTTTTGGCAGCCACTTTCGAGGGATTTCATTTATCCTGGTTCAAATATAACCGGGAGCAAACTCCCCTCCAGAATCAACACTTTTTTACAATGTTATGTATGCATCCTGATGTCCTTTTCAAAAAACTTTTGGTTAGCGCCGTATCCATTTCCGAACAGTCTGGATGAAGGTGTCGTTGTTCGTAAACCACATGCCCTGCAAATCTTATTTGAGCCTTTCGAATAAATAGAAATCACTTAAGACCAAATCGGGACTGTACTACGGTTGTGCCAGAAGATTCCATTTTAATTCCCGGAAGGTTTCCATTGTTGTTTTGGCCGTATAGAGGCGTGTGTTGTCTTGAAGGAAGGTTGCCTCCTTTCTTCTTGTCTTCCCGCTTGGATCAAATATTTTCCTTTATGTATGTTGCCAGGAGGTCGAGTAATACGCTGCATTGGCTGTTCTGGCATCCGTCAGAAAGTCTACATAAACAACCCCCTGCCGGTCCCAGAAGAACGTTGCCATTACTTTTCCTGCCGAACGGCTCCTCCACGCTCTCTTGGGTTTGGGAGAACTAGTATGTCGCAACTTCCGTGATGCCTGCTGGGAGCCGAAAATGAAGTAGTGCATCCACGTTTCATCGGTGGTCACTATAGACCTTGGAAATGCATCACCTTCGTTTTCAAACTGCTCTAGGAGACGATTTTGTTTACGTCCGTCAAAGTGCTCTTGCGATAGTGCACGTGGTTTTTCACGATGTCTTTTACACTACCAACACTGATGGATAACATTGCTCCAAGTTCGATAATGCTGCATCTATTCTCACGAATAAGCGCGCCTGCACAACCAATATTTGCCTCGGTGACGAATGTTTGCGGCCGATGATTATGCGGTTCATTCTCCACGCGCTCACTGCCCTCTCTGAAACACTTCTACCACTCAAACACACGGGTCCGTGAGAGACACTCTTCCTTATACTGTTGTAGAAGTCTGTGGTGAATTTCAGCGGACGGGACGTTTTCTCCAACGAGGAATTTGATCAAGAGTTGTTTCACGTTCCAGGGTACCTGGTTACCAGGGTTCGTTTATTACTCTAGCAACTACCAAACAGGACTGCACAAGTTCTAGCCCAAGTAGGAGGAAAGGTGGAGATTGTGACTTCAAGGCCGCACAACTGCGGCTTGTAAACACACAAATCAGTCCCGGTCATATTTGAGGCACCTTTCATATTTACATATATTATTTGAACAACTTAGTTCACGGGTTAAACCGCGTTGTATTTGAGACAAATCTCTACGTTTCGGCATCGCCTTTGATGCCATTTTCAATAGTTCTAACTCTTCACTCAGGGTCTCAATCTGCCTACTCCCCAAGGAGAGCTATGAGTCTGACCTGTGTCTTTGAGTGTGACCTGCTTGGTCTTTTATAGGGCTGGAAGTGAAAGGTGATGCATTGGTTGAGAAAAGTTGGTTGGTTTAAGGGTACTGCGTAATTAACGGTACAAGGTAATGAGAGATTTCCATATGACCGGTAAGCGTTGGCTATTGTCTCTTGTGTTCAGGCATTTTGGGCGTTTTCTATTTTAATTGCCTCACATACCATCCCGGTGAAATGGAAATGGGAGCGGAAAATTATATTTGTGACCTGTTTCTTTGTTATGTTTGGCAAGTGCTGAACCATTATCGCCTTTCCGTACGGCCAGAGAATGCTCATATATTCGGCTGGATATTTGCCGGTTTGTTTGACCTATGTAGGTCCTTTGACAGTCTCCACAAGGTATTTCATAAACTCTTTCGAATTCATTGGGGCAGTGATCCTTTGCTGAGTAAATAAACCCAGATATTTAGTTATTGGTCGTAAAGACCGAACATATGTTTTACCTCATTAATATGCGGCTTATTCTATCGGTGATGCCTCTGATGTAAGGTAGGAATGCTTTTTGTTGGTCAGAAGGGTTTTAAAATTAGCAGTGTTGTTATTTACATTTTTAATTATAAAGGATAAGAATTTATTAAAATACCTATTTTTCAGTAGAATAATGGAAATAATTTTAATTGCTATTTGGTGGTTTTTTACATCGAATAGTCTGATAAATTTGGTAATGAAGGATTTTGCAACCGAATAAATTTGGGCAGGTTGGTGATGGAATTTGGCAATGAGGCAGCGATTAGTATGAATGGGATTTTTATAGACAGTGTAATAAAAGCTGTCATTAGAAGGATTTCTTGTTATAAAAGTACCTAAGAAGGAAAGGGAATTATTTTGCTCGGTTTCCATGGTAAATTTGATATTGATATAAATTTGGAATTCTGGAAGGGTATCATATCCATGAGGCCAGATAACAAAAGTGTCATCGACATATCGTATCCAGCAGGTAGGTTCAAGGTGAAAGGAGGTAAGGGCTTTTGTTTCGAAATCGGCCATAAAAAAGTTAGCGATGACAGGTGAAAGTGAGAAGCCTATGGGAGCACGATTAGTTTGGCGGTAAAATTTATTTTGAAGGTAAAAGAGAATATTGTTATTTACATTATAAGTTAACTTCAATAATTTTAGGGTATCAGGAATTGGGATATTGGTAAACAAAGAGACGATATCAAAGCTGACCATGATGTCATTTGCGCATAGGAAAGGTTTTGGTGTTTCTAGGAAATTATAAGAGTTTCGGACGTAAGATGAGGCTTACCTGAAAGAGGTTGAAGAGTCTTGGCAAGATATTTAGCTAGGTTGTGGGTGGGAAAACCGAAATCACTAACTATGGGGCGTAATGTTCTCTTTGTGAATTTTTGGAGACCATACATTTGGGGATTCTGAAGAATTCTCAAAGTATGAGAAGTTTTTTGATATCAAATGTAGATTTGAATTAGTAATAAGTTTTGGCTTTCTTCTTTTCAATAAAATTTTGTTAAATACACTGGTCAACAAGGTTTTCGGCTTATGAAAGGTTTATTGTGTTTCTAAAGTCAAATACGCAATCAAAATTTTTCCACAGTTTTTGTACAATGACGTTTTTTAATATTAGTTTTTCGGAATCAGGTCTTGCTTTCAACAACAGCGTATGTTTGTAAAACTATTTTAAACTTGGCACAGATAGTTTACGATTATAAAAACATTAATTTATGTGTTTCTGAAAATAAATAGTAAAATAGCAGAATTATTTATGCACCATCATATCGCGACATAGCGCCAGACATCTGTTGCGTCCCCATAGTACGATTCATTATAAATAACCCAGTATTACTCAGGCATTCGTTCAATAAGGTTATATTCTATTTTATTTACTGTTATATCTAGTGCAAGTGATTTGTGAAAAGTGATAGAAAGAATAATCAGACAAGAAATTGAACACAAATTACTAAAAGAACAAACAGACCACAGAAAAGAAAGGCAAGCTTAAGCTCACATATATTCACTAAGCATGGCCATAGAAAAAACTATAGATAGCGGAAAAACACTATACTTGAGATTCCTAAACCTAAACTCGGCTTTTGAGACAGACAAGAAAGCTTGCAGATGTAGGAATATTTCACCCAAGTATTGAAAAAGTATACAAACAAGAGGATTAATAAATATTAATGGCGTGGAATCAAAAGAATTTTTTATGAAGAAAAAATAAAGCAGAATAACAGCCTTAGAAAATTTAATTTAAATCCAATTAATTTACAAAGCTTAATTTTGCAAATAACAGTAATAGTAACACAAAATACAAAATATATGTAATAATCCCTAGATAAACACACGAACACTCGAAACAGAAAACAAGTGTGTGGAACTAAATATGGACAAATGCAAAATAATACATATAACCAAAATGAAAGTAAACGAAAAAAAAAAGGATAGATACAACTCAAATGTGTAAGAGGCTATAAATATCTAAGAACAACAATAAGCAAAGATGAAAAAATCGAATAAGAAATATTGAGCAAAATTGGAAATCAAAATATACTACTAGATAAACAAGACTATTACAAGTAAAAGAGAAGTAGACACAAAAGTTAAACTGCAGCTATAAACACTGTAGATATATTAACACTAGCATATGCACCAAGAAGAACATAAAAGCAAAATAACTACAATTTATATGAGGTGTCTAAGAAATATGGTAAGAAAAATGAGAAAAAAACGACATAATAAAAAAAGAAACAGAACTGCTCCCACCAATAAAAACTATAGAGAGAAAATAACTTAAACGGCATGGCTACTTAAAAAGATTTAATGAAAAGAGAATGTTAAAAAGAAAGTTAGAAGCAAAACCCCGAGGTAAAAGAAAACAGGAAAGGCTAATAAAGCAATGGAAAAAAGTCATAGGATGAATAGCAGAAAATAGAGAAAAGAAGCTAAGAAGAATGGTTTTGAACAGAGAATAACTAGAACAGGAAAGAGTAAGTACCACTACACGAATTATCGTAGATCTTTTTCCAGCTTCTCTGACTTCCAAAAGCAGAAGGTATATTCCTCTTTCAACGTAAAGGGAACTAATAGCGAATAATCAGAAAGATTTCCCTCGCATAGCAATGAATATCTGCAACGAATAAGATACTTCTTTTCTTAACTAAGTCTTCGAAAATTTGCATAACAAATATTTTGCTTTTATAGAGAACTGGTCACCATTGCGTACTCCGAAAGATTACGGGTAGGACTTTGAAGAAATTATTTCTAGTTGATGGTTTCTTTACCCAATATAGCCTTTCGATTTTATTGCTGCAAGTTAGTAAAGCTTTTGATTTCCGGCGATAGTAAAGTTTTGAAAACTAAAGGAAACTTCAACACTAGCTGAGATATCATTTATTTTTAGGGCAACTATGTTTTAACTGTCTGCTAACAGCAGTAATACGTTACTAAGGTCAATTAGGCAACCTCTGAATGATTAATACAGTATAGTGTCGACATCAATTACTTGCGCTACGTTTAACGGGTGCATTTATTAGTCTCCTTTATTAAAAGTCCCCGCATACGCAATTAAGGCGACATCTTTAATCATGCAAAGTGCACTTAGTTTTATGGCAACTCAATATTCAGAACTGCACAAATCACACACACGACAATAAAATTTAATAGCGCTAATAATAAAAATACATCCGCTATGCTAAAGCGACATCTCTGTCGCGCTATTAAAACCAGCACATTATCCAGCTTCTTATCCGTAGAATGACCAAATGTAATTTGCTTAAAAAGCTTTGGAATGCCATTAGAAGAATAATATTGTCCGTGACAAACTGTTTCGAATAATTTACATATTTTATGAGTAAGTGAAATTGAGAGCCCCAACAAAGGTTGACCAAATATATTCAAGGCCAGTATATTTCTTACATTGACAAAAAACCTTTACGTTAAGCAGAGCAAGGCGGAACCATATTCCACACGAAATTTTGCAGCTTTGCAATATTTTGCTTTGCACGGATTTCATTTTAAAAGTACAAAGACTTTTCGTTCCACAATTCAACTTAAAGTATTTAAATTGTAGCAGAGATATATTTGAAACTTATCTATGCTTTGTACCGTTGAAGGTAAATGCTTTTTTGGTTAGTTACATGCGGTCTAAGCGCTTTTTAAACTGGCAAATAAAGAAAAGAGAAAAGGAACTTAGAAAATTAATTATTACTTGTGATAAAAGACATAGAAATATTTTATTTTCCAATTTCAAAAGCAAAGAATTCTGTGTATAGTTGGGTTAGAGTTTCCAAAAAACTGTAGGAACAGAACAGCAAAAGTAGTTGGTAATAAATAGTATGCATTTGTGAGAAGAACAACTCCTAAAAGCAAAAGCAGTCAAAAAAAGACTATTCTTAACCCAGAGATGATGCAGAATTTGATTCAATAACTGTATCTATAAAACAACTTCAAGATATTGAAATCTATAATTATATTATAGAAGGCTACAGGTTTAGAGAAACGGAGTAGGGAAGAAGAAGAAAAGAGAAGGGGGAAGACAAAAGGAGAAAGACAGAAGGGAGGAAGAGAGCAGAGGGGGAAGAGAACGTTTTTTTAGGAAAGAGTCGTTTGATCCATGTCTCTGATAGCACAGCAGGCTAGCGAACTTCTCTCATTTTCTTTACAACACTTTTTCCAGTATCATTGTCTTATACGAATCTGTACAAGTTCCTTTCCATAAGTAGCTTACCTCCTATAAACTAAAACCTTACACAATATATGGATGGCTGTCTTTATTTTCCTGACACATTGTCTGCAACTCAGATCTTCTATTTTGTTGAGATGTCCTCTAAAAAAAACAGTGCCATGTGAGGAGACTTTAATAATTTGTAACTAATTTCTGCCTTGTACTAACAGGTCTTCAGTTTGTTTACCTTTTATAAATGTTTTTCTATGTCTTTGTCCCAATACGTATTCCCAGTATTTTTTATTTTTTTCTTTTTTCCCATTCTCTCATCCGACTTCGTAGGTACAATCTTTAGGTACTATGCTAGTTCATCAGCTTTCTCGTTGCCTTCAATTTCACAGTGCCCTGCTATCTACAACAGAGTTAATTTGTTGTGGTTTGCCAGAACCCCGAGTTATTGGCAGCATTTCCATACCAGCCTGGATGTTACCCTCGGGCTCTTGGACACCTTCAAGATTGTCCGACTGTTCATAAATATATTAATTTGTCTACTTCGATAAACCCTCAAATTATTTTGCCTGGTCCACTACAGTATAGCAAATATCGTCGCTTAAAAAGCAGATGTATATTTTCCTAGTGAAAAACTTAAATTTTTCTTTTCACTCGATCTTTGATTTGTCCGTATGCCAGAAATCTGCTCCTGTTGCTTATTTCGTTTCTTACATTGATTTAGATCTACAATGTTAACTTCGAAATTCATGTCAATTGAGAATTTTGGCGCCATATGTTTTGTTCTCATACCCACACATCCAATTTTTAGATACCCCACTTCCATACAATCTTTGCAGATTGGTGCATCGCGCAGTCCATTAAGAGCCACTCCTGTCTATTCCATGATTTCAAAATAAAGTGGGGGAAGGTCTAGCAGCGTTTCCATTGCCGCTGTTGGTGTGTTCTTATAACACCCGTTATTCCCAAACAAAATTTTTGTATCTTACTCAATACGGTTATAGCGTTTTTGCGTCATCTTTGCCATCACATCAAAGCTACACAGGATACTATGGGTTTACCCACCGTGGTGTATATCCAATATATCATTCTTGGTTTTAGACCCCATGTTTTTCCATAAGCGCATTTTCTTTAATCTTTTGAATTTGTTGATTCCAGATGAGTTTGATTGAAGATCACTCCAAAATATTTTAGCTCACCTAATAACTTTATTTCTACACTTTGGAGTCTAACATATCCCAGTCTCTCTAAGTTTCCCCTTGTTGTAGATGCTACCAGATTTTGATAGACATATTTAGTCCTTCTGCATCTATCCAATTTGTAATCATAGTCATGATCCTTTGCATGCACTCCCTAAATCTATTGTTAAATCTTTCCTGGAATGGTATCATTAAGTCATCTGCGCCGTTTCCTAATGATTTGGTAATAAATCAAAAAAAGAAATTTTTGTTTTGATACGATCCATTCAGTAAGACAATTTTAATTTCTTTAAAAGACCTGAAATGCTATTTTGAAAGTAAGCCTTCAAGCGAAGCAATTGATAATCAAAAGCAATATCTGATGAATAACGCGAGTGGGGTAAAATTTTTCAAGCCAAGTGGCTCTTGCGTTCTTTTCGCTAATTTTTTTACACTTATCTCGCGTATAACTAATGTTGAAGATTTCTGATTGCATTTCAACGTACAATAGACAACAGTTAAATATTTTAATTTAACATATAACTACAGTGAACCATAGAATCATACACCTATTACCTATATGTATTTATATAGTATTTATTGTTAGTAGTTAAAATACTATAACAAAATATCCAAGCTTACCAATAACCCAGCTTAAATGACTAACATTTTCCTTGTGATTATCTCCCTTTAGAATATTCTCATTCACATATCACCTTAATACACGTTAATGTAGCTTTTTTATTTTAGACATTGTAGACATTTTAGAAAGCAAGGAAAACTTTTTCAATTTTCTTTACTATATTCCACTATCTAGCAAATTCTTTTATAAGCAAAATTGTTATGTTGCTCTACAATATCATTAAGTGAGGTATTAACTATTTGTTAATCAATAAACACTGTCGTTTAAGTAACTAGGAAATAGTCTTCATCACTCTTAAAACATCTAATGCGTATCAGCTTACATATTGAAGAAGGGCTGGGCATGTATCATCAATATATCTATAAAGTTGGCCAAAAATCTGGTGCTTAAGATCAAAAATGAAATTTTTGCTTTGTTTTCTTTATTTTTTGTTATTTTAGCTGATACTATTACGAGATTACGAACAGTGAATTTCGGGTTTTGTTATATTACGAAAGAAAGTTCTGATCAACCACAAGAGACACTGCTGGGACAATTTGTGAAGTTGAAAGCGAGAAAATGGTTCAAACACTTCAGTAAAGAAGGTTTTAATCTTGAAGACAAGTCTCGTTTTGATCGGCCATTAAAGTTGAACATCGAATATTTATTGACAATATTAGAAGACGAGCCTTCATCAACTTGACTTTTGTTTACAAGAATCCCTGTTTAATTAAAGAAAAAATTGAGGAGTTGGACGGCGTCGAAGTTCTTTCATATTTAACCTACAGTCAAACGATGCAGACGATGCTTCATACCACTATAGTTTATTATGATCAATGAAGTACTCTTGGTGTAGTCTCTGATTTAAGTCTTTTAATGAAGTTGAAGAAGCGCGTCAAGAATGTTTTCTTCAAAGAAGCCAGAATTGTAACAAAAATCTTGAAGGATGATGGCCCTTAATTTTAAAACCAGTTATTGTTTTTGAATAAAGTTGTGCATAAAAATGCATTTTTAATTTTAAGCTCGAACATTTTGGCCAACCTTATACGACCTTAAATTGATGAGAATTTATCTTTTATTAAGAAGTCCGTTGTTTTTGGACTTGTTTCACAAGATAAACATACTCTATTACAAAAAAAGTGCCAACAAAAACATTTAGAACACTGTTCACTATCCTACAAGTTGTTGACTTTGATGTTCCATGTATAGAAACAATTCCATGGTGGAGAGCACCACTGAAAACAAAATCTGCTTGGGTTAACAATGCAGAGAAATTATCGGTTCGTAGTTCTATCCCTAGTGCCTGTTAAAGAGTCACCAATGAAGAAGTTATTGTCAATAAAGGCTTCAATATAAGTCAAGATCAGAGAAACAAGCAACAATAAGTCGGTGAATAAATGCTTTTCAAAAACTCTAAGAATGACCAAGTGTTTTTCTAGATTTGACACTGGGCTTTTAGTCATGAAAGAAATTTAAAAATATAACCAACTACAAATACATTTTATTCCTCGTCTGGAAGGAAAACAAACAAGCCAGACAATACGGACATAAACAAGAAGAAAAATGTAAAGTAAGAGTAATAAAAGAAGCAAAAAACCAAAATAAAAAATTGGCCAAAGAAACAGACATCGGGGGTGTTTAAAACCAAAAATAGGCAATATGCCTTAGATCAAAAATGTGCACTTTGTTCTGTTTTTAAAAAAGCTACACTTTGACGAATTGCTCTATTGAGTACAATACCAAACGTTTTTACAATCTGATAACTATACTCAATATTAGAATTTTATTTGAAACACCCATTCAATTGACAAAAAAAATATGGACGAGTTGTAATAATTAGTGTGTATAAAAACTTATATATTTTTTTATTTCTGGTATTTACTAATTGGTATCATTACTTTATAATAATATATAATTTTGTTATCAAGGAGAATACTTTTGTTCACCTGAAGTGTCTAATAACAAATTGTTAGTCATAATTCAACAAATTTAAGTAAGAATCTAAAATTTAAAAAATATGGTTATTAGAACAAACATTATAATTTTACAAAAAAACATTTTAGAACCATCTCTTATCCGTTTTTATTTAAAATTCCCGCCGTATCTAGTAGGCGCAATCGACTTTCAGGCCAATTACCACAACTGTCAGACGAGCGATTTCGCAGTAGTTCAAAAGAATCACTGTAAGTCGCCCCCGAACACATGTTTATTGTACTTTTAGAATGTTATAGTTGTGTTTTTATTTTATTTATGATTGTTACTTACTATAATAATCAACTGTGATAGCGTAGCTGAAGAGTTTTTAAAGATTACTTCCATGTATTTATGAAGATGTATCACACTGCCAGCGAAGTCTCCAGCCCTGTGACGAACGACGCTTCAGATGCAATCGAGACTGAATACACTCTGTCGAATGAGTTCGACCTAACCGACGAGCTGCAGCAGGAACTGGAGGAAAAATATCCCGATGTGCTGAAGTTAATCGACAGCCTGCGCCGCTTGATAGACAAGCAGCAGAGCAAAGTTCGGAAGCTGAAGCTGAAACTTAAGGTAAACTGAGAAATTGCTCTCATGATTCCTATAATTTCGTTTATTCTATCGTTAGATTTAGTTGTTTAAGCTGTGTGCAAAATTTGTAGGTCGGTAGTTGATCTTATGGATGTTGAAATTGGTAAGGGGTGTATATGTTATTCTCATACGTTAGTATTCAGTAGATTATATAATATAAATTACATATGTTCACCTAGTAATGATCAGGCTTTTGAAGTAATGACGTACGAAGCAGTTTGATGAACAGTTTAGTTCAGATAATCATAGAGAAAAGACAGTAACATTGTGATCACAGTTTCTTTCTAATAAATGAAAATTCTATGGTTATAAATTGTTTTGTCTTGAATTACAGTGCAAAATTGATAAAACTGAAATGTGTGGTGTGATTCTTTCTTTTGAAAGAGATAATGGCAAACAACATTGCGTGTGAAGACCTTTCTGTGAAAGGCATTTGACTTGATCCAATTAGATAATCTTGTTTATCCTGCAAAGGTCAAAAGCTTACCTACTTTTTCGTGTTTATTTCCAGTTTTGTGCAGTTTTGACTAGAGTTTGACCCACCGTACTCCTCAATCTCATCTGACCATTGTAACCTGGATCAGCCCCTTCGTTTTCTTCCATCTCCTGACTTCCTGAAGTGGCTATGTGTGTCCATCTGTTGTCTTGCCTGGCTACATGTCCCGCTCAGGTTCCTTTCAGGGATTTGCATCTCTTCATCACGTCATTCACCTGGGATTTTCCTTATACATTCTAACCATGCCGAATTCATTAGCCTGATATTCATCATTGACCTTCCCATTTTTATCTTGAGATTATTTTTCGGTTTCATATGTTAGGATTCGTAACATGCACATATTGAACAATTTTTTCTTTATATTTGTTAACTTTATTTTAAGATTTGTTTCGTTTTATTAAAATTAATTTCAGGTTGAAAAGTCTTTTCCCAGGACAGTTTTCGACAGATATCTTCTAGGGAGATAGTGGGTCCCTTGTTTTACTCCTCTTTTTATCCAAAAGTCTTCCTTTTCTCTATCTAACTTAATTCTTGCTTTATTCTGATTATAAATCTCAATTAATTTTACATATTTGTTTAGGACCCCCTGATTTCTTAAGGCTTTTGTCATTCTTGGCTGGTCAACATTGTCGGAGCCATTTGTAAAATCTATCATTGCATTATGTATTATTTCGTGCTATTCTTTAAATTTTTCCAATATACAATTAACTATGTATATGATCAATAGTAGAAAAACCACTACTAAATCTTGCCTATTCAATTAGTTTGTTCTTGTTTAGCTATTCTTCTATCTTTACTTTATAATTATAGCAAGGATTTTATATGAGGCTAAAAATAAACTTAAAATCCCCCCCCTTCTCTCTCTCTCTCTCTCTCTTGTCCATAGCTTGTTCCACTTTTTTATCACAAGTCTTTCCTTGCCAATTGTCAATATTGCACTGTTTTATATCTTCCAATATTCTTTTCAGGATCCATCTTAGTCTTTGACTATTATATCTAATTCAGTGTATAATTCTTGACATTTTTGGATGTTATTCTTACCCAGTATTTTGCATCTTTTTATCTCCATACACTTTCCTTAAAATTTTCTTCTCCCACTAATTTTAAGTTCTGTTATCTTTAATATCCACACTTTATTGGCATAAGTCACCATTGGCTTTAAGATAGTCTTGTAAATTTTAATTTTGAGTCCTCTTATTAAATTTGTATGCATAAACATCCTTTTAAAATAAACTTATTGGTTTATAATTTTTGTTATCTTCTTTTGCCTTTTATATATAAACATGATAGAGTATTTCACTAATCTTTTATTTCTTGCTCCAGGATTGCATTTAGTGTTGCAATGGTAACATGTTGTTTATAATGTTGTCGTTTCCTGCCGTTTTGTTCTTTAATTTTTTTATTACCGATTCTAGCTCCCCTGATGTAATTGGCTTGTGATACCTCTGATTTCATTTCTCTTCTTCTGTCTTTGGTCTCTCTGATTTACTTCATATAATTGTTTATATTAATTTTTTTTTCATGTGATCATTTTTTTTATTTTCTTTATTGGATGTGTTTTAGTTTCTTCAATTTTTTTCTCTTTCAAAATATTTTAAGTCTTTCGTTATTACCTTTTTTATGAGCTTGTTCAGTTTGCTGTATTCATAACTTCTAACATTATTTTCTCTTTTTTTGTATTAGATCTATGGTACTGAGAGAGAATTTTTCTTCGTTTTTAAATTCAGGGTTTAGTGTGTTTATTTTTCCTTCACTTATTAAACACCTCAGAGTATTGTACATTTCTTAAACTGCAAGATTTTTAAAATTCTTGCTGTTTCTTTAAATTTAGCCTCATTTAATCTGAGAGCTTCTGGCTTACTATTTTTCTTTTTAATCATCTCTAGTCTTTCTGATTTAATTAGGACTGTTACCATGACTATGATCGTTACATTAGTTATGAGTTTCTTTTTATCTCTTATTACAGTAAAACCTTCCAAGTTGAACACCTCCCTATGTTGAACACTTTTGACCAAAAGTTTTGGTTCTTAGGGAAAATACTAACGCCATGTTAAACACCTCTTTATCTTGTAAGTTGAACGCCTTGAGCTAAGTTGAACAGTCCTAATCTTTTAACAAAGAATACTCAATGCAAATTCCTTTCCCTATTCAAAGCTATTATATAATGGACCTGAGAGTCCAACAACTTTTTCCCTCAACCCAAGTAGGCCTACTTGCTATTGTTTTCAGTTCACTTGACCATCCCTTCATCAAAATTGTTTCAGTTTATTTGTCGCGTTAGAGTGGTGAGTTTTGTATTCGTTGGCCAGAAAATTAAGTGAATTAACAATAGAGTATAAAAAGGGAGACCAAAATTAAGTAATTGGTGGGTTTTAATTTGAATTTAAAACACGGCCTTCGTTTAAATCAGTAATTGAAACAAATTAGAAGATCCAAAGCAAACAAAAATAGACGAATATTTAAAAAAGTAATTTTTTAAAATGTAAAATTGTAAATATGTTTATTTCTATTATAGTAAGTACTAAACAACATTTTAAACTGTTCACGTTCTTACTGCCCCTCCCCCAAGAAAGCTTTTTCTATAAGTTGAACACCTCCCTAATTGAACAATTTTAGGTGATATGAGCCTTGTTCAACTTAAGGAGATTTCACGGTGTATAATATATTTTGTTTTTATACTGTCTGTGTGGACATCTCCACATCCATCTCTTTCCCGCTCTCGCTTTAAAAATGTGTTTATAATATAAAATCTTTATGCTATTATAAATAGTATACTTTCATTCTTCATCCTTTTTTCAAACTTCTCTGTTGTGTTTTCGACCTCTTATCTATAACCATAACTTGTTTTACCCCAGACCTTGCTTCCTCTATAATTTTCTCCAAATCTACATAGAATGTATCTGCCTTCGTCTGACAAGGCTTTTGCTGGGTAGATATATCTGGATTATTGCTGTTTTTTCTGTTTTCTTAATTCTTTTTTTAATACTGCTATCCTCTTTGAGTAACCTTTTATTTCTTTGATGTAATTTTTTACTTTTTTATGAATGTAAAAACTTATCTCCTGTAAACCTTTCTACATTTTGTTATAACATAGTATCCCATTTTGTTTTTCTGCAATTACCTGTTTTCATTTTTCTTCCTGCTTACTGCTCTGTTTCCACAATTTTTTTATTTGATTTTAAAGTTTTTACATTTATTGAAACAATATTTAATTTTTAACATTTAGATGTTTTTAATTGTTATTTTTGTTATTAATACTGTTAAATTTGTGTGGAGGTTTTTGGTCTCTTACTCCCCTCCTTTTGTTTTTTCATCCTTTCTCTTCATTTCTCCTTTTGTTTAATTTGCAGTGCTGGCTTTGTCCTCCTTTTCTACACTATTTATTCTATGTTTTTTATCCTCATATGTGCATGAGTCACGTTTGCCTTCATTATATTTATTATTATTAATTATAAGTTTATCATATTGTAATGTCCCTTTGTTCTAGCTTCTTTTCTTAAATTGGGTAGTAATAAGTTTCATTGTTTTGGAAGTTTTTCTGTAGTCATCTTCAGTTCTTATTCTTTTTCCTTTCAAATTTCGCTTATTAGCCCATATTGACTTTTTTGTTATAAAGGAAGTGAAGTCTACTGATAATATTTGTCTGGTATGTGTTATCAGTAGATATTTTTTAAATAAAGGTATTAAAGATAAATAAGGAATTAGTTAAACTTCTAATAGTGCTTTTGAGCAATTATAAAACTGAATTGAGATTTTTAAACAAAATCAGTGTCGGCTTAATAAAGAGTGAGGTTAAGAATTAGTGTTAAAAAAATATTTAGTATAAATCCGTGGCACAAAATTTATACAACCATTGCCTTATTACTTCAGAAGCAATACTTTTGAATTATTCACGACAAAATAAATTTTCAATCGGGAACAGAAGACTAAGGAACAACTTCACTATTAAAGGTCCCTCTAGGCAAAACTTCCTGAGACTATCTGTACCTAATGAAATCATTTCCCTCGCCCTTAGACCACCTTTCACTTCATAACCTTGCTTTGAAATTGGAGAAAGAGTTGTGTCCCACGCTGTATATACACAAACGTTGATGATGTTCCTAACATCTTAGGCATCATTTTAATTCATTGATTCTCTTCCTTTCTAAGTAGATATGAATACTTGTACATTGTCCTTTGCTGTCTAGTTGTCTTTTGTCAAACGTTTTAACTTATCACTCACTAGTTTATTTCTAGTATGTTTTCTCTCTGAGTGTTATTGGCAGCCAAATAGTTATTTGTGTGTTAAAAGTGTGAGATTAAAAATTAGCGATAAAGAAAATATTTAGTACAAATTTTTGGGGCAAAATTTATTTAACTCATTTTCAGATAGTCTTTGTCTATAGAGACCCATAAATAGAGCAAACCAAGCCAAACACGAGTGAGCAAGTGCCAAAAATTTTAGATTCTATAAAACAGGAGCTCAAGAAACAGTTAACTAACATAAAACACAAAAAATGCGAAATACAGAGGAAGGAAATATCAGGACTTAAAGATAAACTGATTAAGCAAGAAAATCAAACTAAGATACTAGAAAGGGAGGTAAGGAAACTAAACATAGTAATTTATGGATTAAATACATGGGGATTTACTAATCATGTGGAGTTAGAAGAAATAATATTACATTTTCTGAGAGTGAATCTCCAGATTAAAATAACCAACACAGATTTGACTGAGTGCGAAAATAAGCAAAGATAAAGCAATAAGTCTGGTAACTATTAGCTTTGTTAACCATTCGACTAAGAGAAAATAAATTTAAGATCCCCAGAACAAGCATCTAAAATGCACCACATCCTGGAGATCCAAAAACAGCTGTTAGATTAGAAGACATTCCATTAATCATTTACATGTGGCATCAGTTGATTTTTTGTAAGTATTTCAGACCGAATCCAATGAATTTTTGCCTCATTTTTTGAGCACAGGCAAAAATTAGACTTACTGCTGTACACTGAAAACGAAAGAGCAATCAAAACAGTAGATTGCATTGAGTGAATTGGTCCCAAAAAGCCATAAAGCGTGTCGTCCGCTGGAAAGTTGATGATTTTAGTTTTCAAAAAAAGTCTTGATTGGTTACCTTGAAAAGGGAAAAATATCCTACAATCAATCGCCCAAAAATATATTGTTCTACAATAATAATGCATAGACGCATTCAAGCTATGTTGCTGAGCAAAAATGAATAATCGAAGTTTGGTATTCTGTCGCAATCACCCTGTTTGTTGATCTAGTTACTTCAGATTAGAATTTGTTCCCAAAATTCAAAACTCCTGGATTGACAAGAGTCTGGATCAAACAAAGAGATGATACAGAGAGTAAACAAATATTTTGGAAATCTTCTACAAACTGAATATGTAAGAACATTACAGCAAATCTGTTGAACTTTGATTTGAAGAGACTGTTAAAAATGTATTTTATCAAACTCAAGTTGTTTTTGATATCAACTTGTAACTCGTTAATCCATCTTTGTAAGTCTTCCCTTGCTGCTATCGGCGTTTACATTTGAAGCAAAACCTTCCACATATTTGTGGTAGATTTTCACATTTAATTTTTGATTTAATTTCCTCTCCATCGTGATGAAGAACTTTGTATTTTTTGCAAGTTTCTTGGTTTGACTCTTAACCAGCACTCCAAACTCGTCTCAAAAGTGTTCATTAGAGTTGAATTTGAATTTATCTAATTTTCTATTCTCAAAACATTTAATTATTTTTTTTAACGCGATTATACCGTTATTTCACTTTCTTTAAACTTTACAATAGGAAGAATAAAACTCTATAAGTAGAATTGATCAAGCATTTCTCACACCCCCCATACACGTTCACACAATCTTTAAGGAATATGAGATAGCAAATCCTACTCTCAGAAACTAACATTTGGGAATTAGCTGCGTCTAGTTGTAACTCTTCTACACCAGTAAAAGATTTTTGCGTGATAATATTTTTGTTTAAATTATGGCCTCAATGTAGATGTTAATATAGTAATTAGGGTTAATGAGAAGTAGAAAGTAACAAAAAATAAATCAAATTAACATTATATTTCGTATACAGAAAAATAATGAGCAAATTGTTATTGTAAACACGATAGGCCATGTTCCCCTTCCCCCCCTTCGATCTGTTATAACATGGGGAAAACCCATCTTTCCTTTTCTATAGTACAGGAATGGATCAAAACATTCTTCCTCTTTTCAAGTCGAATAAAGAAAAAGCGATAGAAAAAATACTTCGATGTATTTTAAAGAAGAAATTGTTTAAGCAGTGTCCCTCACTTTCGTTGCACTGTTGAAATCTTATTCTAAAATTCTTCTCTTTCCAACACGTGTTAAGGAATGCTCCTGATTTCTTGACGTGTTGCTTTCTATAGAGCTGTATGCGTCCTAGGGCAATGTTTTAAACCCCAATCTTGATATATTCCCATAGGAAGAAGTTACACGTTACAAGATCAGGATTGGCCAAGTAAAGTCACCTTGTTGAGAGATTAGGCAGCACCAAGAAACATTTTACACAACACTCGAAGTAAAGCTTTTGCCATGGGGGCATCTTGTTAGAATACAATGTTTTCCAACTGGAGTACATCGAGATTCGGTGCCACAATTTTCTAATCATTTCTACACAACGATTGAAAGTAACAGTAGCGCATTGACATTCCTCCTCGAAAAAGTAAGTGGCAATAACCCCAATTTTACTTACTGCAGACCATACTTTTACTGCGGTGAGATCCGTCATGGCTCTCTCATACCTTTTAACGCTCCAATAATGAATTTTTATTTTTTATTTATTGACGCGTCCCTACAAATGGAAATGCTCTTAGTTAATAAAAAAACATCACGTCATATAGCACGTTTTCCAAGATGTTTTCTCACATTTTTAAAGGATTTTGCCATCTTATATGAATGAAAACAAAGGTACTGGTGAAAAATTCCCCATATGATAACGACTAGACAAATAAATAGCAACGGCATGTTTACGCAGTGATCTCTTCAAAACCCCAAAGTGGAACGTATTATTGCATCAATGCTTTCTGCTGTTTATGAACTCTGAGGTCTTCCTCCTCGCCTTATCACTATTGAACCCATACTTCCTGAAGTACCTGAAGACAAAACAGATTTTCGATTGGGAGCGAAGGCTCGCGAGCAAGTTGAAAGCCCGTCCGAAAAGTTGTGCAACCACTAACAGAATTGCTTCAAATGTACGCTTCGGCAGCAAAATCTGTTTATTTGTTCACTCACTATGTGTTGACTATTGAGGACCCATTTAGGCAAACCTTTCTGTCCACCTGCATCTAGCAAAATTATTTCCCCAAACTCTGGACCACCCTTCACTTCATAATATTATATATGCTCAACCTTTAATGATTTCATTAGACATTATTTTAACTTATTAATTCTTTCTTTTATAAGTGAATGTTAAGATACTTGCACATTGTCCTTTGCTACCTGGCCACTTTTTCCAAAACGCTTTGACTCATCACTTACTAGTTTATTTCTGACACGTTTGCTTTCTGAATACATGTGGGCAGTCAAGTTTGTGTTAAAACTACGCTTTAGAAACTACTAATTTTGTAATGATTTAGTATTTTATAGTAATAGTTACGTTTAGCCTTAAGAATTTTTTTGACAAAACAATGAGTAGGTCTACAAAAGCTTTTCTATATTAAACGAAGTATTATTTTTTCGTACCTACCCAAGGTTGAAATTTGAATACTTTTAACATCTCTACAAAAACCTCTTCATATATAAATCCATTTTAGAACCAGAAACGAGAAACTCGAGATGTTGAAGTTCAAACAGACAATTTGGATGGCTACAGTGACCCACCAAAAAAACTGTCCGATGAAATTAAAGAAGCTGCTGAAATGGCCATGCAGAATACTGGATTTGTATATGAGAAAACATCGGGGCTGTATTATGATTACAATTCCGGATATTACTACAATGCGGTAGGTTTTTAATTTCTAGGACGTTCTTAGGAGTTAAATTTTAAGATATGTAAGTTTTTTTAGGAACTTGGCCTATATTACGATGGTAACACTGGCACATACATGACATACAACAGCGAAACACAATCGTATGACTTTCATTCACAAGTAGAAGTAGTCCCAAATGCAATGCACGAGACTGCAGAAGATCATTCTGTGGAGAAGAAGAGAAGCAAAAGAAAGAATAAAGACAAGGATAGCGCAAAAGTATGCTGCGTCTGCATTATTGTACTTGATGTGTATCAAAGGCTTCCTTGATTTGTTTCAGGTAATCACCTCTTGCTCTATGGACAATCTAATGCAGTCATTTGTGGGATTGCATATAACGCCCCTTCGTAAAGTTGCTATCGGTATGTACCGTAGTGTAACAGCATGTTCTTTCTAGGGGTGCAAGAGGGATCGACCTGCTGACGATTGTGGAACGGCCTCCGATTTAGAAGAGGGCGAATGCTCGGATAGCAGCCATTATGACGGCGCATCTGAAGATAATTCCGATGAAACGTACTCAGCCCAAGCTGGTAGTGTATTTTGAGTTTTTTAAGGAAACGCTTCTTGATTATGTCATGTAAGACATATGTTAAAACAAAAATAATCTATTGTGATGATAACAATATGTTTGGATGATTTGATACTATGCAGACAATTAAGAACTTCAAAATAACATTCACTCAATTACATTTGCAACACCTTATAAATAATTACAATATAATTAAAAGCTTACAAATTTGAATTGTTTCTGTAAGCATATTGAAAGTAGATGTGTATATAGTGTTGCTATAAATTTTGTTGCACTGTTTCATACAAATTACATGTTTGGATATTAAGTAGCTGTACTAATAAGTTTTTTTTTCCTAAAATATCACTGAGTACAAGATAACTCACAATTGGTAATCTATCTATGGATATTATTGACTGTAAGAATACTTTTACTTAGCTGGTTGATTATAAAAGTTTCAGCCCAATTTTTATAGATAGCAAAAACATTGATCGTAACAATGCTGATGTTTGTATTATTTGATAGATGGCTCTTGAGTCAGATATGATTGCAGTAAGGCGATTTGTGCGTAAAAGATATTTTTCAAAATGGAGAATGCAAAGTAACATTTGTGCCTTTGCATGTTATTAAAGTTTCAAATAACAATGACCATTGAAACTGCAACAGAAAATATTTTGGGCATTTATTTGAACCCTACTTCTCTTAGAATGAGAAAAACTGCTTCGGCAGATTTCAGAATGGTGATTTTAAACTGAATGATTGACCCCACTTTGGACAATCTTTCAGCATTGATGATGATATGTGCGTTTTAGTGAAAAATAAGCTGAAGATTATAATTAAAGAAATTGCTGAGTCTGCATTTTTCCATTTAAAAAACTTAAATTCATTTCCAAGCTTAATAAGTGAGAGTTATATTCTTTGATGAACAACACTAAATTAGGTCATGTCTCTGTGACCATGAAAAGGAGTATTTTTTGGTTCAAATCATAACGGGCGATAAAAATTGAATTCTATACAACATAAATGAAAAGGGAATCATAAACAACCAGATAAAAGTGTAGAACCTGCAGCAAAACAAGTAATATAAGCAACTCACTTTAGACTTTGCTTTTTTAAATTTCCTTTTGTTCCAGTGTCTGCAGAATAGTTTAAATAGCAAGAAATTTGGTTCTATGGAAAGTCTCAAAAACTATCTTATGGCCTAAAAATATATATACACAATTTCTACAAAGAAGAAATCCACATGGTTGTTAAGGTTGAAAAGCCATTATAGAATATGATGGCGACTATATAATTTACAAATAAAACTTTTGAAAACGTAACCACCTGTCCATTTAATATGTCCAAATGGAAACAAATTTCAAATTTTTGCCATTATGATTACATAGACCAGAATAATGTTAACATTTGATCTAATTTACCAGCGCCAGATATTTATATTTATATTATACAACCTTTTTTTCGTCACTTTGTTATCATATCTTTCAAATTCTCTTTTCTATTGGATCTGAGAATTCTGCAAACCCCTGTTGTTATATAGTGAGTGCCTTAGTTAATAGAAGTATAAAAATTATCTGTGAATATAGTTCATCATCTTTATCAAAGACGTCTTCCATGAATTTAGGCTATTTGATGCTGAGCCCATTTCAGTGTTTTAACTTTCAGTACTATCCCATTTGACTTACAATTCATAAACACCACATTTGTACTTTTTATTTTTGATACACTAGCACAACAGATTATGACGTCAAAGTACAATGGACTTTATTATACACAAACTTCTATTGCAACATAATTCTTTTGCACGTTTTATTAACAATGGTTTAATACTGGCTTTATTTTGTAAAAACTGTCGAGCAAAATATAGGAAACATAAAATCAATTGAAATCAACTGCAGCTCATAATTCAACTGAAAAATGACATTCTATATAGAAGATGAGCATTCCAATAATACTCAATAGTTTCCATAGCACTAACAGATAGATATCTATACTTACTATATTTACTTGTGTGTGCTATGAAAGTGAAAGGCATAATACTCGATAATCCATAGCTATGTATGAAAGTGCTACTTTTTTTAGAAAACTAAACACATTACTTGGGCAATAACTTGTTTTAAAAACGAGGAATATCAAAAATTTATAATTCTATATTTTACTAATTAATAAAGTAATTTACAGGTTGTGACATCTAGGGTTGAATTTAGGAGGCTCCCTGTAGCAGTTAATATGTAAACATGTTTAGTTGGATATGTAATAAAACATTTCAAACACTGTTTCTACAAAGGCACTGTATGATTGAAAGTATTAATTGTAGTAATATATAAACACAAAAAGAAAATTAATAAAACTTAAAATATAACATATTATGTCTGGTCAGGGAGAGAGCTAATCCCAGCTCTGGGGAAACAAGATTTTTACAAGGCCTCCAAATTATTTTTTCTTATATCTTTACATGTTACTAATATTAAAATAATTGTTAAACAATGTTCTAAAAATCATATAATAAACCAATTTAAATTGTTACTGCTTTAAACTATCCTGCATGCGAATGCGCAGGTGATGAACATGTGATGTTTACCCCAAAAACGATAAGCCAATGTTCATATAATGAAAACAGTTTGTAAAACAGCGATGTAACCTGGCAGCATGTGAGAGTAGACTATAATGCGTATGCATGCGTAAATGGGGATAATTTGCATCCGTGAATGTATCAAATTCTGTGTGAAGCTAGAACATTTGTTTGCAAAACTGTAAAAAATTTAGTAAGTGCAGTACAAATAAAGGCATGATACAAACAATTCAGATATAATGACAATCTGTTATGTGATCCATGTTTTGAAAGACCAATAACAAATAGATCATAAAAATATATTGAACTCGAAGGGTCTACAACCGATAAGGATTGGATATGGACAGTCCTAGAACCATAAGATGAGTTAGATATTTCAAAATCTAAAGCATGTAAAATTTTGACAATATTACGGTATGAACCAAACTTCTCAAGAAGATCAAAAGCAGATCATAACTAGTTGCAACTTGAAAACAGTACCTTAGTTGATCAATAGAAATTCTTCATTTATCACTTACGAAAAAGTGGATGAAATCTCAAGGTGTTTACTTTGAAGGCGACTGAATCTGTGCACAATATTTCTTAGCTCTTGTATCATTTTATACTAAGCCTGTAGATTTTTGTTATTGTAATTGTAATTTTTTATATTATATGCTTTGATACTTTTCAAAACAGAACATTTTGCCTTGACTATCATTTCAACTTTCATTCTTTTGTGGAAATGTAAGAAAACATGATGCAATTTTGTATTAATACCGACCAGCATAGAATCAAATTGTATGCTCATGGGGAACTTAAAATTTTTTTAATATAAATAACGATATATTGGAGGTTTCCAGGACCTCTAGAAATCACGGGCGTGGGGAATTCTACCCCTCTCTCTCTTCTCTCTCGACAGATTTATGCCTAATAACTATTCATTGTTTTTAGTTTGTGTGGACAAAGATATGTCAATATATTACTCATCTCAGTGTAAGACAAAAGTTGTTTTCTTCAATACAAGAAGTATGTAGAGAAGAATTTAAAGATCTCTGGAAAATGCAGAGGTTCCTCACTGAAATGCAGTATTTAATAACACAAAGGTTTTAAGAAATTGGTAATAGCTGCATTTAGTTCAACAGATCATCCAATGGTGGTCACAATTCAACATACCAAAAAATACAACACGTAATGAACAAACTAGAGAAATTCGATTTCCATATGTATCTGACATGCATCATCTTAAAGAAGATCATGAGGTCGATATAGAGCCGTAGTGGCTTAGTGGATAGATCGCTAGACTACGAAACCAAGAGTTGCGGGTTTGAATACCGCTCTCGCCAATTCAATCACTGGCATTTTTACGGCCCAGCTTGAGTCAGGCTGCAATAAATGAGTACCTGGAGGTCAAACTCTGGGGTAATAATAGGCAGTCGATACGTAGCGCTAGCCACGTTACTACCCTTGTGTACCGTAGGCTCTAGATTGTAGCAGATCTATCCTGTTACAACCCCAAAGGGCCTTCAAGGCCTGTTACGGGGAACTATTATTATTATTATTATGAGGTCGATATTCTTAATAAACTTTGTTTAGAAATGAGCGATGATTCCATGTCTGGGTTCATCAACAACTGAAATACACATCATCATTCACACACTTTGGCTATTGATAAAAGTATGATATGCTTCTAGAATGAACCAAAGAACTGCACTAGCACTATATTTAGAGAGTTGACTAAGAATTTTTAAAGTACAGTTATTTGGGCTTATTTTTATACACATTAGCAAATATTCAAAGTCTTTCATAGTATGATATATTTTTCCAAATATTGTGAAAAATCAGACCTTTTAACACCTGCACAAACTTTCAAGTAGTTTCTGACTTCAGCTTTTTGAAACCTCACATTGTCTTCTATTTCAGAAACAACGTGCAATGAAAACCAAAATGAGACACTAAACTGTGGATATCGAGAATATGTACAACCCTTAATATGCACTTTTCTATTAATTTTATTGAAAGAACCTTGCACTAAACTTTAAGGACTGTTTATCAACATCTACCTGTTTCTAAAATGGTGTTTGGTTAAAAACCTAACCAACATTGAACCAAACACCGAGACCTGGTCGTTCTGTTAATAGAAACTCTGAATATGGTCAACATTTATATACACCCTTTGTTCTGTTTATTGCTCATCTAAATACACATTTTTTGCAACTATATAGTAATCACAGAATTAATAACCAATATTTAAACTAAAACTGCAAATATAATTGGTTGTCTTTTACAGACATTGCCAAGGGCTGGCCGCCTTGCATGCGCATCATCGTAAAGAGCACTGAAGTCACCAAGTTGAAGGAGGGCACTTTGTTCATCATAACTTATGAGGGCGGGTCATTGGGAAGAGAAGGCAGCCATGCTATCTTGATATCTGACATTAACATCAGCAAGCATCACTTAAAATTTACGTTCAATAAAGAGAACAGTCAATATTTTGTCACTGACTTGGGCTCGAGGAACGGAACGCTCTTAAATGGGAAACGCCTGTCGGCCGCCAAGCAGGAAAGCGATCCCTGTGAGGTTGCTCATGGCAGCCAGCTGCAGGTTGGCTCCACGGTCTTACTTTGCCATATCCATTCGGGCAATGAAACCTGCGGTCACTGCGAGCCTGGCTTGTTGCAAACAAATCAAGGTATGTAAAATTTGAAAAATTCTTTGTATAAAAAATTTACTTTTAAAATAATTAAAATTATAAAGTATATACTTTTTTATTACTGTTATGCTTTAATTTTATTAGTATGCAGTATTGTAATGATATACATGTACAAGGCTGCATTAGAAAATTCTGTTTTTTTTTTTGTTAAATGTAAATGTGATATGAATGGATTTTAATGAATCACTTTTCTGGTTTATGTAGGTGTATTTTAGAGTCTTGTAGAAGTTGTTGAATCTGCGTGAGATGCTATTATAACTGTATCATCTGCAATAGTGGCAATGCCAATGTGATTTAGGAGTCTCAATATTTAACAGTAGGATATCTTAGAATCAAATAGTAATTGTAAGATAAATGGAGTTTTATTTTGAAGAGGATGCTGGTGTGTCGCATTTTATCAAGTACTTGTGGGCTGTCCAAAACAGACAGCTGAGCAGTATCTTCTAGTCATTAGATCATGATAATATGATGGACTTGTATTGTTAAACATGAGAATTAATTCTTTTTATCCATTATTATTTGAATTGTTGATACTACTGGTAATATGCTAAAGGTCGAAGATACCTAAGTCTATCTTTTTTGGTATTGGTCTATCTGGTTTTGGTATTGGCATAATTTCAGCTATTTCACAAGGAAGGAAAGTATTCAGTTCATAGGATTGAATTAAAGATCTTGGTAATTATTTGTAAGCCAGTGTTTAATAATTTCATTCTCTGGATAATGGTGAAACAACTGATATAAAATATGCTGCAGGAGTGCTAGGCTTTTCAGTGTGACTTGTCCATTGATTTGCACATTTTCTGGGATCTTTTAATTTTCCTTTTTTTTTTCTTCAAAGTGAATAATAAGTAGTTGCTGTGGACTTTAAGTTCTTGAAATATCGTTGCATATTGCGATTCCTGTATTAATTTAGTAGATATTTTAATTTTATTGTGGCCTTATATCTAGTTTTATCATTAACATGGTGAGTTTGCTTCTATTTTTCCATAATTATGGTTCTGTTATAGGTGCAGAATTTCATGCTATATCTGTTATGGTTTTTAGTGTTGAACAGATAATTTTCCAGAGACAATCTCTTTAAATTGATCTTAGCTGGTTTTTCTACTAATTAATATAAATTTCTTTATTGTTTTTGAAATGATTAAGAGCAAAGCCTTTTAATGTTAAAATTCAAGGAGATTGGATGTTCTGTTTGACTCTATTCACTAGTTTACCAGTAAACAGGTATCATATGTTTATATTGTCTAAGGAAGTGTTTTTCAACCTGTGAGTCGTGATCCCCAGGGGGGTCGCAAAGCCTTATTTGAGGGGTCACGGGTAAAAGAAAAAGACAAGTGTCTATAGGTCCTACACCAACATATGATCTAGAATTTTTCACGTTACGCGCTTTAAAATTGTTTAAGTACAGCAAGATGGAGCTATAGTTCACACAAAATGATCGATTATGGAATTGTTACATTTTTGGGGAACGACTATTTTTAAAGCGAGTAGAAATTAAATACCTGTTCTCCTAATATCTGAATTTTACTTATGACAATGTTTTTCAACCTGTGGGTCACGACCCCAGGGGTTGCAAATCCTTACTCAAGGGGTCGTGGGTAAAAAAAGACAAGTGTCTATAGGTCCTACAAAAAAAAAACTACAATTTCAGTAAGAAGGCTGTGCTTATTTATTTTTTAATAATTTGTCAAAACGTGGCTCTATTTTTGAGACACAAATAACCAAATCATTTTCTAATTGAAGCCTATTTCTTCTTTTAGTTTTTTCACCATTGAAGAAAAAGTTAGTTCACATAGGTAGGATGTGACGAATGGCACTAATAATTTTATAGCCTCTCTTGTCAGCTCTGGATATTCTTGTTTTCTCTTCATACAGAAGACATCAATGCTATGCGAATGAAATTCCATTTTAAAATTGCTGTCAGCAACTAAATCTATAAAATTTTCTTTCATCTTCGTAGTTAGATCAACCAGTTATACTGACATATCCAAGAAGAGATTTAGTATCTATGCCCATTGTCAGCTTCAGAGTCCAGTTCTGGAAAGTAAGTTGATAGTTTCTGTTCCAAATTATGCAAGCTCTGTACCATGCAAGGAATGTGAGAACTTACTTCAACGATTGGTCCGTTGCAGTTTCTTCAACAATCTCCTGAACACAAGGGAAAGACTCATATACATTTTTTTTGCAAAAATGTTGACTATAAACGAAATTTTGCGAGGAATCCTCTGATTTTATCCTTAGCTGTTAGAATGTTTTCTTCTTTCCCTTAGAGGCTCTTGTTTAAAATATTCAGGTGGTTAAAAAGATTAGCCAGAAATGCTAATTTTAAGAGCCAAACAGGGTCACACAAATAATTCGCATATTTACATATGCCAAAAGGGTTGTTTGCTAGTGATTTTGAAACTGATTGGTCAACCCATGAATTTGCTTTTAAATCTATAAACTAGGGGGCTCTCAAATTTGGGAGCCTGCTTCGCCACTTCGCTATGCATTGCAAGCTTTGCAGGTTTATTATTTCTTCATTGTATTCCCCTATTGATAAATATATTTACATTATTATTTCCCATTCTTGCATTTAAGTCTCCTATAATTATCTCTTTTCTCTATCAATATGTCTTGTCAAGTATTATAAAATTTTTCTCTTCTATCTTTGCGTCTTTATTTGAATTGTAAACAACAGTAAGATTTATTTTCTCTTCAATCTTTGTGTATTAGCCACACTATGCTTTTCATATAATTTTTTATTTCTTTATTTGTTTTTCTTAATATATTTCTTCTTATGTCCTTATCTTTAATTTCTTTTGCACTTTTAATTCTTTTTTACCATTGGTAATAAAGTTTGATTATTTATATTTCTTAATTTCTTCTTATCTTTATATTCTGTAATTCTGTTTGGTACGTTTTATTTTCTGATTTCTTTGCTATTTTTTTTATCAGAATTAAGGTGTTATTCCCACCTAATGCCTCAAAAAAAGGCTTTTTTCATGATTTTTTTTCAAAGGCATTTGAGAAGAAAAGGTATACAAATAATATATTAGTGGATTAAACTACTCTTGAGGTGCAGAAAAAATTTTATTGGCACTTTTTTACAAAATGGCTGCTATAGAGTGGTAAACACAAATCACTATTTTAAAAAGGCTTCCCGATGCCGGCAGTAGAAGTCTCCTCCAACACAATCTAGAAGCAAAAAAAAATTTTTTATCTACATGAGTTTTGTTAATGAAGTATACATGATTATAATTTTAGAATTGTTTTAACAAAAAATCGTGTTTTCGACGAAAAAAAAGAAATTGTTTATGACTTTTTTACTGTTGAACAATCGCTAAAATCGTATGTACTTCACTAGATAATCAAATAATGAAGCTACAGTTCACATTTCAAGTCAATCGGATGAAAACTCATTGATTTTGAAAACACGATTTCGAGAAAAACGCGTTTAAAGTTTGAAAACGCTATAAATTTCCAAAATCGTATAAATATGGTCCATATCATTTTTTTTTACCTTCACTCTGCTATTCCTGCACCATATAATTGTCCTTCTAGGGCCGTATTTTGCTCCTCTTGGTCTTTTGTGGTCGATGTAATGCTGCGTCGCGCCTCTTTCGCAATATGAGAAATCGAGTGCTCAGCGGCTTTGATGCGATTGGCGTCTGTTTCCGTGCAAAAATTATGCATGTTTGGTCTAACAGTCAATCCTAGTGCATCATACACAGCAAACATACTTGATAAGCCGTAATTACAGCTACAGCAGTTGCAATATCAAGCACAGTTTTGCCGCTTGACACAGCCTTTGGTGCGATCGACCACAAGACTGCGTTGAATGACTCATTGTTATTTTAAATATATCCACCCAAGCAGCGTAAAAGAAGAATCGTCGGAGGTAAGTTCTTCGTAAATCGGTTTGACTGCATTAAAAACATCTTCATGTGTTGGAATCTTATGCTCGTATGTAGAAAGAGTACCAAGCGCTTTACTACGCTGCCAAGTACACTAAGAGTCAGCTCCGACGGGACACTTACCGTGTTGCGTATTTCGTTCGTTGATAATTTATGATATAAGGTCGCCCAAATATCATTCCGCATTTGCTCAATGGAATCGGGATTCCTTCTAATAGCAAACCCGTAAAAAATTGTAAGGCCATCGGTAAGTTTTCCTGTCAATTTCCCTCGACCGCCAAGACCTTTGGTATGTTCTTTACGTTGCGCAGACGATTTCCCATACACTTGTGTACGTGCCCGATGCACTCTTTTTTCTCAACTACATCTTCATATGGCCTTGCGTCAATACCTTTATAGGTTTTTGAGTCGCCGTCACCTATATATTTCATGTACTTGTTATTATGAAGATCTTCAAAGCGCTTGAACACTTCGATAACTACATCGACCTCCATTTTCCCTGCAAATCCTTGATGGTTGGCATCACACTGCATGCTGTGTGAAATATATACCCCTTCGTATTCGGCAGTGCCTTCTTTTTTCCCCAATATTCACACACTTTACAGTATTTTGATTTGACACACACATCCAACACCTTGCCAGTATGCCAACCAATCAAAGTTACCAAACCGAAGAGAGGCGAGAAACCTCTCTTTCGCCAAGATCCATCGCCTGACACCGTAAGCCCGTCACTTTCGTTGCGGTCAATAGAAAGTTCTTTCTCTTTTTAGAGATTCAAAAAAGCGAGCATCGCTAAAATGGGCAAAAATTGTGGTTTTGAAGCATCAAAGTTGCTTCGAAAAATTTTTAATTCAGGTCACTACCTGGGCATTGCAGATTTTGATTCTAAAGATATTTTGGCATGATTTAAGCTAATAAAATAAAATCGAAAAAAAAATTTGGTGGGAATAACCCCTTATCTTTGTTCGCCTTTTCTGGTTGTTATTTGTTGTAAACTCTTTTTCTCTCTCCATATATGTCTTTATTTATATTTATTTAATATTTAATTACACAATTCATATTATTTATTTCAGTATTTTAAAAGCCAACCTCGCCCCTTTTTAATTTGCTCGATTATTGCTCTTCGCTTGAATTCACAGGTCTTGCACTCAATCTTTCTACACGCGCGACCACCATATAATGCAAAAAGCGAAATTTTACATTGTGTGTATTTTTAAAATACAGTTGATGTAACTTTTATTAAATGTTTAATCTTATAATAACTATATTATGTACACTGTCACACTTTTATTGATCATAATTTCGAAGTTACTTGAGTTCAACTACGGAGTTAAAAATCACGAACACTTTCTCACTTTTCAGGGGCAAACTTCCTCGTTAAAGTTTAATATAAAAATGTCTTTCTTGGCGCTACCAGCACTGTCTACAACGGGTCTGTTGTGTTTATTAAAAATTGGACTTGATACGTAAATCTACGCCATAGACGCCTATGAATGTAAACGGAACGTGGAGCGGGTAAACTTCAGCACCAAATTGAGAATATCCTAAAGCCATTCTCCTACAATCAGCTCTAAAAATGTTTAATTTGAAATACGCTAAATATATATAATATAATCCCATTACTTTTTCAGATACTAAGGAAAATAGCGTGAAGCTCAACAAAAACGAGCAGCACAAAAATGAATTGCGCAACCTGCGTAAGAAGTTTGGTATAAGTTCTTATGATGGCAATGCTCAACTGGCAGCAGGATACACTGACAGGGCGCAAACCAGGCGACAAACTGTGGGAAGCCAAAATGACCATGAGAAAACCCAAGTTGCGTCTATAGATCAGTAAGTACCAGAGATATGATTGTTCATTTTAGTGTGGAAAATTACATCTTATCACACCAACAAATTTTAAATTTTTGTTCAATCGTCTTTGTAATGATTTTGTCGACGAGTTTATTTGTGTTTAAATTTTGATGAGTATTTCATAATTGGGTAAGTATTCAATATTTTTTCTGACCATTGGCTATCTGCAATGCCTCTTACAGAAACATTCTTAATAAAGGTTCTTTTTGGCGCACTTACGGGCACTGCAGCCTCAAGGGCTTATTGTGCCCACTAACATGCACTTAATGCTAGAACATTCACACACACCCATGGCTTGAGCTTAGACTCAAACTCGCCCATGCCAGCTCAATGACAGAGGCAACTGCTTTAACCTGCTGAGCCACCGCGTCCCCTTAATAAAGGTTATTAGAGTAACTTTTCAATTAACAAAAGCATTAAATTTGTCAGCAACATCAAGAAACATTAATCAAGTGTGGGATGAGGATACTTGCAATGAATAAACAATACAACTTTGGTATCAAAATGCTAAGGAAAGAAAATTTTAGTTAGAAAATAAAGCTCGAGGATGGCCAACTCCTAACACTGATAAAGACGTATTGCAGGCAGGAGTTTAACAAAATCTATTTATTACTATTTTGTGTCGTAGAGACTTTCAATGTATTCAAAACGACCATAAGTAGTCATATTCATGATATTAAAAAACGCAATAAAATGCACAGACTGAAGTTGACGTCTTGCTATTTAGACATAACCATGATTTTTTTCTGGACTGAATTGTAATTTGTGACGAAAAGGGGATTCTATATGATAATCATAAATGTAGACTAGTGGTTGAATTGCGAAGAAGCCCCCAGATGACGTATAAGAACAAGGCTTCATCCCATCAAGGTCATGGTGACTATGATGCTCTAATGAAGGCATTATCTACTACTTTTCCTTGTAATCTGGTGAAACAAAATTACAGCAAAATTTTATTACAGAAAATTGGTCATTATGCATGAAAGTTACTTTTAAAACAATCATATCTGATGATGAGATGCTGGAAAAATTAATAGAATGGAGCTATGAAATTTTCTCTCGCCTACCCCATTTACCAATAGATTTTTACCTTTTACAAAATAACTGTATGGAAAATCAACACTGTGCTAAATGAGAGACTATTATTTCTGCCTTTGAAGACCTTCTTAGCAACAAAAATTCAGATTTTTTACAAATGGAATTTTACGCTACTAAATGTTGGCCACAAACTATTAATGTCAATAGTGATTTTTTTAAATTTATTTAACTGCAGATTTACAACTAGCCAAGTGGCTAACAAGCAAATGTAATCTTAGGTAATACATTGGCATGAGGGGGGAAAACTGCCCAATGGTGGACTCTGGATATTACATAATACTAGTTGGTGTGGTCCAAAATTTTTCATGTATTTAAACGTCCAGTGAAATTTGTATTGTGCAATAGATTAAGCACTAACATATTTGAGTGAGAATAAATTATGTTCACATAGTTGTGTACCTGTTGATTTTGTCATTCTGTATTTGCTACAGTGGGGAGTTTTGTTTTGGAACCTTTGTAGGACTGCAATGTTTGGGGTGATTATTTTTTAAAATACTTTTTGGTTGAAAATTTAAGCTCTTATTTTTACTCTACGAAATTTGAAATTTCATGTGAAGCTATGTGATACATAGAAAAATCTGGTATGAACATCACACTTTCTTTATCCTATTATTTGGGTAATTCTGGCAAAAATCCTGGGCTTCAATTTTTTTTCGAGTTCCTATTTTACCAACTTTAACTTTAAATTCATCTTTATCTCCTGATAACAAATCATTTTTATTCTCATGATTTTTTTGTATCTTCAACCGTTTAGATTTGCGACCGCTTTACGACCGATTTTGCGACCTTGCGACCAAACGGTTCGGCCGATTTTTACCAAAAGCAACACCCCCACCTACAAGTAACTTGCGCACCAAATTTCAAGTCTCTAGCTCGTACGGTTCTCGAGATATCATGTTCACTGACAGACAGGCGCGCGCGCGCGAACCAAAGGCCCGAACCAATTTTTTGATGTGGTATTCATCCAGAAATGTGAAAAACTGGGTAGATCAAATTTCCGCCGATTACATTACTTTCCTTATTATATTTTCCTTATTTATATTTTAAATGGTAAACAAAATGTATGTTACAACTATTAATAACAATTTCGCAATATAAGCTAGAACATCAAACAATAAAAAATGAAAATGATATTTCAATATCATTATATATATATTTATATATATATATATATATATATATATATATATATATATATATATAACAGTTGGGCTGAAAAGTTCGTAGGCTGCAAGGCGCTAGTAGTATTAAATCCATGTGCTTATTATATTAACCCTAAACCTTCAAAAGACATCGTGTATTACAATTTGACAACTGTCGGACTATTAGTTTAGGAGATATCGTATTTTGAGTGAAGCAACTATTGTTAATTTTAAAAAATGGATAAAAGGAATTTCAGTATTAATAAAACACTGTTTTTGGCAAAAAAATACCGTTGAAACCAAGGCTTGGCTTGATAAGCATTATTTAGACTGTGCACCAGGAAAATCAACCGTTGAAAAGTGGTTTTCCAAGTTTAAACGAGGCGAGATGAGCACTGATGACGATGCACGCAGTGGACGCCCGAAAAGAGGCTGTAACGGACGAAAACATAAAAAAGTTTACAAAATGATTATGAATGACCGTAAATTGAAGTTAAGCGAGATAGCTGAGACTCTGAAGATATCAAAATACAGTGTTGGACATATCTTGCATGAATATTTGGACATGCAAAAACTGTGTGCAAAGTGAGTGCCGCGAGCTCACAATCCAGCAAAAGTTTCAACGTGTCGTTGATTCAGAACAATGTTCAGCGATATTCAACCGTAATAATAACGAATTTTTCCGTCGATATATGACAATGGATGAAACATGGCTTCATCACTACACTCCAGAGTCAAATCGACAGTCAGCCGAGTGGACTGCACGCGATGAACCGAATCCAAAGAGTGGAAAGACGCAATAATCGGCTAGCAAGGTTTATGGCATCAGTATTTATTGATCACCTTGAAAAGGGCCAGACCATCAATAGCGTTATTACAAAGCGTTGTTGGAGCGTTTGAAGGACGAAATCACGAAAAACGGCCCCATTTGAAGAAGAAAAGTGCTGTTTTCAAGACAATGCAACGTCCAAGAAATTTGTATTGTGCAATAGCAAATCTAACATAATTTGAGTGAGAATAAATTCCGTTCACATAGTTGTGTACCTGTTGATTTGTCATTCTGTATTTGCTACAGTGGGAAGTTTTGTTTTGGAACCTTTAGGATGAAGTTTGGGGTGATTATTTCAAACAAACTTTTTTGAGGTAAGCTATTTTATTTAAATGTAAAAAATTTGTATGATCTATAATCTGATGCCCTCGAAGGCAATTATATTGAATAATAATCCAATTTGGTATCAAAAATAATTTTTTCTATGTTAGCCTACGAACTTTTCAGCTCAACTGTTATATATATTATATTATATATAATATATATTATATATTATATATTATATCAAATCATATCAACTATATATATATATACCTATATATATATATATATAGATTATATATGTTCGATATATATATATATATATATATATAAACACTAATGAGGGTCTAAAATGGGTCAGTGTATACCTGACTACTGAAATATCCGCACTTTTTTAAACCAGCCAACAACGGACAGTTATTTAAAATGAGCGGGAATTTTTGACAGTTTTATTACTATATGTATTCGCTGAATGCATTATAAGTACAGTATTATTCTGAGTTAATGGTTTATTATGCATGGAAAAATAATTATCTTTAGGTGTTTGTAATAATAATACATTTCTTAGTCATATTTTTGAAAACCCCCAATTAAATTAAATTACAGTAGTCTTAGACAATATTATGAAATTTAATAGCATTTTTTTTATAAATTCTTATGTGATAGAGAAATCAGCATTAATATAAGAAGAGGCACAGAACTATAAGTCACCAAAAAAGAACTTTAAAACCCAATTATATATAGTTCATATCATATACGAATACATTTTTTAAAAATAGTCTTTATGACTAAAACATTACCTTCCCTATATATAGAAGGCTCAGGTTAGTTTGATATTCATTGTTACTTTGAGATAGTTGGCCTCATACTTTGAGGAAAGTTTGGTTTGAAAATTGTAACTAGACTTGCATTCTCTTCCTGCATGTGTAAGAATCCATAAAGTTTTAGCCAAAGATGGCACTCATGGCTAAGTAGTACTTATCAAGAAGATAGATGGCACCTACTCTGAAACAGCAGAAAAAAGTTTGGCTTATCTATTGGAAAAACACTTCTCTATGTCAGTAAGAATATCAGAGAAACAAAAAACTCCAAAGCTCCGGGAGACTTGGTACAAACCAACTCGAGTAGACTGTAGAAAAGCGACAGAAATAGCTCGTCCAGACAAATCAGATGGGCGCTAGGAAGTTTTCTTCCCTACAAATCACCTGGCGTAGATGAAGTCCTACCTGTTCTGCTGCAGAAGGGTCAGGAATTTTTAATGCCATTTTTAGTGAGGATCTTCAGAGCTTATATGGCCTGGAGGATCATCCCCCAAACATGGCGCAAGTTGAGAGTCGTATATATACTCAAAGTAGGCTAAAGTATGGATCTCTCACCAAGCTCTTATAGAGCGATCACTCTCACGTCTTTTATGCAAAAGACTCTTGAAAAACTGGTAGGTAACTACGTTAGAAGCACAACACTGAGAAGGTCTCCACTTACCAATACGCGTACCAAGCAGGGAAGTCAACAGACCTCGCATTGGATGACCTAAACAGACTTTTGTCGAGGGCCATACAAGACAAGGAGATAACCTTAGCCCTGTTCCGGGACGTGGAGGGAGCATTCAACAATGTCTCCATTGGGTCCCTAATCAAATCACTTAAGGCGAATGGAATATCCAACTCTCTATGCCAATGGATTGCAGAAATCCTAAGGAAAATAATTATTATATCTACCCTAGGCAAACCAAATATTGAGAACAACCAGAGGTTGCCCTCAAGGAGGAGTTCTCTTCCCATTGTAGTGTGCATAGTCCTTATGAATGCACTACTTAAGCTGTCCACAGAGGGCTTTCATTGCCTAGGATATGCAGATGATTTCATAGCGGTTATGAAAGGGCTATGCAGGTACTATTGTGGAAAGATCGCAATCTGCCCTTTATATTACGATCAAATGATACACAAAGGAAAGACTCAAATTTGTGTCACCAAAAAGAAAGTGTGAGAAGGGATAAAACCCATTGTGTTGAATGGCATGGAAATCCCTTTTTCTCCAGAGGTTAAATATTTGGGAATAATCTTCGATCAAAAGCTCACCTGGAATAACATTTAGATGGTCACACAGGGAGCCAAAGTAGCACTGGGAAGGTGCAAAAGGCTATGTGGTAAGAGCTGAGGATTAAACTCCAGGATGACTATGTTTATACACAAGAGTTGTAAGACCTATGATAACTTATGGGTATGTGGTATAATGGATGAAAATACTACAGACAAAGGTGGAGGAGCTCCTTTGAGGCGTTCAAAAGCATGCTTGCTTTAGCGTCACAGAAGTTATCAAAACGGTGCCAACTGTTCTCTTAAAAGTATTACTAAACATGCCACCACTTCATATATTTATCCAAAGATCCATTAAGAATGGATACTCAATAGAACTCAAGAAAGATAGAATAGTACCGGCACTTGAGACAATTGAAGAAATTTATACAAGGACCGTCACAAAAATTTACAGAAGGCCGCCTACGAGCAAACAGACCCAAACTTAGGATCATGTTGACTTGCTTACCGGACGCTGTTGTCTTAGGAGGCATTTAAAATCTCCTAAGAGCAACATATAGCAGCCTATGCAGATTTTGCTAAGAAGAGTAGGAGACTGCAGACACATTTTGTGCTACTGTGAAGGTAAAGAAAACCCAAGGTCAGAAAGCTATATAAAAGGCCTCTCTCTAGACTCTGGGGGCTAGTCAAAAGCCTAGGCCTAGAGAGGGGTGCACAGTGGACCCTAAGAGTCACAGTACTGAAGGTCGTTAAGCCCACCCCATTCTATATCTATTTATCTACAATCTCTTTTATTAGAATAGAGCTGCTCTAAGTCAATTATTGTATCAATCATTTTATTATTGGAAATGGAGTAAATAAACTGACTATTTTTTCCAAATTGAGCTAGTACTATGGTAGACAAGGTAAGTATTTCCTGAATGTAGATATTTGAAAAAAGATTCAAGAACAATACAAATCTTTATTGTACTATTACTCTAATAACCTTATGCTGCCGAGCTTGAAGCTGCATCATTTGTCACCTACAAAAGATCTGAATCATCAGTAAGTTACATATTGAAGACATCTTGTTAAGGCTCTTAGATACTTTTAGAAAAACAGCACTGATAACTCCTTTGTTAATAAAACTATTAATAATGTGTTCTATCATCTGAAGTACTGGTGGATGAGTTCTGGATCAAACATTTTTTTATTTGTTACCATCTCTAATATTGAAAGCATTGTCTAGTTTATTAATACTTTTAAAAGAACACACTTATCTTTTCTAATGTATACATTATATCAGTGAATACCTTGACTTTGTGGACTGTTATATGCATAACTACACTGCTTTCTAAAGCAGGCCTTCATATATTGAAAAACAATAGTCTTGACCGCTGTAGTGATTTTGTTATACTTTTGCAGTAATTACTATGGGAATGAGTTACTTTAAACTACCTGAAATAATGATTAAGTAATATTTGAATGCAATTAATTGTCTTAATATTATTGCAGATCAATAGGGTCAGAAAACAAAGGGTTTAAACTTCTCTCAAAGATGGGTTGGTCAGAAGGTCAGTCTTTGGGAAAAGAAGGAACTGGAGTGTTAAAACCTGTAAGTATCTTATATATCTGTTTTTATGTCCATTTGCATATGCGTATTTACTATTTCATTGTTAATCATTATATATGAATTAAGAACATGTATTGGTGCCAGTCTCTTTAACTAAAAGTTAATTTTTGCATCAATAAAAGTTACATCATTCTAGACATATTACAGTGTCTTTAGAATTGCTTTAAAGAAATCATCGATATTCTAATGTAAGTGACATTTATGTACTCACAAAATAAAATTGTAAATACTACAGCTATTTTTTTTCTAGGTGGAATTAACCTCTGCAGTGGGAACTGCAGGGATTGGTTATGTTGGACCTGAAGCGCCTGTAACCACTCAATCTATCATATCCAAGCAAAAAGCTAACATCTGGGAGCAGGCACAAAAACGCTACGAGAAACTGCCCTCTTCACCATCACTAATATTTGATGATGTAGATTAATCGTTACTTATAACATTTACATTATGTATGACTGATGATTAATTTGTTTTAAACGATGTAAATTGCGCATAAATACATTTTTTATGCCACTAGTATTATTTTTTCATAACAAATATGCGGTTGGCATGTATGTTACAGTCTTGGTAATACTTAATACAGAGAACTGTACAGATTAAAGCAAAGGAGGAACAGTAGAATTGTTTGTTGTCTTGTTTATTAAGCTAAACTAGTTTCCATGTAAAGGGGAGTGTTACAGAGCATGGATTGTCCACGTTGCAAAAATAAAGAATGAGAAATTAATTTCCCCTTAATCTCTAGGTGACCAAAAGACCACAAAGAATATTATAAACCCTATTAAACTACTTGAAGCAAAACAAATGCAGATCAGCACTTAATATAATATAAACAATCATTTTTATATTTTAAAAATAATTCAAAGAAATTGGAAATATTAGTCAAAAACTATTAGATCATATAAAACAACTAGATATATACCAAGGAATTATCTTGAATTTAAGTTTACCTTGAGAGAATGAGTTTTCAAATTGTGTAAAACAAGTCATGTATACAGAAGATAGCGGAAAGGACCAAAAACGTTACGGAACGCTGGAGTTTATGATGAGCTCAAACTGCACTTGAGAGAAGATATTTGCAGCCAACGATCATGTGGTTCATTCTCCATATGCTCTCTCAATTTCAGCGGACAAGGCGCTTTTCCAACGAGGAATTTGATCACAATGCGTTGTTCCACGCTCCGCAATACCTTTTGTTGGCTCATCATTCTAGCAACTCCCAAACAGGACTGAACAGGTTCTAACCTGAGCAGGAGGGAGGATGGAGGTTGCTGCTACACAAATCATTCCCGGTCATATTTGAATCACCCTGTAGTTATTGAAAAAACATTGCACTAGACAAACAAGATAAAGAACTAGAAACGTACAAGACGAGACTTTGTATAATCGGCTTACTCATTGATTATGTGACACTAAGAGACGCACAAAACAAAAAATTTAAGCAATATATCACTAAACTTTCACCTTATGACCACCCTATATGGAAAAAATTAAAACGACCAAACTGCAGCAATCCCTCCCAATTAGAAAATTGGATGGTAATTGGGCTAGATCGGGCAAGGAAAAAACAGATGAACTTGCAGTTCACCTCTAAAACGTTTTTATGACACCATCACATTAGCCTAACGATGATATTGAAGCGTTCTTCAACGCTTCTTGCCAACTTGCACTTTCTCTGAAAGAGTTTTCTCCAACTGAAGTCTGGAACTAAATACGACTTAGCAATTTTTGCAATGCACCTGACTATGACTTTATCGTAGAAGGCATATTTCAAAATCTTCCTAGAGAAGCTGTAGTCCTACTTACTACCGTATACTACAATATCTTGATATTATGTTACTTCCCCATACAGTGAAAGTTTACGCAAGTGATTATGCTTGCTAAGCCTGATAAACCACCTATTAACCCACATCCTACAGCCCGATAAGCCTTTCTCCCCCCTACATCCGAAATATTTGATAAATTGCTTCTTAAGCGAATTCATGAAACTGTAAACCGAAGTGATGTAATCACAAATTCTCAATTTGGTTTTTGCAAATGCCACTCAACAATCTAACAGAACCAAGATAATGGAAAGCTTCGAAACACGAAAAGTTTGTGCAGCGGCGTTCTTAGACATTTTACAAGGTATGGCATACGAGTTTGCTTTACAAAATAAAATTCCATCTCTCTAGTCAACTTTATCTAATATTAAAGTCATACCTAAGCAATTCTGTGTCGAACTACTACCGAGTTACTTCCGGAGTGTCACAGGGCAGTGTGCTGTGGCTTCTTCTGTTATAATACATATCTTCTGTTAATATACATAGTAGGTATTCTAACCACAAGAAACACCGTGATAGCTACCTTTGCCGACAATACGATTATCTTGACAGTTAACGACAAAGCAGAATCAAGAACGCGACCACTCCAACGGCATCTCGACTTACTAGGTGATTGGTTAAATATCTTGGGTTGCACCTAGATCATAAACAAGGCCAAACATAAACAACTAGATTTCAAAACAAAACAAATGGGTTGGTTAATTGGCAGGCATTCCCAGCTTTCCATAACCAACAAGAACGATGTAATACCGTAAAGGAAAGGAATTAAGATGTTGATTAACGTCTCCATGATGATCAGCGTCAAAATGCTGTCGAATGATATGCTGCATGACATATGTGAGTATAATGAATTTTCGAAATCGTAACGGTCACTTCCGGTTGCCGTTAACCGATTTGGTTGAAAATCCCATGCAAGGTATAGACCTAAGATGTGTGTGTGCCAAGTTTGAAGTGAATCCGTTGCATAGAACGGAAGTTATAGTGTCTCCAGACACACAGACAGACAGACAGGATGATAATCTCATTAACTTTCTATAAGTTCCGCTATAGAAAGTTAATAAATTACTCTATCTGGACGTACGGGATTCTGCCTAAGCTTGCGCTAAGGCTTCACAAATATAGATTCCAGTCAAAATCTTTACGTTCCATGACAAACACTCTCTGGTACGTTACCTATGAAACAATCCACACAGATTTACACATACCCTAGACAGCCGAAAAAATACCACAGAAAACGAACAGACCACCAAACTCAGCTAGTAAAGCAGATTTCTAACAATAACTAGAAGACTGAAGCCTCAATGGCCACAAAACCTGGTTTAGTGTAGTCTGTCGGAGAATCAGCCTTGGCGGGACCGCAGTCGTGATAAATACTATACCATTTACTCATTACTCCAATGTCGGGTAGATTGCAAATTTACTAATTATTAATAAAAAAATCCTTCACAGGGCACCGGAAGACAGTACGCTGTTTATGTTTTTTTCCTCAACCTTCCTTATCCGTTTCGGACGTTGGAAATTAATATGTCAATCTTTACTTTGTCGGCGGATTTCTGAAGAGTTCAGTAGTATTTGGATCGAACTCTTTTTGTAGGTTGTATAACCACGAATGTCTCCTCCTGTCTTGTCCTCTTCTACCTTCCACCTTACCCTCCGATATTTTGCAACACACGATACTTATCGTTACCAAAATACTGGAGTTTACGTTATTTGATAGTGAAGACTACTTTCTTCTAATTTTGCAATTTTCTTTAATCCTTCGTCGTTCGTAATATGGTCTGTCCATGATATGCAGGCAATACGACGATGTGCCCACCTCTTAAAATCCTCGAGCTTTTTCAGCAGCAGCTCAGTGAGGGTCCAGGCTTCTATGTCATATAGCAGAATAGATAAAATGTAATAATCCAACATTTTGATCTTTAGGGGGGCTCAGGTTTCTGGTGATAAAGAGTTGTTCATTGTTTCTTAAAAGATTCTACCCAAGTAGATATTATATAGTGTGAATGTTAACATATATCTCTGACGTACATCCTTTTGAATTTCTTTGTATTTGTGTAGCTATTTTGATTCTTTACCTTTGCTGCTTGGTTCCAATACAAGTTTGATATTATTCTTAATATCTTACTGTCTACATCGCTTTTTTGTGGAAATTTAAAAGTATTTCATGTTTAACTCGGTCGAAAGCTTTTCAATAGTCCCAAAAAACAAATATAGACATCGTGGTTTACGTCTCTGTAATGCTGGACCAATACGTGTAGTGCAAAAATGGCTTCTCTTGTACCATATTGAATCTCTCCTGCCACCGATTTACATTTAGAATAGATATATCGGTGTGTAATTTTTAGAAATGCTTTTGTTACATGGTTCATGAAGATGATAAGTATGTAATCGTCACATATTTTTTTAGATGTTTTAGGAATGGACACAAACGTTAATTCCAGTCAGTCCTCAGGTATATTTTCAGTATTATAGATGTTACTTTATAGATCAGTGAGGAAATCCGTAATTGACTAATGAACTTGTTTCCTGTACAATTACCTCTTTTATCATTTTGTACATGTTGAAATTGTCACGTTTCTCTTTTAGTTGTTTTATTTTTTTGCATCTTTCAGGCATACAGTTTGGCATCTTTTATGTTTCTCCATATCTTATTTTTTACAAGTCTTTATTTTGCCATAAGGGTCAGTATATCCTTGATCATCCATTCTTTCTTTTTGTTTTTCTATTTTTACACAAGTTTTTATGTTTTCCGTTGTGACGCATTGTTATCTAAGGGGATTTAAAAATCCTTTATATGTACTACATCTAACTGAAGAAATAATCATGCATCTTTGTTGGTACGGAAGCGCTGACCTCCCAGACCCCTCTTCAGCTCTCGAAAAAAATGAGTCACTCGGCGTCAGGTTTGGGCTGTACGCTGGGTGATCGAACAGACTTGCGTCCTTGTCCACCTTCATCATGGACATCAGTTCGGCCATTTTTGAATTTCCTACACATTCTCGCGCAACACCATCTCTCATGAAGTAGACGCAGCTCTTTCTCCAATGAATTTCTGCTGCGCTATTCCCTTCTGCCCGTAGGAAACGAATAACGCTGCGCAATTCTCACTTAGCGGGAGAATCAATCATGCCGGCCACGTTAACGGTTCTGCAGCCAAGCTCCAACTGATGTTTTGGACTCGGCACTGACAGATGTTATGGTCTGCTGTTAACGTCTGCACTAGAATATGTTTTGGCAGGTTTAATCGCATTACATTACCTCTTACTAACTGCAATAAAGTCAATTTCATTTTGGGCTGTATTGTCCTTTGTATTAGCGGGTGAAACCCAAGTATACAACCTTCGTGCTAGTAGTTGAAATAAGGTGTTACTCAAGATTAATTTCTTTTCTCTGCAAATTTATAGCAACCGGTCACCTCTCCGATTTCATTCGACCAATCCAAAATTTTCGACAATGTTATCTTCACTCCCTTTACCAACTATAGCGTTAAAATCTTCTATGGCCATTGTTATTTTATTGTTTTTAGTTAGTTTTGTGAGTCTATTTAGCTCTTTATAGAACGATTTGATACTCTTGTCGTCTTCATCGGCCGTAGGTGCGTAGATTTGTATTACATTTAAATTTCTTCTTTGTGCTAAATGCACCTGCAATAACGCGATGCAGTCTGAGTGAGGTACAAAACTTTTAACTTATTGATTTAGGTGTTACGGTACAACGATTGCTACTCCATTCTAGTGATGCGGAACATTATTTCCAGAATAGTAAACAATATGGTCTTTTATCAAGCGTTGGCCATTATTCGACCACCAAGTTTCGCTCAGGCCTATGATGTCAGTACATAGTCTTGGCATTCTCTTAATAACATTATGTACTTTTCCACTTTCGTATTAGATTTTTACATTTCAAGTATATATTTTTAACCTCCCTGGGATTCTTCGCACATTCTTCACGCTTAAGGGCTGCCGAGAACTACAGTCAGTTAAGTAGCAGTTGGTAAAATGTATCGCCCTAATTCTTTCGTGAGTCGATAGAGGACACGTTTGTCACAAAAGATTTAGTTAACATTAAATTCTTGCTAGAAAAACGCTTAAAGCACCATGAGCGCTGCGAACGCGTCTCTTTTCCTCTGTACCCACTCAAAAGGTTTGAAAATGTCTCATGCAACGGCTGGCAAGTACATGAACAAGTGGCAACAGTCGTCAGAAAGTGGATGCAGCAATATAAGAAGACAAAAACGGTCGATGACTTGCCGGAACGTGGCTCGATAGGCAAAGAAAGTGTCCCCTAAAGTCGAAAAACAGATTGTGAACTTGTTTTCGCGGAACTCGGGCTTAACATTGCATCAAAGAGTAGTAAAATTGAAACAGAATGGTGCAGATATAGGTATAATACGTAGTTATCCGAACACATTTCCGTGCGTATGATATCAAACATCGTAGTTCAGTGAAGAAACCTTTGTTAGGTAAAAAGCATGTGACGAAGCGACTCGCTTGGGCAAAGGACAATATCGACCGAGATTGAAGGAATTTAATTTTTATGTGCGGTTTCTGCTTGGGGAGATGTTATCGTCCCACGCGCCTAGTCAACCTCAACTAACAGGTTGGTGCGGCGGGCCGTTAAATAACCAGTAAAAGTGTATCTTTGGGCTGCTTCTCAAAATTGGGCTTCGGAACGTTGCACCTGTTTACGTACAACCTGAATGCTCCAAAATGCTCGAGATTTATAATAAACATTTGTTACCAGCTGCCGATTGTTGTTTTATTAAGGAAAATGGGAACTGAATCGTGCAGGAGAACAACGAGCCCAAACACCGCAGCAAGCTTTGCATCGAGTGGAAAGAGCAGTCTGGTATCGTTACACTTGATCGGCCGTCCCAGTCGCCCGATGCAAATTCGTTTGAGAATGTGTGGGCGTACATCAAGCTTCATGAAAGAAAGGTGTTCACTTTGAAGCAGTTAACACGAGAATTTTTTTTTATTATTTGTTGCTTATTTACAATCTACTCTCACACGAGTAATAAGTAAATTGTTTATAATTTATAATTTTATAACATGTCATTGGGGGGATCCGGCCAGCGCCTTACTCCCCGTAGGCTAAACACTAAGTTATTCTGGGTAGTTACACTGGAAGGTCTTGTGGCCAATTTCGTTTTAATTGTCTGGTGATGGTTGGCTGGTTAGAGAGCTGTTCTATTAGCTGGTTTTTATGTCCTGCCAGGTGGTTCGTGTATGTTCGAGCAAGCTTCTGTATCTCTGCGGCTATGTATGGAATTCCTAGGTCTGTGTGAAGGGTTTCGTTAGAGATGTACCATGGAGCTTTGGCTATTTTGCGAAGGATTTTTGATTGGCTTCGTTGCAGGATCTTTGTGTGGGAGGCCTTAGCGCATCCCCACAACTGTATACTATATGTCCAGATGGGTTTTATGATGCTTTTGTATAATAGTAGTTTGTTTGACAGTGAGAGTTGGGAGCGTCTGACAAAGAGCCAGTGCATTTGTTTAATTTTAAAGTCTATTTGTTTTCGTTTGGCTTTGATGTGAGTGCTCCAGGTGAGCTTATGGTCTAGGTGTAGTCCAAAATATTTGATGTCCGTCTTCTGAGGTATCGGAGTATTGTTGATGTTTAGTGGGCTTGCAATATGTCTATTTGTGAAAGTGATTTGCGAGGATTTGTCGCTATTGACTGTAATTCTCCATTTGTTGAACCAGTTTTGCAAGATGTCTAAGTGTGTTTATAGATGGACTACTGCAGTTATTGGGTTTTCGTCTATTGAGAGGATAGCTGTATCATCGGCGAACATTGCAAGTACAGTATCGTCAGTTGAAGGCGTGTCGGAAGTATATAGGAGATACAGCAGCGGTCCCAGTACGCTACCTTGCGGTACTCCAGATGTAATTTCGTGGTATTCGGAAGTTGTGTTATTTACTTTAACTTGGAAAGTCGAGAAATGCGTTGGATAAATACGCCATCAATTTGGTCGAAAGTATGCCTCGACGAGGCCAGGAAATTATCGACGCTGGTTTTGAATGCACACATTAATGATAAAATAGCATCTTTGTTCTGATGGAGTGCAACGTACTCATGTATTTGAAAATATTTTTAAATGATTTTATACATTAACCCGAACACGCTCTTATTTAACTAATTGTAAGGGCTACAAAATTTTGGTATTCTGCCATAACGAATTATACTAAAGAAAATTATAAGATAGTTTCCTGTTGCCTTTCTCATTACAGTACTCTCATTACTTTAACATCATTTACTCTCTTTGATTTCCACCTAATATGTTAGTAACAACACTGCTGTCTGCTGTTATGCCTGTTGGACCTTAGCAAGTATTTGATTTTCCTCCTACCACCTATCTAGGAGGCTGTAGCCCTGCAGGGGTTCCAGGCTCACCGAGGAAACACAAACAGTAACCCATATAATTTTCTTTTGTACTCAATATTAAAACAATTTGTTCCTAGTACAAAATCAGCAAAAATAAAAGCAAGTTAAGAGAAAAGTCTATCAAAGACTATATTTCCGCTGTATCATTATCATTATAAAATTTGTATTAATTCTGATATTTTATAGTTACAGTAATGTATAGAGTATTACCTGACTGAATTGATATTTACATCGTATTAATTGATAGATGAATTTTTAAAAACCCAGAAATAATCTTTTAAATTTTCCACTTAAAATCTAAAACTGAATAAGTGTTTAGACTACGACTGTTAGAAGGGTTGTATAATGTAGGTACAAAGTTTCTTCAAGACTGTTAAAAATATTTTTGTCATTTTTTATGCGTTTTCCAAATTTTCCATGTAACAACAAAACTGAAATATTTGCTAAAAATAATTCCATCAAAATTATATGTTCGATGTTGCCGTGGTGCAGCATATAGATATTCGCAACCAGACGCACTTGAACTTGATACGATAACACAAATAGCAGAATTACGAATACCTTCTGTTATCACGTGCGCAATAAAAATTTTAGATAAGCGTCTAAAGCTTTCGGAACGCACGGAAATAACGAGAGTTCGTTCACTCCGCACACATAATGCCGTTTGGTAATCACTTTGTTTATCTGCATAAGAAAAATTCCTCTGGGCGGACGTAGAAACAATTAAACTATTTATGTCCGTATCATTAGACTAAACAATACGGACACATTCCGCGGCGTTCGTACACCTTAAGGCTGTTTTTATTATGGAATTTCACATTCTCTTCTAATACCATAAAAGCCAAAAAAGTCCCTTAATACTTACGAAAATCCGGTTTTTATGCGCCAATTGATGTCAGAAATGACAGTTGTTTTTCAAATTACAGATCACCCTTATCCATGACTTTTTGCAAGTTGTCGACTTCGAAATAAATAACTCTTGACATGCTTCTTTAACTTAATTGAACAACTCAAAACGGCGACCGCGCAAAAAGTGCAACAAATCTAAAGCGACCGTAATCGGAAGATGCAAGATAGAGCTGCGATTTGAATGCGACAAGAACTCAATTCTATCCAGTTCAGCAATTCTGTCTGTGGCCTTTGTGGTATGATGAGCGGGCGCGTTGTCTTGCTACAGAAGAGCTCGTTTGCAGTTATTTTTGCTTTAAGATGTCGTAAATACGTTCCAGTTGTTTTCTATGCAGCTTGGCATTTTCATTTGAAACTAATCCGTCAACATTTCACCAAACTACATTTCAATTCTAAACACGCAAAACAAAAATACATGAAAATCAAATTTTCCGCAAGTGTTAAGGAACTTTTTACAATCATTTACATTTTTTTGAACTCTTTAGGTAGTCGATAAAGAACTAATATACACTGGTGGCCAAAAAAATTGAGGTCTTATTGAAATTGTAATATATTTTTAGAATTTTCGATTAAACGCTTCTATTTGAACCAACATGTGCTCAATTATTTGTTTTCCAAGAAATCTTATCCGTCACTGTAGTTACGAGTTTTGTTAAATAGCGTGCATTCGTTTTATATGAAAATTTCCATTTCAGTGGATGTGTGTCGGTGTTTAAGGCGATTTCTTTGTGTAAAACCTTTTAATCGCACGGTAAAGTGTTTGCAGAGTTTATTTAACAGGTCATAATGTCTTTAGATCTTATTGTTGTGTCAAGAATTATAGCGACATGGTCGAGGGCAACATTAAATTACAAGAATTGTTGGTAAAATCCTTTATGTCGTAAAAACCAGAAGACCAGGATCCAGTCGAAAAAAGTTACCATCCAAAGAGAAGGCCTTTTTTTGGTGTTCGAAAGTTTACGGAATAGAACAGCTTCTGAGAAATCAACTCCAAGAAGTTAAACATGTAAATGTTAGTGACTGGACCTGTTCGGACCAATCACCAATTCCTTTTATTTAAAATAAGGTCGGTCGGTGAGCGACGGTTTGTTCGCCTGCGTGGCGACGTCGCTATAAAAGCAGAGCTGCTAAGCCCGTTTTGGTATAGCCATAATGGTTTTAGAAACGTTCGACCGGCTTCCGTGTGTACGAAACCGTTTGAACCGAGAGTTCGCCGGCGTATTTGATTGGTGGCAGGAGTTTCCACATCTCGGAGGTCGTTTGTTGTAAACCCATTTCATGTACGGGAGTCGATATTTACCGACGGAGAAACTCGGTCCGTTTTCTTTGTACCTGACCCGGCGAGGAAAATAGAAAACCCTGTTGCAATCCTCGAACACGATCAGCTGAAGGACCCACATCAGGAAAGACGCTTCCGATCGACTCCGGAGCGAAGATTGGGTAACTTGTCCTTTTTTCAGCCCACACCCTTCTTTCCTCTCCTCGATTTCCCTAATTGCAACCCCCGGGAAGCCGATTCCTGCAGCAGAGAAGTTCCATTGTTTGAAATTAAAAATATGATAAAGTCTGCTTAAACCTGAACAGAGTTAGAAGACAGAAGAAGACTTTGTGCTGCGGGATTGTCTTTTAGAAGGATGGTCTACCATTGCAACGCCGGCATCGAATTGCAAGATTGGTTTTGCCCAAAATCACCTGGCATCGAATAATGAGGACTGGGGTAGGGTACTGTTTTCAGATGAGTCGCGTTCTGCTTTACTGGATCATATGGACGTCGGCAAGTATGGAGAAGACCCGGAAAAGATACGCTACAATTGGTATTAACGAGCAACCATTTGACGGTGGATCGGTTATGGTTTGGGCGGGAATCTCTTCGCAAGCACTCACAGAGTTATTTTCATACAAAATGGCTTCTTGGCAACTTACAGGAACATTAGGTTCTACAAGATCGTGTTATGTTTTTTATGATCACTATGATAATACACCTCATGTATCCAGAGCTGTCAGAGAATATCTTGATGATGTGGGAATTAGACGGTTCGTGTGGTCAGCCCTTAGCCGAATCATGAATCCCATTGAGCATGTCTGGGATGAGCTGAGATCATATATCCAAAGGCATACACCAGCTACAAGAACTGCTCAAGAACTGAAAGAATTGTCATTACAGAAATGGACTAACATCGACCAAAATGTGAGCCTCAACTTAATTGAAAATATGCCTTGTCGACTTCAAGCTGTTATTAACCCAAGAAGAGGGAATACACGCTATTAGTGATAAGTTTTTTTCATTGTTTTACTTTCATATTGGTCCTAATAACAAAAAGTCGTTGCTTTATCAAATAAATCGTATAAACCAAAAAAATATGCTTTCTGACTTGATAATGAATATTAAATTTAGTCTATGAAATACGGTATAATGATTTAATTTACAAATATAAGCGTTTAACTAAAAATTCTAAAAATATATATTATGACGATCTCAATGTGACTAAATTTTTTTGCCCACCAGTGGAGTAAACAGCAAAAATTTGAATCAGACTACTAACAATAAAAGTCTAAATTCTACACTATGACCATACAATATATGTACATATCAAAATCACAGAAAATATTATTTGTTTGCGGTTTTAGAAGGAACTTGCTTTCAGTTTCTTTGGATATGTGTTAAGGAGTCAGTTTTTGTTTTTAAGAATTATTTTAAAAATTTAATAGGCACAAACTGTCTGATAAAAATAAAAAAACAATATTTAAGAAAAGATTGGTTTTTCTAGATACAAATTTCAGATAATCTTTGATAGAAGAAAAGGCAACACGCAATCAAAACCTCTAAACTTAAATGAAGAAAACGCATCCGAACTATTAAGAAAAAAACTTGGAGGTGTTGTAAAATCTTCGATATTTGTAAAATATGCAGTTTGCTCACGTGCACCAATAATTGAGAAACTGGAAAAGTACTCAGCATCTGGATTGATGATAATCCAAAAAAAGAATTTTCTTGGAGGGTAACATCGTTAAACAAAAAGATTTAAAATTTACCTTAAAGAAAATGAAGAATCTTCTAGCAACTCAGATTTTATGGTTTGAATTATTCAAAATGCGTTTTGTAAAGAATTAAAAACGAATCATTGTCAGCTGATCAGGAAGCTACAAGGACGTACACACAAAAAACACAAAATTATAGAAGAGCAAGGATACACACCACATCAAGTCTTTAGTACCCATAAAACTGGGTTAGAAACCAAAAAAAAACCTACACCCAGATTGAAAGCATCTAAAGATCGTTGAAAGCTAATTTTGTGTATTAATAAATAAAGAAAATTTATGGCAAAACTCTTGCTTGCTCATAGATCTTCAAGTCGCCCTGCACTTAAAGGTGTAAGTAAAAACATCTTATCGGTATACTGGAAAGCAAGTTCAAAAGCTTATTTAAAGAATGGGTTTTTAAAATATTTTGTGCTAAAAGTTGTAAATGACATAAAGAAGAAAAATTTGGACTTCAAGTTGTTACTAGTAGCTAATGCTCCAGGTCACCCGCAAGATTTCAGTCGCCTCAAACACTACTTTGTTGTTCTAGCCATTGGATCAAGGTATTATTTATAACTTTAAAACTGACTACATCAGATCATTACAATGAGCGCTAAACATAATTGAATCCGTGTATGGTGCTTTTGTGTAATGGAAGCTTGGAAGCAATTTTAAATGCACGAAAATCATATTTTATCATAAAGAAAACTAAAAACGTCAACGTTAAATGCACGTTGGAAAAATATTTGTCCATCACCAGTTGAAATAGAAAACGGCCTTAAATAGCCAGAACATAAAATTAGTAACTTATTAGAACTTGCTAAATTGATCGGAAGCGATGATGATTTTGAGGATATGGAGCAGATTTATTCGAAATAACTTCAGGTCAAGAACAACAAATACGAGGATTATAAAGTTCATAAATTAACATTAAAGAAAGCCTCAGCTTAGCTAAAAATCTAGAATCGTTTTTCTTGAATGCAAACCCACCGAAAGAAGCTGAAAATTCAAAAGGGAGCTGGCATCTGTATACCAGAAAATCAACAATGACCTTATAAAGACCAGTAAACAAACCTGAATTACAGATTTTTAAAGGAGGGTTAAAGACGCAAATGATGAAATGGATTCAGAGAGTGAAATTTATATAATTCAGTAGAAAAATGTTTGTACCGTAATTATTAAAATGAAAAGAGTTACATTTTGTTTCTTTGTTTTACATACATATATTAATATTTTGAATAGAAATCAAGTTTCCTGTGTGAATTTTAAACAAATATTTCAATATTTTCCAAGAATCTACTACTATGTTATAGGAGGGTTCCCTGTAATTTGTACAATTAACATTTATCGTAAGAAGAAAATTCTTACGCAAATGAACGCTATTGATGATTTTTTAACTGGATCTATCAGTCACTACGGCGATCCTCGTTATTTCATTATTAGACGCCATGTTTACCCAAAAATAGATTGATCGTAGGTGTTCTGAAAGATGGGACTCATTATCGCCTGAATTACTATTACTAAATTTTTATGCCTATTCGCTATGTCCCAAATATACGCCAATGTGTAAAAAAAGGGATGTGAGACAATTAAGGGGCGCCTCCAATACGTGAAGAAATCCATAACTCGCAAGCTCAATTATGCGTTGAGATCACTTCAGGTGACTTTTACATTTTTTATTTATATTAGATAGATAGAAAGTAAAAGTCCAAGCACTGCCAAAACTACCGTTAGACCTGCCAAAATGCCTTTAAAGTCCCTAACGTCATCCGTTCACAGTTTCCCGTCTCTGTGATAGTGCTGGGTCTTATGAACAGCGAAATAGATGTCATGACGTCCCACTTCTTTAAAGAAACCCTGAATGTGAACATCGATAGCTATATCAACGTACTTACAATTTATTAATGAATTAATATACAGTAGCATTACAGGAAAATGCTTATAACTAAAGACTGGTTCTCCGCTTTACGGCACTACACCATCACTACCGCAACCATATTAACAATTTTTCGCAGACCTGTATTTAACAATGCTCCGAATTTCTTATAACTATTGTGGCCGCAAATTTACCTGCCCCGGCATTCGCCTTAGTGCAGGACCCGGGAAAACCACAAAAATCCGGGTCAGGGCAGGCGACTCGAAGCCGCTGATGGCTCCGACTCCTCCTAGCTTTTACAATACTACGCAAAAACAGACTAAACAACTACCTTAACCTACGCCGCGCTTAGTGTCTGTTATTCATCGTCCCAGAGTTCGAATCTCGCACCAGCAGTTATTTTTCCCAACCCCCGCGCGCCCATCACAAGTTCGCGTCAACACGTAATCTCGCGCACCGTTCCGCAAAAACCGCAAGAGCCGTCCACCATTCACGCACGAGCGAAAGTCTCTCGATCTCCTCCCGCGCTCGTGGCCATCTCCACCCGCTGGTAATCAGTGTTCTCTCCGCCCTGGCCCTGGTCTCCTCCTCCGCGTTGCAGGTCAGCAGGACGTGCATGGCGTCGTCGACCTCCCCACACGCGCATCTGTTTTGGTTCTCCGCCAGCTTCCGGATTCGAATTAGGTAGGACCGGAAGTTGCCTTGTCCAGTGATAAGCTGGACGGTGTGCCGGTTAAAGCACTCCGCAGCCTGTCGCGCCGTGTCGACCGTGGGGATGAATATCCGCGCATGTCGCCCCGTCTCCGCTGCTTGCCATCTCTGCTCCCATCTTGCTCTCGTCCTAGCTCGTAGTCGTTTCTTTACGAGCCCCATTGGTACCGTCTCGAATATAAGCGGTCCATCTCCTGCCGCTGCCTCTTTGACCAACTGGTCTGCACGCTCGTTGCCTGGAGTCCCGACATGCGCCTTGGTCCAATGGAATCGGACATCGATCTCGGCCGACAGCGTCTTTGCAAGGCTCCAAACCTCAACTTGCAAATCCGTCGGCGCTCTCATACACTTGAGATCAAGTAGCGGTGACTTGCTGTCAGATATCACCGCGCATCGAGGGATTACTGCTCTGTGCCTCTGTATATACGTCAGGCACTCTCGGATGACTACTAACTCGCACTGGAAGATGGTGCTCCGGTCTGCGAGTTTTGCTCGACCACAGTATATTTCTTCCGCCCCTCGCATGACCACGAACGCGGCCCCTGCTTTCCCGTCGTCTACCCGCGATCCGTCCGCGTAGCAGCACAGTTGACGCTCCTCCGGCTCCGCCACGCTGAATGGGATGCCGTCTCGCTCGGCCGGGTGCCCCGTCTCCTCCATGGACTGCCTCCACTCAATGACGCCCTGTCGCAGCCCCAACTCCTCTCGAAGTTGCTGCTCCGGCCCGGTCGTCAGCCTCCTACGAAACAAAATGCAAAGGCGGTAACTGGCTCAATACTAAGACAGTCTCGGTGGCTACAGTGCGATAAGCACTTGCCGCCTTGACTGCGAGTATTCTTTGGACGCTCAGCAAGTTCCTGCACTCTTTAACTTTACACCCTTCTGCCCATATCTCAGCAGCGTACATCACAGCCGGCTGTACGGCCCCCTCGAATATTCGCGCCGCCGATTTACCGTGAAAACCCCACGTTAATCGCGCCGCCGCCCCGATCCGATGGGAAATTTGTTTTCCCTTGTCGCAAACCTCCCGTATATGGCTTTTCTACAATAGCCTATTGTCTATTTCTACTCCAAGGTATCGCATGTGGTCCTTGCAGTAGACGCGCTCGCGTACTGAAGACAGTTATCAAACCCTGGCTAGAGGAGGTGGCCATTGCACGAGAGTGCGCGATCGATCAAGACAAGACAAGAAAGGCATGCATATACAACAATTTTGTATTACCACTGGTCCTCCGACTTATGGTCACTCTCCAGCCTCGAATCCCCTTGACTACTATGTAGAGGACATTGTTAAGGCGAAGATCAATGAGAGGCATGATAACAACAATGGCAGCTTAAAAGCCTTCTTTATAAAGGTAATGCCACATATAGAGAAGAAGAAAGTTGTGTCGACCCGCAGCAGGTTTAGGTCCCGCCTCGAAAAGGTCATTGATAGAGGTTACTTTAAATAGTATAATTTTCCGTACTATTTATTTTAATTTTTTAAGTTTTATGTAAATAAATTAATTTTTCCAACGCTATTTTCAATATGTGCTACTCACATGACATGGCACACATCTAAATGGTAGCCCAGTTCGATCTGCACACGCTGTAGTGTGTCGCCATTGATGCTTCTCGCAACAGTAGTAAAGCAATCTGGAAGTTCATTCAATGTTGCTGGAATTAGTAGCATGCAAACTATATATTTGATGTACCTTAAAAAATTGCAAATCGCAAGATCGGAAAACCTGAAGGAAGAAAAGTACAGCCGTACAATAGCAAGTTTTCTTTGCCACATTGCTAAATCTAGCGGTAATGAAGTTCCTTCTTTAGATTGTCATGCACTTCACCATACCAATGAAGGGGAGTCCATCTTGTAATATGAATTTGTTGGAATTCTCTATTAGTTGCGGAAACAGTTATAATTGCAACATATCTAAGCATGTTGAACACGTCACAGTCTTTTCACTGAAGAAAAAGAGTCCGTACACTTTTTTTTGGAAACTACACAACGGACACTAAGTTTTGGTAAAGCCAACGGTATAAAGATTTTCTGTGTCCCAAATCCGACGATTGTCACGGTTCACCTTTCCAGTTTTATAAAATGTCGCCTCGTCGCTGAACACCGGGCCGTTATCAAATTCGTAGTCTTCTATCGCTTTCTGCATTATCATCCAAAAATCATTCATTGTACATGATTGGTGAGCTATAAGCTTTGCACCAATTGTAAACGGTACAGTTTGAATTGCAATCACTGTCGTAAAATCTTCACTTTGCTGCGGAATACCAGTTCACTGGTCTTCGTGTTTTTACATTTACTGACAGAACCTGAATTGACGATACCATGGTCTTGCCACCTGGACATTTAAAATGAAGCTTATAAACCCACATTTTGCCCATTACCTCACTCACATATGGGATGTTAAGGTCTGAGTGGAGTGTTTGGTTAGTCACAAACCATGGAGCGGCTGCCATTTTGCGAATTATTTTGGACTGAAAACGTTGAGTAATTTGGACGTTTAATTTTTTGCGCAGCCCCACGGTTGACACCCATAGGTCCAGATCGGTCGAATGATAGTCTTGTATAATATGAGTAATAAGAGCCAGTACATTTTCTTTAGTCTGATTTCCAATTTCTTTCGTTTCTTAGTAACATGGGTTTTCCAAATCAATCTTTGACTTTGTTTGGCTGGGATTGACCGAAAATGGCCGCTAATTTTTGTTTGTGAATAGAAGCCCCCAACATTGGTGGAGGAGGAGGCGTTCCACGTCCGTACTTGTTTAGGGAAGTGTACAATTTTTAACCACTGGCTGAATAAATAGGTACATTAAACCTTTCTTTTTTTATTTAAGGGTAAAAAATAGTTAGTGTTGGTGGATCATCAAAATCTTCAGTTGTAGCGGAATTCGTCTCAATATAATCGTAAGTCATTTGAGAAAATGGTCTGCTTGCTTCAGAGCTTGTTGTAGTGAATTTTTTTTTTTGAGATGGGCCATAAATAAATTACTTTTGTCCTCATCAGATTCATAGAAGGTATTTTCTTTAATTATAATTGGAATTATTTCAGATTTCCAGTTATGGTTTTAGTGACTTTCCATATGTATTAGCTAATTTTGATTTATGCAAGATAATTATAAATTCTTGTCATATTGTGTGTGAAAAATTGATAGGTTGGTTCTTTAGAAACGAAGCCTTTATTCTTTGCCATTCTTTTCTAATTCTGTTTTTCTTTTGTTTCATCATTTCCAAGATATAGGTGGAAGGGATTTTCAGATTAAATCTTTTTTAAAGAAAAACGATTTAGTTGATAATTTAATCGCTTTCCTGATGGATTCTGGGAGATTTTCTATGCACGCATTGATATCTTGGGAATTAGTAAGATGTGCGAAGCAACCATTTTTGGAATTTCTCCTGTTTCTACTTAGTGTAGGATATACAACTCATGAAAACAGGAAAATGATTAGAATCTAATTTGGAAACAAAAATGTTCAGTATGTTTGGCTAATAGTCAATTCGATATGTAATAGGTAGTAGGTGAATTCGTTGGGTGTGATTACTGATGGATTCTATGGCATGTTTACGCATGTCTAAAATTTACTTTGGTTGTTCGAGTTTCCATTGACCAACGATAGCGATGATGTATAGAATAGGTCGATAAAGTCAGCTTCTGTAAGCACTTTCTTAGGCTGTTTATATGTAATGGTAATTTGAATTTGGTTGTTGCCACTAGTCTGAATAAATGCTGAGATGGTTTGAATGGTTCTCATTTAAAAAAAAAACTGTGTGTGCAACACATGCTATGTCAACGTTATATCTAGTTAAAAACGAAATGAATAATGGTCATTGACATTACAATTAAAGATCATTATATTTTGAGAACTTTTAAAGAGATGATACATTAAAAACATAAAGCAGAATATGGGTTGATATGAAAGATTTAATTTTAAATATATAAAGAATTATTAGTTGTTTGATAAAGTATGAAATCCAGAAACAAAGATTGGAAAAATCTGAATTGTTCTTATTGGCTTTTCAGATTAGCTTGGGTATTGAAGGCAAACTTGATATTTAAGAAGTTGCTGGAGGTTAAGACGTCCTTTGTAACTATGGGAATGAGTTCTAGAAAAATTATCATTTGTTTTTTATTGCATGTATTTCCCAGGTGATTATTGTTACATTTTACACAACTGAATAATTCTTGGTATGTCCATACAGTCTATACGACAAGTAAGTAACCGTCGTCATTTGGTAAGCAGGGACCGCAGCGCCATCCATGTTAATTACTTTAAATTTTTACTTCGTGCTCTTTTGTACAGTAAGTAATTTGCCGACACATCCTGTTGTTAATGTTAGTGAATTCGCTATATTTACGATGAGTAAATTCCTAATGAGATACGAGGCAGCATTTTTAGTGAATCAAGAGAAAGAGCTTAAACTGACATATAAAGCGGCTGCAAAATATATGCAGAAGTCAGAGACATTCGTTAAGAAGTAGGTAAACCGATATTTGGAGGTTGGGAATGTAACCCATCTGCCAACAAGAAAAATAACCCGCGTCACTACAACGAAGAAATTTTTTTGAAGATAAACCAGGCCTTTCACTACATTGTATCCAAGTGACACTCCCAAGAAGATAATTCAAGTCTCTTTAAATATGATTTGAAGTCGCCTGTGTGAAAAAAAGTTTATTTTCAATCAACTTTGAAGAAACCTTTATTATCAAAAAAGAAAAACATGGTCTTCTTTTTCGTAAAGTAATGAAATTCTTCAGCGCACAGTAAAGTACCATGTAAAAGTGGTTTTGGTTGCATCTTTTGTTTACGAACAATTTAAATGCCAAGAAAATGTGCACCATCTGTAAAAAATGGTTCTGAAGTCTGTTGAAAAGTTTTTTGATTCTAACAGAACAAATTGGGTGCTCCAAGAAGACCGCAATGCTAAAGATCGCAGCGAGCTCTGCAGTGCGTAGAAACAACAAAATAACGTCATTACGATAGAATGGCCGACAATGTTCCCATTGAAGATATATAGTTGTACATGAAAATGAAGCTCAAAGGAAAGCCAGTGCGTACGGTGAAGCAGCTGTCATTTCGAATTAAGAAGATACGGCATTCTTTGCCAAATGATTATGCAGAAAGAAATGCGTAAAGCTATAATCAGTAATTGATGTGATTAAACACAATATTAGCCAACTACTCAATAAGTAATTATCTACCTGTTCATTTCTTCAAGATTAGGACGATCACTTTATTATTTATCTTTGACACCTACGACATTGGAAATGTTAGTTATTTTCTTTCTTGGTGCTTCTGCTAGAACTGAATGGCATAATACACGGTGCTTCAAAAAGAATTATCCAATTTAAAAAAATTATAACTATTCAGCTTTTAGTCCTTTTTGGCCGAACAGTGTAGTGTTAGAAGGGGGAAATTCTCAAGTTTCACGAGGTTGTCGATGGGTAGCACCAGGGCGCTTCGTTCACCTGCTACTTCAGTGTTTGTCAAGATGGCGACTGGACAACAGAAATCACGTTGTATTCTACGCTTCACAAACTGTGAGTCCGTAACTATTCAGCGTGATTTTCCTACAGCTCAGACCATTAGGCGATGGTACAGACAATTTCAAGACACGGGTTGTCCTGTGTAAGGAGAAATCTAGTGGTCGTCGTTGTGTGTCAAACAAAGATGCTGAGCATCCGGCTGAGTTTCGGCACGTAGCCCCCAAAAATCCACTCGCCGTGCCGGTGGACAACTAAACATTTCCTGACTTTTGCGGCGACGTTTAATTATGAAACCGCACGGGATTCAATTAATGTAAGCTCTTCGTTCAGGTGACAAACTACGACGTGTAGAGTTATGTGAATTCATCCTCAACAAGGTGGCAGGAATGACAATTCTGTAACACGCTTAGTGTTTTCTGACGGGGCTACTTTTCATTTAAGTGGTAAGGTAAACCTCCATAATGTTAGAATATGGGGTATGGAGTAGCTACATCAAATTTACAGCACAAGAGAGACTCTCCTGAACTTAATGTATTTTGTGCAATTTCTCGGGAAAATGTGTACGACTCCTTTTCCTTCTTAGAGAACACTGTTACAAGAATCTCATATCTAGATATGCTTGAAAACTAGCTTTTCACACAATTAGAGACCGCTTCGAATGACTTCATTTTCCGGCAGGACGGGACACTACCACATTGAAGCCTGGAAATTCGAGAATTTTTGAATAATCAAATTCCACAACGATGGATCGGTTGTATGAAACCTAATGATTTAGTTTTACATCACTTGGACCTCACTGTATGCGACTTTTTTTGTGGGGGTTTATAAGAAACTGCGTTTATATGCTTGCTCTTCCAACTACTCTGGTCGAACTGTGAAACTCCTTAAGGGGGAGCCTAGATTAAAAAAAAATTGCATATTTTTGTATTGCTTAAAAAATTCATTTAACATCTGAAGAATATATTCCCAAAGTTTTAGACCTAAAAAAATGTTAAAGGTCTTTGTGAAGCCATCAAAGTCATGTTCTTGAAACGCGCTGAGTGGAGCTATACGAGTGAAATTAGGTAAACGTGCGTGGAAACATTACTCAAAACTTTAAACTCGTTTTTCTCGAAACGAGAAAAGAACTCAAAAAGTTATCGGCCGATTCACTTGAAATTTTACACAGATATTCGTTATCATTTTGGCCTCAGCATATACCTAAAAATTAGTTAAAAAACGATTATAAAAAGGTTTTTAACAATTTGTTTATAAAAGGTAACCTTTTTCTTTAAAACGTCCTCAATTTTTTATCATTTTGTATTTTTTTCTAAAATTAGGTATATGTTGAGCGGAAAAGCTTATATTAACTAAATATTTTTGTATTTTGATTTTGGACAACACCAACGACCTGGGCGTTACATGGCACAAATCGAAGATTGTTTAACTAATAAAAAAAATTTCTACTACTCTTTAACGTCAATAGTATAATGTACTTAACTGCAAGTCAATAAATGTTTTAGTTTTTTTACAATTAAATCTTGAAAAAACAGTGTTCTATATGAGCCTCCCCCCTTAATAGCAGCTATAGCAGCAGTGGATCTAGATATGCTCTCAAAAGGGGAGCTCTGTAATATAAAATTAATTTCTAGTTTTTTATTTTATAATGTCAACATTTTAAATCGGATGATTCTTTTTGAAGCATCCTATATTTTAATGTTATAGATTTCTTATAATAAGTCATTGACTAATAGGATAATAATTTTTCTTTGATTTCACCTCGCTAAGTGAGATCGGAGTATTTTTAATTATTACAAGCAAATGCATTTCATTAGCTGTTCATATAAAGTTTAGTCAATTTACGACGTCTCTGTTGGCAAGATTGACTTTTAACTGTTTATTACTACATTGTGAATGTTAAATTTAAGTTACTTTTTTGATATCCAAAATTAATTTCTAGTGATTTGATGCGTTGTGCATAGATATAGGAGGAATTTTACTTTTTTTAGAATTCTGTTATCCTGAATCAACAGTGCTGGACTGACTTGACAAGAGCTTATTTTGATTACTTCGTCCAAATTCAATGTACATCTTTTTACGACTTATAGGAAGATGTTGCGTTTGATAGTACTTTTTTTTGTTTCCATTGAGAAAATACGCTTTTGGTGCCCAATTGCTTATCTCCACCAAGTTATTTATTTCCATAAGGTTACCGCTGATGAGTAATTTACTATTTCAAGTTTAAAGGTCACGGCACATAGATGAGTATCATGTCAAACATTTTGATTAATATCCTTTTAGAAATATTAAAAGTACACTTAAGAAAAATAGATCATAGGCGTTATGTAAATTAGTACTGAGTCTGAATCTTATTATATATGGAACATTAATTTGCTGACGTAAGCACTATACTACTATGCACATTAAACAAATGCTTCCATACTAATTACATGAATAAAGAACATACCAAAAGAACATTCATAAGAATGCTTGTAAATTACCTTGGTACATTGTTTTTATTATTAGAATTACGAGATACCTATCTAACCATCAACTTTGAATATAGTAGCAACTTAAGAACACGAGTTCTATTCGTATATAACTGTAAATAAACATGTATATTTGAAGAACTGAAAATTTTTAAAATATGTAGCTTCAGTAAAGTACCTTGTAAATTTTAAGCTTGTTGTAGATATACATAAAGTATTTCTAATAGAGATTATTATTGATACAGTAACGAATCTCTTCTAGAGGCATTACTAACACATCACTCAATAAGTTCATAGGATGACAAATAAAACAACAATTGCTAGGCAAAATTTGACATTTCGATGCCTTTTTTGTAGAACGATTTACCTTTGTCCTCAAAATAGGCCTCAGTTTCGGCAAATACTTCTTCATTGGAGACCAATCTCTTTTCCTGGAGCATACTTTTTAGGTTAGCTGGGAGCCAGATCTGGAGAATACGGTGAATGGGAAAGCAATTTAAAGTGCGATTCGTGCAATTTTGCCATTGTTGCGATCGACTTGCGATTCGGTGCGTTGGCTTGGTGAAAGAGCACTTTTTTCTTCTTCATTTGGGGGCGTTTTTTTACAATTTCTTCATTCAAACGCACCAATAGCGCCATATAATATTTGCTATTGATGGTTCTTTCTTTCTCAAGTTAATCGATGAATAAAATACCGTACGCGTCTCAAAATACGCAGGCCAAACCTTTACCTGCTGACATTTGTGTTTTGGTCGCTTTGGGCGACTTTCGCCTTCTGCTGTCCAGGCAGCTGACTGTCGATTTGACTCTGGAGTGTAGTGATAGATCCATGTTTTCTCCATTGTCACATACCGCATAAAAAATCCTTTTATTTTGCTGAAACAGATGCAAACAGCGCTCTAAATCGTCGACGCGTTGTTGTTTTTGATCGACTGTGAGCAAACACGGTATCCACTTCGAAAAGAGCTTTCTCATAGACAAATGTTCATGCAAAATGGTGAATACACTGTCTTCTGATATCTTTAAGGTGTCACCTACCTCACCCAACGTCAATTTACGATCGGCCAAAACTATTTTGTGGATTTTTTTACGTTTTCTGGAATAACTGCCGAATTTGGGCGACCAGAGCGGTCAGCAGCATCGGTGCTTGTACGGTCGCGTTTAAAATCAGCAAACCACTTCTTTACCATTTGCCTCGACGGAGCAGAAACCGCATAACACTTGTCAAGCCATTGCTTTGCTTGAACTGTATTTTTCCCTTTATAAATCAACACACAAAATTCAGATTTATCAATTGTTTTAAAAATTACACAAGTAGCGTCACTAAAACCACTGTAATTTGTGAACTAAACGCCAGATTGTCATAAAATTTTGACACGTATCATTTGAAGGTTAGTACTTCCTGAAAATCATATGGATTTGTCAATAGTGGCACTATCTAACAGTCATCCTGAATAAGCACAAAACGTATTCGAGTGTTTAATACATTTAGCAAAAAAACTACACCCTTGCATGTATGACAACTAAACAAATTTGTTCATGGATATTAAATTTTTAAGCCACAGTTTTAAATTCTAATAATAGGAACGATAGACGCGGATGTCAATATTATGAAATAAGGATGGTAGGAAACATCCTCTTTTAGTATAAAAATTTTGCAAATAAAATTAAACAAATTATATAGATGAAAGAACATCCCGGCAAGTATTGACTGGACATAAAAAAATAATGACTAATGTAGGGAAAATCAAAAATTGAGTGCGTAGCCTAGACAAGCACGTAATAAAACTTAAAACAACTAAAGTGAAGTACAAAATGATAAAAAAATCGTGTGTTAAGCACAGTGAAGTAACAAGTACACAATAAAACAAAGGACAATAAAAAGCCCCTACACATAAAATGTTTATATATGACGTGTTGAAGTCGATACAAAATTTAATGGAGGTAAAACACAACCTTTGTATTACATGTAATCGAATGTAATAACAATAATAATTAAATTAGTTATGAACAGCCTCGCCACGTCAATAAAAATTTATTACGCATTGTAACCGCATGTTATATCGAATAATAATGTCGCAATGATTTTAAAATCAATGGTAATGGCTTCCACGAGCACTTCACATATTAAATATTTCTGTAAAGGGAAATTCCGTCAGAGAGTACTCACAGGGATAAAAATTAAATACCGGCGCTGCTAAAAAAGTTAAAGGGAAGGAAAAAATTGCTACTTACAAAACTTATACACTATCGCTAATGGAAGTATGGATACTAAGTAAAAAACAAATTTATGTTCTCTCATGTAAGGAAATAATTTATTGTATAATACGTAAAAAAACAAAAGCATCATAAATACCGGAAAAAATCGCCCTTTGCATTTAATACTGATTTTCAGTTCTAGATATTCTTTTATTTAATTATTTTAATTGTTTCAGTGGTAAATCTCTCCAGATTTTTGGATGTGTGACCCTCCTTTTTTACTGTTCCGTCTAGCTCATTCCATAGCAACTCTATGGGGTTGAGATCTGGATTCTGTGGTGAGCATGTCATCATTTTGAGCATTTTTTATTCTTCTTAGTTTACTAGATAGTCTTTACAAAGCTTTGAAGTATGTTTAAAATTGTGGTCTTGCATCATCACGAATCCCTTCTAGATCAATCGCAACTCAAATGATACGTCGTTTTCCTCATAATTCCACTTTTACTAACCTCCTCCACAACAACAAAAAAGCACCCCCACACTAAAACAGGCTCACCTTCGTGCTTGATAGTCGAAGCAATACAGTCTTAGACCGATGCTCGAAAATTCTCTGTTCCTCGCTGAAAATTTCAAATTTGGATTCGTCGGTCATTTTGCCACTGTTCAACTGTTCAGTAATGATGCTTTTGCACCCACTGAAGTAGTTTAACCTTATTACTACGCCGTAACAACGGTTTTTTGATCCAATATATCCAACTATAAAGTTTGCCTCCTGAAGACGTTTCTTTATGGTGCTGACTGATATTTTTATCACGTCCCCAGTTACACTCCACAGCAATATCTGGGGCAGTTAATTTTCTGAATAGCTTACTCATCAATATAATGAACTGATCTTTTGATTGATCGGATGTTATTAGTGATGGCGCAGAGCAATGGCGATCCCTAAGACTCTTTCCCTGTAGTGTTGTAATATAAAATTCACCACCGTCGAAGCATAAATCCTTAATTTTTTTGCGTTGTTGCGCACTGATACTCTTTCTCGGTGTAAAGTGAGAATGTCTGAACGAGTTTCTATGTAGAGAGGCCATTGAATGCAGAAATTCCAAACAAGAGCGAAGAAAACCCAAGTAAACGGCACAAGGTATGATGATAAACTGGCGAACTCGGAAGTCGGAATTCCGGACGGGGCAGTTTTTTTAAATGTAAACAAACTTCTATAACAAGGGATAGACACAGAAAGGAAGATTAGAAGTGTTGAGTGACAGTTTAAGGACGTAAAAACAAAACAAAGTTTATTGAAACGCCAGTAATTCACTGTATAAGTAAATTTTAATAAAGTGTCTATAGTTCCATAAGCTGTAGATTATATGGATGAGGTAATTCTAGAGGCAGGTGAAGCGTAAAATAGACGTCTTAAGGTTCATAGCGCCTTCCTACTTAAGACTGTTTTATGCAGTGAGAAGCCACATCCGAATTAAGATACCCCTATGCAGAATAACACTATAGATCTAGGTCGAAAAAAGTCGATAAAAATCTTCCTAAGGTGAGACCGGTATTCTCATTAAATGACTTTTGAAAATTACTCTAAAGATCAATATTAGCATCTAAATGGGTGGATTTTATAATAATGAACACAACAAAGAAAGAGGGAAACGCAAGTGATTCATCAAACTCTAAAAATTGCAACTTGAAACAAAAAGTCTATATAATAAAAAAATAGTAGTCAACGAAGAAATATAGAGGCATCGTGGATATTAAAGAAAACATGTCGATATAGCAAAAAGAGCTATTATAATGAATTAGGAATGGAAAGATATGATCTGAAGTTATGACCATATAAATGAAAGTATGCTACCTTTAGACTTTAAACTCAGAAGAGCGTTAACTGTACTTGGTATATACGCTCCAGAAGAAGGCAATAAAAAAGAGTCAAAGAACTTTTATAACAAATTACAACAAGTATACAATAAGATCAACTGAAATGGGTATGTTGTTATAGCTAGAGTTGGGAGCACACCAACAGTAAATACAGGTGAAATATTTGAAGCAGCAATAGTAAATAATAATAGACTAGCGCTTAGACAGTTTAGCACTTTAAATAACCTTAAGATATCCAATAAGAGAAAAGCGTAAGATCTCTAATTGGTTATGTACTAGCTAATAAAAATTTGTACCGTTAATAAAGGAGCAGACCACTATTTAATAGTGACCAAACTAATTATACCAAAATTTGGGATAACCACGAAAACAAATGCTGCTAAAAATACACACATTTATAATAAAACTTTTGCAAGACGAGGGGATTAGATATATTTATCACTTTTCGACTCTAACCTTGGGAACCTTGAAAGAACATAAAAAATAAATTTGTTTTTTGAATTTTAAGCAACAACTTTTATTGCAATAACACTGCGGTATGACCGAAAATAATTTTCTACCTAAATTTGCTTACCGCTTTCGTAATAGTACTGTTTGGAAGAAAGTATTAAGTTTGTGTCCTTAAAGCAGTAATCGAGTTATGTTTGATTCGCATACAGGCTGATCCGAGTTGTTTAGCATCTTTTGAAATCAGAAAGTCGTGCTCTATGTTTCAATTGAGTACTTGAAGTCACAATATGATAACAGCTATGGATGGATTAGCTAAATTCGCGACAATTGAATTCAACTCAGTGAATCGTTTTTGATTTAAAATCGCGCAAACTGACAAATTTTTTTATCATGTATATTCTCAAGAATTGCTGCAATTTGATTAGACAAATTATATAACGCGCTTCCACTACGATAACAAACAAAATTGGTCCATCCGTTATTGGGCGCAACAAACTCAGACTAATACCTAGCTATAATAAAATATCATGTTTGATCTAGTGTGTTTACTTGAAATAACGCCAACGAACATCTTCGTGTAAAACCCATGTTTACACCTATGTTGTACTCGTTGTTCGTGAGTTTAATTTTGACCAGCACGAAATGTTAAAGCTATGTGACCTTTCTGCAAGAGCGAACGAACTAGGAAATTTCACGTAGCAAATCACAAACTTTAAATAAACTGAAAAATCACATTCGGCATATTCAGAGCAACGGACTAAACGATTATATTTATATGTTTGTAGATATTTATATATTATATATAAATGCTGCTAGTCTGTAAGTTTAATTTATTTGGCTACACCAATAGACCAATTGTGTAGTTATTAGTAATTTGCAAATGGGTTTTTGTAAACTTTATAAACAAATTGATTATTCGCAATATAATCTCGCCTTTTCGTCCTTTAGTATGCACATCTGTAAGTCCATTTTAGAATTTTCTGCATCAATTCCTCACAATTTTATTATCATCTTATGATGTAATCGTCTATGAATTTCAGCGGTGTTTCATTCTACTTAAAATAATGAATCACCGTACAAGCTACGAAACAATGCCTGCAATAAACAGCAAGTTTAGCCGATTTGTATATATAAGCTATCACTGCTTCCATTGATGTTACAGTTTTGATGGTATTTGTGATAATTCACACTACTAGTGTTAGTGAATGAAACCGCAATGCGCAAGAATTCGGGTTTCTCATCTTGAGAATTTACGCGCCGAGTTTCCTGCCACTTGAGTTATGATATCAGCCATGCGATTTTGTCATGAAAATAAATCAAATATAAGTCGATTTTTTATTGAAACATAATAAACATACAAACCTACATTAGCTTTCTACTATCAAAAATGAAGCTGCGCTTGGCAGTAGGATCGTCATCAAATTTCTGTCCTCCAAGTGCTGCTTTTAGTGGTTCAAACAAATGGTAATACATAGAAGGGCCACAAGTTCAAACTGTAGAAAAAATGTTACAATACAGTCCAAAAAAATTTGTAATTTCTTATCAACCTTGGACATGTTATGAAGCAACATAACGTTTCGGATTGTCTAAGCACCGACCAGTGAACAATGCGAATATTCTCCCCAGTCACGCTCATTTTCAGGAACACAAGTGGCCTTTATTTTCAACTACTTTTCATCGTCCTAAAAATAGTTTATTCTGTGTGTGCACTTAAAAGTTTTCAAGAGTGTTGCCCCCGAACTGTCTTCTGAAAATTTCAGACGCTTTTACTACCCTTGTTGTGAGAAACTTGATAAAAATTCTTTACTCAACATATAAAAATGCCTCTTGTTTTAATATCGTAATACCAACTAAAGGAGCGTTTGCACAAAGTGCCTTACGGCGAGAATCTCCTTCAACTTACCCCACCTACAACGTTCAGAATTAATCCTCGTATGTTCCCGTTTCTACAACGTAAGACTAAGTATTTGTGCAAGTATTAATTCAATTTAACTATTAAGGTAAACATTTTCTTAAACCTAAAATTGAATAATTCCTCAACGGGAGTAGCGAAGTTTAAATTATTAATTTTTCTTTCAGATCCGTCAGTAAGCAGACGTGTTGATTATTTTAACATTAAAGAACTACATTTTGAATTATTTTCTAATTAGAAATTGTAGATCAGAATGCAACAAATCAAACAAAACCCTAGTGTGACTGTAACACTGTTAAGTGCGGAGATTTCTGTCTGATTGTAATGTTGAAATCGTACAACTTCAAAGTTCTTTCACGTGCCATTGAACCTTTTTAATATTTCAGGCATCAAACAATTGAAATCCTTCAATTAATAAGTGTTTTTATTTTTTAGCAGTTACGTATTACTCGCACAAAAATATATTCGTAGTATTTTAACCAAGAAATTGTGTTATATCTAATAAATTTGCTATTTGTGACAGATTTTTTTTTAAATTTATTTATAGCTTACAATCTGTCATAAAATTGGCTTGAATCTCTTAAGCCGTGGCTCGTCATCGTCGGGATCCAGGAGGTGTTCTACTAATGCGTTTGGGTGAGCACTAAGTTTGTCATGATAACGAACACTACACTTGTGTATTTCTTCAGTCACAGTTGATAGTCCTTAATCTTGCGGAATTATTTCATTTGGTACAAACCATGGGGCATTGACTAAGCATCGCAGTACCTTTGACTGGAACCGCCTTATAATGTCGATGTTCGATCTACTAGCTGTTCCCCAGAGCTGTATCCCATATGACCAAATTGGACGAATAATTGTCTTATAGAGTAGTATTTTGCTCTCCAGTAACAATTGTGATTTCCGCCTCAGGAGCCAATACATTTTTTGGAGTTTTAGACCCAAGTGTTTACGCTTTGTAAATATATGCTTTCTCCACGTTAGCCGTCTGTCCAGGTGCATACCTAGGTACTTAACTGTTTCGTTCTGTGGGATGTGTTTGTTGTTTATGATTACAGTTGTAAACGTTACTTGGGTTGATTTTGATTTATTTATATGAATACGCCATTTTTTAAACCATTCAGTTAGATTATTTAAATGGGACTGTAACTTCTCGGATGCTATGTTTGGGTCTACATGTGATGATAATATTGCTGTGTCGTCAGCGAATGTGGCAACTGTAGTACTTGTTGAGGTCGGAAGGTCAGCTGTAAATATGATGTACAACAGCGGCCCCAACACGCTTCCCTGAGGGACACCAGCTTTGATAGGAAATAGCGATGTGTGAGCGTCTCCGTACCTAACTAGGAAATGCCTGTTGGTGAGATATGACTTCAGTACTTTATAGTGGTCAGGAGGTAGTGCCTTCTTGATTTTAAATAACAATCCGTCGTGCCAGACTTTGTCAAAGGCTTTCTCGACGTCAAGAATACAGCTGAACAGTATTTTTATCTTGAAAGCTCTTCAGAATTCTGTCAACTAATCTATGGACTTGTTCAATGGTGGAATGGTGTTTGCGAAATCCAAACTGATGGTCGGGTAGTAAATTACTTTCCATAATTATTGGTGTTAGTTTCTGAAGTAGAAGTTTTCGAAAACTTTTGATAGAATTGGTAGCAGGCTTATTGGCCTGTAAGATGACAGTTCTCCGTTTGGCTTTCCGGGCTTATGAATCATAATGATTATGGCGACTTTCCACTGCTCTGGTACATGTCTCAGTCTCAACACCGCGTTGAATAATTGGGTAATATACTTAAACCCTTTCTCTGGCAACTCTTTAAGAACTTTACCCGTAATTAAGTCATACCCTGGGGATTTGCGTGGATTTAAGTTCGTCAGGATTGTAGCCTTGACTTCACTGGCTTTAAAGAGCTTGATCGGTAGATTCAATTGAAATGACGCTTCAAGGTATTGATAGATTTCTTGCTCCACGTCTGGTGTGGTTTGGGTGTCAAATGGACTAAAACCTTCGTTAGATGTCTTGCGAAGGCACAAGCTTTATCATAGTCATTTCTAGCCCAGGTGTTGTCTTCAAGTCTGATAGGTGGTATGTGTTGTTGGGGTTGTTTCAATTTTTATTGCTCTCAGAGTGAATAATCCGTGTTTTCCGTAGGTGTCAAGTGCCTCAGATAGTTTTGAATCGATTTGTTTCTAGTACTGCACAGTAGTTTTTTGAGTTAGTCTGTTAGTTTATTGAGCTTCTTTTTGTCTTCAGGATGTTTAGTGTTTCGCCACCTTCTGCGTTGTCGTCGTTTCTCAGCTATTTTCTTTTGACCTCCTGAGGAGAGTTGAATTATTTTCTACTAAACTTTTCGGTGGTGTTGATTGCCAAGCCGCTTTTTTGGATCGCTTGATTAAAAACTTCTACTGCAGAGACGAGTTCTTCCTTGGATTTCAGAGGTATCTCGAGTGTTAACGATTCTTCAATTATTTCTCTGAAGTGGTTCCAATTTGTGAATCTGTTACTAAGGCTAGGAGAACTTTTTTTGGATAATACTTGTGTACTTATTGTAACTATTATTGGAGAATGGTCGGAGGAGAGGTCTAGGCAGGATTCTACTCTGAGGTAATTTGGATGAATGCCTTTTGAAATACAGAAGTCCAATAGATCAGGTGTTTTAGTCAGATCTGAGGGCCAATATGTGGGTTCGCCTGTGGATAAGAAGTGAAATCCGTTGCTGATGATTGCCTTCTTTAATTCTCTGCCTTTGGTAGTAGTTGTTCTTGACCCCCAGTGTTCATGTTTGCTGTTATAATCTCCGCCTGATATTGTGGTAGATTGACAAAACAGATACTTCTCACATAAAAGAAATGTGGCAGTCCCCAGATAAAACTACCAGAAATCAAATTAGGTACATACTGACTGGTAAAAAACATGCATCAGATACCTTAAATATTAGGTATCGACCAACGAGGACATCCTTAGCAAACAAAAATTCAAAAAAGTAAATAAATAATTAAAGAAGCCATATAATATAAAAACAAAATATCAAAATTAAATTAAAGAAATAGAAAACACGATAACAAGAGATGAGAAACAAAAATACCTCAAAGTAGCATAGATGATACTAGAAGTATATCTACAGCTAAGAAACTATCAGTACGAAAAATACACAAGAAACAAACAATTAAATAATGAGAAAAAACACAATACACACGTATACATACGCACATAAACCATAATAAAGAAGTACAAATAAAACAAATTAAAGATGCTGGGATAGGAATAACAAGAGAAAAATAGCAAGATAGTTTACAAAGCAATTAAATAAAACAAGATTTTCAAATTAAAAAACATATATTAAAAAGAAAGAGGAGGTTCTGAATGAAAAAGCGCAGTGTGCAAAGTTTTAATAACAATAATAGAAAACAAAGAGTAGAATTAACAAAATATATATGAAAAGACTACTAGAGAAAATGTATAAGTCATAGCTATGTAATCGACGGCATCTTTACAATAAGAAATCATAAATCAGAAAAAAGTAGGACATCGTATATATGTTTCAGAAAAGTGTAAGAGAATCTGAAAAGGGGATATCTAGAGGCAATATTACGAGAACTAAACAATCACGACAAGAAATTAAAAGAGGTCCCAGACAGGACAACCTAAGATTAACAAGGCTTTTTATTTAACATTGTTCTAGAAAAATTTATAAAAATCATCAATCCTATTAAGTAAAGGTTTTTATACAATAAGTCTATGTAATAGTTAAAATAAAAAACAGCATTCATAGAATTTGAAAACAAAGCAGACGTGGCTAGAGAAGAGAAAGTATGAAATCAAATCTATGTTACGGGTAAGACACAAATAGAAAAAGTGGAAACACCATCAACCAAAGCAAATTGGAAGCAAGTACGTGAGTAGAGCAGACTGTGCCACACATCGAAGATGCTTGTTAACAAAAACAAATAGCATAAAGACAGATGTGCAGACGAGAATATGTGTAGCAAACAGATACTGTAGGGTAAACATTCATGTACGCCATTTACGTATGAAAAATAATATCACTCAAATGTTCACCACGACTAGCTTTACAGATGTCGATACGATGGTCGAAATTTTCGATGACATTTTCAATGGCATTTATCTCAGAGATTATGTTGTTCTTGAGGTCTTGGATGGTAGCTGGTTTATTAACGTAGACTTCACTTTTCAGATATCCCCACAAAAAAAATCTAAAGGCATCAAATTGCACAAATGAGCAGACCAATTGACATTTCCATCTCCCAATATTAAAACTTTACTGAACTTCGATATTCTCACTTGTTCTGTGGCACGTTGCGCCGTGTTGTTGGAAATCATCATTTATGTCAGTTTCATTAAGTTTCGGAAAGAAATAGCCATTAATCATGCCGTTTTCGAAAAAAATGATCCACTGGCGCCTTTTGACCACAGAGCACACCAAACAGTCACTTTGTAACGATGCACTGGTTGTTCTTGATATTCTCTTGGATTCTCGTTGGCACAAATGCAACAGTTTTGCTTGTTCAATGTGAAAGGCACCTCATCGCTGAAGATGGTATTTGATGAAAAACTCAAATCAAGTGCACGGCATAGAGGAGCCAGTCAGAGTCACACGTCAGTTGAAATGGTCAATTGGTTTAAGTTCTTGAATGAATTGGATCTTGTAAGCATATAAAGTCAAATATTTGTGCATAATACGGCATAAACTGGTCTCCGAAATGACTAATTCTTGCGATCGACGAGTTATTAAGAGTTTTGGGTCCTCTTTCACACTCTCCTTCGCCGCAGTGATAAATGCCAATGTGGGAACACTTTTGAATTGTCCACTGTTTAGCACATCATCAACAGAACCAGTGGCCTCAAATTTTTGCACCAAACGACTAACGGTGGTCTCATTTGGACGGTTATGACGACCGAAATAATCGCGGAAAGCTCGATAGATGTTTTTTATTTTTTTGCCATTTTGTATTATTTGTTAATTACTTTAACGCAATCTTCAATCAAATATGATCCCATAGAAAAAACGGCAAAAATTACACTTACTCTCCTGCGTCCCTATTGGCGGAGCCTTTATTATTCACTGCAAAACATATTAGCATGCAACTAAGTTCATAATATATATGCCAACAATAAGAACCATACTAAACATTGTAAAAGAAAATACTAAACATTTTAGGACCGTCTAAATAGATAGGAAATACAAATCAAGGAAAAATCAAATAAAAGAAAGGGCAGCCCAAATGGTGTAGACGAAGAAACCAGAAAGAAGACTGTTTTTTAAACGGGGTGCTGGGAAAAAGATGAAATAAAACGTAAAGCGGGTTTAACAACGTTATGAGTACGGTGTTTGTGAGATATAGAAGGAAATATAACATAACCGACAAAAATCACTCAATCGTTTTTAATTTAAACTCAGATAAACTGACGCGTGAGATTTTTTAGTCACACACGCCCACAAGAATAGCCGTGATCTGATTACATAAATTATGTAGGGCGGTCTCTTCTTTTATAACTAACGAAATACTTTGACAGAACAAACACAGACCAATACCTAACTATGCTAAAATATAGTTGATCTACTGTATTTACTTGAAACAACGTCAGAAATCTTATCTTTGCGTAGATTATTTTTATACGTATGTTGTACCGCTGTCCGCGAATAATTCGCGCAAACTACTGACATCATGTTTTTCTACAGAAGTGAGCGAAGGTGAAATTTACCGTATCAAATTACAAATTCTAAATAAATTGCATAATTACATTCTCCATGTTTGGACCAACGGACCGTCAAAATTACCTGACGATTATAGATATTCTGGTGAACTTATCTGGAATTCTAACTTTGCACATAATTGCTGCTATTCTATGATCAGCAAGTTTCATTTATTTCACCACACCAACACACTTATAATTGGTATAGTTATCAGTAATTATCAATTCAAAGAGACTAACGCGAGAGTTCCCAAACCGTAAAATTGCATTTTTTTGGACGTCTTTGTGGACTTTGTGAGGAAATTCATTATTTACTTTATAATCTCGTCATTAGGCACATCTGTAGGTGCATTTTCGAGTTTTCCGCATCAGTCCCCCAAATTTTATTAGTCGTATCGTTATCATCTTATATACATAACCGGTATCCTTTTTAAAGAAGACAGCAAATTCAGTCAGAACTTTTGCGTATATAAGTTGCTACTGCTCCCATTTGCGATACAGTTTTTATGATATTTCCAATAATTCACACTATTAGGTATTAAGGAATGAAACCGCGATATGCACCTTCGGAAGTTTCTAAAAAACTTCAAAAATTTACTTGCCGAGTTTCCTGTCGCTTGATTTACTATATCAGTGACGTGATTTTGTCGTAAATGTTAAATACAAATATGAATGAAATCATAAACATACAAAGTTATTTCTCTATATAATCTTCCGACTTAGAAACACTTTTCCCATCGTCGTCAAATCTCTGCCCCCCCAAGTGCTTATTTTAATGATCTAAACAAATAATAATCATAGGATGATAAGTCCGGACTGTAGGGAAGGAGTCCAAGCCAAATCCCAAATTTTTTGTCGAGTTTGAGTAGCTGTAAAGGGGACAGCAGGGCAGCTAGCTTGGGGATACTTTTCAAAACCCAAGATCGCCAGTAATGAATACCCGAGCACTAGTTAAGCCGATCTCAAAAACAATTTCAGCAAACCCCCATCAGCAGCTATCTTGGGCAAAACCCTGGGCATTGGACCTCCGTGTAAAAAAAACTCTAAGAAGTTCTAACTGGAATATAAGACGAGACTAAAAGTTAGAACCAAGTGAAATAAAAAGCCTTGGTGTCAGTAAGCAATTGTTCAAATTACATTGAGGGTTTACAACCACTGCGTTCTAACTTAGCGTCACTTAGAACCTTATTAAACGGAATGGTGTGTTGGTAGAGCAATTGTTTGAGGGTAGTTATGAGATTCAGAGAATCTTAGTATAAGTTTTGGTCAGCACGGAATAACATGTAGTGAGCCGTTTTTTTTACGCGCCAAGATACACTCTCGCTACATGCGCAGAACAAAGTATGTATGTGTATATATTGTTTCACCAAGCACAGACAGGTGTAGACTTTGTAGCAGAGCATTTCTGCACTTGCAAGAATGGAGCACGTATAGTTGGATGCTGCTCACACGTGATGTGTGTCGTAATGTATCTTACGCACTATGTGAGCCTCCAGTATTTTTCCTAAATTCTAAGGCTTATATCTTTGTTCACAGAGGTCATCCCAGGTTTGTTTTTTAGACAAAATTTCTTAGGACACTTGGGGCTTTTGATTGACATAGGTTTCGTCTGGGTACCCAAATGTTCGATTTGGGGCCCAATCTGCCCATCATCCTTTTCAATTCCTGCTTCTGGCCCTCTTAATAATTTTTAAGTGTGTTATCTTACAACTGTGCTTTTAGTTTTCTCAACATTTCTAAGCCTCTATTGTGGGAAACTTAATAATAATCCGTTATATAACAGACAAGAGCACCTCTTGCTTTGACATTATGATATTAACTAAAGAAGCGTTAGTGCGAGGTACATTTTAGGGAAAATCTCACTTCAGGCAACCCTATCTACAATGCCTAGAAATCGCGTTCCTCTCCATTCAGCTTACAGTGCGTAAAAATTTGATTTATGTTTAATTCATCCCGATATAATCTCATTTCTAAAATGAAATAAAATTTACAGCGAGATACATATCTTTCTCCTATTAACTATAAAAGTTTTCAAAAATTGAAGGTTTCTAATCAAGTATTCGTGAAGTCTAAATTATTATATTGTCTTACAAGTTTGTCTAAGATCTCTAATTATAAACTTTTATAATTTACAGTTAAACCCACTATTTAAAGTCTTCAAAATGTAAAGAATAGAAAACATAGTTATTTGAAGAAGATATGTGTTAAAGATATCTAAGAACTAAATAGTTCATTGCGATTGCATTCTTATATATCCATAAAATATTTTGCACTTTACTCTAGGTGTTATTGCATTTCTTCTTGTATATTTAAGTATTTTAGTATACGGTTTTCGTTATGTGACATAATCAATAAAAAAATTATAAAAAAACTACGCAAAAAAAGTCCAAGGCTTTTTTATGATGAATAAATGGAGTTTAGTGCATTGTATTTTCAAAATGACCGTCTTCATTAGAGATGGTCATTTCAACTCTTTTTCCTGAAACTCTCAATTGCGGCTTTTATGAAGTCCGAATGGGTCAGAACCCTTCTGTGATGCGATTCTTGAGTTTCTTGATGGACGGGAGTTTGATAAACTTTACCATCAAGATAACCCCACAAGAAGAAATCACATGGGTTTAAATCGGGGGAATTTGAGGGCCACTTGATGCCACCTTTTATCTCACGGGGAGCGTCCAGACTTATAATCCTCTTTCCAAAGGCTTCTGCGACGATGACAAAGATGCCCTGAGTCCGATGAGCGGTGGCTCCATTTTGCTTAAATCGGTATTGGTTGACTTATCTGTCGCGATAGTTAATAGGGGGAAAAATTGCAATAATAAATCCCCTTATTTGCGATGGTGTTTTCTTCAATCAAACATTGCGATTTCTGAACAACGATTTAATGTTTACTGAAGGTCAAACAAAAATACAAAGTTGCGAATGTGCTCGAGTGCATTAGTCGAGGCTTTCGATGAGGTTGCTTGTTAACGACTGACTAACTATTACAAAACTGAGTCGGCAAGCGAGTGACATCAAATTCAAGGGGTGGGTTCTTGAAATCAGGGACAATAAATTACCTGCAAAAAGGCAGACGGCTGCAATTGTTCAGCTTGATGGCGAGAGGACCCGCTGACAAGTCTTAAACTCATAGTTATATTTTTGAATAGGGCCGTAAAATTTGTATTTAACACAAAAAGAGACGACAGCGGTCATCTACCTGAAAGGAACCCACCGACCACTTAGACTTATAAATCTGTCACTCAACTTGCCTGGAGAATCTTAATTCCTGAAATAAGATAATCCTTACAACTATTCTTAATAATAAATTAATAACTATTTCATACTAAACATTATCTTTTATCTCTTACAATTTGAATGAATTTTCAAGAACTTCTGCAAGAAACAGTAAACCGACAATTCTGTAGTAAGAAATTGCACACCATATACTAATTATTTCTGGGTGCAATCGACAAACTTCGGTCAAATGTGGCTTTTCGGTACCCCAATCTTGGTAATTTTGTTTGTTGGCATAACCATCTAGTTCTCATCCGTAAATGGATGTGCTTTGTGCCCAACTTTTTGTTCGAACCATGCCAATATTGACCTCGGTCAGAGGCGTTTGCAATTGAATTTTATACGAAGACAGATTCAATTTCTTGGTAAAGATGGTGTGCATAGAGCCTACACTCGCGCAGAGTTTAGCTGCGCCTTTAGAGACAAAAGTTGTGGGCTCTTGTTCATAAAGCTCCCGAGCTTATTCTACGATCTCGGGAGTGGTCCCAGTGACTAGTTTGCCAGTTCTTGACAAATTGCCATCCAGTACACTTCCTGTCTTCTCAAACTTTCCAATCATCCTAATATAACATGGTAAAATAGATAATTTAGTTATAGAGCAAATTTTATCATGGTATTTTTTACCTTGCTATTGTAGAAACAGACAAGATAGCGTTTGTCAAACTTGACCTTGAAGAAAGTTAGGCCCCCACTAGCACTTAGGCCTCTCTCGTAATAGGTGACTAAAATGAAGATCCTTTCTTTGGTTGAATAGGTGATCTTAACTGACGCCATATTCAGTGTTGACCTTAAGAGTGTAAACATAACTCCAAACATTGGCCTAGCTATAACTAACGTCAAACATAAAATTGGAAAGTTTAATCATGGTAATAAGAAACTCTTTTGCCTGATATAATGAACCATGTTGATGAATGAAATATTATAAATAGCTTTGTTCTCCCCAAATTCAAAGTTTTCTTTATTTGTAAATCATATAACAAATAAGAATTCTAGCTTAAATTCTATATAAAAAAATATATAAATTAAAAATATTTAAAAAAGGGGTAAAAATATCTTATTCGTGACATTTTAAGCAACACGCTGTAAAAATATAAAAGTTTTGAAAATATTTTATATTACTTATAAATTTGTTTGGCATCCTTTACCACAAAATATTGAAGCAATGTAGCAGGAACTTGCACTATGTACCTAAAAAAGTTGGTTTAATATAATATTTATGAACTGTTACATTTCCATAGAAAAAATTAGAGAAAAACATAAATAAAATGTCTCGTAAAGATTTAGAAAGAGTATTTAGCTCATTACCAATAAATATGTGAATATTGCACTGATAAATATGACGCAAGCTGGTAGTTCCAAATATCTCGGTATCCACCTGGATAAAAAGCTGACTTGGAGAACGCATATATGGACAAAATGCAAACAATTGGGTCCAAAATTACCAAAAATGTGCTGCATATTAGGGCGACAATCTCAGCTATCCTTGGAGAATAAGTTGCTCCTATAGAAAACCACAATCAAGCCCATATGGACATATGGAATACAACTCTGGGATACTGGCGAGACATCCAATATCTAAATTCTTAGAAGATTTTAATACAATGTACTCTGTATGATTGTAAGCGCACCATGGTATGTCCCCAATGAAACCATAAGACGCGATCTTGAAATGGCTTCAGTTAATGAAGAGATGCAACGATTCAGTGTACGTTATCGAGAGCATATTAGTGGTCATCCAAATACTAGTGGAGTGCTTAATCGAAAGTGACGACGAAGTTCAACCGCGTCTAAAAAGATTCAAACCTTTAGATCTCATAAACCGATTTAAGTGACTTCGCAGTGCAATATCGCAAAACTCATAGATTAGTCAGACACTTATTGACATAATGTCAATTTAATATTGTAACCAATTGCAAAAGAGAACATCATATGTTCATTGTGCAATTTGTCTGGAGAGTAAATCACCATTCTTCGTACAACGAGAAGTGTGAATGATTAGCGGATAGTAAACGCTGATATGATGTGACGAACATATAGAACAAGCGAGACAAAGTGTGATAATAGGGCATAAAAAACTCGACGATCTGCTCTGCTAGGAATTTCGTAAGATCATTATGAAAATCTTTTGGTAACTACTGCACTTGTTTTCATATAAAATTCAGGATGTTCAGCTGCTTTCTAACACAGGCAAACAAAGACTTTAAAAATGTATCGGATACGTCTCAGAAAGATTTTTATATGAGAACTGTGTTCCTCTATAAATTCATAGTTTGTCAAGTTTTGAAATCCTTTCACACTCATCAAAGATTTCTCTTTCATTTGAGTTTTGCATTGACATACTTGTTAGTGCTTATTATTAATAAAGATGGCTTATCCACCAGTCATACCGCAGCAACCCACCTACATGCTCCAAGACTTTGTTACTTCAACAATCCAGGAGAATATGATTATAAGCATAATATGGTTCCAACAGGACGGGGTGTACCGATCGTGTTCCGCAATCTAAATGGACAAAATTAATAAATCCATTAAGTTTTGTATTAACTGGAAAATTGTAGAGTGGGGATTTTTGAGGGTGCTTAACACTAATTTGAGAGCGAAAACTTATCAATGATTGAAAAATACAATTTTGATGATCAGTTTTCTTTACTTGAAATATGTGAAATATGACTTCAGATTTAAGTTCAGCACTTTAAAGTGCAAAACTTGATCTCATATAAAGTTTTTCATATTTTACTTAACGGTTATTCTCCTGTGGACAAAACCTTTACACGCCAATTTGATGCTATAATATTACAACTATTTGTAAGATAAATAAACAAAATCAACATAAAATACATTAATAATGACAAAATGTTTATTGTGCATAATATTACCAGTTATGAAAACATAAAAACCTAACAAACTATTCTAATTACTTGCCCATTTCTAGCGCTGATAGTAGATACAACAATTCTCCAGGATAAGACGTAGCTTTCTGGGTCGTACGTTTCAAGCAGCATCCTTTTTTGAAAAAGATGGAATGAAGGGATCAGATGAGTAGAGGCGAGTGTGAAACAAATCTTCCATAGTACTTCTGCGGAAGATTTGCTCGTGTTCTGTTCCTTGAATCGTCGCAAATCTTTCTTCTAGCCTCAAGTGGTTTTGGCACATCATCCCAATCCCCAAGGAACATGACTTTATTACTTTGTGAGAATGTATAAGCAGTTTATAGGCGCTTGCTGGCATTGAATATCAGGGATAAAGAGTCACGTAGGTATAATTCAGCGGTCTCTCTAGCGCAAGCCGAAAAACGCACATTTGTAATGGAGTGTCCACTTGAAATAGTCTGAAGAATGATGTTGAATCGTAAAAGAAAGTTTCTACCAATGCCAGTAATTGATACAACCTAGACGTAATTTTCAAAAAAACGAGCCGTAATGTTTCTATTATTTACTGAACCATGTCCTTGTTTAACCACATTGACAAGCAATTCGGTCCGATTTTTTCTCCGCTTGAAAAAGGCTTGGTCGTTTCACGCATTTTTATAATTCGTCTTTTAGTGAGTTTTCGACTGTAAAAAATATTAAGGATTATTTCAAAGCATTTAATGAAGGCGTGAAGAGCTGATAGCCCATATTTGTAGTGTGATGTATCTGTTGGGAGACCATGTATTGATGAAAGTCGTTCACTAACTTCGAGATTGCTCCGCGTATGCTCCTTGTCTGTGCGGGCTTTCCCGCGCAGACGCTAATGGTATGCAAATTATGGTCGTTTTTAGGATGTAATGAATTCTCACATTTGTGTTTCCCACAGTAATCACAGTAGGCTTTAGTTACTTAATTTGCTTTTCCATTGCTGAAATCTCCTTGTTATCAATTTGGTACTCTCTTTTCCAAAGAGAACTTTGACTGGCCAACAAAATCTGGGGAAAATGATTTGTTTGTTCTGCCAAATAGTTGGTTTCTGTCGCGCGGTCTTAGCTGGAGAAGGACAATGCATATCATATATACGCTAGCATCAGTATGTCTGTAACGATCTTTCGCTTTCCTTTCAAGAGGAGTTGCCAATCAAGAATTCGTCTGGTGGTTCTTTATCATTCAACTGATCTCGATCCCCTCAAAATCGCTGTTTGTAGATAGAATGTCTAGCACGTCCCCATTTACAATACAATGTCAAATCCGTGGCAATAGCATCACTGTTCAGAACTTTTTTTAAAGCCAATGACGAACTCGTATGGTCCAGGAGGGCTTGCAATGTAACCCCTGCAGACATTTGTTTAATGCTTATCGATTCCTCAATCAAACTGCATTTTTTATTTGCTTCCAAAACTCTTCTGTAAGAGAGATAAATGTTGACCAATCGTTCTTTAGCTTCTTTTTTTACAAACTAATATGAAAATTTAGATAATCGTGCCTGAATACAGGAGGGTAAGGGGTGACGCCAACATCTAGTCACCCAAATGTCAACCTCACCTGCACGCGGTACCCTCCGCTGGATAACTAACGAGGCTCTGGCGACCCAGTATCCAGGGGTATAACTGGATTCCAATTGTCCCGAGGTAACGGGGCCCTCGTCGTTGGGCCAATCACCCACACGAGGTATAATCGATTCAGAGAAAAAACGAGCGCCTCGGAACAGGACTGCTTAATAGGAGACGACCGGCAAGACAACGGATACGAATAGGGACATGGACTATAAAAACACTAACTGGGAAAGAGATAGAAGTAGTAGAGGAGATGGAAAAGTATAAGTTACAGATACTGGGAATAAGTGAAGTGAAGAAGAAGGGTCAAGGACTCAAGACACTGGACTGGACTGAGATATATAGGAAAGCCTCCCGGAGAAAGAGCGAAAGAAGGAGTGGGGATCATAACAAGTGAAGCACTAGAAACCAAATTAATTGACTGGGAGCCGATAAACTCAAGGATCATAACAGTTAGCCTTGAGCTAGAAGAAAAGGTCGGTATAATACAAATATATGCACCAACGGAAGATGCGGATGTAAGAGACAAGGATCAGTTCTACGAAGATCTTCAAAGAGTATTAGAGAAAATGCAAAACAAAAACAGACACGTAATGATAATCGGTGATTGGAATGCCCGCATAGGAAAAGACAAAGATCAAGGATACGGAACTATGGGAGAACATGGAGGAGAAGAAACGCTAAACAACAATGGAGAAAGAATGCTGGATTTCTGCATAAACAATCAATTACTAATAGGAAATACGTGGTTCAAACATAAAACAATCCACAAGATTACGTACGAAGCAGAAGAAAGAGGACAAAAAAGCATAATAGATTATATAACATACTCTAGAACCATGAGATATGCAATCCAAGACGTAAAAGTAATAAGAGGAGCAGAACTCAGCACCGACCACCGACTACTGATAACCGACACCATTCTGAAAACACCCCCCAAAGAAACACCAATAGTATGAGAAAGATTAAAACTAGAAGAACTGGAAAACCAAGAAAAAAGGGAGGAATATGAAAGAGAACTTAACAGAAAATTAAATAGATTAGAAGAGCAAGAAGCAGAGACAGAAGAACATTGGAATCTCAACGATAGATGGAAAAATTTCAAAGAAACAATAATCCTGACAGCAAACGAGATATGCGGTAAAATAAGACTGAAAACAGGCCAGAACCAAAGAAGAACCAAATGGTGGAACGAAACGGTTATGAACAAGATCAAACAGAAAAAAGAAGCCTGGTACAGGTTCAAAACAACAAATAGTGCCGACGATCAAGAAACATACTGAAGGAAAAGACAAGAGGCAAAGGAAGCCGTGAAAAGAGCAAAACAGGACTCCTGGGAAGAATTCGGAAATAAGTTAAACGAGAATTATATGGAAAACCAAAAACAATTTTGGAATGTAGTCAAGAAACTAAAAGGAAACAGTGCAAAACAAGTACGAAACGGAGATTTGCAAACGACCAGTGAAAACATCCTGAAAACATGGAAGGACCACTATGCAGCAAAATTTAAAATGAGAGAAGATGAGGAAGATATAGAAAGACCGTTAGAAAACCAAACAAACCGAGAAGACAGCGAAGAAAATGCAGAGGAAGAAATAAGTGTAGAAGAAGTAAGAAGAGCCCTGAGAGAAACCCGAAATGGAAAGGCAGCAGGTGAAGATAACATACCACCGGAATTATTAAAAAAGGGGGATTCGTAGTAGAAAGATGGCTACAGAAAATATTCAAACAAGCATGGACAACAGAATCAATACCCCAAGAATGGGAAAGAAATGTAATCATACCAATTCATAAGAAAGGAGATACAACTAACTGCGATAACTACAGGGCGATCTGCTTAGCACCTGTCGCGCTCAAAGTATACTCAAAAATTTTAGAAAAGCGTCTAAGAGCTCAGATTGAAAATAAACTCGAAGAAGAGCAAACAGCTTTCCGACCAAACAGACAAACGCAAGATCACATATACACTCTTAGATCTATAATAGAGAAATCACTAGACAGGAACAAGAACATATACTTAGCTTTCCTGGACCTAAAAGCAGCGTTTGATCAAGTACCAAGAAAACACATATGGAACGCATTAGAGGAACTAGGAACAAATTCAAAATTACAAAGAGTAATTCGAAGCATATACAATAATGTGACGGGAACAGTTAGACTAAACGGAAAGACATCAGAAGAGTTTAGAATAAAAAAGGGAGTTAAACAAGGCGACAGCTTAAGTCCACTTCTTTTCGTAGCCTACATGGATACAATAATAAAAAGAACCAAGAATCAAACTAGACCGACAAGATTAGGGTACCACAACCTAATTCCAGTTTACACACAAGACCTGATTTACGCAGACGATATTGTTCTAATATCCGACAAGGTAAATGTCTTACAAAGAAACATCCAAATATGGAATGCCTGCCTGCAAGAAAAAGGAATGGAAATAAACAAGAACAAGAGTAAGATTCTACACATCACAAAAGAAGAAAGAGAAGAAAACATAGACGTAAGAATAGATGGACAACAACTAGAGATAGTAGAAACATACGAATATTTAGGAACAATGATAAATAAAGACGGGAAGATCGACCAAGAAATACGAAACAGAATAGCCAAAGCAAGTAGAGTCTACTACCAAATAAACAACACTCTAGTAGGAAAGAAGGAATTAAGCACTAAAACAAAGCTACACTTATACAAAACCATCTATACACCGACACTCAATTATGGATCAGAAACGTGGACGATGCTGGACAAGCATAAATCCAGAATAACAGCTGCAGAAATGAGGTACCTCCGGAAGATAATAGGCAAAACCAGAAGAGATAGGGTACGTAACAGAAGCGTAAGGGACGAACTAGAAGTAAAACCTCTAGTAGAAGAAATAGAGGAAAAACAACTAAGCTGGTATGGACACCTGGTTCGTATGGGGGAGGAAAGGATACCCAAGAAAATGTTAAATATGAGACCCGAGGGAAGAAGAAAAAGCGGAAGACCAAGGATCCAGTGGGAAGAATCAATAGAGGAAATGGCAAGGAAAAGAGGAAAAAACATCACCGAAATACGGAGAATGGCAAGAGAAAGGAACACCTTCAAGAGATGGATAAAAGACCCAACACCATGAGGTATAAATGGGGACAAAGAGAAAGAAGAAGAAGAAGAAGTGCCTGAATACAGAGAAAAAGAGTCTTTTCGGGGAAATACGATGTTGTCAACTTAATTGGGATAGTGAGGGATTTTTAATTGCTGTCGCTCTATCTGGTGAATGTTCAAAAACTTTTGTTACAATTTTCAATGCATCGTGCTTTCCCAAAGAATAGAGAATAAGGCGAGCAGCACAAATATTGTACTCGTCGCTTTCTTGACTTATTCCTCAACTCATTGAATTGCGAGGCTTTCCTCTATTAGTAAATAGTCTTGGCCCACTCAAATTTAATTTTGTCTCGTGTACTTAAGCCTATGTCTGCTGTGTTTACAAAACTCCCATTTGGTACACTAATGGTGTGTCTAATTTGCAGAAAATATATTGTTTTATTTGAACAAGTGGCAGTGCTTCAATAGCGTTCCTTTTTCAGTTTAGTTATTGTCAAACATCTCTAATAACAATACAAAGGTCATTTTATTAATCTGTTGACATAAAATTTGGAGATTTTGTCCACCTACCTTGCATAAAACGACCAGTGTGCGGTACCACTCCTCTTAGCTTCCATAAGCATGGAAGTGTTAAGACCAACATTTCCAGAATAGTTAATATCCCTAAAGAAGACTTCAAATAGCTGCCATAGTTTCAAGATCTTACTACTTTCTATTGTTAAAAGAGTACCTCGGAACTGAGGGCCTAGATAAATCATAAACAAGATGAACATAAAATGGCCCACTGCACATAGACAAGTATGTGTTAAAGGATAGGGAAGGGGAAGTAGACTAAATACATTTTTTTAAGTTATTGTTCCTGATTAAATGAACGGCGTATTTTTACGTTCATCTAAAAAAATGTATACCAGCCCAAAAGTGTTTGGCTAGTTTTGCCCCTCAGTGTACACTGCGGTGCATTATAAACACTTTTTTGCAATTCAATATTTTCTTCAAAACCTGTGACACAAACTGTTTAATTTTTCTCTCAAAATATTTTATCTATAATGTGTGCTTTATAATAAATTATTCCGCTAGTAAAACACATGGCATGTAGAGTACATCAGTCTCTTAATTAAATGACTACACCGTGTGCACAAAATAACCGCTGTGACGCCACAAGATTTATGTCATTGAAGCCTCTGCTGATTGTTACCAATTTCACCAGCAAACCTCGTGGCTAATTAGTATAATTGAAGGTTAAACCCAAATTGCTTCTAGTTTTTCCTGTACTTTTTACCCGCCATTAATAAAACGTGCTATAATTAAGCAAATGGCAAATTGAGCTTTTTGTTCCGTCGTCTGGGTCTGCAGCGCTAATTCGCCAGAAAATCGCTGGATTTGTCGCAGGCTGTTATGGTGATGAGGCGCGTGAGTTCATCGCGTTTCGACACGCCGTAATGGAAAAAATTGGTTTAAGGCCCTTCTACTGCTTAAAAACCCAAAAGGAAGTGAACTGCAAAAACGTTTCCTGTTTTGTAGTACTACTTGAAAGAAATAGAAAAATTAGAAAAAATTGCTAGTAATTTTTTAAAGAAAATGAAACAAATCAACGTTGTATTAAAATCGCTCGTGGCTTACCTTTTAACTTGATGTATTCTTAGATTGGAATAAATTAAGAAACGAAAACAAAATGAAAAAATTAGATTCAGTACGTCAAAAGCGTCCAGATTCCACTAAAATGCCCAACCATTAGAAAAAGCCTGTAAGGTAACAACACAACATGTTATCGAAGCAAAATATAGTAAACATGTATTACTATCAACGTAAAATCACCAACGTCGAAACCTCCTCTCCTATAAAAAAAATTCGTTGGAGTAAGGGATAATGATAATTATATTAAGAGTATGACAACGGTCAATGGGAAAGTTGTGCTCCGCCGAGATATAGCTCAAGTAATGAACAAAATGTTTCGAGAAATGGATTCTCCAGTAAAAATGAAATAATTACCGCTAGTACGTCAGTTGTTAATCCAATGTAGAAATAAATAGTACATATATTATGTATATCATCGCAACTCGAAGAATTTTTAAATAAACACCAAATAAACCACTGCAAATCAAGTTGCACAAATTAAAAGTGGTAGAGCTAAAATAACGCATTTAAGGCGGCAGAGAAGAAGACGTCGAGTATCTGTTTAAAACCACGAATCCAGTTGCATTAATAGAGAACTTGAAAACCAAAAGAAAACTTTTCAGAATTTAAAATTAGTACAAAAAACATTCCAAAAATTTGAGAGGGGAATTACAAAAACGGGCCAGAAACGTGTAAAGAACGTTCTAAAACAAGCATAAAAATAGCCTGGAAATTTTGGAGACTCGAGAAAACAACTACAGAACAAACAAATGTAGAATACACCCAAAGTTTGAATGGATAATTAAAAGAAAAGTTACGCTAGTCATTTCGAAAATTTAACGAAAGTATCACATGAAAGAGAATTTTCAAAAGCAAAGGTGAATGCAAAAGAACTTGAAAAAGAACTCAAGGTAAAGCCAGAAAATTACGACGGATATTTTAGAAAGAAGATGAAGTAGAACATGGAAAAGTATTCCTAAATTAAAAAAAATAGAAGAGTTGAAGACCTACAACAATTAGCTGAAACTGGGGGAAAAGTTTTGTAAATTTTGGAGAAATGGTACATAAACTGCAGTAGAAGTGGGAATTTAACTCGGAATTAAGAATGGTGCTGGGAACGCTAAGCAGCAACGCCAAATGGAAAGAAATCAGCGCATTGAAAGATTTATTCGATGTGCTGGGATTCCTTGAAGTTAGAAGATGGTCTTCCGAGGAAAGCCTTGAAGAGTCTCAATAACGCTGAATCTAAGTATCAGTTGCCAAAGGTTCGCAAGAGGTTCTATCGGGTGAGCGTGAAGTATAGGTACAAGAAATACAAATTATGTGTGTTGAGAAGTGACTTGAAAATTAGAGAAGCTCCTACCAGAAAACCGAATTTAGAAATCGCAATAAAAAATAGAACATTCGACAATTCTCATCAATTTCTAAAGGTAGATGACGATAAAAAAAATTATTTTGTCCACATCAAGAGTCATCACAATTGACTGCTACTTCTACCATCAGGATACTTGCAACTTCTGAATACTATAGCAATTCCTCCACAGCCTTTTCACAAACGGCATAAATCATGGCGATTCTGTGGCAAAACACCTTAAGAAAGGCGCAGTGCACCAATCGAGCCCAAAAAGCGCGCCGAAAGGAAAGTTTCTGCTGGGGAAATTCCAGTAATCCGCTGTAGAGTCCCAAAATTTTTGATTGAGCACACAAGTATTGAAGAGTAAGAAAAATCCTCAAAAGAAGGGTTACGTTCGATAAGGTACAGGTCGTTTGGTATCAAAATGCGCTGGGGAATAAATTGGCCCAATGAAATTAAATAATTATTAATTGTATTATTGCATTAATTCTTCTTCTTCTACCAGTCCATCTCCTTTTCTTGGAGGTTTGCTATCATTAAGCCTATTTGGGTCTTGAACAGCTGCTCTGAAGAGTGAAGTAGTGCTTGTATTGTACCACTCACTTAGATTTTTCATCCAAAACGTTTTCTTCCTTCCCACCGTCTTCTCTTCTATCTTCCCTTGCATTATCAATTGCAGAAGGCGGTAACGTTGATTATTACATGTCCGAGATACTCCAACTTTCTTATCTTAATTGTTGCATTTGTAACTTTTTCTATCCAGGAAATTTTTAATATTCTACGGTAAAAGCCTGTAACTTTTTACGCATTTGCTTCATTAGCATTTAACTCTCCATTTCATACAGCAAAACTTTATTCCATTTTTTAAAGTCTTTTACTGTATTTTTGATAAATTCGCTATTTTATTTGTGTAGTACTTTACAAGTTACTGATCAATTCTTGTAGTGTAGTTTCTACTATTTGGAAACTTGCAAGAACCGAGACATCTAGCCAAACTACATCAATTTCTTCAGCTTCTAAAAACAGATATGCAATCACTTTATTTTATTAAAACTAGATGGTATTTAGCTCAATAATGCCATTTTAATTATTTCATTTCTTGAAAAACAATATAGAAAGTGATTTTCTATCTTAGCTGTGAATCTCCTCGTTTAGTTTATTGCATGACTATTTTCCAATTTTGTTTATACTGTGATAATCTTTAGGTTTGTACATGTTTGACAACTTATATCTTCCATATTTCATATACTGTAATCTTGTCCTTCCTGGTACATTCTTTTCTCTTAACATACCTTTTATGATTATTTTCAGTATGCCTTCATGTCTTAGTATATGCTCCGACAGTATCTCTTTTTTCTATTATAGTCTTCCAGAGAATTCTTTCTTCTTATACATTAACCTTAGCATTCATCACATTTCAAAACGTCTCCAGGTCTCACAACCGTACTGCCTAAAAAAACCAAAATTGTTTTGTTTCTTAGTGAAATTTTATTATATATTTAGCAAATTCTACTTCTTTTAAGAGCTGGTTTTGCTTGTCTAATACTGCATATCATCTCTGTGTTCTCTTTTTCGTCTTTTGTTATGATGCTTTTTAAATATAGCAATACTTTGAACGTTTTGAAGTTTTCCTTCTAGGTAAACCATTGCTGGTAGTTGTGCTTCTTTGTAGCACACCATCACCTTAGCTTTTTATTTATTCATTTTCATGTTGTAGTATTTTAAAGCGTTGTTCATTTCCTCAAGTGTGTATTCTAAATCTTCCGCGGTTTCGGCTAGCCTTGATACGTCATCTGTGTATCTCAGCATATCTATTTTCTTTCCTTCTATCTACTCTTTCTCTAAATTGATCCTATGCATCTTGTATGTAGGGATTAAACAGTAGTGGTGACATACTACAACTTCGTCGAACATGTTTTCTAATTTTTGCTTCTCTCTGGATTTCTAATTTGCTTCTCATTGGATATTATTGCCCTCTGGTTCTTGTAGAAGATATTTACTATTTTTTGTTTTGTTTCTGAACTCACTTTTTGTTAGCATACACTTTTGACCATCTGACATTATCTAAAGCCTCTTTCTGAGTGTCTGAGTTTTTTAAATACAAATTAATCTTTTGTAAGCTGTTTTTCTATTCCTCTGCAAGAGATTGTATAAGTATTTTTGCTGTGTGATTATAGTCTTGGCATTTGTCACTTCTTCCCTTTTTCGGAGTGGGTTTAAGAATGTTTTTGTTCATAAACTGTTGTAGAAGATTTATTATTAACTTTTGCAGAGATCCTTTAGAAGAAAGTTTCAACCGTAACTATTTGCCCTCTATTTATTTATGTCTATTTGTTCTGTCAATAGAAAATACAATAGAACTGACCCCTTCGTAACAATCCAACGAGTACTTTTAGCTCGTATGTTCTGTTATTTAGCTAAATGATAGTTTATTGTATGTAATTACGTCTCATATATATTTTTTGAATTTATCACTATAAATTAGGTACTTTGAAAAATATTCTATTGTTACAGTATTCACTTGACATATTTATTTAGGCTTACTGAGACTTGGTATGTTTCAAATGGCATTTGCGTATGGGTAATTTCACAAATAATCTTAAAAGCATCCTCCGAGAAGTACAAATAAATAATTAGAATAGCAAGAGAGATGGAAAGACGAAGGTAATGAGAAAAAATGGGGAAGAATTTGATCCACAATATTTTGTCTAGTATAGACCTTCTGAAAAAAAATTTAAATTAATTATTAGACATGTTTAGGCTACTGTAGTAACATAAATTTAAACTATTAACCCATCAGTTGCTCGGATAGAACAGATATTTGTTAAACAAGAATATTTTCACTACTAATGTAATAATGTGGCATCTGTTTTTTGGTACAATTTCTGTTCTATACACTTCGAAGATTATTTTATTTCATATAGTTCGACGTGTTACCTCTGCGATGTTCTTAATTATTTCTGCTGGTTTATAGTTCATCCAGTTCGATCTTCTATTTCATAGTTCTGTAAATGCGCCCTTGTATTCTGATCTCGTGATGTTCGTATCTTCCTCATTGTATAATTCTTCTATATAATTTTTCCAACGGTTAGTTATTTCTTTAAAATTTATAATAATTTGATTATTTTAATTTTTTATCGAGTGTTGTCTTTTTTGGTTTTCTGTAAAATGTTTTTATATTTTTGTATGCAGTATTACATTTTTACTTTTTTGTTCCTTGTTTTTAAATACTTTTTTTCTGTTATAAGATCCATAATTTAACCATGGTTTAAAATTGTCTGCTCAATTTTTGTAGCTCTTACTTGGCTAATTGTTGCACTGTAATCTTTAGTATTTACCATAATTTCTTTACATATTCCGGTATTATGTGTTGTTGGGACAGTTTTTTATGTTTAACGGTTTTGTCTTGCAGATCTTCCGGCTGTCATGTTTTCTCCTTGTATCTCTTCTCAAGTTTGCAAGTCATTATTACTAAGTTGTGTTCGCTATCCGCATCGGCTCCTAGGTAGCTTCTGCAATTTGTCACTTAGTGCTTGAAACAATATTTTATTAGGATATAATCTATCTGACATGTTTTACCCCCTGGTGCCTTCCATGTGTACCTGTTTCGTACATAGTGCTGAAATATTTTAACAAACGCAATGCATTTTTACTTTCTTGAGTGAACAAATTTAATTGCGAACTTGATAAAAATGGCGCACCTGTTATGCTCCTCAACGTTTAACGAATTATATATTTTTTAAATAGAACTTTTATTAACAATAATTGTTCAAAATTCACTTTCATCCTCCTCACGAAGCAAATTTTTACCAAATTGTGTTCTATCGATTTTTATCTGATTAAATTTAAATATACTTAAGTAAAGCCCCACAACTTAAATTATTACTAGAATTGTGCAACGCAAATTATTTTTGATTAATGTCCTTGTTTTGGCATCCTTTACGTCCAAAATTGCAGTATAATTTAGAGCACAATTTCAAGTACAAAATTTTGTTAAGTGTCTTTAGTACATTCTTTCGCTCCACTGTATTTTTTCTATAAGAAGCATCAATTTTTCTTCGAATTTGTATAGATTTTTGCCCCTTTGGAAAATATTAATTTTTGGATTGATACTGAACAGACAAACCTGAAATAATATTTTAAGGATTTTTTTCAATCTATGATTAAATCACCAACTGTTAAAAATATCAGGTTACGCCAATCCGATTATATTTGTTACCTTCTAAACTTGTAAACAAAAATTAAACAAACTCTTCGTTTAAATCGACTGATAATATAAAAGGTTTTGAACGAGTATCTGACTTAAAAAGGGCTGTGAAGCGTAGAGGTTCTATCACAAGAAATATTAATAGCGGATTATGTACACACAAATTCCTTAAGTAAAAAATAATGTGGGATGAACCTTCTTTTGTAAGAATTTCCACGAAACGAAGTCTATTGGAATGAGGTCTGAGGAACGCAAATGTAATTCACTTGCGCCCAATCCATTTGTTCAGTAAAATCGCGCCCAGACCTCTCATCATGGTGGTAATGAAATTAAACCGCATGTACCGATGAATTCCTACACCGTGTTTAAGTAAACATCACCAGTGACCAGTTTGGTCAAAAAATGTCTCTAGAGTACTCAAATGATGATATTCCACACTCGCGGTAAGCCCTGATAAGTGCAATTGAAGCTCCATGCGGTGGGTAAGATGCAGATTTTGAGCAGTTTGGTAGGGACAGTTGTGTTAACATAAATATAAACTTTATTAGATAAAAATGTTGCATCTTCCATGCACTTAGCTAAGTACCATTCGCAAAACTGTTTCTAAGTCAATAAACACTACATTTGTCACCATTTAAACAGTGCATACATTTTTGGCATACCCTGAAGTTCAAGAAAAACAACAAAACCAAAGAAGCTACAAAAAATAGCTTAGAGGAATCATCGCCTTACTTTAATCTTGGTATAGTGAGAAGTAGGATATGGCGCTACCAAATAAGTAGACTTGGAGATATTAGTCAAGACAAATTTTTAGGAGGAATTGGCAACATTACATAAGACTTATAATAACATAATTTGCAAGCTTCCTATTTTATAGTATCAGTTCCATAAAGAAATTCCCTTTCTCAATAATTTCCGTCAATAATAAATGTTAACCCATAAAAATATCTAGTCTTTGCAGTAGATTTGTCAAAGTTGTAGAAGACAATTTTTAATATATCACTGTGATGCAGGAGTGTTTTTTACTCTGCTTTGTGCGTACTTAATATGTTTAAAATAAGCGAACAAAAATTTTAGAACCTTCTAGCTGGATAGGATCTCAAGTAACAACTGCTTATTGGCAGCACATTTAAGCGCTATAAAATTCGAGAAGAAAGAATGCCGCTTATGTTACTCAGATTTCAAATTTTATAACAATGTCATCAATTACAACACTTGATTAAATAGGTTAATCTGAATTTCTGTTCTTTGATGTTACAACAAAATACCAACCAACAAAAGCAAGATTAGTAATTTAAAATATTGTTATCATAAAACAAAATGAATTTTATAGAATAATGGTAGTACTCGTTGAATTAGATAGCAGTACGTGCAATCAGCCGTCAGACTCCTTGGTTACGCTGGCTAGCTTCATTGCTTGATCATGATCCGAATCAAACCGAATGTTGTCTGCGGTTTTGTTGCAATTAAGTACGTCCCAGTTACATTGTGCGAATGGTGCAGGAACAGTGAAGTTGACAAAGTTAGCGCAGAAAATATTTTTGCAGGGTTGTGTAAGGTCCTTCCTAAGAATGAATACCAACTTCAATACTCGTGATTTTAAAACCCCCAAAACCAACATAATTCGATAACCTAAATCATAAATCAAGATTTTGAGTGCTTAATATAAAACGAGTATTTCTAGAAAACGCAACCAATGTGGTATTTGAAGTAACTAAAATTAAGTACATCAGAAGTAAAGTTCAAATATCTCGTAATTTAGTATGTAAATATCATTTAGTAATTTGCAAAGAAAGGGGGAGGGGTATTTTAGATAAAAATTTTTAAAAACGCTGGCTGGTTTTAACACAACATTCATTGCTTTTACCCCAATTCTGATAAAATAAAAATTTAGCTGTAAAAATATCTATATATGTATTAAATTTCGATACCATACGTGACATACTTTTTATATCTTACATTTTAAGAGATTAGCTTAAAAGGAAGTTAATCCTAATACAGTTAAGGCCTTATCTCCGTGGCTTCATGGTTAAGAGTTTGCTCTGCTCGCCCGGCGCAGGCAAGTTCGAATCTCGTTTAACCCATGGGTGTATGTGACGTCCGAGCATTAAGTTAATTAAGTGCATGTTGTTAGTAGGTACAATAAACCTTCGAGGCTGTAGAGGCCTTTAACTTGTTTTATTTATTTATTTATTTTCGTTGAAGCGCACTTACCGGCACTACAGCCTCAAAGGCTTATCGTGCCTACTAACATGCAACTTAATACTACGACGTCACATACACCCATGTGTTTCCAGCGAGACTCGAGCTCGCCCACGTGCTGCGTCCTCAGACAGGGAGGCATTGCCCGTGACCACTAGGCTACAGCGGCGGTCCAAGTATCCTTAATTTATCGCATGAAACTTTTTTGTTGGTTTCTCAAATACATTATAGAGACAAGTACTTCCTTACAAACTCGGTGAAGAACAGACTTACTTCAGGAATGTGACGTTTCCCATGACAACCTTTGGTTTTCTCCTTCATTTCCTAAATAGAGAAAGATCATGTCCTGACCCTAGCCCGAAAACTTTAAAAAAATTAAAAATATGTTTTTGCTTAAAACCTTTATATATTCGAATTCTAAGTTCGTCTACCGACCAATTGCAAATACCGCTTCGCACAGGACTATAATCATCTGGCTGCTCTACATGCCAACGTTTCCAAGAATATTTTATCAACACATGAAGATCTGTCTGGAGAGATTTGTTGGAAAGATGCCTAGGTGGCCACAACCAAGTTGCTATTGCAAGTTTCAGGAACAGAATTTGGAAGTTAGCTCCAAAACGTTTTATCTCTGGCACAAAAATAGTGAAAACGACCAATTATACTGCTGCGAGAGCATTCGAAGTATCATGCAAACAGTAGACATCATTGTTGGGACTGACTATCGATCTCGTGCCGAACAAATAGACTAGGTTCACATAAAGAGGAAGGAGCGTCAAAGCCTGATTAGCACTAAAGAGTTTCAAGCTGATCGATAACAAGAATGGGTAAGAGAAAACGAATTTTTGAAAAAACTGAAGGCATCTTATATCATCCTAGGATAGCCAATTGTAAGTTTTATTGAAAAAGTCAGGATTTAAATTTCTTCTGCACTTTGTACTCACCGAAAGCTTTCTGGCAAACGCATCTGAAATACAAAGATGAATACAACACTATAAGCACGAAGAAACAACAAAACGCATAAAAATTAAATTATTCGTAACTGAGTCAGGACTTTTGAAGCAACCTAATAATATATCCAAAATAAACCTCTATTCAGATATTGGAGGGGGTGGGATTATGCGAGAAGAACTTATGAATAAAAAATGCCACTTAAAACGTGTCTTCTTAAAAAAATCAAAATTGCGACTTGGAATATCGCCAACATTATTGAACAGAAAGTTAAAGACATTCTAGTTCTACCAACAACTTAAAACCGTCAAACGGGAAGTACCCAACAAAAAAATATATTCGTTATAGGCAATTTCAACGCTCAAAGTTAGAAATGTGAAGAAGAATAATCACATACGACATGTAGTAGGAAAATTCAGACTAGAATATATCAGAGGTTGATTAGACTAGATTCTACCAATTTACAAAAAAAACAGCAAAAACTACAATAATTACAAAATCAATGCCCTCATTTCACATGCTAGTAAAACATATTTACAATTTGGCTGCAACACCTCAAAAATTCCGCAAAACAGGTGGGATTCAAGAATGGAAAGAGCGCTAGAGAAGAAATTCCAAAGATCCAGCAAATAAGTGCATAAACGAGATTATTTGGAGTACCTACATACATATGCTTTCTGGACTATCGTAAAACCCTTGACTGTGTATACTTTCTCCCATCTTATTTAATTCTATGGGGATACATCATACAAAAAGCCCTCAACAACTGGAAAAAAGAAATTACCGACGGAAAAAAAGAACTTAACTTAAACGTTAAAAGCAGATGACAAGAACAAATTTGACTCCTTTGAGATCTGGCGCTACAAAAGACGTCTGAGGATTCTGTGGACAGATCACAAATGCGTCTGTATTTTATGAACTAAACATATAAAATCGTCTATCCACAATAGCTAAACATCATATACTAAAATATTTTGGCCGCATCACTAAAAGAAATGACGATAATCTAGAGAGGCCTGTTGTGCAGGGAAAGATCGAAGTAGTATAGATACGAAAACGCTCTTCTAAAAGAAAGATAGATCAAGTTAAAAGTTTCATAGAAACTTCACTACAGGAAAATATACGAATAAAGAGAAACGAAGGGAAATGATACATAGGACCACGTAAAGTCATACAATTACATCGTTTCACTCATTAAAACACAATGTTAAAGAGAGAGAAAGAGATTCATTGTAAACCCGTAAAAATATAAATATATTTTAAAAATCTGCTAAAAAATAGTGGAGAAAAATATGAAAACAATTTCCAATATAGAAGAAATCTAACAATAAGAGAGAGCACACTGGAAAAGGTCACACAAGGCACAAAGGTTCACAAATAAAAAGGTCTCTGTGTACAATAGTAATACAGGAAGAATTATAAAGGAAATGGGCACAAAATGAGTAAAAATATTAACAAAAATACGTAATATGACACGAAAGAAAAGGAGTGTATCGAAACATTGGAAGATAGGCGTTATTATACCAATAAAAAGGTGATCGGAAAAACTACAATAATTATCAGTGAATTGACCTGCTAAATATAACGCCATAGATATATGAAATAATCATGAAAATAAAACTAAATCGGGGACAAGAACCCCAGCTCGGACAGTCCCATAGTAGCTTCAGAAAAGGTTGAAACACAAGATCATGCATTTGCACTTAAACGAATAGCAAAACGAATAAGAAACCCAAATGATGAAATATACTTAGCTTTACTTGATCTGGAAAAGACATTTGGCAGGTTATAAAGAGGAAGTACGGTTAATAAGAAAATAATGAGCAGATACAAAAACATCAGACATATCGTACGAACAGACAATATACTGTCAAGTGAGTCCTCGGTAAAGAAGGGGATAAGGCAAAAATAAAATGTACTGACGACCTTGTAATATGAAAGATGTAAAATAAAAGAGAATTGAAGAAAAACTTTCAGACGTGGAATGAGAAATTAGAAGAAAAAAAACTAAAAATAAATTAGGGAAAACAAAAATCAAATACAAATGTTAACATCCAGGAAAATGAAAAGGTAAGAGAACAAATTGATACCCTCAAATACTTTGGACGATAAGATAATTGTGAAAGATAAAATAGAGAATGTATCAAAGGTGCATCGCAGTAATTTCCTGGGTGAGAAAAAAGTTTCTATAAAAGCAAAATGATTATATAGAGAGCCGTATTTTTACCTCTGCTAGTGTTCCGCAGCAAATTTAAGTGCTAGCCAAGAGACTAAAAAGCAAGGTCTAAAGTATGAAAATAAAATATTTAAGACGTTTACCGTAGATAAGGTTGCATCAGATAATCTATATCTCACTTCCTTTAGCACATTCCGTACCACTCGCCAGTTTAGCCGGTTCAGACTACATCCAGTCATCTCGGTGAATCATATCTTGTTCTAGATAAGATAGGGCTCTCCATAGATAGAGGTAACTCGGTTATGAGAAAAAAGTTGCTTGGTTAAAATAGTATATAAAACGTTCCTTGTCTGGTAGCCATAAAAATTTGCGTACTGTGGGATACCGTCGCCGTTTAAATTTCTGCCTAAAAATAGAAGCGTTCCCATTGTCCATACAAAGATTCTGCGTTATACATGAATATATTGTCCAGGACATCAGGCAAACCTTGCGGTACTTCGGTCGTAATCCCAAATCTCGTTATCTTGCCACAAACATACACCTTCGCGAAGTCTTTAGAGCTTAAATAATTTTTGGCCCTTTGGGCACTCCGACGGCCAGTCATGCTTCGTTTGTTTGGAGAATTCTGTTAGTTTCTGCGCAAGACGCGAGACTATTGATATGTTTTGATTTGCTACTGAACAATTTTGAAAACGATATATGTGACCTCATTTATTTTTTTAACAGCTTAACACATACCCCCTTCCTTTGAAACTTCGACAAATGGCCACGGCGTTTCTGCGAATTGTGGACCCCGGCTCGAATCTTTTTTATAGTAGTCTCATTCAATCGTAAGCAATCCAGATGTTATGTTATGTATTGGATCCGGTTTCGTTCTCAATTGGCTCTCATTTGGCGTAACCTACTTTTCCGATAGCAGCTTTGAAATTGCAGGTCGCACAATAGCCGGAGCTCTGTTTCTAAGCATAACGCAGGTTGGGGTTTCTCCAGTGGTCTCATAAGAGGTAGATCGGTAAATTTTCAAAAATAAATTAGGATACAACCTTTGAGAGGCATTTGTCTCTCTCTTGTTTGGGTCGTTGTTTCCACCAAGCTGTGTTTGACTGGCGATGTAGATGGGTTATTCTCAACGTTCTGAAAAAAGGCTACATTAAAACTCCGTCCATGAACTGAGTGGATCTGGGATGTTCCAAAGAAACTAAAAAACTTTTTGATTGATGATTCAGAGATTCTAGACGCTTTTTAATTTGGTACCGCGTGTATTTCGTTCCATTTGATAAATTAGTCCGTAACAAAGATGACATACCAAGTGCAGTTGCCAGTGAACTGAAATAGATCAGCAATGTCAACTGCCATCCATTTTATTTCGCTGCCCACTTTAGGTATACTTCTCGCACATAGTTTACACTTCCCGCACCATTTCTTCACGTCCTCTTTACAGTTCAACCTTCTGCCACGTCTTCTTGACACCAAAGTGTTTTCTCGACGGCTCACGATGCAGTTGACCTAGGACACCCACTTCTTGGATTCTCGACACCGAAATCTAGGTTTGTCGTCATTGATGTTCTATAAGGTTCTCTCTTTAAAATTTCCAGAACACTCTTCTAACACCCGCGAAAAATTAGATAAATAGATATTTAACAAAAGCGGTCAGGTAGATCAAGGAGATTGTATCTTTGCAATCTATTGGATGGTCTGATTTTCTAGACATACAAGCTTTTTTCACTTACGCACTTCGCTGTTTCTTTAAACTGTTTTCACTTCAAGGTCGCTATGGACGACTTTATTTTTTAACGTACCAAGATGCGTCGGCCATTGTCCTTAAGATTTTTTATTGAAACCTTTGTATTATCTTTAGGTTTGAACTGCTTGAAGTGCCCCACAGTTGGACACCATAAGTCCATATTGGTTTTAATACGGTTTTGTATATTAGGACCTTGTTGCTCAGGGTCAGTTTGGATTTGAACCCTAACAGTCAGTTTAGCTTGCAAAACTTCAGGTCCAGCGGCTTACGCTTATTGAAGGTATGTTTTTTCCAAGTTAATCATCGATCATGGTGCATACCAAGATATCTAACCTCATCTGCTTGCGGAAGCGGTGGATTGTTCAGAGTTACTACTGGGCATGTTCCTCTTTGAATTTTGAATGTTACATAAGTGGACTTGGTTGCATTAACTTTGATACACCAGTTTCGTATCCAATCTTCCACCTGGTTGAAAGGTATTTGTAGATTTCTTTATGTAACGTCAGGATTTTCGTCAGACGGTAGTATTGCGGTATCATCTGCGAACGTGGCGACGGTTGTACAAATTTTCATATGAATATCTGCTGTAAACAACAGGTAGAGAGGTCTTTGCGGGACAACGGACTTTATTGGGTGTAGACCGGTAAGTGCATCTTGAATTTTTACCTGAAGCTGTCTATAACTTAGTTGGGACTTTATGAGTTGACAGTAGATGTGGGTAAGATATGTCTAAGAATACAGTAAAACAATGTTTTTTTAACTATTGCTCTTTTTATTATCACATGTAGCATATTTTTTATGTAATATGATGATCGAGTCACATGCAACGCGTTGTATGCTATGATGTAGATATTCTAATGCTTCACCGATTTCATCTACGGTCTTAGGAGATATTTCCAGCTTTGTGTTCTCGTTAACTAGTTCTTTAAACGTATCCCAGTTGGTCTTTTTATTACAGAATCTTACTGGTCTTTACCTGTAGATTATTTGTAAACTTAAAGTGACTATGATCGGAGAATAATCTAATGACATGTCAAAACACTGTTCAATAATTAAACAATTTTGTGCAATGTTTTTTATAATGCAAAAATCTTGCTAATCTCAAATTTTTCTTCTATCTATAGACTGTCTGGTAATGAGAAAGTGGAGGTTATTTGAGGTGAGTGACTTTTAATAATTCCCAACTTTGATAGTTTACTCTAAGACCCCAATCTTGGTGCTTGGCATTGTAGTCTCCGCCGGCGATAAATTGTGCTCGAGCATAAAAAAAACTGGGTAAAATGTTTTGCTTTAATATTATGCCTTAGTGGGCCATATAGTGCTGGGGCTGTGCTGCAGACTACCAGCGGGGTCACAGGTGGCGGATAGTGAATGGCCTCTAGATATAGAGGTTAACTGCGAAATAAGCAGATTATCTGACGAATAAGCAGTCCCCGACCAAGCAGACCGAATGATCGCCGGTATAAGTGATCCCTCTGTGTGATACAGGCAGGGCAATCTCTTGCCCTGGGATGGGAAACTGTCCCAAAAGGCGGAAGAATTGCCACTGGTCAAAGGCATGGAAATGCAGAAGGACACGGAAACCCACTGCATTAAAGGTCTTAAGGGCATTCCTAATACATCAATATGGCAGATAAGCTTAGAATTGATAAATATACTGGTCTCGGACTTCGGAATCCGAGACCCGGCAGGGAGAGAACAACCACGAAAGAATGCAAGGCTCCCTTGGTCGTCATCCAGCGAAATCCTTGCAAACTTAGCACCCCTAAAAAGAAAAAAGGGAAAACGTTCAAAATAAGTACGTGGAATGTAACATTATGAGGCTGGAAACCCATAACGCTATCCGAGAAATGAAACGACTATCTATCGACATCATGGACATCAGTGAGATGAGGTGGCCGGGAACAAGTCAATGCCAAGTTGAAGAACATACAATCTACTACTCTGGCAACAGCGAAAATAAGCATGAAAACGGCGTCGGAATTATAGTGTCCAAAGAAATTAATCAATTCATCGAGAATTTTGTACCAATTAATCAAAGAATGTTAATAGTTACTTTAAGCGCAACACCAATTAAATGCAATATCGTTCAAGTATATGCTCCAACAGCAGAAAAACCGAAGACGAAATAGAATCATTCTATAGAATATTAGACGATCTTGTTAGAAAACTCTCAAAACAAGATATAAACATTATAATGGGAGATTATAACGCCAAAATTGGAAAAGAAAAGAGCGGGGAGTTAGTTGGTGATTATGATTTGGGAGACCGAAGTGAGAGAGGAGATAGGCTACTTGCATTTGCACAATAACACCAATTGGCTATCATGAACACCTTCTTCAAACTACCTGTCAGGAAATTATATACCTGAATATCGCCTCAAGATAAACCTGGAAATGTGGTCACAAATCAAATTGACTATCTACTAATAAATAAAAGATTCAGGAATAGCATACAATCAGTGAAAACTTACCCAAGTGCTGACATAGAATCTGACCATAACGCCCTGGTAGCCAAAATAAACGTAAGACTGAATAAAGTAGAGAAAAACAATCGTAAACAACAATACGACACGATGAAATTAAAAGACAACAACATCAAAATCCAAGTAGCAGCTACATTGAAGAAAGGGATTGCAAACATAGATACGAGTAACAATATTGAAGTAAAGCTGGCAGAATTTAGAACACTAGAAAAAATTTACAAAGACCATTTGAAACCGACTAAGCCTAAAAAACATCCATGGATGACCGACGAGATTCTGTATATGATGGACGAGAGAAGAAGATATAAGAGAACCAACATAGAAAATTATAGAGAAATACAAAGAAATATCCGGAAAGAAATAAGAATAGCTAAGAGAAAGTGGTTAGAAGAACAATGTAAGGAAATTGAGGAATTAGAAAAGAAACACGACCATTTTAACATGCATCGTAAGGTAAAAGAAGCGGCAGGTATGGTCAAACGCAAATCAGTTGGACGATTGATAGACGAGGAAGGAAATATCATTATAGATAAAGAAGCAAAAATAGAACAATGGAAAGACTATATTACAAAACTTTTCGAGGACGAACAGAGGGGTGATCCGAAACAAATAGCATGTGTAACTGGACCATATATAACAAAGGACCAAGTACGTGCAACAATAAATATTATGAAAGTTGGAAAAATGGCAGGCCCGGATGGAATCCAATCCGAAATTTTAAAACTTTTTGACGATGATGCTATAACATGAATAACAAGCATCTTTAATAAAAGATATGACTCAGGAAAAATACCCAGAGAATGGCTCAAATCAACTTTCATTGCCATACCAAAAAAACCAAGCGCGAAATTCTGTGCCGATTATCGTACGATTAGCATTATGTCATATCTTCTTAAAATCGTTTTAAAAATAATACATAGACGAATATATAAGCTCTGTGAAGAACAACTAAGTGAAACTCAATTCGGATTCCGTAACGCCTTGGGCACTAGGAAAGCTCTCTTTGCTGTACAAGTTATGTTTCAACGTTGCAGAGATGTGAATGTCGATATTCAAGTTTGCTTTATAGATTATCATAAAGCATTTGATAGAGTTAAGCATGATAAACTTATTAATGTTTTGGAAAAAATTGGGATAGATGACAAAGATCTTCAAATCATAACTAACCTCTATTGGAATCAATCTGCATACATTACAATAGATGGAAATAATTCAGACGAGATAGAGATAAGACGAGGCGTGCGACAGGGATGTGTTCTGTCGCCCCTGTTATTCAACATTTATTCTGAGCAAATATTTAACGAATCTCTGCAAGGTATAGATGCTGGTATATTATTAAACGGAACTAGAATGAATAACATTAGATATGCGGACGATGCGATTATATTTGCGGACAGCTTCGAAGGTTTAAAAGAACTCATGTCAAACATTGAAATGGTCAGTCGACGATACGGACTTGAAATGAATATACAAAAAACAACATACATGGTTATTAGTGAGAATACAATTCCACCCGAACCCTTAATAGTTAACTCTCAACCAATTGGAAGAGTAACATCAATAAATTACCTAGGTACGTCGATAAATAGTCAATGGGACCACTCTAAAGAAATAAAGCGCAGGATTGAGAAAGCCAGATCAACATTTGTAAACATGCAGAAAGTGTTTAACTCTCGAGATCTACACTTGAATACAAAAATTAGACTATTAAAATGTTATGTGTTCTCTGCCCTGTTGTATGGAGCTGAGACTTGGACGCTGACGGAAGCATCAATGAAGAAACTTGAGGCCTTTGAGATGTGGACGTACAGGAGAATATTGAGAATATCTTGGGTCAACCATGTGACGAATGTTGAAGTACTACTAAGAATTAATAAAACAACTGAAATCGTAAAAACTATAAAAATCAGAAAGTTACAGTATTTCGGACATATTATGAGGAATGAACAACGTTATGGGATACTTCAACGGATACTACAAGGTAAAGTGCTAGGAAAGAGAGGACCCGGACGCAGGCGCATCTCCTGGCTAAGGAATTTAAGATCTTGGTTCTCAATGACAACGGCAGACCTCTTTCGAACAGCCGTCAACAAAGTTAAGATTGCCATAATTATCGGGAACACCCGAAACGGATAACGCACATGAAGAAGAGGGCCATATAGTACTATAATTGTGATTGGTCCTATCCAGTCTCCTAAATGACAGCCTGGATGTACTCTTAAATATATTTATCTGTTTGATTGAGCTTTTGATAATTACTGCTGCTCCCCCGTGTGCCGCTCCATCAGAGTATTGTGTAGCGAAGGGTTTGAAATGGAATAATACTATAAGTGTATCTATGTTATGCAGGGTCCAGAAAGGAGGTGTAACGTTTTTTAAAACACACAGATGTTTTGAACAAAATTCAATCTTTTTTTTCCAAAGATTACATGAATTACATATATTTAAACATACAGCACAAACAGCAAGAATGTAATTCCGCTGTAAAAAAATGACGCCATCAAACGTTGCGAATGGAATTGCTCGAATTTCTCGAGTTGTGGCTTCCGAAAGAGCTTCAAGAGTCTATAGTAATCTAAACCTGAAATTTCGGATTGTCCATAAAAAATAATTACACGGTGAAAGATTCGGTGATCAACGGGCCACTTCACATCTCCGTGCATTGAATTGAGGCGCCGTGCAAAATATTCCCTAAAATGCTCTTTAGGTATGACAAGTAGTTGCATTCTGTTGAAACCAAACCCTATCGTGGGCAAACCAATGTCTTCTCAATTCAGCCATCAAAAATTCTGGCAACATCGTAAGATAATACTGTGAATTGATCGTCGCAGTGCGTCCGTTTTCTCGGAAAAAGTAGGGTTCCCGGGGATTATTTTCCATGGTTTTCAGCACAGTTTCAGCAAACTTTCTTAAACCACCATGATTTTGTAAGGATGAAAGTGGAGATCAAAGTGCAAAATTTGGCGAACTGACCTGTATGACATGCGCAAAGCGCGAATGTGTCATATCGCTTAATGGTGAGGGCTGGCCTCCACAGCCTATCGAACTCTTTCAATGTTTTCTGGTGTTCTAACAGTCCGATCTTGGCAGTTCTGTAGTGAATTTCTTCTGCCCCAAGTTTCTACCATATCGAATGCTTTATTGTAGTCGGCAAAGGCCAAGTATAAATTTATATTATATTCTTGTGTTTTTTAATAACATTAATCATGACTTGTAAGTGATATATCGTGGTATATTTCTTCTAAAATCGGAGGTTGGTACGACTCGAATTTGTATGTTAATCTGTTTATTAATACTTTAGTAAGTGGTTTACAAGCTTGACATAATAAACCTGTTGATCTGTAGTTATAAAGCTGTTCTTTGTCTTCTTTTTTATGAATTACGACCACCATGGTATTATTACTCCCCAACGGTATTTTTCTTTCTTCCAGATTTTAAAATACTTCAAGGACGTTCTGTTTGAGTATCTTACTAGTTGCACGGTTGTTTTTATCACTTCTTCTATTTCGACTCTCTCTATCGCGAGCATTTCTTCTGATTCTACGTTTATCATTGTTTCCTCTTTATTTCTGACGTTTTTTTATTTTTGACGTGTATAGATTTCTATAGTAATTTCCAGTTATATTCACGTAGAAAGTTAACTTGGTTTCGAAATATAGTTGCGGATAGTGATATCGAGTTGGCCAACAACTTAAATATTCAGCTCAAAGTAAAATCTTGCAGTTTAGAAGTTTAGCTCAATTAGCTACGTTTCTTCGTGCTTGCGACACGAATTTCAACATTTTGGAGAGGTATTGGAACTGGTAGAGATGCATAACATTAGTCCAAGACAAGATATATTTAAATGTGTTTTTGAACTTCTGCAATAATACAGTCTACCTCTGTTAACACCTTAGGTGACTGGCAGAAACAATTATTTTGTTGCATCGGCACCTGATTAAGGTTTTCGGCGCCCTATACTGACAATTTTGCCCCTACCTCTCCTCAAATTTTTACGCGTTTGGGACATTATCAAAAAACTACAAAGAATATAATTGTTTAGATAAAACACTTATTTAATTATTTCAATTTCCGTTAAGCTCAGTCCAAAGTGTCAGACAAAATCGCGCAAGTGTCTATAAACAATCTAGAACTTTGTCTATAGACTATTGGGAATAAATTGCAAAGCACTTGGGAATTTGTCATACGTCCACACCTATTTACTCGTCTCCAGACGATATTTGAAAAAGGAGCCATGGCCGAAGACGTTGCTGCCTATAAGCTGATACCCGCTACGGTAATTTATCTTTGAAACTCAACTCGGATAAAAAAGACGTTGGTGGACACGAAGGTTTTATCAGAATAATAATCTCTTGGATAAATTAAGATCGGAAGATGCCATGGATTTCCGAAATTTCACGCGGTTGGCCCCTAGTGATTTCGAAGATTTACTTCAGATGGTTGGGGGGGAAATCACCAAGCAGCACTCAAACGGGGAATCCATCCCAGTGTCACTCGAGTTGGCACTCACGCTAAGTTTTCTGGAGAGTGATGAATCATTCACCAACCTCATGTACATCTTCAGGATATCAAAACCAACGATATCACAAATTGGTCCAGAAGTTTGTGAAGCCATCATAAAAAGATTTGTGTAGGTATGTACATGTAATATTACGATAAAATAACATTTAGTGTAAAGAATTTATTGAAACGAAAAATATTGCATTATTTAAGTTATTGTACATAGAAAAGTAAAAATTTTTTTTAATAATTATTGTGCTTACATTATTTTTTATAAAATTTAATACAAAAAAACCTTTTACAAAAATACAAATTACAAGAATACAAAAATATTAGATTATACAACTTATATTTCTATCTATACATTTAAACAGAAAGTAAACAAAGAAATGTGGCGTGGTCTTAGCTTTTGATTTACACGAGGAGGTCTGTGCGTAGTAAACAAAGACGGTCCACATATTTGAACGGAAAGTAAACAAAGACGGCTGACATTAAATTTGGAGTGCTGGTGCTCTGAGCTTTTGATTTACACGAGAAGGTCCGTACGTTGGTACACGCACGTCGGGGCCATTCTCGCTCCTTGCCGAAAGGACTGCTGGAGCCGGGCGGCCGACCCAATTAAAAATGTATGCGTTCCCAGCTTGTAAAAATTTGAAGAAAGGCGAGTAAAAAATTGTCAGCCTAGGACGCAAAAAACCCTTTTTTTTCGGGCAACCCATGTAATGGTGCATAGGAACACAACAAAAATTTGACTTTTACAAGGAGGTGAAACTTTGTAGAAAAGAACGAACATTCTCACTGATTCATTGACTATCCAAAGATTTGTATATGGGGTTTGAGCGCGTTACAAAATCATTGTAAGAAGTGTTTGAGGAATTTAAGGGGTACTGTGAAGGGAAAATTTGTGACAGGGTTAAGAGCGGATTTGCATCATACATACCCATTTCTAAATGCAGAAGAATTTCATGGATGTAGTACTGGACTATGGATATTTATTCGCTATATGTTCCTCAAATACTGCGTGTTCATGCTTTACATTAACTGCTTGCTATAAAGGCCAATCTTCACTTCTTCGAGGCGGGAGGTTTGGATTAGCTTTCTTGAATTGGGTTGGAGTTGCGTTTTGCAGTCCTTCATTATTTGGAAAATTTTCTTGATCAGATGGTGCTTTTTCAAGGTTGGAATTACTCTGAAGAACAATGAAAGATGTTATTAATCTTATTGCACCCTTAATACTACCTAATAAGATGCATAAGAATATTCTTTGTTTGGACTGTTAACAGAAGCCGAATTCAGAATCTAGATGGGGAGCTATAACCGGAGTTTTACAGGAAATGGAACTTCCCTCAATGCCTGGGCTCACCAAAACACAATAGAAGCTTATATTTCAACTACAAAGGGACATTTAGTGTAATGCTGCTTGGAGTCGCAGATGCAACAATCTTTTGTACGCAGATGTTGGATGCCAAGGCCGCATTTCTGATGGCAGCGTGTTTAAGTATACATCATTGTACGAAAACTAGGAAAGAAGTTTGAAGGTGCCAGGTGAAGAGTCATTGCCGGGAAGAACAAAGCCAGTTTTTTTCTTTTTTGCGGAAGTACTAGGGGGCGTTCACCGCTATTCGGAGAATTTTGTTATAAAATCATTGCACTTTTTCTAAATTAGATTTGGCTGAGTTACTCTAGATCGATAATGCGTAAAACACCAGTGTCTTATTAATGATTTGTACATTAGGGTGGTACGTTTAGGTTTGAGTGAGGATTTCCTGTTTATGAGGGAGTACAGTTGGACTAGTCTCACATTGATTTGATTCAGTTTGAGGTTTACGTGGGATTTCCAAGTAAGTCGCGTATCTAGCAGCACTCCTAGGTATTTCACTACTGCGTCAGTGGGATTCCAGCAGACGATGCTATTGTTTATTGTTATTTTAGGTGGGTTTCCGATTCTTTCGAGGCAAAATATTTTTACTTGGCAGTTAGTGGGATTTATTTGTATATTCCATCTGTTGTGCGATGAGTATATTTGGTGTACTGAGGTCTGCAGTTTCTCTTTGGTGTGAATGAAGTCACAATGTTGTGCTAGGACTGTCGTATCATCTGCGAAGATCGCTAAAGTTGCCTCTGTGGTTGGGATATCTGATGTAAATATGTTGAATAGCAGCTTCCCTAGCATACTTTCTGTTTCAATGGTCTTTGCTTCGGAAATTATAGAGTTGATGTGTACGGCAAATGTTCGGTCTTTTGAGTTTGATTATTTTGCTTGTTAAGCTCTCAGTCAGACCTTATCAAAGGTCTAGGCTACGTTAAAAAACTGCTGTACAGAAATGCGCTGGTAGTTGGTCTAATATTGAGTATTTTTCCTAAAGCCGAACTAAAACGGTGGTAATATGTTTAGTGAAGTTAGTTTTTCATTAGGAAAAACAGATGATTTTTTAAGAGTTTTTAGAGTGATGCTAACAAACTTAGTGGACTGCAGTTGTCAGTCTTTTTTTATCCTTCTCCAGTTTAGGAGTCCGGAACCTTCTGATTCGTTCTAAAACCGCATGTTTCAATATAAAGGGGAGCAGGTGGACATTCGCAACATTCGAATATAAGAAGCGAACAACAAGAATTTATATTATAGTAACCGTTGCTCGTTGCGTTAACAGTATCATAACATAATTATTGTGCAGCAGTGGAGCTTTTGCGAATAAAGTTTAGTTTTCGATGAAATCGTCGTTCAACTTATATTTCATAGAGTCAGAAAAATCAGTAGCAAATATTGTCGATATTTGTTAAAGAAACTAAGTGCAAAAAATTCAGGAAACTGGGAATGCTGTGATTAAAAAAATAAAAAACCTAGACCCTTCTTTCTCGCACAGTACGCAACAATCCCATTTATCGCGATCGACTTCAGTGACTTCCAGCCTAAATTGTAGTGTATCAAACATACACAGTTAGGAAGATACTCTCAAAGAAGTACGTCCAATTATATTACTCGACAATCTGACCCGGTATTGTGGTGTGTAAATGATAAACCTCTTTAACAAAACTATGGCCCCCATTTTAAAAAATCTGGAGACAGTATGCCATCAAAAAGATTCCGTACCAACCAGTTGTTTTATAAAAAGTTAATGAATGGAGAACACATTAGTCTTTTCAAAATCAACCGAACGAATATTTTATACGCCTTAAAAATCTATAGAAAAATTACATTTTTAGTAATTAAGAGGTTTGATAATTGGAAAAATAACCAGAGCAGAGACGTACATGATCACAATTCTGAACACAGAAAGTACAATTCGATATTTATTACCACATTCTAATCCATCATAAATTCACAAAAATTTAATAAGTATAAATATTGCATCGATGATTTTTAGTGACAATCAAATACAGTCTTCTTTAGTAACCGCAGTTTCCCACCGCTCAGAGAGCATGGTAACCTCTATAAAGAAGCCATTTTGCGAACCTTCCAATATCGCCTAATTGATTGCTTCAATGATTAAATCCCAATTTCTGTAGCGAATCCCAGATATGCGAGCTTTCAACTGACCTAAACAGTTAAAGTCGCAGGGATATACATCGGGTAAATATAGAAAGGGGGAGGGAGATGATTTTTTTTACTGTTAACGCCAGCAGGATGAATGACTGCTGGATCGCCTACGATCGCAAGGATGTCCCGATTATTGCTAGATCGAAATTTCTAACCAGTGTTCACGTGCTAGGTGTCCAGTGAAGGTGTTCAGAAGAAGAAAACTGCCACGAAAAAGGTTTATGTACGTGTTATGACGAATATTGTACAACCGTGGATAGACACTGTGGCCTCAGGGATATGTATTTTAGCAGGATGGTGCACCGATACATGCAAACTATTTAGGTCAAAACTGGTTGTTGGGTAACGTGGACATATTCTAGTCCAAAGAATTCTGGTTCCTGAATAGCCCTGACTACTATATTTGGAGACTTACTAATAATTCTAGGCACGCTAACATAGCATCTAGTATCGAAGCAGCATTTGCCAATATGGACAGCGCTGCTATACAGGGAACGTGCGAGCGCTTCAGACCAAGGATGGAGGAGGTCATAGCGATTAAGAGAGGGTACATCGAATAATTTTACTCTGAACAAGTTACACAAACAACTTGCAAAAGGATTTTTTGTAATTTTAATTGTTTGTCAAATCAAATTTATTTAAAGAAATGTTTAATTTGTCCGGATTTACGCGCCGCACCCTGCATTAGTATAAGTTGAGTTTCACAAAGACTGGATTGTAGAATGGCAGAACGGTACCAGGAAGAAGCTCTGTGTTAGCGAAAGGTTCAAGAGTTGTTGAAGTTGTAAAGATTCTAACTTTTCGTGGACTACCAATTCAATACGATAATAAAACATTAGGCTCTGTAAGAAATGATAAATTACTTGGCTGTATAAAACTAATTTCAAAATTCGATCCTTTTATAACTGTAGAAAAATTTGGAAATAAAGGAGAAGTGTTCTCTCACACTTACCAAGTAAGTGTTCATGAATCCATTATACCTTAGTCAAATTTATAGCTAAGAAAGTAAACTAAACGTGAATCGAAAGCTGAAGAGTTAAGCTTTCATATGGTATATATCACGACATTGACCCCACCCCCACTTTGACCTTTGACATCTTAGAAGCGACTACTTTGAAATTTTTAGAAAAAATATGTTTACTACCACTAACCAATTACTTAAATAGCAACTTCATTATGAGCATTTCCAAATATGTGCAGCGTCCATTATTTTCATATATTGCAATGTAAACTATCTATAATGTACTTTTCCTTAAAAGAGGACTTGCAGAATTTTTAGAAAAACAATTTCTTTTTCAATTCCGTTTTTTTTGCACAGCAGAATAATTTCAACAGCAGCAGCAGCAGTAAAAGCCACTAAATATATTCGGAGTTATTTCTTACTACCTTTAACTCCTCTGAGTCCTTTACTGAGCTTTCTAAAAGTCTTTTCTTTTTCTTGTGCTACTTACTTCTAATTAACTTAGTCGCAACATTTCCTTCCAAAGAAAATGAAAATATTTTCGTTTCTAATACGTCCTTCGTTTTAGGGGCGAAGCATTAGAGCTTTTAGGTTCCAACGATCCTTTCCGTATCCATGAAACGATCTTTTAACATTTTTTCTTCTTCGTCGTATTTTTGGTCTTTACAAAACTCGAACGTCATACCATATTATCTTTGATGTATATTAGAGATAATTCCATTTGACTCATTATTTGATTGTCGTATGATCTCTAGAGTTTCTTTACCACAAGTATTTTCAAAGTAGCGCCAACTCCGTCGCACGCTCCCTCTTTCCACGGGCAATGCCATAAAATGCCACTCAGTAGCTACGCCAAAGTCTTCATGTAAGCATAAGTTCTTAAAATGTTTACGATTTTTATACTGTGGCGCACAACTTTCTGTAATTCAGGCACTAAGTTGGAGTCTTTCAAATAGTTTAAAAATTTCTTTTGAAACAAGTACACTAACATGCTGAAATAAATACTATGCTTTTATGTTTTAGTATGCTATCTTGTTTGTAGTAAGTAACCATGGGATGTATTGTTGCCATTATACTCCATTCTGTTGTGCTTCATCCTGGAGGACAAAATTGTAATTTTCTGAGAAATCGCATATAATTAGCGCTTTTCCTTTTTGACACTGCAAGACAACGTTTGTTTTTAAACTTCTATTGGAGAACAAAATGATTCTACAAAATCTTCGACATCATTAACTATTGCTTCCAAAGAACATCGATCATCTGATACCCATTTTTTTATAAGTTTCAGTCTATTCCTTTTACATCAAATCTTATTTTTACAAGACTCGCATTTTCCTAGGCAACAATCCGCCGCCGATTTTTCACAAACAAGTTTAAGCAAGATTTCCTTGTAGTTTTTCAGTGGCTTACTGCATCCTGTCAGAATATCATTTAACTGCCGGCTTGTAATCATCAACTTTACATTTTTATGAGTCGTGCATACGCAGACAGAATGCGTCCCATTGGCTCCAGCTAAAATGCAGTGCTTTGGTCGCAATTCCGCGAACTTTGAAAACCTGATCTTACAATCTTGACTTTGTTTTTGGAATAGTTTTTAAATCTCCTTTAAATTTCCAAGCATTTTTGAACATATTCGCCAACGTTTTTACTATTTTTGGCTGAAACATAGTCCTTTTTCTCAGCCATTACTCTACTCACATCGTCACTATTATAAAAACCTTTTACTAATTGTAATGTTTCTTTACTTAGTTTTTTATTATCTGGTTTCAGATTTGGCGTTGTAATATTTCTTTTTCCTTCACGAAACTTTTCACTTTCTTAGCTAAATGATTTCTTATGCCAAACTCTTCTTCTATTTAACTGCAAGACCAGCTTTTAGGTAAAATAATCAGAATTAAAAATTATTCGTCTTTATTAACACGTTAAAAATTTTCCTTTAACTGACATAACATTTCATTGAAATCATTGCTTTGAGAATTATGGAACCGTCAGATGATATATTGCTTTAGTACGTTTTCGATCACTGCACTTTTAATTTTTTCCGCTTTTTCTGTGTAATATGATGATGTGCGCTTTCATTTATTTTGAATTCAAGACCCACCCAGAATCACAAGTGATCCCATTTAAATGTCCCATGGATATTTCGGAATCAATAAACATGTCCTGATTCTGTTTCTTTTACATTTTTAATATTCTAAGTCTCTTTTCCCAATGTTCCTCTATTCTCCGCATCTAATTGTTTACGGCACTTGTCACAAATTTTCCAACCATCTTTGATACCAAAATTTAAGTCGCACATTCACTTCGAAACTTTTCTTAGCGATTTAATAATCCAATGTTCAAAGAAATTCAAATGGGTTACAGCACCTATCCAAAAATTCCTTTTGAAAAGATGCTTCCATTTTTTTAACTCACTAAAACACTTAAATATTTTGAAAAAACCCCAAAGTGATCCCTCTCACAAGAAAGTACAAACTGCTACAAAACAACTGTAGTCTAACTTCTTACATATAATAAAAAATATAAGGTATTTTATTTTTCTTTGTGATAATTAGACCTCGCTTTTCGGCTTCCTTTGCTAATTTCAAAAAGGTTTGAAGGCTCGCTTGTCTCTTGTTATTAGTACTATGTCGTCTGTGTATCCTATCACTTATGCTATGTTTTATGTGATTGACTTATCCAGTTCTGAATCTTTTATCGCAGCATCTAAGGTTATATTAAATAGGGTTGTAGATAAGCCATCTTCTTGTCTTACTCCTGCATTTATATTAACGTTTCTTGTGTCTCCATTCTTTGTTTTTTATTTTTCCATTGTCATTTTGGTTAGTCTAATTAATTTCACTAGTATGTCCATATTCTTCATTTCTTCTTAGTTGTTGTCGGTCCACACTATCAAAGGCTGTTTGAAGTCTATGTGTAGTTCAATGTCGTGTTAGAATCCTTTTTCAGTGATTTATGTTAGCATTTATATTGCGTCTATCGTTGATTTCTTTTTTCTGAAGCCTTGCTGGTATTGTCCTAGTTTAATGTCTGTGTACTTGGTTAATCTATTTGTTATTATTGTTGCTAGTATTTTGTATATCGTGTTTAGCAGCATAATGGGTCTGTAACTATTGCACTTTATTGGGTCTCTTGTTTAAAAATTGTTATTATTGGCCCATTTTTCCAATCCGTCGGTATTTTCTCTTTTCTTCATGTCTTTATTAATTTGTGTATCCTTTTTTGTGATTCACCTCCACCGTTTTTATTAGTTCATTGCTGATTTCGCCAGGCCCTGCTGCTTTGTTTAGTTTTAGTTGTTTTACCAGTTTTGTGAATTCTTCATAAGCTGGAATTTCTTCCTCAGCATCATTTATCTCTTCATATTCTTCTGTTTCCTTGCTAATGCTATATACTTCCGGAAAATATGTCTCCTATTCTGTTTTCTCAATTTTAGGTAATTTTCCTTTACTATTGAATTGTTTTTTATGTGTTGGAAGAGTTTTCTGTTGTTCTTGTGTTCTTCCAGTGTTTCTATCTGTTCGTCGATCCATGCTGTTTTTTTCTTTGTAGCTTCTTGTTTTATTCTTCTGTATTCATTTTTCTCTTCCTCTGTTCGTGTTTGTAGCCATTTACGTCTTGCTCTCTGTTTTTATTCTCTTCTGTTTTGGCATTCTTCGTCAAACCACTCCTTTGGTTTGTTGTTTTCCATGGAACCTAACATTCTATCTGCTGTTTCTAGTACTACTGTCTTTATGTTGTTCCATTCTGTCTCTATCTCCGCCTCTCCTAGTTTTTCTAATTTTTTTTCTATTGCTGTATTGAATTCTTTCCTTGTTTCTTCCGTTTTTAGTTTTTTTTTTGTATTCCAGACATTTCTTCTTTGCTATTTCCGTATTTTTCAGTATCTTCTTCTTTATTTTTGTTATTATCAGTATGTGGTAGGTATCGGCGTTGGCTCCTCTGTATGATATTACATATTGGACAATGCTTGCCCTTTTTCATAAAATTAGTACGTAGTCTATTTGGTTCCCATCTCTTTTCTCGTGTAACATCCAGGTTCTTTTTTATATATATAATTTTGTACTTACAAAGTATGTATTTGCTATTGAAGCTACGATGCATAGTCTTGTTCCGTTTTTATTCGTGGATGTTTTTATCCTGCTACCTCTTTATTGTTCTCTTCCTTTCCAATCTTAGAGTTGAAACTTTCTATTATTATTAACCCATCGTTTCTAGGTACTTCTTCACAGGTTATCTCTACTTTGCTATAGAATGCCAAGTTATCTTAGTCACTGGGGGCGTAGGCGCTTACTGTCGATATGTTAGATTGTTTGCTTTCTATTCTTAAGTAAAATATTCTTCCGTTTATTGCTTTGAAATACATTATTTTGTCTCTGGTTTTTCCTTAGACCATGAATCCCGTTTCATTTATTTTCTCCAGTGTAAAACAGTGTAAAATCTTTCTCCTTCGTCTTAATATCTTAATTCTTGGGGCACCAAAATGTCGATTTTATATCTCTTCATCTCCTTCGATTTTCCTATTGGCAACATGACTTGGATACTCCGTGTTCCAATTTTGAGTAAGTTTTCTTTTCTCCTTTTACGTTTTCTGTTTTTGTCTTTCTACATACTTTCCCCGTATAGAGGGTGCCAACATGGTCTGTGTTCAGATATTCTTTTTTGCTGCTGCTACTTTTTGGGATTTTCCTTATTATATCCTTTATTCCTCTTCATTTCTTGGGGCTTCCAGCTCTTCGACCCTCCATTCTACCCATTTATTATCAACTTATCTCTTATTATTATTGGTTTCATATCTCTTCTCTTGGCCTCTATCTTATAAGGTATTAATTTTTTGTGGATGTCCCTCATCTTCTTATCCAAATCTTGATTTACTGCGATCTTTGTTCCTTTTAAACCTATTTATCTATTTTATTAATCTTGTCAGTCCCATTTTTATATTGGTCTGTTTGTATTTTTCTTCTCGTGCCTATTGTATTTATAAATTTATTTCTTGATCTGTGATAGTTACTTCGATTCTTTCTATTACATCGTTCAATATTTTTTATTTCAGCATCCACACATATTGGTCCTATTCGGGAATTTCGAAAATTATAATATTCTTTTTCCTCTCTCGTTTTTTAATATTTCTATTGTTGCTTGCTGGTTGTGTATGATTTCCTCTAGCTTTTCAATTTTATCCTTTTGTTGTTCTGAGTTGATGACTGCTTCATCTATCTTCTTTTCCATACTTATCAATTTGTTCATAACGTCCACTAACGTTGGTTCTTTGCCTTCCGCTATTTTTCTTTGTTGTAGAAGTTTTATATTTGCTTTTAAGTAAGTTTGGCTCAGCTATGATCCCTTTGTGTCTTTTCACTCGTGTCCTAAATTTCAAAATTCGCGGGTTTCGGAATTCCTGATTGTCGCACTTTTCACTAGTATGCGTTTGTTTGTTTATATATTTCGTGCCTTTAGTAAATTCGTATTGGCGTTATTGTTCGTCACAAACTCGCGGTACTGCTACCTCGCAAAGCAACTTCGCCTTTACTTTACCTTCCTCTTTATTTCCTTTAATTATTTTCTTGATTTGCACTTAATGTTATTTAATTAGAATATTCTATGTCGTCTATATCTCTTTTCCCTTTATTCAACTTATTAGTCACTGCTGCTAACAGCTGACGCTTCAGAGTTGCATCTTAAGGGGCATATGCGGCAAAACCAAAGAGAGAATTCGGAACGTAACAACCAGAGAACTACAAGTAGAACCACTAGTGGTATGGGCACCTGACCAGAATGAGTAACCGAAGATACCTAAAAAGAAACCAAAGGGAAGACGACGTGGAAGCAGACCGAAGGAAATGAACGTAGAACGGAACGCAAGGGAACGAGGTAAGAACTTAAGAGAAGTGTGGATATCGGCTGCTGATTGAGTGCAGTACCGAAAGTGGCATATGGGGTTTGGAAAAGAAGAAGAAAAACAAACATGACTCACCTAAAATAATAATAAATAGAAATCTTATGGAAAGCAATTGCATGAGTACCTATTTTGAAAAAAAAAAACATGGTGTGATATAATACTATTGCTGCGGTGCAAAAGGCGGAATTGAAAAAAGAAATTGTTTTCTTAAATATCTTGCAAGTCCTTTTTAGGAAAAGTTTTTTTTAACAAAAAATGTTTATTAACATGGGTTATAGATGGTTTTACATTGAAATATATGAAACAAATGGACGTTGTACATATTTCGAAATTTTGTTCACTAGGAACCCATGTTCGTCCCTTGGCATTCAAGTAGTCGTGATAGAGTATTTTTTTCTGAAAATTTTAAAGTAGTCGCTTCCGAGATGTCAAATGTCAAAGTAGGGGGTCAATGGCCCGACAGCACAACAGCACCGAATCATGCCGTGATGTATATCATATGTAAAAATTACTCTTCAGCTTCAGCTATAAGTTTGACCAAGATATAAGCATTAAAGGTACTGAGGTAGGGCCGATTTTGGCGATTTTTTCGATTTTCAAACGGCCGTAACTCTGAAACCAGTGTTCCAAAAAAATGTAAAAAAATTCTTTGCTTCTCTCCACGAGTACTACCAACATACCAAATTTTATCAAAATCGGATATGCCACCAGATTTGATATGACTCTCAACATTATTGAGGTCATAGGACGTAAAGAATTTTTCTAATTGTGCTGGAGAACGTTCCTTTTTAGTTCTAAGAGAGCGAAAAACTGTTTGAGATCAACGTTAAAACAAGAAAAAATGACGAGCCTTGTACTTCATTGATTGAGTGATTTTCTACAAGCCTTTGTTTTGATAGCATAGTCCAGAGGTTTGTTCATTCTAAAACTAGGAAAATAATGTTTTTTGAGCAAAATGGATATTTGTTTTTAATTTTTTCTCATTAATGTGTGAATGTATGGCAACATCAAATGGCTGTTTTGTCTAAACATTCTGTGTACTTTTTTGATAACGTCCCGATGGAGGGGCCAGGACGTCGAAAAGCTTAATCAGGGCTCTGGAGTGTTAACTTCTCGTCTGTGCGCTTTATCACTCCAAAGTTGAGGGATGAATGCGTGGATGCCTCCACGTTGATTCCGAAGTGTGCCGCGTTTCTTGCGACGTGAAGGACGTAGAGCGTCCGTCCCCAAGGGCCAAGGGACCCGTTGGTCGATCGCGGCGGCGACCGCGGCCTGCGCCCATCCGGCCGGCGAGACTGCAAGAGCGCAATATGATGCAGCAGTGATAAGCGCAATCACCGTCAGTGGGTGGCGGTTGCAGGTGCACTCACCTGTCGGAGTGCGGCTCGCATTCCCCGCCGAGCGTCCCGCCAGAACTTTTTTGGATCGGAGTTGCAACAGCAAAGGCGAACGGTTGCATGTGTCAGTGCTTGGGTGCCTTCTCACGTGCGCGGTTCTAATCCGCCAGCATCGCACTTGCGAGTTGAGGTTAGGAAGCGGCGCTCCACCGCACCGATGCCATTCTCCTTTTGCGGCCGGCCAGGGGACACGTAAATAGTGCGCGATCGCGGTGCATCTCTGGCGAGCACGGCGGACGCCCCGCACGCACCCAGCGGAGCTGTCAGTGATGTAATTCGCGAAGAATCCGCCCAAGAAGAGGTCGTCATTTGGACTTAAGTGGTGGTGTCGCACGCATCCGCGGCCAGCTCCTTCGGCAGGTAAACACCATTTATTCACTGCGCCTCGCCGGCCCGGGCCTTTCCGCTCGCCTGGACGCACCGGAAACGTGCGGGCAATCCGCGTTCGGCAATAACACACTTAGGTAATCGCCGCTATGTTGCGGGCACCGGCCGTCGGCGGTGCGGGCCTTTCTCGCCAACCAGGCAGATTTTATTTTCGGTGCCGCGAAAATAGCCGTGCGCTCATATTTTTGTGCCGCCGCTGTTTTGCTGCCCCCGGACCATCCTGGATTCGCCGGGCTCGCTGGGTTCCCAGGGTTAGCACTTCCGCCACCGCCAAGCGCCAGCCATGAACTGATCACCCAATTACCCAACGGACGAACGGGCCTTTCGACCGTCCGTCACCAGAATCGCGCCTGCAATTTATTCGCACATTCCGACCCATACCATCGACTACCGCACACCCAACGCGTCCGTGGTCTGCAGTTCTTAGAACATCATCAACCGTAAACATAAATTCGTCACGGACTTTTTGCACTCGCCGTTGGAGCCTCCCCAAGAGTCGAGCTACCAAGCAGAGGATGCGTAAAAAATGACCGCACGAATCCCAGCGGAATCCTCCTGGGCGATGCCCATAGCGGCTGCCATTAGTCTGCGGGCATAAATTCATTGGCGGCAATTGAAAATCGCCGTTTGTGCATGCGGCGCGGGTCAACGTTTCAAACATCTCGTGCTGGCGTTAAATCCAATTGGGCTGCACCGCGTCCATTCATTAGGCCGGATGGGAATTACTACGCACCAGACGCGGGCCGAGCGCGGCGGCTCGTCTAATCGTGCGTCGACCGCCGCTCCGCCGTCTAATTGTTGTCGAAGAACGCGGCCCAGACGGAAAACAGGCGTGTTTATCAACAACCGTTGTCGGACGGCGAGAACAATAGCGGCGTGGTGTTGCTATATTTTCGAGTGCGGCCGGTTACGTAAGGGCAAGCAGCCGACCTGGCCTTGATGTATGTCGTTAAAGGAAGTTCAAAATGCGGGTCACGTTATTTTTAACCTTTTCAAGCAGCAGGAAACTGCGATCGAGGTCCAGATGCAAATTCGGGCCGGCGCTTGGGCCGGCTTTTCCGGCCCGAAAATTCGGTCGCGCCCAATTAGGCCGCACAATTAAATTTATGAGGAAACACAATTTGAATGACCTTAAATTGTGATCAATCAAATCCTCATGTTTGTTGTTATTCGTACATATTGGAAACTTCTTATAAAAAGGAATTCTATCACTTCATAACTCATGTTGTTATGCAGAAGCCGGCGCCATAAATTCCCGGGTTTATTAAGAAAAACAAGAAATAGAAAATGAGAGTTTGCTATTTTTCTTTAACAGCAACGTATTTATTACAACCTTCAATTAACATTTTGATGACTTTTGCATTTATTATTAACCCCAAAATACCATTCTTCAAATACCCTTTTAATACACAACTTACTCCTCGTTTCGAGTGGAAGGTTATATAAGTCAGTATAATGATGAAAACTCAAATTCTAATATAATAACAGTCCCTTACAAGCTCAAATGATGTTCCATAAGGGAATTTAAATGAATTTAAATTCAATAAATCAGTAAAATCTCCCATTTACGTATGAAACATGATGCCAAGCATATGTCCACCCGCATTTATGTGTTCCTCAACATTATTGATAACTCTCGCAGATGTCTAACCCGATGCCTCCAATTACACGTATGATTTCCGCCTACAGTTCCAGAATTGTGCCTGATTTGTTGGCGTACCTGTAATTTCACAAAATCTTATAAGAAAAAATCACAAGTACAAGATCGTAGGACCTTATCGGCCATTCCTGGTCACTGTGCAAAAAATCACCCGTTGCATGGAGTAAGGCAACCATACCGCGCGAAGTGTGGCAGTTCGCTCCATTCTGTTGAAACCATAGATCTTCAAGCTCCATATCTTCAAAGGTAGGCCACAGCCGATTGGATAGCATGTTACGGTAACGTTTTCCATTGGCGGTAGCTGCAGTCCCCCCTTCAAAGAAAAACAGTCCTACTATTTCACCTGCTCAAAAACCACACCACAGTCGATCTTGGTGGAAGCATCTCACGCTCCCGGATTATTCAAGGATTTTAATTTCCTTCCATTCCTTCTATAAACAATAAGGATAACACATAAAATCCCCCAGCCGCCGGTTCCCTCTGGAAAAAACAAAAGGGACAGCCAAATTTGACGTAGAATCCGAATCCGCTACATATAAATGGGGAAGAAGGTAGGTATTGCGCAAAGCGCCTCAACGCACACCGCTCGACAGCTTTGCCATCTCATGCATAGAAGTGTACTTTAACAAGGCGGCGAATCGGCCTTTACATTATTATTTTTTATTTTATTAAATTTAAAAAAACAAGGCCGCTTTGCGGCCTTGTTGAATGAATATGGAGATCTTTAACAAAATTTGATGTAACGAACTTGTAGTAATGCTCAGCTGCTGCGCACGTCGGCATACCAATTTTCCAGGAGTTGCAGTGGCATTGTCTTGCACAACATCTGTTGGTTGCTTTATCCGACGAGACCGATTCCGCCCAGTCGTTTCAAACTTCCTCATTATTTTTCGAACTGTAGAGCTATTTGGTGCTTCATTTCTCCCGAGAATTGCATGAAGTTTTTGCACTGTCTGCGCGGCACTTTCATCGCTTTGATAAAATGTTTTAACAATAAGAACACGTTGCTCCATCGTAAACTTTTCTATAAGGAAAACGAAGAATATCTGAAAAAGAACCAATGCTAAATGAACTGCCTGTCCACATATGTCGTATATAGCATACAGCACATTTTGGGTCCAGTGGACCCGGTCACCTTTAAAATTAAACTTCTCGCACATAGTGCATGCTAAAGTGAAGAAAAAATAATATTAGATGGGTTCTTTAGAGTCTTTTTAACTAGGTAAAATAGTAATTGCATTTTATCACAGCTAGCCGGCCTTTATTGACTGCCGCTCGAAATAATAGTGTTGTAGCCAAACCAGCCAGGACCAGCCAGGACACACGTGGTCTTTCCATTAATCTTCCCCTGCATTATCAAATGTAGACGGTATTTGTGGGGCCTCTCATTACATGGCCTACATATTGAAACTTTCTCTTTTTTATGGTACTCTTTTTGGATTTTGTTTAGCACGTTGGTATTGGTGATCCTATCTGTTTAGGAGATCCGCCACATTCTGCGGTAACACCATATTTCAAAGGCCTAGAGTTTGTCTATGTAAACTTTCTTTAGAGTCCAAGCTGCAACATAAACATCGAGAAAATGTAACGACGTAGTATGCTCATCCTAATTCCTATATCAATATCCCGACTGGTGAATAGCTCTTTCATTTTCATAAATGTGATCTGGCTATTTCTATTCTCGTTCTTATCTCTTTTGTTTGTTCACCCGACTGTTCTAGATATGTTCCTAGATATCTATATGACCACATTATCTAGTCGCTGTAGTCAGGTTTACATGATTTTAATTTCGATTTTGTAAGGACTTATGTAATTACAATTAGTTTGGTTTTATGAAAGTTTATTTTGAGTTCATATTTGTTACATCGATCATTCAGTTTCTCTAGAAGGTGTTGCGAGTCATTAATATGGTCTGTTAGCAGGACAGTGTCGTCCGCATACCTCATATTATTAATAGTTTTGCCATTGATTCTTCCTCTAGGGCTTCTTTAAAAATAGCTTCACTGTGAAGGTTGAACAGGAGTGACAATAGGATGCATCCTTGTCTTACCTCACGGCGAATCTCCATTTCTTCCGTTAGTTGGTTTTCAACTTTTGTATTTGCCTTTTGGTCCCACTATATGTTATCAGTTATTCTTATGTCATTTGATTCTATGTTTTTTTTGACTAGGAATTGATGTTTTACTTCATCTAAACACTCTTCAAAATTTATGCAACATGCAAACACCTCCCGATTCACATCTAGATAGCGTTGAGGTCTCCCTTGTTTCGAGTCCTTCGCGAAATCCAAACTGTGTACTGCTTATACCTTCCTCCAATTTTCTATACATTCTTTTGTGAATAATCTTTAAGAACAGTTTTATGGTGTGGCTCATGAGCGCTACAGTTCGATAGTCTGTGCATTCTCTTGGATTTGGTTTCTTGGGGATAAGCACAAAGTTAGATGACAACCACTGTTCAGGAATTTCTCCCTCTTCATAGATGATATTGAAAAGGTCAAAAAGAGTATCGATTACATACATCGTCATCGAAAAGTTTAACCATTTCTATGGGTATTGTGTCAGGGCCAACAGCTTTGCCAGTTTTCGTAGTTTTCAAGGCATATTTTATTTCTGCTCTTAATATTCTAAGATGTATGTTGTTCTCTTCTGTAATCGGTTTTGGAGGTTTTTTATCATTAAAGAGTTCCAAGAGATACCCTTTCCACCTCTTTAATTTGTCTCTTGCATCAGTTATTATAACCGCATCGGTGTCTGTAATTATGTTACCAACAGTTTTATTTTTCTCATTTATTCGACAATTTCCTTTATCTTCTTGTGTGCTTGGAAATGTTGAATTTCTTCTCAGTATTTTAATTTTCTCAAATTGAGCAGTTTGATAATCTTCCTTGGCTTCATTATTTTTCTTGTATTGTTTTATATTCATGCACTTCCTTCCTCCTCCTTTCCATAAGTTCCAGAATTTCTGCCGTCATCCAAGTTTTCTTCTTCGTTCTTTTGATTATTAGGTGATCTTTAACTATTGTCTCTAACCCTGTTTGTATTTGTTTTCACTTTTCGTCCACGTTGGTTTTGTTTAGCATATCCATGTTTCTCACGATAATGTTTCCCATACATTCATTAATTTTTTTGTTACTCTGTTTTGGATTTTAGGATCTTTAAGTTTTGTGTCTATATCGTTGCTTTGGTGTTTTACTATATTTTTCATTTTTATATTTATTTTAGTTATTACCGGGTTATGGTCAGAGTTAGTGTCAGCGTCCGGGTAGGTCTTTACAGACTTGACTGAGTTCTTATAGCGGTTGTTAATGAGAATGTAGTCTATTTAGTTTCTTATTATGTTTTTCGGGCTATCTGCAGAGAATTTCCAGGTATACAATCTACGTTCTGGAAATTCGAAGAATGTATTTGTTATCATGAGATCTTTGCCTTGACAAAACTCTATCATTTCTTTCGTCGAGACCAAAATCTCCTGTGTGTGTTTTCACCTTATCTTTACCCACCTTGGCGTTGAAATCTCCCATTAGTAATGTAATCTTACTGTTTTTTTATGCTTCTATAGATAGTATCTAGTTCTGCATAGACTTGTTCAACTTCATGTTCTTCCTTTCTGCGGTTGGTGCGTAAGCTTGTATGCCGTTCATATTTCCCGTGTTTTTAGTTGAAGTACCTTAGCTCTATCTGGGTATGTTGTAAAACTCGAAACAGATCTTGTAATACTCTCATCCAGGATCATTCCCACATCATATAAATGTTTGGGGTCGTTATTTTGTTTTATTGTTTTGCAGGTGCCACTTCCTGGCCACCTAACGTAACTTACTCCCAGTATGTGTACTTTTAATCTTGACATTTTATTTACGATATTATCTAATTTTCTTGGTGCAAAGAGACTTCTTGCATTTGAAGTTCCGATCTTCATGTTGATTGTTGGTGCTTTCACAATCTTGCCCCTCTCCCCTCCAGGAAATCCGATTGCGGAACTTTTAGCTCCGAAATATTTCGTTTTGTACATTGTACTAAGGATACCTGTGCAATCTTTAATGAAGTGGTTTCTGCTTTCCTTCTGCATCCACATGCCATTGACCATTTCTTGGTTTATCCACTTTTAGGAATTGTTTCTCATTCCTGGAACAAGTGAGTGCCCTTGCTCTTGCTGGCTCGCTCACCGCAAGCTGTTGGCCAGCAAAAGGAATCTGCTTATCCCGACAGATATTCTGTTGACAGGTACCATTCATTTCCGTATGGGAAAGTTGCCTCCCATGCTACTGGTTTTGGTCCGCCCCGGGTATTTGATTTCCCCGGTACCTAGTATATCTGATAGGCGCCCGATGGGGGACCAGTAACTCCACATAGAAATGCAGATATACCAAAAAAATGGACTTTTTATACTTTACTATTGGTATTTCGTTCAGTTTTTGTTTTGAAGGCTAATATTTTAGAATAATATACTTGAACAGATGAACTTTAAGATAAAAAGGAAATTAATAGTCACCGCTACAAAAAGTATATTTATTTTAGTATATGAATACTGACATTTTTCAAAAAAAAAGGATTTTTTTGGCGTACTTACAGGCACCGCAGCCTCAAGGGCTTATTGTACCCACTAACATGCATTTAAATGCTAGAACATTCACACACACCCATGGGTTGAGCGAGACTCGAACTCGCGCACGCCGGCTAGAGGACAGAGCCAACTGGTTGAACCATCTGAGCTACCGCGTCCCCAATAAGGACTTTATAAAGGTTTTTAACAGTAGAAAACAAAAAAATAACATTTTAATGTATAAAAAAGTGTTTTATTGTAAATAAGCATTGTTAAATAAAAAAATAAAATAATTTTTACTCCACAAAGACACAACTTTGAGCGATGATCCATGCAAAGCGGGCGTAAACATCCAATACATTGATACTGCGTTTTTTATTATTTTTTTACTGAACAAATTTTGCATCGGTTTTTTTTTGGGCCAAAACTCCAGTCTCCGTATTACCAGGAAGTTGTTGAAGCAAAATTAGCAGATTTTCAATTGCCGTTTTCAAGGACATTCTTAATTTGGGAACTTCTTTTATAACCTAAGGCATCACGAGATGCCGAACTATTTTTCGCAAGCAATCTCTTGCTGTAACTTTTTCATCATCTCAATTGCACCATTTGTGGCATTTTAGAACTCTCAAATTAATTACAACTTGATCTAACATAGCCTAAAAAATTCCTAACACAATATATCAAAGGTATCGTACCGCTTTTGGTATAGTTGTAGTGCAAGATGATTTTAGATTTTCCGTTCTCAATCTCATCTGCATGAGGATGCAACCAGCACAACTTCACTTTGTTAGGTATGTAAGACAACAAAGTTATGCTTTGATCCATGGATCGGCTCCGTAACTTGCCAAAAGAGAACTTGAGGCGCAGTTTCGTCGCCATTGGCTCGGACGGTTGGCTTTCCGAGCTTTGAGATAGCGTTCACTCAATACGACGTTCTTGCATCGTTAAGCGTGATCAGAAAGGCCGCTGTTTGTCCGGCTTATTTTTTATATAACGCCGGAAACTGCAGCGTCCTCGAAAGTTACATTCGCACGTCGATAGTGCAGTAGGTGGCCGACTTGTAATTATTTTTGCAGTTACAAATAAATTTTCCCGATTGGGGCAAATCTGTCCTTGCAGATCTCGGGTTTAACGTTCGTCGAATTTAAAATTCATCACAGTGGCATAACCCACCGGTGAAACGACGTTCCATTTTCAACTGCCCACAAATCTTTATCGTGAACTTTGGACTGTTTCCAAAGCTCTGAATAATAAGCTCAAATTTCTATGGAATCAGTTGGCGCATGATACGACTGCTCTAAATTTTCTTTTATAATTATTTTTATAATTGTTGGCTCAATTTGGATATTTGTGTACTTCACGATGTTTTATATTATGTCGCGAGAGAAGAGGTTATCCCGAGGCATTAGAAGCATCGTTGATCGGCACAGAGATAATTACGGGAACATCTCGTGGGTTGACTCAGTCTATAAGAAATCATTTTGCGCCAACTGGTTTGCTTAAGATCGACCTCTTGAATTTCTCGCAGTACCCAATATGTCTCTATTTTAAAATAAAAAATTACTAAGCGATCGCGAAAAAGAATTAAGTTAATTTTTACGTATACTTACATAATTATCATTCTAAAAACCCTATGTATGTATATTCAACTCTTTAAAACAACACTGAGGGCCTTTCTCGATATTATTTTCCTTTTCGCCCATTAGAATTTAAAGATAGAGTTGGCGCTCGGTCCACTGGACCCAGAGTGCGCTGCAAGGTTAATTGGAGTGATAATAGGTAACACTAATGATAAGAACAGGCTTTAAAACAAAAAATGCCAGCCTGTATGGAACACCCTTTCTATTACGAAGTAAAAATAGAGTAGTCTTTTTGTGGACTATAAACTAGTTACCCATTGTGGTTAACATTCTAAAAATTATTATTAGCCTTAAAAGAATTTTAGGAACGATATCAAACACTAAAAAAAATGAACCATGTACAAATGTTTAAAAATAATCAAGAACTTTACTTCAAGATTCAGTTTTAGTGGCATAGAGTAATTTGATGTTTACCGCAACTAGAAGATGAACACTTGGATCAAATACTTTTAGCCATCCTTCTCAATTGATGAGAACAATATCGAAATTTTTTCAATTTGTTCGGCCTGAGCCAGTTTGCCTTTTTGAAGGTTCACTGGCGGTCTTCCAACTGTAGCACTCAATCCCTTTCAGTTTTTCAATTTTGTTCTTTACTTTCCGATATTACGAAGTAAAACGATTTTGATATTATTGTTTCAGTCTACCTATCAGAGAGGTTTTGGAGTCATTGGAGGCTTGCCAGATTTTTTAGGATGTTTTAGGTATAAATTGTAGCAGTAAATCACGTAAGCGTCTATATTCACCCGTAGAAGGAAATCTTTGATTTTCTTATACAATCTGTCGCGTGGCATAACTGATCAAACATATCCACTCCTTCCTTTGTCTGGTTGTAGATCAAAACATATTTAGGCTTGTGATTACTGTCGCGATTTTGGCACCAAAAACACATTTTTTGCCTTGTAAGACACTGTCGAAATATCTTCACGAAAAATAAAAATGACTTCTTACCGACAGATCCAGTCAGTGATTCAGAGGTTTCACTAGACCTTTCAAAACATTTTGTTGATACACAGCAGCCGAAGTTTTGACTCCCTTTTCACATAAATGAATGCCAATTACTCCATCCATAACACACTATTCTCCAAACCATTACAGTTGCTGGATGATGGCCTCTCGGAACCTTTGGCAGTACTTGAGATGTTTCTTTGGACAACCTAACATATGCACATACATTTTTCTTTGTCGAAAGATTCTGCCACTGTACAAATTTTGTTATCTACAAACAAAATTTTTCTACGACCATCATGCGCGTACTAAATCAATAACCTTTTTGATGTTTCTCCTACCTTTCTTTAAAGCATCTGCCAGCAAATATCTCGTCGGTCTTTTGTAAACAGCTAGTCCTAGATCTTGCATAATAATACGAGACATCGAAGTTTTTGGGAATTTGAATCTTTCGAAACATAATCTGCTTACGAAGAGGATTTAGTTTAATTCGGGCTCTTACGGCTTTGAATGCCTCAACAGTCCGAACTGAACAGATCTTTGACGATCCTCAACACCTCCAGTCTCATTAAACGAATTTTATATCCCGATATACAAACATTACTAATGCCAAGAGGATACAGGGATGCAGTTTTCCCATGTATTCCTTACAGGTGCTGGTTTTTCCAGACCATACGACTTTTCGAGGTTAGCTCATCCTGTTCGATGTATAGAATGTGTTTGAATATTTATGAATATTTGACCTTGCAGTTCAAGTCATCTGTTGGCCTTGTTTGCACCTGTTTGCGCTGAAACTAATTGTATAATTCTTAGTTCCAGAAATAAAGTTAAAAAGTGATAACATTTACGTAAGAAATTGTTTAATTTTTTGTCCTTCACAAAAGTTGAGAGCGTCGGTTTAATTTTAAAACAACTCTACATAATTATTCGAATCTCTACACCTTAAGGTAGAAGAGGATGAATTATATATGTATGTATAATTATTCTAGTAACTTTTTTCAGAAATTCAGGAAATAGACGGTTACTTTATTATATTGCAATCATTTCCTGTTATTGTGTAATTGTTGGGAGGCACAACTTTTGCGTTACACTTTTTTTTACATATAAATTGCGTTTTTCTTGTGGTTCCCAAGATTTTTGTACTTTTTCTTACTTATCCATTTTTCTACAGGTGCTCTTCATGTATGTTCTCATTCATCGTGTATTGTATTGCTCGTCTCTAATCCATTACTTTGTTCTCTTTTTTTCTCCCGATTTGTTGAACATATCTGTACAATATTAGTTGCTTTTTTCTATGAGTTCTATGATGACATCAATCTTTAAATATTTTTTTCTTATTTACCAGTATTTGACTTATGTAACTTTGTTATCTCGTATGGTACTACACTTCACTTCAGAGCCTTGATTCTATTTATTATCCTAATTACCTCAATTTTATTTTCATTGCAATTCCTTTTTTGGTTAATACCAGAATTTTGTGGTTTCTACGTATGCATTTTTTAGGCATTTAAAACGTAATTTCGATCAAAGCGCCATCCTTTGAGGGATGAGAAAGTAGCTGTCACACGCCTTTCTATTTATTTATTCTGCACATTTTAACTATGCTGATGTGTTCAATAGAAAAATGCTTTATTGCAGTGTGTAACATTGCCAAATTTGGAGAAAACGTTGTTTGATATGATAAAGTGATAAGCTCCGCTTTTATTGTTTATCGCCTTTTAAAGGAATCTTCATTCTAATTTTGGCTAGTTTACGGACAAAATTTTAGCGCACGAAGTTTGTCCTAGATAGCTTTGGAGACTGGTACACCAACTGTGAATACGGAAAACAAGCGTCAGCTATGAATGAATGGAAGGTTACTTGAGATCTAATATTTCGAAATCGACTTTGCTCGACATGCTGAGGATCAAGCGTCTTACGGCGTACAAAAATTGTCTAACAAATGTTTGAGTTTATTGTCAACTTTTTGGAAGATATTTATATTGACATGAATAATAATGGCTGTTCTAGCGAAGCGTAATATCCAGCTGAATGAATATGCGAACAGAATATCGTTTCTGGGGGGGCGACACTCATGGTACCACGTAAAGGATTGGGTTAAAGTCTAAGATCCATATGGAGTTACAAAGGACACTGTTTATTTCAAAAAGCAAAAACATTATTATGGATGAAGCTTGTCGACATCGAGCAAAAGCTGTTTTCGATGCGCTATCGTTACAATTTTTAAAAGAATTTGATCGGTTTAGACCTCCCAGAGCGTGGTGGTTTACTGGTTCACTTGACCTCTTGAGTCGACAGATCTAAATTCATGTGATAACTTTTTATGGGTCTTCCTGAAAAACGAGGTGTAAAGCAACAACAAAAAAATTAATTTTGTTGAAAGAAGCTTTAAATACTGTTATCTAATCAATAAAAGAAGTAATAGGTGGTTTCAAGAATCGCCTCATTATTGTCAATGCAAAGGAAAGTGAATAATTTGAACCATATTATTATAAAACGGCATGCTTATGGCAATTCATTAAAGTACCCTGTCAGACGCCCTATAGTTTTTTTTGTGTTTATGTTTGACTATTATTTTGTATATTCTTTTATTAAATTTTTAAATTATTATTTACATTATATTTCTTCTTCGTTTTATGCGATAACTATGTAGTCACACTAGTAATACATACATTTTATCCTCTCCTAGAGGTATTTTTGTTCTTGAGTACCTTTTTCTGTATACGAACATAACTTGAAAAGTTCGATATACTAATAGCTTTCAGTAATTTAGCTTTGCTCTTTCTATAGACCTTTTCTGATTTTGACCGAAATATAGTTATTTTTTTCACAGTAATTTTAACGGTGCTGTCATACATTTTTGTTAAATAAATGCAAATTGTAGTTCCCTGTTTTTTTCTACTACCTGGGTAAATGTGGGTATGTTGTACTCGCATGATCTGCATCATTTGCTAATCCTGTAACATAAATAAGCCCCCAGTCTATTAAAATATTTGTAAAAATTTGAGCTGTACATTTTAAAAATACAGTATACGTTTTTAAGGCAACAGTATGTTTACAGTTATTTTTTATCGGAGTCCACGGCCAAGGTCTAATTCTGTTTGAAATTCCAAAACTGTCTTTTATAATCCGGCCTCCTCTGCGTACAAATTATTGAAAGTACTGAATTATTCTGAGGATGGAAAAATTGCTGACCAATATGTTGGATAGTAGCGTATTGTATAAACACGTGCGTTACGTTGGTTCTGAAGGAGAGAAACTGTTGATCAAATGGAGCTTAAAGTAAGCATAATTAGGGTTTTGGTCTTAGAGTTTTGGTACATGAAGGTTGTTAGAGGATCGAAAGCAAAGACTTGTCATTGAATAAATACACTAATTAAATAAACACAAAAAACCTATGAAATGTCTTGATCGTATCAAAACTTGTAAATTATTATTAAAATACAAATTTAATTTTGTCGCATTTTGAAAAGTTTTGTTCAAAGTGTGGATTCTTTTCATTTTTCGGAATATTTTAAACTGGGGGTCAATTGTTAAATCTCAAATATATGAGACCAATTTGGCGATGATTTTTACGAGTAATAAGAATGCTTCATTTTATGTTTAGTAGGAATAGTCAGACTTGTGCAGTCAAATGGAAGTACATTTACAGTTAGTCCCTCAAGAGCGTTTGGTTGATACTTCAGACGGAGAAGATGGTGTATCTGTGTGGTGTAAACAACCGAATTCCTTGAAACTCGGCCTAATACGCTTTACGAAATACTATTTTACGAGTTCTGTTTTTGCAAAGGAAATTGAAGTAGTGCTCTTACGTCATTACTTGGGAAGCCTACAAATGAGCATTGCCCAAGTTTTCTGAAGTGGATAAAGTGACATCAGGGAACAAAAGCTGTAGATCAATTGTCCAATCAAGAAAAGAGACAAACAACATCTATAAAAGACGATCAAGCGATAGTACAATTATTTGAAAAATCCAGACTTAACACTTTGTCCAGCTCACCTGAAACTTTCCAAAAAGTGTATCAAAAAAGGTTTCAAGACGATCAAATAAGATTTAGAAGCTGATAACATATGGCAAAATGTGGTCATAAAGTCGACAGAGAAAAGTTCAGAGAGGGACTGGAATCATATATTCTTACGTCAAGCACAGACTAAGAGTTAATAATTAACTACCAGAAAATTATCCCAATAAGATTCGTGGGATGTACGGCACTATAAATCTAGTTGCCAGTGAATGAATCGTTGGCTTACGGTAACGGATAATAATGGTGACTAGAAATCTTATTACATCAAAATGTAACAATATGTTATACCTTTCAAATGAAAATCTTGCTTAAAATCCTCAAGACTGACTGTACCATAACTTAATTTACAAGAAATGGATTTTGCTTTATAACGGTTTTCAGAAATTCTAACAGAATTTGGTATATTGTGCTAATTTCTTTTTCCATCATATTTTTAATTTGAGTAGGGAGTGAGTTTTCATGAGTTCAAAATAACTTCCTTTGTTTATTGTTCTTTTACTACGGTCAGTCATATGAGAACTTTATTTTATTTTTATGAAGCCAAATCTTCAATGCTTTTAAAGCATGAATTCATGTTTTGTTTTCTATTCCTAATTTTCTTGGGTATTCCAAAGATGCGATAATTATTTGGGATGAGGCAACAATTCTTTATAGTCGGCTATCGGTGCAGACGCTGTAAAACTAGAATGCTGGACTATGATTAAGCTTCCAAATTTCGACTCTTTATCTACCTCCTTTCGGCGATGATTGCTGCAATGAGCGTGGTTAAGAAATTATGTTGCCTGTTACTGTAACAAGCACGCGTGAACATACCCAATCTTTGTATCATTAAACTGTAACATTTATCTCATTTTTACCGTTTAACTTACAGGGCAATGGACCCTTTGGAGTTTCTTGTTACACGTGTGCCAGTGTTGATCTCTCAAATACTGAACGTTAACTTGTAAATGTAAAACATTTTGCGGACATGCAGTTCATAATCTATGTGCCTGCAAGACATTGAAACTAAATATTTTATATGAGGTCATGTACTGACTTTATTTAGAACCGAGCGCGTGTGCGTCGAGTTTTTAACAATCATTACTCGTTTTGAGGTGCTGTGTTAATAAATAAAGCCAGATGATTGCTGTATTTATTTATAATACAAAGTCTCATCTAAAATTAAAAAATATATGTTTACATCAGATTTTACTTTTACATGCAAGAGCAAATAACCCACCTGAAATTGCTAACGCTTCTCTTCATGTTTGATACATTACCGTGGAAAAATGAAGAGCTTCACAAAAATGACGAGGAACCTGACACAGGAGGCAAAACGAAAAAATTCAAAGGGCCCATTATATCAATTTTGATAAAATTAGACCATTTTCACCAGCTGAGGCTTGTCATACACTCGTAAAGCTTCCTGCTATAACATAATAATAAGCGAAATACCCCAATTTTTATGCATCGCGAAGTTGTCGAAGGAAATTTTCTCCGCAGGACACATTGCACTGCCCCTTCATTAGTTAATATTATAATTTTAAAGCAAAAGGTGTCCAAGGCGGGTTTATAGAACAGAGAGCGTCAATAGGCCTGAAATTATAAAAATGATTTGAGGCACAATTCGGTAACAATACCATCAAGTGTACGCATGATATAATAAAACATTACTGGGAGGACGAAAAAAAAATAAAGTTCCTCAACATCGTCCATGAATCGGCGTGGTTGAAGAGAATATTGATGTTTTTCACCGCTTTCTCAATCGCAGAGTAACGTTTGCCAAAATTGCCTTAGAGATCGGAATAAGCTACGACAGTGCTTAGGCAATCATTACTGCTTTACGATAACACCCGATCCCCCATATAGTTGCCCAATCTCAACAGAAATTAAGGGGGGAGATACAACTAGAAGGCCAAAAATCAACCATTTCTCAAACATTTTTTTACTAAAGTTTTTATTCAAATTGAACCAAATTTGGCATGATGTTTACTACGTATCTAAAGAATAAAAAAGTATTTTTTTCTATTACAAAATGGCGGATTTATATACGCCCAAAGACACCAGGTCCGAATCTGAGGCATCGACTTGCGGGAATTCTGGAGGCCACAATTTTATCTAAAACAGTCCAGCAAGAAAATTTACGTTAATTAGTGATATAATTACTAAGTGAACCAATAAAAATGAAGAAAAATAAAAAATCAAGAATTGGTCAGAATTGGAAGAGGTCAAAAATTCACCAAAAATTTGTGACTTTTGCAATAATATTTATATATTGCAGTCGAATCTAAAAAAATTTTGGTTCACATAATGGTACGGCTCTAACGCCCCGCGTGGGAGCACGGCCTGCAAACTGAGAGGTTGAGGCTCTCATATGTTCGCTCTTTCTGCCCGGTCGTCGCGCACCATCTCTGGTGCGGGGCGGTGTGACAAACACCGCGCCTAAGACGACCGCCATTATTACCCCTTGTTCGAAGTGAACGTAGGTACTTAATTATTTTTAGTGACTGAGTAGGCCACCATAGTAGCTAATAATGTAGAGGAGAAACCATCCAAGTTAAAAAGTGATTCTCTTTAGCCAGTAAGTCACGTATACGACCCTTCTAGGTATATAAATTTCTTTCATAAGTATCCCAAAATAAAATTCTCGTCCACTTACTGCGCGCTCCGAAAAGCGTCTTCGAAAAACGCCGAAAAAAGATAGAAGGACTTTGATTTTCAATTCCGGGGTTTTCCCATCGTATTCTACGGAAAATTTACAATCTTTTTAAGCAAAAAAATCGATTTTTTAACCCTCTAATTGTATTTCCCCCTTAAGGGTTTATTTTGGACTACACTGGAACATTCTTTCTACGATCCGGTACCTGCCCGTTGAGAAATAATTCCGGTTTATATTTTATTCTCCCATGTACTACTAGCCGTTTAAAACAGAATAACCGACTTTTCGACGTAATGGAAGCATGCCCAAATAACCACGATTGCAAAAAAAAATCTGGAAATCACTCGCCCAACCATCCTATAGACCAATATATTTACCCCTAATATCAAAAGTATTCGAAAAACATTTAAAGTAATTAATGAAATGGTAAACCTGGACTAAATAGTTATGTCATCACGTTACTATCTAAATAATGTTGAGGCTCGAGATAAGAAAGGTATGCACAGCTGTATTTTTAGACATAGAATGTGACAAAGTCCTGTTATATAAACTTAAGTTGTACCTCCCAAGGCAGCTGAATGTAGATTCACCGATTCACAGATTTAACCGAGTGATTATAAACAACGAGGTATTAAATTACCACCAAATTTACTCTTGTGTTTTGAAAGGCAGCGCTGTACCTATTACACCCCTCGACATATTGGTCAGAGGTCATTCTAATCTCTACATTTGCAGATGGTATTTTCTCAATCAACGAAATACCAGAAGTAGCAGCAGAACACTTACAAGAGGATATTGATTTCTTACAAAATTGGAATAAAAATTACAAAAATAACGTACAGCATACTTGCCAGTAAGTTAATAATTCTCCATTAATGTTGAAAACCGAAATAACTATATGGGAAAAACACTTACTTCAAACTTACGTTAAAGCAAGAGAGAACAATTAAACTTAAAATCAGTCGAATTGATTTAATTTAGAAGGTAATCCTAATTACATCTCTCAAATACGATACGCAGCTATGGGGTGACGCATTCCAAAATATAGCCGAGATTTCAATCCAGGATTATACCTATAATGACCAACGAACTATGATACTTTAATAACGACACTTCATACTAACAGCAAGATGTCATACGTATCCAGAAAAACCCAGAAAGGTAAATGCGCACAACTTTAATTTAGCAGGACACGGAAAAGACCTCATCAAATCTCTCTCACATACATTACTGTTAGAAAATTTAAGACCTGTGCATTGTACTCTTAAAACACGGAAATAATTTTAAAATGTTGTGTAATCTTTATTTTACTATTAAAGCAACTATAAAATCAAAACAAATTGTTGTTGGTCGCACTTAAAAAAAATGAACTAAACACCCTTGTCATATTTGCTACAAATTTCAAACAAAATCTAGGAACTATCTATTGGTTTTTTATTGTTTAAAATCCTATAGCATTTCCTTATCTTTCTAGGATCTTCTATAAAGATTTTTAAGGTTGGGTGCTGCATCTGTTGATTGAGTTCATCTCGCAAAAACTGGATGTGAATAGAATTAGATGACTGCGGCCGATGACCACATTATGTTTTTAGGATCGTGTGGGTTCCTTTTCCGTTAAATACTCTCGACCAATCTTAAACATATGCTGGGGAATCACTGTTATAACAGAATTTTTAATTGATGGCAGGCCCGAGAAATTCTGTGTTTCTTAAAATAGTTTTGTACTGTTATTTTTTAAGAGTACCCTCAATTATTGCTTCAGCCACTTCTGCGACATAGACAAACCTTTGCATCGTAACCGAGCCAACGCTATACTTGACAATTGTTACTATACAATCTAGACCCACCTTCTTTAGACGTTCGGTGAACGAGCTTCATTTCTGAAGATTATTTTAATTATTTGAGAAGATTAAATATAAAATGGGTCTTTTAATGAAATTTAAAAAAATGATTAATTTGTATTAAACTTACGTTAGGTCCATTAGAGGTTTTACATATACTTTTTTTCTAGGATGCGTAGGGTTAACATTTAGGCGATAAGGTGCTTGCTTCACAACGCAACTTAAACAATTATGAAATATTAGACTATTAAAGTATTTCAAGCCTAGAAGTCACTAAAATCAAACGCTGTACATTATAATATAGGTAAATTAATTGATTTATGGTAAAAGATAGCAGTAATCAAATACACTGTGATTTCAAAATTAAAGAAAAAATTAACGCAAAAAGGAAAGAAAAGAATAAAAACTATCAGCATGCTACACTTCAAGAGCAGCAAAGCAATACAGATAGTAACAAATGGCGAAACCAAAGGCATAAAAAGATTGAGGTAAATAATGAAAAATGAAAAACGCGAAAATTAAAGGCTACCAAGCACTAAAGTTAATAATCCTTACGATGTCAAATGCAAAGAAACTCATTGCAATAAGCAAAATTAGAAAAAAAAAACAAGTACAGACAAACGTGCTAGTACACACACTATACATGAACTGAACGATATAGTTCTAGACAAAAACAGACATTTGCGAAATATTAGTTCAGATAACAAACACTACTATGGTAATAATAGACAAGAAACTGGGCAAAAAATTGAAGTTAAATTAAAGAAAGAAAATAGAAATCTAGACTCCAAAATAAATCAGCTTTAATTCGAAATGGTTTTCCAGTTTTCAATCGAAAAATTATCTTTCATTTGGCATCTCCAACACGTCGAATAAAGCAAAGTTTGGAGTCGGTTGGATTTGTTTGTCACGGCACTTTCTTTCCCCTATCTTGATGCTTTTTTATCCCATCATACAAAGTAGATGTTTTCTAATTGCGATACCAACATGCAAATATTTACGGTTGTAACATCAGTGGAGTCGGTTTTCAGATATCTATACTATTTAAGACGGCAGTTTTAAATATTTTAAGTTTTGACGAAATCTGTTGTGTAGTGTGATAACATTCCTTCGTTGGGTAATCGATAGTTCAGACCACCGATTGAGATAGCAATTGTTGATTTTGTGTGAAAATGGTGGTTCACACAGTTTTCTGGTAACTACAGCCAATTTCTCGCTCTGTTGAGGCGAACTACTACAAAAACTAGTTTAAATTATTGTGGATCAATTGTTGAAAAAATTTAAATATACAAATCACCATGTTAACCAGCTTCTCAGTAACTAGTTGTCCTAACCATGTTTTTAATGCTTTCAAAGCCCATAGTAGTTTTTGTTTTGGAAAACAAATTTTTGAATTTATTTTAAAAGAAATAGGATTTTAAAATTCTTTCATGTATTTTTGTATCATAATTTTATTATAATGCACGTGTTTTAAGAATAAATAGCGTATGACTTAAATTTTACGACTATTGTATATACAACAAATTAGAACAAGTCAAAAATTTCACATATTTAGGAGTTACTATAGACAGCAAAGGAGGACACGAAGCTGAACTAAACAAACGAATAGAAAACACTGCCAAGTTGTACTACGCACTAGGAAAGACATTCTTCAACAACAAAGAGATTTCTAGGAAAACAAAACTCACCATATATAAAACAATTTATCTACCGACATTGACATTTGGGGGGGAATCGTGGGTAACAACGAAGAGACAGGAAAGTAAACTACAAAGTATGGAAATGAAATATCTGAGGAAAGTACTAGGAGTAACCAGAAGAGATAAAATACGAAATCAAATAATCCGAGAAGAACTTAAAGTAGAACCACTGGAAAAAAATAGAAACACGACAGCTACAATGGTTAGGACATCTACTTAGAATGGACAAAGATAGACAGGTTAAGAAAATATGGGAATCGAAAGTAGGTACTAGTAGAACAAGAGGAAGACCACGAAAACATGGACAAGAACAATAGAAGAAAACTTCTTCAGAAAGGAATAACATGGCAAGAAGCGAAGGTAATGGCACAGAACAAAAAGGAGTGGACCAGATTAGTACATACGAGTAGAAATCAAGAATAATTTTAGTTTTAAATATTATGTCAAGAATTAGTTTAGTTTTATTTTGTAAATACATACCTTTACACTGTATGGTAGGAAAGGTCTTGATATATATATATATATATATATATATATATATATATATATATATATATATATATATATATATATATATATATATATATATATATATATATATATATATATATATATATATATATATATATATACAAAATTAAATTAAATTACTTGACAAGAATGTCAAACAAGTCTACTATTCATTGTTAAATCTATCGTCTTTAAAAATTAACTAAATAAAATACCATCACATAGGCTTGATATTGCGCTTTTGTACCACCCTTACTTGTACAACTGCTGTATGTTTATCGGCAAAAGAATTCATCTTGGTTAGACTTGAACGTTTTATCATTAAAAAAAGGAGTACAGCGTAAAAGAGGGTTGAATATTATATTGTTTATGGTTTTAATAGATGACATTAGGAAAAAAACCACAGAAAAGAATAAAGCTAGCGTGTGCAGTACATCAAAATTTAGACAACTTATACATCCACGAATGTGCATTTGCGAATGATATAATCATTATGACAAGGAGGAAAATACGTACAAGCTTACGTAGAACGAGATAATATTAAAATGAACAAAAATAATACTAAGGTAATGAAGAATTAGAAATACGAGGTGCATTTAAGTTCTAAGGTCTGCAATTTCTTTTTCTTTTTTTGAAAAATACTTGCTTAATAAAATTGAAACTTCTGTTACTTCTCAACGTAATCTCTTTATAGACGTACATATTTTTCACAACGTCGTCGTCATGATTATATGGCTGCTGAAAACACTTCATTAGAGAATGTTTTACCCATTGGAAAATCGTTGATGCAACAGCGGCTCGATTAGAAAGCGGAGAGTGTCCTTCATGGTCGGAAATTTATGGCTGCATCACGTGTTAAAATGTCCTAAGACATTACCACCGCGCAGCCTTGAGTTCGTCAGTCAGCATTCGTGGAACTCATCTTAAAGAAATTTTTACATTTTGAGATTATCAAAATGGACTCCACAGATCTTACAGAAATGTCAAGTTTAGAGACAATATTAGGCACACCTAATCGACGGTCTTCCATAACAACTTGCTCTACTCGCGCAATTATGGCCTCCATAGCCTGTTTCACTCAATTACCGATGGATTTCGATGGACGTTTTATCATGCAAGAGGATGATTACAGATTGCTCTTGAAGACTAAACGTCGCTATTTGAAGTTTGCAAAACAACACTCACTGCAATGGCGGTAATTCGTTGTGCGTATCATGGTGTCATCTGTATTGCAAATTACTCACTCTCACTGTTGACAAAAAAAATGGAGACTTTAGAACTTGAAAGCACCTTGTAGAGTAAGTCACAAGAAACGAAAAACAACCAAATGAAATCTAGAAAGATATTCATAAGTCAATTCACACATATGTTTGTGAATCAAGTGTGCTAACCCAATAAGAAAAGATTATGATTCAAACCAGTGAAATGAATGATTTGAGAAGGGTAAAACATGTCTTAAAAAGACAATAAGAAATATTGAAATATGTAAATTGGAAAAATATTTCACATCAGATTACATGGAATAGAAATACAGGAATGGTATGGCCATAAATTTCCGGTAAAAAGTACAGAAGCCAAAACGCCATTAAAAAAAAAGACAATCAAGAGGAGCAATACAATAAAAACAATTTAAAAAATATCGCATCATAGAACCACTTAAAATATTCTTCAAAAGATTAAAATTTTTATTTGACTTCACGCTCAATCCTGCAAGTTACTGTATTGATGTACGCCTTCTGTAACCACAAAAAAAATTGTAATTTACTTTTTTTTAATTTTTTCTACTGGAAAGTGGATTTCTTGCTTCTCGTCCTATTAATCCAACTTGGTTTTTAACTGTTGCTTTTTTCTTTGTAGAATTTCGGCAGCATTTATTGATTTCGAGCTGAAAAATATAGCTTAACTAGTTTTACAGCATTTTTTTAAATGGCGAAATTACCATACCTCAAAAATAATTTCCTTTCTATTTTTACGGCACTACACGATTCTTTCTGAATATATGAAAATTGTTCGAACATGTATCATCGCAAGGAAAAATAACTCCTGTTGCGAGTAGTTGATGTGACCGTTTTTTTTTGTTTGTTTTTGTTTCTCCATCTAGGCTTTTAAAGGCAAAAAGCTTAAGTTGTTAAACAACATACTGAACAAAGACCAATACTGTCATAAGCCACTTGTAGGTTGCATTGAAGGTGAACACACCTCTTGATTTGGTGTAATTTGAACGATCGTTACGTTGCGTTTAAATTGGAGTAAACGGAAGTGAACAATAGTGAGCGAAGTCGAATCACCAAGATTCTTCATCAAATAATACTTGGTTATTTTGTGATTATCATTTATAGGCATATTGATAAAACTTGCATTGTATTTGTTTTACAGTTAAGATTTAATTAATATTGTAGAATGGAATCAATCTTTTAGTTGAATATACAATCAAAACTTCTAAAAACTAGGAAATATTAAATCAATATTATATAAAGTGATATAAAAAGGGAGACTTGCAGTGATACTTCTGTTGATGAGCGGCGATATCATATGAGTTAAAGAAAGTCAATTTAGAGGGCAAAACCAGAAAGAAACTTAATTAAATGTGGTTTGCTTGGAAATCTTTTATTTTAAATGGATCAATTTCAATCCAGGGAATTATAGATTTTGTTTATATTTGTAGTGTCAGGGAATTTGGCTAATGTTAGCAAATTCGTGTCTAATGTGTTTAGTACAGGCAGAACATTTTTTCAGCAATTTATCAAGATGTTGGTTTTGCAATTTTTTTCGAACTTTCTTCAATTAGCACTTCATTGATATAACAGACATTTAGTAACATTTTACTTTTTAAAAAATTTCTAAAGTATAATTATGCAACTCCAAGGACAAGTACTGCTTTCTCTGGTGCAAAAGATGTCTAAGAAGTGCAAACACAGCAGAAAGTACACACTACGTTTTCTACAACCTTGCGTTCCACATAACTTACGGCAGTAAATCAAATGTAAATTAAAATTTATTTTTAGTGAGCGAAGAAGGGCTATGCTTCCGAACGTTATAGTAGGTAATAGTACCTGAATGGGATCCCCTGTATAGGGTACTTCGAACTACCGTTTATTTAGTCAGTCTCACGATGTCGGACTAAGATATACCGTGGTATATTATTTATTACGACAGAAGGTTTAAAAACGCTCGATATTTTGAGAAGACTTACAGTACAATTTGAAGAAAAGTCGAGTATACGCTTTTTTTTTGAAGGACGAGAAGCAATCGAAAATGAAGATAACTAACGTCACCAGAGGAGACTATTTGCATTGTCTGTCAAATTTTGGATGAAACAACTTTCAAATTGTCTGAAAATATGCGAGTTTCCAATCTAAGACAAGATAACCTACCCAAGCATAACAAAATATTGAGAATTCGTTCTGAACTACAGAAGAACGCCCTTCCTACAATCTGGATTTATCGTCCTGTGACTATCATTCGTTTAGACCACTAAAAGAAGTACTTAGAGTACCAAGATTTGATGACCATGTTACTGTCGAACTGTTCGTGTGCGATTGACTGGCGTCACAATCACCTTCATTTTACCACATCGAAATCAAAGAACTGTCTTCCTTAGGAAAAATGTGCCAGGAAATGATGTAGGAAATAACTTTTGTATGTTGGTATTTTTATGACGTTCTAATAAATTTTAATGATATATTTGATTCACCTAGATTGTTTAGGTGAATTTTTCTCACGTACTAAAAGTTTAAAAAATGTCCTTGAAGTACAAATACATCATTTTCAGTAAAAGCATATGGTATTATGTCTCTACAGACAAAATGCATAGGGCACTAAGAAAGTATTGCAATATGACACACGCCTGTTGAGATAGGTTTAACCCTTAAGCCAGCAAAACGACCTCTGGGTATTAGTCGTTCCTGAACAGTGGCAGCAAAAAGTGTTTGCAATGTAATCTTTGTCAAAATCTGAATACTGGGCAATTTTGCGTTACGAATTAGGTTTGTGTGTTTCGAGTAATAACTTTTGTTCTGGTAGATGATGTTTGTAGGCGTGTGACCTATTACGAAATAGAAGAAGGATAGTTCGTTGTCTTTGAGTAACCCATGCTTTGATTGACGAGCAGATGACACGACTTAAAATAAATGATCTTATCTCTATAGCATTGCAACAAGCGACAAAGGTGGCCCTATTTTTATTATATGATGGCATAGAGTGACGAGTGTGCCAGATTTCCGAAGAACATGGAAGAGTTTTGTTCGACGACTGGTTTCGAAAAGTACGGCAGTGCATATGATGTAATGGAAAATATTTTGAAATATTATGGAAATTGAAGATGTACTACAAAGCTTTGCTGGTACCAAAAAAAAGGGGGAAAAGATTGCTAGGTCACAACCAAATTGTACAATGGTACGAAGAAACTATAATTAAGAGTGCTTCTAAATATAACAATCTTATTTGAGTAATATTTAGCGAGCAAACCAATACGTATTTAAACCAAGTGTTCTTTTTCCTTAAATATCTTAATTCTTCTGTACTATCTACATAATTTATCTATTCCATAATCCACTATAAATTATCAGTTGTTCCAAATAAAACTACCTTCTGCTAGAATTCTGTAACCTTCTTTGGCTTCAGATCAGTTGTTATATATTTTGAAAAATACAACATTCTATTTGAAACCCACTCTATCCAGAAAGCACTACTGTAGGCATATGTTTTACTTTTGGTATAATACTTTTATCACAAGTTTTGATAACTTCAAAATGTAATGTGTCCAAGAATATTTTACATAATTTTGATGATTGTCTTACACAACCTAAGCAAGTTATTTCAGAAGTAGAAAATTTAAAAGAACTCTTGAAAACGAAAAGGTGAAGCAAATTAATCAAATATTAAAAATCTGATGTAGACATCCCACAGAAATTGATTATTTGGTCCAAATGGTCCTTATTGAATTCGTGACAAAGCTGGACTTTTAGCTATTGTTCTTGTTCCCCGGTTATTTTGATAAGAACCAGTTGGTTATAGAATCTGTCATAACTCTATTGAGTTCACAATGTTGTCAATTTAAAACTATTGATTTGAATCTCAAAAAACCTGCGAAGTTGGAAGGAATAAGGATAAGCCTTGTAATTTGTGGAAAATATTTATTAAAACTGATAATACAACCTGATAAATTCTTGAACTCCTCGAATTCAAAAAACTATTATTGTGTGTACTCGCTCTGTACATACAACAGTGTGTAGTTGTTCCATTGAGTCATACAGAGTTTAGATAGTGGCTTGCAGTTCAATGGGGGTAACGTGGCCCTCGATCATAACTAATTTTCTCCCTATACCACAACCTTTTGGGCAGTTTAGCATGTAAGTTACCCCCGGTAACGTTCACTAGATCGTCGACGCACATAAATGCGGTCATTCTGGTAACAGAAGTTGAAACATTTGTTTTCAAATATTACGGGCTGCGATTCCTATTATCACAATTGACGTTTCGGTACTACGTCAGACAAGGTTGACGATGTTGGACTGTCGAGGGTAAACGGCGGAGCAAATTTCTCCACCTGGTTGTGAACAGTACGCAGAAAGCGTTAATGTACTGCTATTTGTCACTATACCTGGTCAAAAACCCGTACAGTAGCAGACTGCTTCTGTTTTCGGGGTTTGGTAAGTTAAAGCTTACTAGAACCTGCAAGGTGATGCATCATAAGGCATTGTAATATCTTTCCGCGCCATTCTCGGGCAACTGAGCACCTGACTTAAGTTTTAGTCCTCCTCTAAAGCTTGTGCACATAACCCTTATTGTAACCTCTGTTATGTTGAGTTTTCTCGGTGGTGTGATTATGAGTCTATTTGTAGCCGAATCTAATCTTCATTATGCCCCAATTTTGAATTTAATTTCATTTTTGTTGACTAACGGCAATTCATGTTGTTTTCTATATATGTGTAAAATACGTTTCGGTTTATTTTTTTATTGTTTACTTTACTATATTTCCTTATTTTAATATGTATCGTATACTTCTTTTTATGGAATGTTTATGATAGAGGCTCATATTTCAGTTGCACATATAATATCTTATATTATCTAGGTGGCGCAAAAAACACGTTTTTTGAAATGGATAATAGCTGGAGGGAGAAGGTCAGCGACCGTCACACACCACCTGTAAGTGGTTTAAAGTGTTCAATTTTAGTAACCATGGCGCAGTGGGACGTTTTTGTTTTCGAAAAGTCCTTTAAAAATGAGGATTTTATTGTTACTACTCAGCAATTCAATGTCACGCATGATGATTCCTGATCATAATACGATAATATGATGCGTTGAATCGTTTTACACAACTGGAATCAGTTATGAAGACGGAAACATCTGTTGAGAGTTGAGAGTTCATAATCCCTCTTCACTAGGCATCGTGCTCTAACTTTGGGTCTGTCTCCTCACTAGGTAGGAAGAATCCTGCACGCCGAGTTGAAACTCCATAGTACAAAATCAGGATTGTTCAAAAGGTGTTTTAAGATTATTTTTTCCAACTCACACTGTTTTGTGGAAGAACGCTTCTGATGGTGTAATTGGCATGACAAGTGATGAAGTACATTTCCATTTGGATGGTTGTCAACAAGCAAATTTATCCACGAGAACTACACCAGAGACACTTCTCCAGAGTGCTAAGGTTACAATTTGGTGCGGCATTTCGAAAGTAAGAATTGTCGGATCTTACTTCTTGAAGAAGAAGAAACTAGAGTAACAATAACGTCAGAGAACACAAATTTGGTGTTTAAGGGTCAATATATGGCAAGGACTTGGATGTCAGTTTTTCGACAAATGAAATCTCACATTTTGGCAATGTTTCTCATACTCACCAGATTTCTCTATTTGCGACGTCTTTCACGTATGGAATGTTAAGTTCTACATGTAGTGCGCGCTTCGTTACATACCACGGCGCATTTGACATATTTTGAAGGGTTTTCGACTGAAAACGTATAATATCGAGATTAGAATTACTGGCGCATACTCATAGTTGGCATCCGTATGTTCTGATTGGGCGTATTATACTTTTGTACAATATGATTTTATTCTCTAGCACTAAGAGAGATTTCCATACGATGATCCAGCTCCTTTAGTTTGATGTCCATTTGTTTGCGCTTTTTGGTGATGTAAGTTTTCCGGGTTAGACGCCTGTCAAGATGACGTCCCAGGTACTTCACTTCGTTTGCTAGTGGGATGGGGGTATTGTTGAGGCTGATTGGTGGACATGTTGGACATTTGTTGTAAATGCAATGTGTACTAATTTGTCAATCCTCCACTTACTAACCGATTTTCAATTTGGTTTAGATGAAGTTGAAGCATTACTAATGCTGTATTCGGATCGTCGTTGCAAGCAAGAATAGCTGTATCATCGGTAAACTGGCTTACCACGGTATGGTTGGATATTGGTATGTCAGAAATGTAGAATAAGTACAATATTGGACAAGGACGCTATTTTGAGGCACTCCGCCGTTTATTCTATCTGAGATACATATTTACCAATCTTAATTTGAAAGCTTTTATTATTGAAGTACGAAAGGAATAAGAAATAGAATTCGCGGGACAGCGCTTTCTTTATTCTGTACAGCAGCCTTCTATACCAAACTCTATCGAATGCTTATCTGACATCTAACATCACAGCAGAGCAGAATTGTTCGTTTTGAAGTGCAGTTTGTATAGTATTTGTTATTCAATGGCATTGCTGGATTGTGGAATGGTGATGTCCAAAACCAAACTGGTGGTTGGATAACCATTTATCTTGCATCGAGTTATTATTTATCTTAGCAGTAATTTTTAGAGCAGCTTTGATACGACCGACAGGAAACTGATAGGTCTATATGATTGGATGTCATTAGAGGATTTTCCAGGTCTGAGCGAATTTGATTTGTAGTGTGTTTAATTCCTTGTTCAAATAGTTGCTTTAGTATGATTGATGTTATTAAATGTTAACCTGGAGATCTTTTGGTGTTTAGAAATTTTATTTTTTCTTCAGTTTCTTTAATAGTGATTTTTTTAATTGTTAATGTCATCTGAAGGGACGTTTGTAGTTTGTTTTCTATTTCTTCGTCTACTTCATCAGAGTTTGGCTTAAAAACTTCCTCCAAATGGTGTGCGTAGTGGTGGTTTATGTTTTAGGTCGTTTCTTGCCCTGGCATGCCTTTTTTCACTTACTATTTCCATTATTTTATATGGGATATTGGGGCTGTTTATTTTAATGTTAATAAGCGGTGTAATTGCACTCCAGTCTGCTGTTTGTATAGTAGTTATAAATTTATTTATGGTTTCAATTTCATCCGTTTTCAGGCTTATACTTGTGTTTAGATTTTGGTCAATATGCTGTTGAAATGAAACCCAATTAGTTTTTTTAAATACTGAGTGTAATGGTAGGTTCTTTGTAGATGATTGTTGAGCTTATAGTCACTATTATCGGTAAGTGATCAGACATTGTCATAATTAGGTATTATATCTACGTAGCACTTTGGTAACAACAAGGTCCGGCAGGTAAGGGATTTTATTTGGGCCAGATGGTTAATAAGTGCCCATGGAGAGATAACTACAATTGTTATCTATTAATAATTTATATAGCTTTCTGCCTTTCGTTGTGGTTTAGTATGAGCCCCAGTGCGTGTTCTTGGAGTTAAAATCTTTTCTGTCCCAGGGAATCAAAAAATAGTTGTAACATTTGTTTCGTGTCTGGGAGGGTAGTAAATAACTGATACATAGTGTCTGAAGCTACTAGAAATTTAGATCGATATGCAGGTAATTCATGGTGTACAATTGAACTTGGGATAATTATTCCGGAGCCTCCGTGTGCAATTATAATGATAAATGTTATAATGAAAAATTTTATATAGGATCTGTCAGTGAAACGTAATTCTGCCACAAGTAGAGGTGGAAACATTTCAATTTCATGTTATTTGGTATTATTCCGTTGGCGTTCATTCTACAATCCGTAAGGGGTCAACCATTATTGAATTAATTTGTTAATAACTGTAATTAACATATTTAAAATCTTGCTGTTTTGCTGGAGAAGTTGATTAAACATTTTTTGAAATACATAAAAATTGTGGAAGACTTACATACTTCTTAAGTATTGTTGTTGGACAGGTCGCTGATTTAAGCAATGTGCATTTGAAGGAAAAGGTTGGTTCTGATTCTAAATAATAATTTTTACACTGACAATATTTGCCAAGAGAATTATCGGGATGATTTCTTAAAATAGCGCAATATTTTTAAAGATTACCAGATTGAAATATTACTATATAATAATAATAGTAATAGTCCCCCGTAACTGGCCTTGGAGGCCCTTTGGGGTTGTAACAGGATAGATCTGCTACAATCTAGAGTCTACGGTATACAAGGGTAGTAATGTAGCTAGTGCTATGTACCGACCTCCTATTATTACCCCAGAGTTTAACCTTCAGGTACTCATTTATTGCAGCCTGAGTCGAGCTGGGCCGTAAAAATGCCAGCGATCGAATTGGCGAGAGCGGGATTCGAACCCGCAACCCTTGGTTTCGTAGTCTAGCGATCTATCCGCTAAGCCACCACGGGTCGAAATATTACTATATACTAATATTAAAAATTTGTGAGTATATAATTTTTTATAAACAATTATGGCATGACAGAATTAACTTTTTAACTTTATACATTTAATCGTGTTCCAGTATTGGATTATTTCGAAGTAAAGTTGATGACCTCAGGTGCTTCGTAAATGCATCGCTTTGCAAAATGCATTTGGAAGAACCCATGTTAATCATTCATGATTCGTTGGTTTCATTCTCCGAAGCAAAATTCCCCCTAACAGCTTGAAATAAAGAGCACTAAACCGATTAGTTGAGTTTTATGCTGATTTGTATGTATAATTATGCGTGGCTTGCGGTTACACAAATTTTGAAAATCCCATTCTGGTGTAATTTAAAAAATTGGCCTCGTTATATGTTACCATTAATTTGTATAACTATGTTGTTCCAGTTTCCTTAAATTTGATGTAGCGTTTTGAAGTTAGCATTTTTTTTGAAATGTTTCAGCGTCTGTGGTCTTCGATTTTAAATAAATAAATACAATATTTCTTTTTATGGATAATTAGCAACCACAGTTGGAAATTTTTGTATTGCCCTTCTGCACTGTAGGACACCGCACAACAATTAAATTAGATACAAGTCTCTACTCGTTACAATACCTTGTCCTACAGACCATAAAACTTACGGCCATTACGTGAAAGCAACGTTGTTACTTTGTATCCAACACTTGTATGTACATCATTTTAAGCATTGCGTTTTTAGGGATACTTCAATAATTTATACGAATATATACTTTTATATGGCGATAAGATTTATTTGTAATTCACGAATTACAAAAATGCAAGGCCTAATTTAAATAAAACTGAAACACTGCTTGGACCACCTTGTAAGTTAAGTTTAATGTACCAATTCCAGAAAACAATAAAAAAGCTTTTTATCGCCTTAATATTTAACATAAAAATGCTAATGTTACCGTAATGGTGATTTGCTACTGATTGAGAGGAATAAGCTGCAGTATTTCAGAAGAAGAATTTTTTTATAGTGATGTCAATTTTTTAGAACGTGGTTCTATTTATAGTCGTTTTAGAAGTGCTAACGGTAAACATGTACAGTTCGTACTAATTTTATTTTTAAACGATAACCTCACTACTAATAAATCTGTGTTATAGTTAATAATTAATTACGTAGAATTAAATTGCAATTTTAGGATGGTCATAAATTCAAAGTTTTATGAGAATTAGATATCATTTGTGCGTTTATTTATTATAATTATTAATAAATCAGAACAGTATAGCTTTCAATAATTGAAACTCAATTTAATCAACTTAAATTGTTATCTGTAGTTTGTTACTTGCAAACATTTCTGTTAAAATTGCCAGAAAAAGCTAAAGGATGATCGTAGCAGCAGTTTTAGATTTTTTAAAATAAAGTGAATTGACGTAACTGATCTAATTTGTGGGGAAAACGAAGCAGAAAGCTCAGATTTTTCCAAAAAAATTATTTATTATTGTTCTGAATAATTAGATTGGTACATGCCTAGTGTCATTTTAAATTTTATATTTATCATTATATATAGATTTTACTAAAAATTGTTAGTTGAATTTTGTAAATGATAATAATATCAGGGCTTACTATGGCTGCTCTTTATCACTCTACTTACAAAGAGTTATTTTACCGAAAGCAATGCTTTAGGCCTGATGCACATTATGCTTTGCTAATTTTTGGCTCGTATCCGCATCAGTTCGGCCAGGTTCTCCAGTCACGATTTGCTCAAAATTGATCGTAAAGCATGCGCATTTACAATTATTGCCAAAATTTATCCTTTGAGATATAAACGTTTTATGAATGAATAGATGGCGTGGACCAGAAGTTCATTCATACGGTGTATGTAGAGGAGGTCTGCTTGCATCCCACTTAAAATATTTTCTTTATTGATCCTGGGTGGAGAGATATCGAAGCAGAGACTTAAATAGCTGGACATAAATTAAAAAGGCATTTTACCATATTTGAATGGATGAGAGCGCAGTGCCAGTGTGTATAAGACCTTAATCCTCTACAGAGCCCTTTTAACTTGTTAACATAATATAATAAAGTCCTGACAATCCGAATTCCAATAGTCTGAGCTTGTTTTGATTTTTTTCTTTTCTTTTTTTATTGAAAAATGCTGCTCTCAATTATCGTCTTATTTACTGTACGTCTGCAGAAAAATATTTTTCTTATTGCTTCTTCTAATTGGAGGAAGCTTTAGTACCGGAATCTTGTAGTACAGACAACCAAATAGGGGTTATCTCTTCGCTCTTTCTTAAAAACAGGAAATTGCCAAAAAGCGCGTTATTTATTTGCATTTTTATCTAATATAAGAACGATGCCTTTATTTCTATGCTGCTCTGGTATGAAAAACGTAGTACTTCCGCTAGTACAGGATGCTATAAGGTTATATGTGAATGATGAAAAACTTTCTCTTGATGATAACAGCGCAATTACAAATAAGATAAATTTAAAACAGAAGAAGAGCAAAAAAATAATCTTCGTGGTGTAGTGCGTCAATGTTCGCGGAACTGATAAACTTCGTCATGGTTAGTAAATCAAAAAATCTAGAGCTTTTAAAATTTAAATACGAAGGAAATGCCGCCTGCTTACAAAAATAGAAAATGACTCTCGGTTGAACTCGAACATTTCTGCGTTTTTTTTGGAGGTTTTGTTCCTGAAGACGTGTTTTTATCTTTACGTTACAAGCTTGACTTAACATACACTCGCAATGGATATAAAATCCGAATCTTTTGTCTTACATTTTATGGGATGAGTATCGGTTAGACTTTCGTAAAGGTCACGGCTATCGTATATTATAAAGTGCAAGCCGTAGTATATTCATTTACACTTCTACTGAATGAAAGAAATATTTCTAAATTTAACAAAAAAATATCATCAATGCTATTTCAGCTTCAGCTACAATGGCTGGTACCAATAAACAATACACTGTGCCTTATGCACAGCCATTAATGATGCAGTACCGGGCTCGGTATCTGCAACTTCCGAATGCAACCGCAGTTCTAAACAGCTCGGCCTTAATGCACACACCTTGCACTTAATCAGTAGGTAGGTCAAAATGTAGTATTATAATATTCTGCACCTGTCATGTAGTGTCATCAATCCAATTATCTACGAACTACATCATATTAAAAAACCGCGGAATGGATTGTGGTTATTTCAAGGAAAAACAAACATAACCAACAAGAAGAGTAAGCTACAGTGAAGAAACAAACTTAACGAACCAATCACCATAACTCTTATAAAATCGCTTTCAGGCTCTTCCAGGCAATGGGCAATAGAAGTTGACAAGTCTATGGCAACGAAAGAGATAAAACTGCCACCAATATTTATTACAGATGTGTTAAATGTCAACTCGCTGATACTTTAGCTAAAAAACGTATATTTTGTAAAACATAGGCAGAAATCAAGTGATATTCATGGCGATAAACTAGGTAGACTAATAGAGCTGAAAATACTTTTCAGATTAAAGAAGAACGTAAATCAAGAACCTTCATCGTTGATGTGAATGAACTAAAAGCTAAAATAAAAAACCCAAAGTTAAGAACATAAATAACAAGCACAGAACACGCAAACTACCGCTCTTTATGTTCTTTATTGATCTGGTTCCTTGCGATTCTCAAAAAAATCACTAAGTAAAACATTTATCACGCATTAAAACATCAATAGGACCACCTTCTCAGAAAAGGAAAATCCCGCAACGTGCAATCTGCCATTCTAAGAGATTTTGCGCTCGTCGGCTTAGACGGCTGAAATGCACCTAACACTCTACTAAAACAAAATACCTAACCAAAGTACATCTTATGTAATAGCTTGCACCGTGTGAACCATAAAGGATGTCAGGTCTGCCAGAAACTGAAACAAAATTTCCAACATCATGTCCTAGAATGTCAATAATGTAGTTAGCCTTAACCTCGACCATACCTCGCAAATACCAAACAACAATGAAGGAACATTTACCTAAATTGTAGCTAATTGACGACAATTTTCTTCTCACTTAAATTACCGCAAATGTTACAAATTGAAAAACTAGAGAAAATGATGAAAGAAACAACAGAATATTTAAAAATAATGATAAACCTTCTTGTAGCCATCGTTTCTAAACTTAACTAATTTTACAAATATTCAAGATTGTATAAATGGAATACCAGAGGTTTGCCGAATCAAAAATTAAGGTTGTTTATTTCTAATCATGATTTAGATAGAAATTTAATGTCTAAAACATACTTTACAAATAAAAATCATATTATTTACGAAACGTAACATCACATGGTTCAACAGTTAAAGAGTTTCAGGAAGCACTGTCGAACAAAGTGTAATCATGAGCACATCCAAGCTATAAACGTGGTCGTAGAAGACTGGATAAAATCAGTCACAGTCATGAAATTATATAACCTTCCAAAACACAATATAAAATCAAGACACTCTTAATCCAATTTTTTTTGGTACACTTTAAACATTTTTTATGGTCGGCGGAGACTACAAGTTAAGGACTAGAAATGGGGTGCTAAAACAACTACCATTAAAAGCAGAGAACTGCTCACTACCTTAATTGTCTTACCACCAAACAAACTATATATTGGCATATGAACAGGAACAGAATTCAAAATCTGCATATAGTACCTAGAAAAACTAAACCCATAGGTAGCACCAAGCTACGACCTGATTGCAGCTAAAACCCTAAAAAAATTACCAGGAAAAGGATTTAAACTAATAATGGCCATATTTGATGCTAAAGGTGGCCCAAATACTTGACCAGGAAAATCTCAAAAGAAACCATCACCTTATCGTGCGATCAGTCTACTACCAGGGGTATTTAAAGACTTTGAGAAACTCGTACTTAGAAGAATCAAATCAATCCTGGAAGAAGTTGATTTCATATCAGATCATTAGTTCGAGTCACCATCGAACAAGTTCAAAGGATAGTAAATTAGATCAATCAGACCTATGAAGAGATAAAGTCCGGCACGCCTTGTTATTGTTTAACATTAAGAAAAACCTTCCACACACCTATTATCAACTGATGAAATCTTATCTAACAGATATTTACTTTACTAGTTGCAAGGCGAAATCACAAAATCACACCCTATATACTTTGATATAGCACAAGGCAATGCACTAGGACCAGTTCTGTACCAACGACCGATACTACAATTTTTGAAACTCACGAAAGCCTTTCTATACCATCACAAAATTTACAGATTTCTCTCAACAAAGTACAAGACTAGCTATGAACTTTGGGTATAAAAGTAAATAAAATCAAGTCCACGCAAGTTACCTTTTCAATTAGAAGGGAAACTTTCCCGCTAGTAACAATTAATAGTACAGTACCCCACTTACGCAAGCAAAGGACGTCAGATACTTTACCATGCACCTTGATCGCAGACTTGGAGAAAACATATGTTTAGAAGAAAGAAAAAAAACAATTGGACTTGTAATTCGCCAAATTAAACTCAATGTAGGACGCAAATCTGTAGTGTATTTGCAAAACAAGGTATTGCTATACAAAATCATATTAACGCCTCTATGGTTTGCAATTATAGGGGCTATAAGTAACTGTCATTCAGAGATTTTACAAAAATTATTTTAAAACTGAAAACAATAGGGGATACTTCATGATACGTTAAAATGAAGTCGTAGATTTCGACTTTTGTGATCTGCGTGAGTGCAATGTATCTTATAACCTTGAAAGCCAGATAAATACTCTGGTTGCGAAACTATTGGAAGACAGCAACACTCGCAGGTTGAAAAGACCCAAGTCGGTAGTGATACTTATATGATTGCTGGGAAAGTATTCTTCATACACTAATTCTGTAAATTCGTCAGATTTACTTAATGGTTACCAGGGCAACTTGTGAATATAAACGAAGTTTAAAAAGAACTTTTAGCGATCTCTTTAAGTTTTCTATGTCATCTTCTACCAATTTCACCGAAGTAGAAATTTATCATGGCTTTCCGACTTTCATTATACACTTTGTCAGGCTCTTCTTGTAACTAATAAAATAATCACCTATGTTTAAGCTTTCTTAACGACATTAGATGTAGGATAATGGTTTCACGTATAGTAACTGCACTTTTAAAGACAAACTGAATGTCTTCAGAAGTAACTCTGCAAGATATTTTATAAAAATAATTCTTGTTCATCGTAGTTAAAGTTGTAAATACTGTTGAACACTGACATGGATTGTTTCACTGTGTTAGAATATAACAGTTTCAAGAACTCTGTCTATTGGCACCTGTGTATTGTATTTCCTCTGCTAGAATGTTTGGTCTTATTTGACAGTTATGTATGAAAGTACTAGACATTGTCATAAAATATCAATTCTCATTCAATTGTCAGTTCTTTATTAGGTAACAATTTTTCCTTGAGTGCCTGTTAATTTGTTAACTGTTTTGTCTTTATGAATACTGTAACAGGTCACTTCGCTTTCGGTAAGCTGGGCTACTGCATGCTATTTATATATCCAGCCTTCCCGTAGCGCGAGGACCATTCACGTATTCGCTGGCGTATTCGTCCCTATTCTAGTCCTCGCACGTTTACGAGCACTGACAAGATGACAGTGCCCTCCTAGTGGCATTCGAAAATTGTTGCAATACGTATATTATTCCATTCCTCTCTTTAATGAATGTTGAACTATCCGGTATTAATAAAATTTTTATTTTCTTTTTTTGCTGCTCATTTTACCTCTAGCTGAGTGTTTTACACCATTTCACACTCATGAAACTTTAGAGAGAAATCTAACGAGTAGACATTAATGCTAGCTGTTTTAATTTGGCTTCCCAGAAACATAACTCTAGCACACCTATAAAAATTAAGATAAGTGCGCATTAGCACTAGAGATATTTTCGTGCACACCCAAAGCCGGCGATATTTCTCAAACTTCGTAAGCGTGGCCAAAATTTTTAAAGCGCAATAACTAACCGGCTCATTTGAATGTCTAATTCCAAATTGTTAATAAATTATCATTCAGGAATGCAAATTTTCGGGCAATAATTATAAAGATTTGGCGTCCAACTCAATTAGATTCGGCATATTTCGCTAAAATTTCTTGCCGACTTTTGCGATTCAAATTTTTATGCATTATTAATTCCGGTTAATGCCACAGGCGTAGGAACTGGGTGTTAATTGAATAAATATTGATGCTTACGAGGGTACGCTTTGTGTAGTTACATTTGGAGTACAAAAAGGTAAATTGGGGAGGCCTTCAATTATACAAAACGAGTTTAAATTTAAATAAATGGCACTTCGAAGAGATAACATTAAACAAAAAATAAAGTAAACATAAGCTAATGTCGTAATCGAGTTTAATTAAATTAAGTAATGATATACGTCGGTAAGGTGTTAATTTCCTAATATTTTAAAATGCTAAATAACGAAACGTCGTGAAATAAACTAATTGGAAGCTTAATTAAAAAATAGCGAGCTGATAGTGCAAGTACATTTGATTACCTGATTTTGAAGTAAGATTTGTCCTTAATGACAAACTGTAAATCAGTGGGATTTTGTAGTTAAAATTCTATGGGAAATCATTTTTAAGTAAAAATGTCTTAAACAGTGCATTTCTGTAAATACTTTATCTTCCCTTGGTGCTTTCTCTCGATTTATTTGTTTAAGTGCTTTATGCATTACTTTTACTTCAATTACATGAATAACTTCTGCATTTACATTTGTTACTTTCTGGTGTTTGATGCTTGTTCTTGCTCTGTAGGGTTCTTTGTAGAATTTTTCTACCCTTTTTATTATGATCTGTAATCAAGGCACCGTTTGCATCTCTTAATGGGATGATGTTGTAATTGGATCTCCTGATTTTTTTATTTTTCCACCGTTTCATTTTTCCTCTATTTTCAATTGCTTGTTCTATTTTCATTTCATGCCACTTTTTCCAATTTTTTTCTATATTTTATTAAGTTCTTTAGTAGCTTCTAGATATTCTTCTTTCTTTCATTAACCTCATTGTATTATTAGAAACAAGCTAGAGGTAGAGCGCCAAGAAGATGGGCAAGCGAATAAAAGAATTAACTGAAATAAAGTTAAAAGAGAATACTATGAACGCACAAGATAGAGATAAGTGGAAAGATGTTGTTTGTCTCGCCGTTTGGTACCTTAAACGCGGCCAATTTTATTGCTGTTATTAGAGTAGTTCTAGATTATTTTGTTTTTTATTAATTTCTTACTTAATTCTACTTCGTGTTCTTCTTCGTTTACTATTATACGGTTTCCTTTTGTTCTGCTATTCAGTTTTGGTTTATTTTTTATTCATCAATTTTTTGGAATTGATGATTATTTTACTTCTCACTAACCTGTGGTTGCTTCCTCTATTTATTTTATTTAATACTGACGCATACGTTTGTGTAGTGTTATGATAAAGTCGTACTGACTCTCCGTTCTTCCATCGGGTCTTATTCACGTCTACTTTTTTCATCTTTCTTTTAAAAAAAAGTATTCATAGGATACATTTGCAGTTGTCCTAGAAAATTTATCAAGAGAAAATAACTGTTTTCTTCTTACTTCGACAACCTGAAGGCTCTTCTTACTGTTCCGCCCACTGTCATCGGCGAAAGCTTGAAGATTGTTTGGGATTGACGGCCCTTTCCTTCTGCGTATCGTTATGTTAACCTTGGAGGTATTTGGTATATGCATTTTATACCTTCTGCCAGGATTAAACTCAACCGTTCCATTGCAGTATTGCCGCTCACTCTGAGTTACACAGCACATGTTGCTAGTTTTGGTCTGCCCTCGATATTTTATTTCTTTGGTACCCATCATTCTGATGGGCTTTCCCCTAGGCGCCACATAGGGAAGTGCCCGATAGAGATTAGCAACCCCACATGAGAAAAACTACCACTAGATTGAGACAACGAACTCGTAATGTTGCTGTTTGAAAGAGGTGTCAAAACCAAATTAGAAAATTACTAAATGTCGCTTGCAAGTAGTACGAAGCCCAATAGAAAATATCTGCCTAAATTATAAAAGTCGTTCGGTGGGTTATAACAAAATCTATACAAAATAACAAAGTTTATTCCGGATACACGGAGTTAATAAGAAATTCCTATAAAAATGCTACATGCCAAATTAATTGATGTAACAATACGCAAGCGATAAAAATGGAACTTGGAGTAAGATAAGGCTATATAATTTCTCCTAAATTATTTACATTATGTCTACAAGACGCTTTTAAAAACTGTGCCTAGGAAGCAAGGGATTAAACATTGATGGAAAGATTGAACCGTTTAAGATTTGCGGGTGACGTCCTACTAATATCCGACAACCTACATATATAGATGGAAAAGCAAACAAAACCGGTTTAAATATAAATAGGAGTAAGACCAAGATAGCGAAAAATGATTTAGTGGAACCAAGTAATCGATATAGAGTTGTAGAACGAAATTATAGAAATGGTTGTCAATTATATTTATCTTGGACAACTTATCATAGTAGTCAGGCTGTCAAAGAAAGAAAATAAAAGGATAAAACTGGGTTGGGCTACATTTGAAAGATGGAAAGACATTCTACAAAGCAAAACTAACACAGAAACGTGGATGTTAACGGCAAATAACAAACAAACATTGAGAATATCATAACGATCAATAGAGCGTAAAACGCTGAAAGATAAAACGTACGGATAAGACAAAAGACAACAGTAGAAAATATATTTGAAAAGCGCTTAAACTAAAATAGTCGTGGGCGGGGCACGTTGCAAGAACAAGAAATTCTAGATGGATCAAGAACGTAGTGCAATGGAGACTGAGAACGGGAAAAAACAGAGGAAGACCCTCACTTAAGTGAAGAAATGGTATAAAGAAAACATCCGATTATAATTGGTTGCAGAGAGGGTAATGGCGAATACTTAGAGAGGGCTACATCCTGATAGTTATAGGCAGATGATTGCGGCATGTTAAAGATTTAATATAACAAATTTACCCGTAACTTGCTTCAATAGGAAGGTATTGTAGCTTGAATAGAAATTAAATTGTAATTCCAACATAAATTGTGCAGTTTTACTCATTTTACGGGTTTTAGTCTTTTCTAAATTTAAACATTAAGCATAATTCTGACTAAACTAAAGTTAAAGCCCAGAGGTGAATTTGTTACCCCATCGAATAATACATGCAAGACCTTCTCAAACTTATATGTAATGCAGTCGCTTAGATGGAAAGCCTTTCAAATGGGTCATATTTGGTTGGCGTTAATTGTTTTTTTTAATGCCTTTAAAGTGTTAATTATAAGTGTCGAATTAAAAGCTTTAATTTCACAAGCATTAATTCTTTCTTGCGTATACAAAGAGTCGTAAAGCTTCACTGACATTTTAATATGCAAAACTTTTAAAATTAAGTTGAATTAGAAATTGTAATTAACTTTCATTAGAGAATATCAACTGACCTACAAGTTTATTGCTTTTGCATACAATTAACACTATCATGAAACAATTGGGTACTAATTAACAGCTAATTGTTAAGGGAACTCTCAATTTCGCAGTTTTAAATGTTTAAAGATTTTTTGATACAATCAGAACTATTTTGTAAAATTTTCTAAAAAGAAACCGAACTTTGGCCTAGAAAAAAGTTACTTTGATATATTTTTAAATTTATTCCAATTACCCTCTACATCAATATAATGTCTGCAACAGATACTAAGCATTTCTGGTGACGTTTGTAGCTTCTGTTTCGGGCCTACTTTAAATAATAGGATTACGCAGATTCAACCTTATTTCATGTGATGAATTGCTTTCAGTGAAATTTTAAATTTAAAGAACAGGAAGTAGTTGCTACGAACTGGATTGGCCGAAAAACGCAAATTGTACAGAGGCACAATGTGTTCATGGGCAAAAAATTGATGAATTACAGTTCTTGCTCGTTAAGTACGTAGAAAAATGAAAGTGAACTCCTTAGGCACCTTTTAGTTTCTCTATCACTATTTTACAGGTTATATTCGGATTCTCAATCGGTATTTTCGCACTTTTCTAATGTATTAGACTTCGAACTCTTATACAGCTTCATCTTCATAAAGAGATTACCAATTTCTTACAGCCCTTATTGCACACCGAGACGACTTTGTCATCTAAGCATAATGCCGATAACTCAGTGATATGGACAATGTCGTTCTCTTCGTGGATGAGTGAAGTCGGACAGAGGCTAAAAATGAAATGGGTCAGATTTAAAAAAAAAGGGATTGACTCTTAGCACAATTTCTTCTGTAGTGTTTTTAACGCACTCTGTAGGATAGAAAGGCTAGAGAATTGAGCAGTCGTGGAACAATCTGTATAACGTGTAACACTTCTTTGCTAAGCCAGTTAACCTTTAGGAACATTTTGAATGCGGAAATTACCGATATTTCTGGGTTGTGACTTTTTCTAATGACATCGTTACTGATTATCACCATCACTTCTCATCTCACTGTTCAGATAGCTTTTCCTGATTATTCTTTTCCATATATCCTGTGTCTTCTATGAAATTATTGTGACATCTTTCTAGAAGCTCTGGTCATTGCCACTTTCATAGCTACAAAACAACTTTAAAGAATTATCTTGGAGATTTGTTGTTCTCTGGTTTTTGTCCTTTTACAACAATAAAATTCTCCTTCAAGTTATAAAATATTAAAGGAGTTTTGCTGCCTGTGCTGGGAACTGCACTCGAATTATTTACCTTAACATGAAACAGAGAATTTTTGCTAATAGCAAAGACGCCCTGTGCAGTTGAGTGTTTTCTGAGCGGCACAATGCATGGGCGATGTTAGCTCTTCTTCCGCAGAAGTTAAGATGTACTCATTAGGCTCTTTCATTGAAAAATATGTGCACATACGCAACAGATTCATTCATCCCTTTTGATCTTATATAGCGCACATAGTTTCCTGGTAATTCAATTTTTAGGGTTTCTTGCACAAATTAAACCCACAAGTTTCGCAAGTTTGCTACATTTACATATCTCCAATCGGTATCTTTCTCGAAGAGTTATCACCCCATTAATTTTTTATTGATAGTTTTAGACGACTGTTGGGAGCTGTAAGTAATTTGCATATTTTATAAAGTAGCGCTTTTATAAAATATGCAAGGGTTTCCACAAAAATGTTAGCAGTTTGCTTATCAATATGTTTAAGACCAGCATCTTTTTTACATTAATGTAGTTATTTGCATGCTTCGTCGAGCCCGAAGTTTTCGCCAAAGTTTTACGAATAAATGGAAAGAGAGGCTATCGTCTCTTTAGAAGTAGTTTGTTCAAACTGACAAATCAGGCCGCCATACATCTGACTTTGTTAGTCTTAAACTTGTTCTAGGGAATGACAACATTAACCTAAATATTGGTTTGCCATTTGAAAATTTAAAATTGATCTGAATAACCAATTGTATAGTGAAAGAAATACATTGAAGTCCCTACATAGTTGCTCTGTCACCTAAATACTAGCGCCAGCACTGTCTATCCCTTACACTTCTTTTTACATCTAAAAACATCCTATTATTTACAACTGTCGTTGGTTTATCCTTTTGACGTAATTTTGGGTAATCCTATTACATAACAATAATTGTTAGAAAATAGTTTGTTTTTTTATATCTTTTGTTTGTGTACCTCATTGCACTTCTGTGGTACTGATACTATGGTTCCTGTGGTTTTGATAATCTATTGGGTATTCTTACATTCTAGCAGTTATATAGATGCTCGCGATTCTTAATATACTTTTTCTATATTTTCCCTCTATGCAGATGTTTACTCATCACAAGAATTGATGTCCTCCATTTCACTCCTCGAACGTTTCTAACATTTGGTATTATGCTTTCTTAATTATGTGCATTGCGTGATGTTATTTATTATAACTTCAGATATTCAATTGTAGTCTCAGCAGATTAAATTGAACGCTACTTCTTTTTTATGCTTCTCTTAACGTGATAATTTTGGTATTTTATTTATTTGAAGTCTCTTCCGTGTAATCAATTTCTCATTTAAAAACAAGGTCGTTGGAAAGGGCTATAGTCGCAGCCTCAGCGAGTACCGAACTGAAGTTGACCATGCAACTTTGAATTTTTTTATCTCAAATTTTTGAGAGATCAAGAATAAGAAGCACATATTTTTTAATTCAATGTTATCGCTATTTGTTTTGGACTAATTTTCATTAGCTTTGCGCTTACCATGGTTGGTGTATGTGGACTTCTCTCTAATGAGCCATTTAGCATTTTTTTATTAATACCATTAATAACTATTTCCGTCGTATAAAGTAATTTTTTATTAAGTGAACACAACAGAGGAGCAGAATGTGGAAATAAACATGCTCCCAAGCGATAACTGCTTCGTATACAGTAACAATAGTCAACAGTTAAAGTACCCTTAATTGGCCTACCGCCTTGGAGAATTTATACGAATCCCATTCAATATTAATTTATGCATAAGTGGTATTAAAAAGATGGGACAAATTCGAATCTGTTTTTGAATGAAGTCTAAATATAAACAGATCTTCAATAGGAGTTAAACATGTTACTGTAACCAATGTCAATATTGGAAAAATATCTGCAAGAGACTAGTTGCAGGAAGATGCAAAACATAGTTTTTGAGAATTTATCGAAATTTTTGTATGGTTCTGCTGCATTATCTGTATTTTTTTTCAGGTAATTCAGACCCCTAGTCACTGGCATCAAATGTAACCAACACCATAGTAATACAATCAAATTTAGTAAATAGTATGTATCCACAACAATTTAAATGTGCATACAATAACCAAACTTATAATATGTTCAATCAACACTTACATTATCCATTGCACGTCGAACAATACAAAGACACCTTGAAATTGCTGTAGGCACAAACAATACGAATAGATCAACTGACTATAACAATGATGCACAAAAAAAACTTGCAAGAAGTTGGACCATACAAGAGAAAACGGACAAATAGTAATAGTTACAAACCAAACAAAGTACTACGCAAGACGCAGAACAATAGATGTGCATTATTTTGATAAACACGAAGGGCCAATACATGTCCACAGTGTGATGCAATATGAACAAATAATAATAATATATCACTAAAGCTTTAGCTAATAACGTAACCAAAACCAACACCAATATTCCAGAAATATACAGAAAAATGGTGGGAGCATGCAAGAATCTAAAATATTTTTTCACATATATAATGAAAAAAGACAGGTCTTATAGTTGTCATAAGGCATTTACATCATGCAGTTGCTATCAAGTATGCCGAGGTATATAAATAAAATGGGATCTTAGCAGTAAAGGAAATGAACTGCTTCAATCTTTACCAATTTCTAAACTGTCACATCAAAACACAAACATCAATAATCAACAAACATATCCACAAGCAACCGATATCAATCATCTGAAAACATAACTTTTTCCAATTTGCTAATGATATGACAAAATAACATGATTTTAAACATGCCATCAACAGTTATAAATGAAATAGTACAATAATGAATAAACTTTTAAGTCTTGCTCTATAGAACACGAACAGTCTCCAAGTAAAGAAAATGAACAATTGGTGTGTTTTTAGTTTCACGAACATACTCCACAATGTACACTGTATCAAACGGATCATCCACATTTAACTGACTGTTATGAAGCAATAGATCTAGTTAAAACATTGTACACTATGAACTCCCAAATTCGAAGAACTAACAGTTCTAGTAAATAGGAGTAAATTATTTAATTGCTTAGCAATATCTGCTGTTTATTGCCACTCAAGCATAAAATAACAAATTAGGGATCAAGATTAAATTTATGGGGTAAGGTACCTAAAAGAATTACGCAACCTACTCGACTGATGAACCCACATACTGGCCAACAGATTCCAAAAATTACGCGACCTGTTAGACTTTTATATTACTACAGATCTAACTAGAAGCTATGTCGACATACGATCCAGTTTCTATCTTGCGTCAGATCGTATAGTAGTTATACTACCAGTTCTATAGTTGTTAAGAAGAAATCTAAATTATCTTTAGGTAGTATAGTAAACAACTGGTTGAGAATTGTTTATGAATCTGTTACAACAAAACTTCAGTTGCAACATAAATATTAAAACGCCTTAGGGAATGGAAGAAGCAACAAATAATGTAATAACATCAATGCAAATGTCTGCTTGGACTAAAACACCGAAATTAAACGAAAATGCCAAAGACACAACAAATCCATCTATGGAAGTAGAACTTTGGTGACTGGAAAATCTAAACCAAGAGCAAAAGAGCAATCCAAATGATAAAACGATCTATAGCCAGCTAATTAATATAATTAAATATAAACTCAAGAAATTAAGCAGATTTCAAAACTAATTAAAAACTTTATTAAACAAAGACTATAGCATTTGAAATGCTACAAAAACGACTTCAACTTTATGGACTTTTATTGAGAACTAATACACGTAGATGATCAAGAACGGACAAAAAATGATCGTATTGATCTATGAGGTATAGAAGTGGAACAATTCCTCGAAGCTCCTCTGCAATTGACACCGCCATTAACAAATTTTAAACTTCAAAAAGTTAAAGAAGTAAAAGTCGCAAACAAAAATAAAACCTCAGGTTATGATTAGAATCGATTTGGCTTTAGAAAATAGACATCAATAAAGCATTAGAAACAAAATAATTCTGTTAGAACGTGCAACAAGCATTTGGCAAAGTCTGGCACGCAGTTCTCTACAAAATTAACCAAACGTTAACATATCGCTATTTTTTTATATTTATGTACTACCTTCCAAATGGATTCTTTCAAGTCAACTTCACCAAAGAAATATTAGAGATGTATGCGATTACTCCGGGAGTTCCCCAAGGAAGTGTTTTGGGGCCGTTTCTCTATTTATTATTCACAGCCGGCTCGCCAAGTACCCAAAGAACAATTACAACGATCTTAGCCAATGACACTGCTATATTGACATTAGATATTAATCAAGAGTATCTGAATGCGTACAATGTCATTTAGTACTTTTCGAAAATTAAATAAGTAAATGAAGAATTTGTGTCCACGAAACAAAATCTATACGTGTGACATTTACGTTAATGATGAGGGCACAGTGTCTCGAGAAGCAAAATATTTATTACATTTAGATTCCAAACTCACGAGGAAGAAACACATAACTAAGAAAAGAAAGGAGCTGGATCTAAAATACAATAAAAATTGTAGTTTACTTAAAACAGAGCAAGCCACTAATATATTAAACTCGTATGGACATATGCTTTAGAATTCTAGGGTTGTATAAGTAATGTTAACATCATCCAACGGTTTCAATCCAAAGCATTACGAATATTAGCTAACGCACCGTGTTATGTAAATAGCAAAATTCTACTTACGACCTCAAACTACGGTTTGTAAAAAAATATATTATTAAAAAAGCCATTTCCATCGAGAAAGCTTTGAAATGTGCTTTAACTAGATTACATTGTCTTTTTAGAGACATTCCACATAAAAGATTAAGGCGGTAAAGCTGCGACTCACGTATTGGAAACTTTTTTTATGTCGTTCACCAAATTTATTTAATATCAAAGCCAATATAAAAAATAGGAATTTTTCGATGTACCTAAAGAGTCGAAATTAAAATAAAAATAATAATCAATGATATTTTTTTATTACATATCGTGCAAATTTACAAGCTGCACACTCCAGTGAGTACAAAAGATAAGGATGATCATTAACTATGTTTTAATTATTGTCTGTTGGCCATCGTCGTTTCAGCCGTCTTCTGACCTCGGGTGGATCTCTCAGTTGATGTACTAATTCATTTGGATGGCCAGCAAGGCTGTCTAGGTATTTGGTGGTTAGTCTGGAAATTTCGTCTGCTACGAGTGGGATGCTTGAGTCGTCATGTAGAGTTTTGTTGCTGACATACTATGGGGTGTTGAATACCATCCTGAGGACCTTCGACTGAACTCTTTGGAGGATCTTGGTGTTAATGAATAATTGCCTCGACAATTAGACATCTTGCATTATAAATTACATCAACAACTTTAATCAATTTTGTTAAAAATCCCCTAACATTTATGAAATTTTGAATGTTTTGAACAAATTATAAATATATGAAAAATTTCTGTTATAAACTGTTTTTTAATTTTTAGGAGTAATTCTTTCTGTATTACGTATAATATGCTGCCTAAGTGTCGAATAATTTTGTTTCCACACGTATGCAGACTTTTAATACATCTGTTTTGTCAGAACTTTTGTTTCTCTTACATGAAATAAATTAAATTTATAAGAGTTTTCTATTGAGTAAGTTTGCTCCACACCCCCTCATAATAAATATTATTGTAATCAATAGAAAATAATTAAGTTTTTATTTATGGGAACTTATTATTTTCTAATGCGAAGTAGTCATGATTTTTAATCACTTTAACCACGTGCAAGATTGTCGAGGCAAGTCCAGAAAATGAATAAACAATAACAATAGCCTTAAAATACAAGAAAATTAAAATTTATTTACTTTGAGCTTAACAGAATTGAAGTAAATGATATTCAGAATCATATTATTGAATGTAGCCTCCATCAGCGGCCACGACTCTCGCAATCCGGGATGTAAACATCTTTGCCCTTATGGATCATTGTTTCCATGTTGGAGGCCTTTGGGCTGTCCCTGGCGTTATCATGCTTCTTATTGACCTTCGCATCAATCTAAATGGTAATACAAACTGTTGTATAGCGATGTCTGGGTCTTGCCTTGAGGGCTAGAGCGGAGTCTTGCTGGAACACGTACTCCCGCCCAGTGGCTACTTCCACTATCTAGGGCTTGACTACTGTCTCCAGCACGTTGATATAGCTGTCGGCGGTCACCTTTAGGCCTTCCTCAAAGAAATGGGATGCCATGACATTTTCTTTGCTGTTCACAAGGCCAGCACCATCACAGAAGTTGGAAACACTATATGCATGACGGTAAGCACTTGGAAAATCCAACGGTCATTTTGACGATTCACCCTTCTGTCCTGGATGAAGTTCTTTTTGTTCGAAATGTCAGGAGGCCAGCGTTGTCATGCTCGATATCATTAAGCAGTATTTAGTCCTTCAACTTCTTGCCCAACTAGTTTTTTCAGTCAGTTGTTAGCGGTTCCTCAGGACGACAAACTTGTAATGCAGGTCCTAATGCGGTACTACACTGACCGTCGATCTCGCCACACTCATGCCTTTTAGCAGGTCAGTCCTGCGCCGCCCAGGACCCTGACCGATCTTTTTCTTCAATTCGCAGACGAATTCATCACTGTCCTTGTGATCAGATCGCTTGCCCTATCAACAGTTGCCTTCTAGTAGTCAGATTTCTTGTACTTCTTGGTTACGTCGTAAACTTGTGAAATTCTTGATTATGTGAAGCGCATAAAATGGATTTTTGGCTTTTCCATAATACAACTTAAAAAAATATGAAATTGAGGTAAAATTTCAAATTTGGAACTCGGAGATTTTTTGGGGCCATTTTTGAAGTTTCTTTTTCAGTGTGAAACTAAAAAAATTTCTTAATATTTTTTAAATTCCTATTTAGTTACATACTCACTTGAATGAAATTCTGAAGTAAAATTTGAATATTAGCTATAACTGTAAGATCGAGTCGCACAAAACATTTCTATTTAAATTATATTAATATGTTAACTGTTTTTAGAAATGATGATTGAAGTGTGGTTATAAATTTCTTGAAATTGGACGTATTAATTTTTAGTGGAAATTATGAGCATTAAGCGTCCTTCAGGTAACTATTTTTAGATAATTAAGAATCAAAAATTCATAATCAATTTGTAAGGTTTTTTGGATAAGGAAACTCTTGTGATAGTGAATTAGTACTTTTTATTTTGTTAATGGCTATGCTAGTTCGTAACCATAAAAATAAACACATTGTTTGGTTGTTATACAATCTCCCAATTTACTTATGTTAATTATTGATTTTTGAATTATCTAATAGTAATTTAAATTAGTGGTGCCGTCTGTTACAGTAATAATACGTTTCCGTAACGCCTTTATCGTTGGCCGCTCCAGCAAAAAACCGATTATAATCAAAAGCCATTAGCTTTCGGGTTGTTAATCCCCAGATTAGATTATCAAATTAGTTAGCAAACAAAACAATAAATCTTTTTTCATGGGAGCGGGAAAACGGTGCTGGAATTACTACACGCATATATTTGTCGAATTAATTAAGGACGTCGTTAATGGCACCAGTTTGTGTCTATTAAGAGAGCGACATCTCATTTGAAGTATTCTAATTTTATAATTGAAATGGGAATTTATGGTGGTGAGGATGGTCATTTGATGGTTACACTAACCGTCGAACTTTAACAAAAATGTCGCAGTGGAACTCGAACCCACCCAGCCGTGACTTGCAGCCTAAGCCTGCGGGCTTCATTTGTTAGGCAGGCGTCTGAATATCATTCTTGTACCTTCTCGTCATCCCTGTTCGTACTAATCACCCTTTAGCACCGTGCGCATAACACAATAACCAACAAATTTTTGAAAAAAAAATTAAATAACATCGTAAATTTTATAACGATTCGGAGTAGCGATGGCTTTGCGTGGACAGTCTGAAAAGTTTCAAGTCTAACAGAAACAAGTATTTTTTTTGTCAAATTTAATTTTATTTTTCAGCAGTCTCCTTTTAAGTCGATGCACTTTTTTCAGCGATGCTTCAACTTCTTTAATCCATCCAAATAGTAGTTGGCGTCTTGCTCTGCAAAATAGACGTCTACGGCAGAGATGACCTCTCGTTTGACGAAAATTTGTGTACTCCGAACCGTACAGCCTCCGAGCTTAGGAAACAGAAAATAGTCGCTGGAGTCCAGATTTGGTGAATATGCTGGGTGGTCAATCAATTCAAACTGCAGTTTGTGAATTTTGGCCATGGCGACCTCCGAAGTGTAAGTGTAAGTTGTCTTAATGGTAGATCACTTTCTTCTATTCCAAATGGGTCCAATAGCGATGCCTAGTATGGGCACGTTATTGTTTTCCCTTTTTCTAAGTAGTCGATGATCAAAATTTCCTAACTATCCCAAAAAAGACGCCATCATCTTCCCGACCGATGAAACCGTTTTCGCCTTTTTTGGAGCAGGTTCGCCCTTTGCAGTCCACTGTTTTGACTGTTCCTTCGTCTCAAGAATGTAGTTGGGGACCTAAGTTTTGTCGACAGTGATAAATCGACGCAAAAAGTCCAACTAGTTTTGTTAAAACCGCTTAAGCAGGGTCTTAAAAATGTTCATTCAAATGAATTTTTGGTTCAAAGTGAACAAGCGGATAGTTGTTTTTTCCATTTTACAAAAGCACCAATATCGATTAATACAAACGACTGTCCAACAACAACTAATCTTTCAAAATGGCTGAAATGTTTGCAGATATCTTTCAAAGCATGTACAAATGCAGAAGCAGAATGGTTTTGACGAGTAGGGTCATTTTCATATTGAGGCTCAAAACTTTTCAGACTGCCCACGTATATGCACAACTAAATAAAAACGATGAAGGCTTAATATTAAGAGAAATAATACTGTTGATCGCTTAATTTCTAGAATTTGCATTTAAAACTATTTTGCGAAGTGTCGTTCATTCTTCATTCCGAAGTTATCTGCGATTGAAATTGATAATTAGTTTTCTGCTTGCTAATAGGTTTGGTCAAGAGAATTAAATCTACGTATTTCCCGTTCTTTGTAAAGACTATTAACTGAGAAATGGCCAAAATGTGTCATTCGGTCAGTTTGAGGCTGTTTATCCTCAATCCGCAGAAAGTGCTGCATTCTGAAACCGCAGACGTGCATTGAGGAATGCGTTCAGCGTAAACAACGTCAAAGGTTAAACATCCATGATTCGCATTTAAATGTTATTGTTGTTGCGTTTTATTTGCCCCCAAAAGGTTTGCTTCAATAATGTCAAATGTTAGCGCCAGACGCCTCAGCTTTGCGGTTTTGCGTCTATTTTGAATGGCGCCGCCGAGGTGCACTCCGTCTCGAAACCTATAAAGGTGGCCGCGATTCCGCTGCTCCACGTTTCGGAAATTTCCATAAAAGGCTGCTTCTGCCTCAAGCCGCAATGATTGTTTTAAAGGCTTCTGCGAGTTGTTTGTTATTTACGTACTCTACTTGTATGTTTTCGATATTAAATTCGAGTTAAACACTTACAGGGTGATCCAAATTGAACTCGAGTTCGGTGAGTGCTGGAAATTTGCATTTGTACCAATGGTATCTAAACACATGGCCACGAAAGACCACCAGAAACGCCATGTATTTGTGAACTTAGTTTGACAGAATATAGTTGATGCTGATTGAAAAAAAAACTCTCATATTGAGCGATGAACCGAATTTTTATTTGAAAGGCATTGTGAATTATCGAAATTGTCTCATCTGGGGCAGTAAAAATCACGTGCTATTCGCAAAAACCAATGCATCAACAAAAAGGCACTGTTTGGTTTGCATTGAGGGCTGCGGGAATCATTTCCTCTTACTTTTTTGAGAACAAAGCTGCCAACGTCGTTACTGCCAATGATGTACGCTTTTAGGAGATGCTAAACAATTTTTTTTTCAATTAATAACTATTTGAATTCGAATGACATGTGGTTCAAACAGGATGGAGCTACACGTCACACAAAACGCGAAAGAAAAATTTCCTGGTTTTGCAATCTCACAGAGAGATGACATCGATTGGTTGCCGCGGTCTTGCGATCTAACGTCATTAGAATTTTTTATTTGAGATTATCTGAAGGATAACGTTTGTGTTAATAAAATTTTCGCGATTTCAAGGCTAAAAGAAAACATCAGACATATAATTGCTGAAACAGAACCGTATTTATGGGAAACGTCAGCGGAGTCGTAGAGAGAGACTACTTGGTCGGTATCATAACTGCCAAGTCTGTGCTGATAATACAATAGTATTGGGCTTTTTGCAATGTTTTCTGTTTTATTCGGGAAAAACATCTTAAAATTCAATTTGGATCATTCTTTATGGACAAAATTGCCAAATAAAACTAAGATGGGGAAGACCTACCAAAATAATAAAAGATGTCGAAGATAAATTGTAATAAAATAAATACTACAAAAATACAATTTTGACATAACCAATAAGTGATTTAGACTCAATTGTAATCCATATAAGAAGAAAAATAGTTGGATATTTTAATAATGGGTCCTATCATACTTTCTTAACACGAACATTGGGAAAACTTAAGGAAGTGTTGCTCTTTAAAATCATAATGGGTAGTAGAGGTGCAAGGAGACAATAAAATGCTCCCGGAAAATTTATTCAAGCCGAAATTGTCTTTATCATCTTCAATACCATTGTCTTTTATTGTTACGAGAGCAAATCAAATATAAACCGCAATTTTTTTACGCGCCGCAATACGGAGAAAGGTGCGGTTTCTAAGTATGGCAGGAAGCGATGCCTAAAGAGAATTCCTCCTGTGCAATACCTCGAACTACTGGTTCTTTAATCAATATGATGAGAGGAAGAAAAGTTGTTCTTATGACGGATTATTATCAAGTAAAACCGTCCGAAAGTTTGATAAGGTTTAAGGCACAATTCGGGGTAACACCGTTAAGAAGAACAATAAACAATTTTTGGCAGGACGAGAGGTAGTTAAAAACGGTCGAGAACGTCTTCCGTAAACCACGGCATTGAAGAGAATATTCGCTGCTTTTTAAAGGATGGGTCATAGTTCCTGATAACGCCCAGAACCATACAGCTGTCCAAATACGACAATAAATTGATGATCTGTTTTGGACTACACTAGGACACCCTCTCTATAGTTTGCGTTCACGATTATCATTTGTTTGGACCACCAAAAGAAGCACTTGGAGGATAGAGATTTGTCGACGATGTTGCTGTTGAAGGAAGCATTCGTGTGCTAGTGTCACAATCTTCTTAATTTAACGATAATGGGATTAAAAAATTACATATATGTGGAGAAAACGTGTTCTTAAGCGAGAAGATTATTTTTTATCGATAATATTCATCAACGATCATAATAATGTACAAAGTACACTTAATATATAATGCCATGTATCTTTTGTGAACTGATTTATTGGTGAAATGATGTAAAGGGAAATGCCCAGTGGCATTACCTTGCAATATTTAATTGGTTAACAGCTTCTGAGGCGATTTCTTTTTAAGTCGTTTGAAAGCTGGTACTTTAATTGGATTGAGATGTATTTCGAGATAATCAAAATGTTTTATTTGCGTTGCTAAATCACTTGTTTTACAAAATAGATTTTTAGGTCCATATGAAAGTTTGAACATGGTATTTACATACCATGGTGCTATTTGTCTTAAAACTTTGGACTGAAACGTTTGAATTGATTTGATTATAGGTGAAGACTCCCAAAAAGAAGGGGTTTTCTTTCTAGTTTGAAATACATGTCAACTGTCTATCTAAGTATAGTCTCAAGTAACGAACTTCTCTAGCATGTAGTATTTCAATGTTATTGAAATGGATAGACACATTTGTCTTCTTAACATGAAAGACATGTGTGTGGACTTGCTCTCATTTAGTTGAATTCTCCGCTTACTAAACCATTGAAACAGATTTATATGATTCTGTAGTTCTGGGGTAGTAGCTGGGTCTTTAGACATAAAATTGCTGTATCATTTGCAATTACGACTGAAGACTTGGCAAACATTTTCTTATTAAATTGTTTTTCTCATACGTTTGAGCTTTTCTGAAAGATTAGAAATTACCAATAGCGGCTTTATAGGACGATAGACTACATCTGTTGGTGTTTTTCTAGGTTTTAATATCGGAATTATGTCGACTAATGGGCTAGCTTGAAGGTGGTGTTAAATGGTGTATTTAAAACCCCAGTCCAGATTTCAGTAGTTCAGATAAAGCCTTGCAGCCAATTAAATCATACTTTGAAGTTTTATTTCATTGTCAATTTATTTTACAGTAATATCCGCATTTAGTCTTGAGAGTTGAAAAGATGCATTTAAAAATTGCTCAACCTTAGCATCTACTTCAATTTGTTTGGCTGAAAATTGTAAGCAATTGTCAGACTTTGTCCATTTAATCATAATTCCAAGCAAAAGAAACAGCAGTTGTACATCGTTTTCATCCATTTATAGCTTTTCATATCAAATTATCTTTATTTGATAGGTTATACAGATACCTAGGAAAAATTTAATTTGGGGCCCCGCGTAACATTTATTTTAAGTTATTTGTTGGTTTGCTGCAAGTGGTTTTGTCTACTGGATGTCGGATTCGTTGTTTTCTCAGCTACCATGTTCATTGTTTCTGCAGGGTTTTGTGTTTATTGTTCTTCTTTGTGTGGTGGTGATGCTTCCCAAGAAGCTTTTTCCACAGTTATAAGTAAATAATTTGTGGCTTTTTCTCGTGTTATTTTCTGATCCTATGATAATATCCTATCGCCAGCGTGGTCCCGTAGTTGAGGGGCGGGTTGTGGTGCGGACGGATCCAGGTTCCATTCCCGGAGCTCTCTGATGCCTGGCGGGTGGCCTACTCAATCACTAAAAATAATTGAGTACTTGTGTTCACTTCCTATAAGGGGTAATAATGGCAGTGGTCTAAGGCGCGTTGCTTGCCACATCGCTCCGCATCAGAGATGATGCGCGACGACTGGGACAGTGGAGGACAGATAAGAGCCTTAACCTCTCTGTTCGCAGGCCGTGGTCCTTCGCGAGGCGTTACAGGCTTATCATTATTATGATAATATCCTCGTTGTTTAATTTTTGGTGTGTAGTCAATGAATGCGGTGTGCAGTATAGATTTGATTTCTTTTTATTATAGCAGCGCAGATCGTGGCACACACACCTATGTGATTTCAAGCTCCACTAAGTTCGATTTTACACTTGTGAAGTTAGACGAAATGCCATTTATGATATAGAAGTCGCCCGAGGAGAGCATATAATAGTTCTTTTCGATGATGATTTTGTAGAACGCACGCCTCCTTGTCGTCGTCATTTCTGAACCCCAAGTGACGTGTTTGGCTTTGAAATCACCAATTACAAACCCAATGATTTAAGGTCAACGTACGGAAGTCAGTGTCTTGGCGGGTAACACACGCTGGGTATTGTGATTAGCTTTTGACGTGGATTATTCCACCATGCGAATTATGATCAGAGTGCTCGGCATGGTATATTACGTAAATGGGCATTCTTACTAATGAAGGAGTTTATATAGAAAAGTAACTATATGTTTTATTTGATTTAATAATAGTTCCCCGTAACAGGCCTCGAAGGCCTATAGGGTCGTAACAGGATAGGTCTGCTACAATCTAGAGCTTACGGTACACAAGTGTAGTAACGTGGCTAGCGCTACGTACCGACCGCCTATTATTACCCCAGAGTTTGATCTCCAGGTACTCATTTATTGCAACCTGAGTCGAGCTGGGCCGTAACAATGTCAGCGATTGAATTGGCGAGAGCGGGATTCGAACCCGCAACTCTTGGTTTTGTAGTCTAGCGACCTATCCACTAAACCACTACGGCTATGTTTTATTTGATTTACTCTCATAAATTGGCTATGTTTCAATACATTATTTATTTATAATATCGACTTTCTAGAATCCTTCACTTATTTACTTAATTAAGTAAGTAAGAGGGACAAAATTTCAGATTTCAACTCGAAATCAAACATGGTGGAAACATGTAATTATGACCAACTCTGGACAATTTTTTTCAATTTCTTTCGAAGTTTGCAAGTCCTCACTAAAATTCCCTTAGATATTACAAAGTGTTTGATTTTATAGATGAATGTTCTTATGGGACTCATTTCTGTCCTACTGATAGTTTGAAAGGAACTTGAGACGAGAAAAAGCCGACTACATTTTTCTTATCTACTTACCTCTACACTTTTAAATAGCATATTCTTGTTACCTCTAACGTGCAAAACCATTTTTTTTTGTATAGACATTGTTCCAAAAATCAAAAGTCTAAATGGCCTAAATCCAAAGAAATTACTTACATATGTAATATTTGTTATTCTAATTTGCGTTACATAAATAATGCCTCTACTAACGATTTAAAATTATTGATTTTTTATTCTATAAAGACGATTAAAATTAAAAAATAATCTTGTATTTTAAATTCACTTTCCCGTATAGTAATGACAAAAAAAAATAATAACTTTTTATAACTTTCTTCTATTACTGTATAAATGGCAACTGAGGTGAATTTGGACCATTCACACTTTCATTTTACCTCCTTCACCAAATATTCTATAAAATTCAAATGTGGGTAGAACTGAGCCCAAAAATAATCTTCTTTGAAATCGTTCACCCCACATCTATAACACTATCAACAAAATGAATCTCTTGTTGGCAACTTTAAGGTTTAAAGAAACATAAATTGTTCGTCCACCACATTAAAACAACACTCTATGAGCTGCAGTATCATAATTGAATATTTTGAAAGGTGCTGTCATTGGCTTCTCATGCCTTTTATCAATAAGAGTAATAGTAATTTCTTGCGCGATAAACATTTAATTGGCTAACCAATAGAGGCTCTTTTGTAAAGAATGGAAACACTGATAAAATCAGGGACATCTCAAATGACATATTTTATAGCTTTTATTTGGCTTCTTTAATTGGGACAAACAAGGCATAACAGAAACCAAAGCCACATTCTTGAAATTCCATAACTAGTATTTTTTTTATTAATGAAATTTAGAGAAAAACTGTAAAAATAACTTATGAACAATAATTCTGTTAACTACATGAAGGGTTTTTTCGGAACTGGGAGAGAGTAAGATGTGTACTAAATTTTGGGAACCCAATATTATTGCAAGCTGGTCTTCATTATTGATACCTTAATAATCGGCAACAATAAATGAGTTGCATGTTGTAATCTATTCTCAGGAAAAATTAGTCTCTGAGTCATTGGAAGTTGGTGCCGCTTTTATCTGTAGTTACATGTGGACATTAAGGAAAACAATTTTTTCCACTTAATTTGAGAAGTACAGGATGGGTGAACAGTAATTAGATGTGAACAACTGGCTGTAGAAATTTATAGGATCACTGGAGTCATAATAAAAGCAATCTCTAGCCAGACGTATAGCAAATAGATTTTCATTTGTGCATGCCTGGTTAGATGAGCATTTTCCAGGACGTTGGTTGGGACAGCGTGAACATCATGAATGGCCACGAAGGAATCCAGATCTTACTTCAGGTGATTTTTATCTGGGGCTTCGCACAAGTGGAAGGGTACAGGACAAGTACGAATTTAGGAGGTTCTCAGCAATATCCTAAACGACTTCCTTCAGAAGATTCCACGCCTTGACTGTTCGGAGAAACTAAATTTTTTATTAGAAACATGAACTTTATTGCCACTTTTTAATGCCTGGTTACTTTTCACCTACCACGTGTCGTCTTTTAACATGACAATTACAGATTATGCAACATATTGCAGGTCGGTCAAAACGAGATCAGTTTTTGATTAAATTTTTTTTCTCGGCAACAATGCTCTCTGAATGTTACCAATTTAAGAACTTAAAATTAAAACTGTGCGGAGCCGAATGTTGTGGAAATGCAAGGTACTTTCATGAGTACTCGAGTCTTAAGGTTTAGTGCTTCTTCTAGATTTTTATTTAATTAAGAAAACGACAACTTCTATGGGATTGACGGAATTGGGTCCTAATATCTTTCGTATTCTTTTGGTTCCCATCTTTAAATTAACCCTCCTTCGAAATGTATTGGCAAACACCGTTCGAGTCCTACATCTTTGAGGGATGTCACTTTAATGCCCATGACGGCGTAGAGTAGTCAAACATTGTGACGATTATTTTGTAGGCTCTTTGGAGAAGGTTACCAAACAATTCCGACCAAGAAAACCATAATGTTGTGGTTACACAATTTTTGACAGGTTGGTTAAGCATTAAAACGGAAATCACCCAGTAGACTTCGTAGCGTTCGAACACTCCAGAATATTGCAGCAGTGAGGTAAGCTATTGTCACGTCATCAAAACGTTTACAGTCTCGAGTTGGGTATTTCTGACTGGAGCACGCGGAGAATTCTCCATTGCCCTCTCATATTTCATCCATAAAAACTGATGGTGGTCCAGGAACTTAAAGAATGTGAGTGGTACACCCGATATTCGGCAAAATGCTTGCGAGAACATGTTATCAAATGTTCCATCTGATGCTGTTGTATTCACTGGTGACGAAGTTCATTTTCATTTATCAGGCTGTCCAACAAAATTTTCAGTGTGCTGTTACGGAATTTGACACCATGAGGCCGACTTTTTTTTAGAGCGGGACGCGCGCTAGCTCTCATCTACCCGCTGTGTTGCGATATTAAGCAATTTCCTATAGCGCAGACTCGACGAACATACAAATCCACCACTATAGTTCCAATAATATCGCGCTACCGCGTACACGACGAAAATCTCTCGAGAACTTCTGGGAGAAATGTTTCCAGGCTACATCATCTTGTTACTTCCCATAGACGGCTATATAACCAAACCTGTCCTCTTGCGATTCCTGCCTTACCATTAAAGGACACATTTAACATAGACCGTGAACTATTGAGGTATTAAAGAATGTTATTCGCAACGCGATTACAGCAGTATTAGTGAAAATGACTGCAAGCAGTACGGAGTATATCGCTCTTGCAGCCAAATATTTGGACGATGTCATCTTGAACACTGGTTATGACTAAATGGCAAGCATTGTTCTGTGTGATGGTACAATAAAACATTGAACAGAATCTGTTGTTCTTTTTATTGCTGTTTCGAAAAGGGTAGATGATTATGCCGAATCCCGTATTTACTTATAACATATTCTATTTTTTAAATAAACGGAAGTTTAACAAAATCATTTATTTATTACTTTTGTTACATTTTGGGCCATTGAAACCGTTTTCTTACATATAATAGAATATATAGCTATGTTATCTTTCATAAAAGCCAGCATGGGAGCACGGTTGAGGCGCGGGCTGTGTTACGGGCGGACCCGGGTTCAATTCCCGGTGCTCTCTGATACCTAGCGGGTGATCTACTCAGTCACTGAAAATAATTGAGTACCTGTGTTCACTTCGTATAAGGAGTAATAACGGCGGTCGTGTAAGGCACGGTGCCTGCCACATCGCCCCTCACTAGAGATGGTTCACGACGAGCGAGACTAATATGAGAACCTTAATCTTTCAGTTTGCAAGACGTGCTCCCACGTACGGCGTTAGAGCCTTATCAATTATTATTTTCCATAAACAATAAAAATTAGCGTATTGAAAATATTAATTTTAATTGCATTTAATATTAAAAAGATTATGTGTTAACGTTGTACAATAGAATGTTTCAAAATGTGGGTTATTTGCATAGCGTTTCGCCCTTGCATGAAATCACTTCCATTCGAATTAACATTTTCACCGCGGTACTCAGGTTTTAACACAAATTCAACCTTTTTCCAGTCGAAAGTGGGAGAAAGTCCGCATACAGGCGACGCCAATGTGCAGTTCCGTTTGATTTGCTCTTCAAAGGTACGATGTGTGTTTAGCGAAGCTTGCGCAAATATAGGTTTAGCTTACATGCAGCTCTTAAACTGTCAACTGGCCGAGTGACGCGTGAAAGAGTGTTTACTGCATTAAAATTCGCAGAAAATAAACCAAAGAGTACGCCACGGCCGCATCGGTGTCGCTTCTTTTATTGCGCTTTCGCAAAACCGCGACCGACGAATTGGGAAAGCAGTGGTGTTATATTTTATGAAAGCGGTACCAAAACTTTTGGAAATGTTAGACTTTTTTTGTTAAATAATCAGATCTTCTGCGTGATGTACTGCTAATGCTAACCTTTGAATGCCTTTATATAAAATTCAAACAAATTTTAATACATTTTGTTTGGGCCATTTATTTAATTTAGCTTACTTTTTTTATTAATGTTTAGCATGCTTAGTCGACTGTTTATGACTCTTTTTGTAAAAACTAGTTTTGTTTAATAGAGATCGTTCGAAAATTGAATAAATATTCTTTTCGTAACTAAATTATATTTATACCTGTGTAATACGCTATGACACTGGTAGGCAAACTACGCTGGAGTGTTGGAGTTAAATAGGTATCAAGTGAAAGTTGACAATTTAAAGAGGTGAAATAAATTTTGCGAAAAGGGGTGTAAACTATCTACAGCTGAGTAATATTCTTAAATGTCTGCGAACAGTTTAGTTTCATTTGAACGATACCTCCCTTACGATTTTAGTCGTGGGTATATCATATGACAGGTTGATTGTGGTGACTTTAACAAGAAATAAGTGCATGTCTACTGAAAATCGAGTTTTTGCTAAATGAACAAACAAACGGCCATCACTGCCAAGACCCGGTTTCTCAGGACTCTCGGATCAGTGGCAAGAGAAGTTGTTAACGATCCCCAAAAAACAGTTTCTAAACTGATGTAGGTGTCAAAAAAAGCAGGAATCCAATTCAACGCTATTTGCGTAGTGTGAAACTATATAAACGTGTCACCAAGATGAAACACTTGCTGATACTCTTCGAGAAGAAGCATCTACAGAATTGGGCAACAGAAATGTGTTCTTGACCGGAGGATTTTTGACGGTTTGTTATTTTTTCGTGGGAAAGGTGCCAATTTAATGACAGTGGTGGAACTTTGATGTGGAGGTGTTTGTCCAATTTATTGTGTAAGATAACGGGAAGTTAGCATAAAGGTGTTGGGATGGCATTTAATTTTGGGTGCAACATTTTATTATACAATCATACAGAACAATGCTTGCCAGTTTTGAAGACGACATCTTTTAAATAATTGCCCGCACGAGTGATACGCAACATCACCTTAAAGTTATTTCCACTGGTAGTACTGATATCGCGTTGCTAATAGCATCCTTTAATTCCCCAATAGTACAAGGCGTGCGTACTTCATTCTTCAGGTGTCCCTACAGAATGAAATCACAAGGGGACATATATGGTAACTAGGCCAATCGTGGGATGTCGCCATGCAATGAGATGAGGCGACCCGGAAACATTTCCCCCACAACTTCTCGAAAAATTGTCGCCATGTGTGCGATAGCGCCATCTTGTTGGAACCAGAACACAGTGGTTCACTTCCATGTTCGTTGAGTTTGGGCTCCAGGAAATTGCGTAACATCGCAGCATGGCGAGTAAATGTAACAGTTCTTTGGGATTTTGTGGGGCTCAATATTGAAAAGTCTGCTTGTTGACGCAACCCGACAAATCAAAATGAGGTTTGTCACTGCTGAGCACAATCCGGTCAGATATTTCGAAGACGAGAGCATTTTTAGCAGCGGAACTATATGGCAGTGTGACAATAGCCTGCTTCACTGTTGCGATGTTCTCGGGTGCTCTGGTCATTTTTCGTTTGAATGATGCAACAGTCTGTTGGAAATTGACTATCTATAGCCTTATGGTTTTCGCCAGTTTTAAAGTAAGTCTCCACTGCGATCGCACAATGTTCACCACTTCACGCCATTATGGGCGCTAAAATAACATGCATTGTGTTGCTCAAGGATGTTCGAATCGGGGACCGTCTACCAATATTTTGCGCGCGGCCAGCAATTCCAAAAGGGGAGATCATTTTGCTGGACTTTGTACATTACAATCTTAAATGATGAACTTCTAGCTATCTTCATTTACAACATTCTCGTTAAGCAAAGTATTGTTTTCAAAACATGACTTTCTTGTCATTGAACGTATACAACTACGAAGTAGAAAAAGGTACGTGAGCTCGATAGAAAACATGTGGTACATTATCAATAAAAAAAGATGGCCAAAAATCACGAAAGCCCAATACCAGTTCTGACGAAAGAATAAAGATCCCTAGAAAATAATAGACGATCCATTTGATGTAATGACCCATATGTGAAACGCATTATATGATGATAGTACAAGAGGTGCAATTAAGTATTAATGCTAAATTATAGTTGAATATTTGAGTAAGTGTTGTATTAGTAAAAAAAAGTATTTGTCCATTTTATTCTAACATTCCAGCGCGCAGCTCTTAATTTGTCTTTATTTTAGTTCACATGTCTGCTATGATCAGTGTAAATGTTCATAACATGTTGCTTTTAATTTTCACGTTTTTAACTTCACAAAATGTCGGAAAATCACCCCATTTACAATTTAATAACTTGTATCTGGAGTTCGATATATGTTGTGTATTTCTGAATAGGACATCTAAATGATAATACATACAATTGCAATCAGTTCGAATTTAAGACAATTTACACTAAGCTATAATTAACTGTGTTGTATTCAGAACATTTACATATGAATTAAAGTAACAAGATCTTGTACAACACTTTCACATACAAAATAATGTTAAACGAATCTGAACGTTTTGCCAGAAATGCAGGAGCTTTATCGAAATCACAATTTAACAACTAGAAGACGACGTTGATAATGATGACTGAATTGTTATAAACTAATACACACTAGTGATGACGAAAATAATGATGGCTATGGAACAGAAGGTTGAATTAAGGCAACATGTAAGATTAGCGAGTGCATGATATGAACATATTCATATAAATAAATTTCACTACAAGATGATAGATATTATAATATATATATATATATATATATATATATATATATATATATATATATATATATATATATATAGTAGGTATATAAAATAGGTATATATATATAATGTTAATTTTGTTTATCGGATGATTTTCCAGAAGTTTCTTACGAGTTTGATGATGTTCCATTCTGTTGGAGGCTAGAACTAATTATTTCCGAACAAATCTATTTTTATTTTCGTCATTATTGATGTATATCGATTTGTAACAATTCAATACATTATTGTCAAGGTTATTTTCAAGTATAGCAGTATTGCGAATTGTTTCATAGAACGTTCAAATATTGATCTAATTACCCAAATGGTGTAAACTTATCTTGTGACAATTACTGAGTTTATGAACTCCCCCGCTTGAAAAAGCGCTACTGTTTTGTTAGTATAAGAAAATATATATTAGAATGTTGCCAACTTGCATGACCAAATGATCAAATAACACTTAATTTAGGAATTAAAAATTTTCTGGTCTATTAAACCATGAAGTATATTATTATATTATATTTAATTAAAGATGCTGGTAATTAATATACATTGGCTCCATAATTATTAAAATTAATTTTACTAATATAATTTGTTCCAATTTAAGTCCACACTTTGACTAATTGGACTTGAAATAAATTAGTTATTTTTTACCTTAATTAATGCAACATTGATTTTCAACCCTATTTCTTCAATTTTTGCAGGAAAATTAATTTCTCCTGTCTGCTTTAAAAAGTTTTTATGATGGTATTTTTATTTTTTACTTTTATTGGAGTAGCACTTTCCGAGACTTCTACACTGCCTTCTGATTGTTATTGTTTAAAGTATTTTTTAATTAATTTCCTATTACTATCAGTCCGATAGATAACTTCTACAGTATGAACTTTAACAACCTGCATATCTTACAATATTTAAGGGGATAGTGTCTCTTAGTTTTCCTTGAGTGTTTTTGGATGTAATGATTTGCTTCCAACATCTCTGTAATGCTATTGGTGGTACATTATCTCGAGTATTACGGAACAGACATGCAGGCAAAATTTCTAATACACTCTACTAGGGTTTTCTTATTTCTGGTTATTATTATGAATAAAAGACCGTCCTGATAAATCATTCTTGCTCTATTGGCTGGATTAAATCAGTCATATTTGGACGCAGAAATTAACCACCATTTTGCCCTTCTTACTGGCGAATTCTTGACCGATGAATAAATCGATAATTTTTGGGTAGAATGGGCTTTAAACTTGTGGAACAAAAAGTTATTGCAGTCATACAAGTACCAGCTATAACTTTGCAAAAAAGGAGAGCCGCATTAAATAGTGGGGCAGAAAACCAATCTGGATTGTCGAAAAATATGGACTATCTAAAGCTTGTGAAGCATTAGACTCATTATCTAGGGGTAGAGATGCGTCTTCCGGTGAATTTTTACTTTTTCTGGCTCGTTAACTTGTGAAACAATATTTCCAAATAATTGCTTAAAAATAGTTGTCCAAGTCTCGGCAGTAGCTTTGTAAGTCCGGATTACAATATAAAAAATACGTTGTACAATGTAAGCAATGAAACGGAAACCACAATTCGTATTGTGGAAAAATCCAGTCCAATTTATCATAACACAGGTCTATACGAATTATTAAAATGAATATTCTTTAGCATTCTTGTGATTTTACGGGGCCATACTTTTTCCCAAGTATTACGAAGCATTAGGTGCGTTGTCCATTGGACCTCATTAATTAGTGACTAGTTCAGTAGAGAAAATAATAAAAACTGAAACAAAGAACAGCCGCCTGCTTTTAACAGTAAGTTAGCTACTTGAAGCAAGAAGGTCGGTAGAAAATGATTAAGTTGGTTAATTCGTTACACCAGTTATACCAAATCACACGCCCAAATTGAGTAGGATGAAAATAGCTACATTTATAGAAATGTTGAAGGGAGGGTAACAGAGCGCTAAGTTTTCATCCCTACCATTTAATATTATATATATTAGAGGAATGCTGAAACACTCACTAATGTTTGTGAACAAGTAACTTACTTTGGTATAAAATAAAAAGAATATGTGTTACACGTACATTGAAAAGCTAGCGCAAAACTGATAGATAAGACTGAAAATAGAAGCTTCTATAGAATATAAATATATCAAATACGGGCGAAATGGAGATCGATGTAGAAGGAAAGCTGATATAAGAAGGACAAAAAGCATCCAATGAAGTAATATAGAATAAAAATAATTGTTTTCTGTAGGAAAGAAATGCAGCTTATAACAAATTATTTAAAGAGGCGGCAAAGTTAAACTATGCAAGACAAAAGGAGTACGAGAAGAGGAGATATAGAAAGGAGTGATAATGGTGACCTATCACAATATATTTTAACGTAAAAATAAATGAAAATAACTAATGAAATTATGATATAAGTGAAGTATTAGAAAAAAGCAAGAGCTATACAAACGTGTCACCAAGAAAAAACCTTTGCTGACACCCTATCAGAAATAGTGTCAAGATCTGGATGATGTTTGGTGTCTGGTCGTTTTTGCTAACAAAACACTGCCAATTTAGTGATAAAACCATTTGTCCAATCAATCGGACGATAAATTTCTTCACCAGATAAAGAAATATGGGGGCGTTAGCATAATGGTGTGGGTTGCTATTTGGTATAGTGGCAGATCATGTTTCATTTTGTGTGAGGGTACCATAAATGCCGCCAAATACCTTGAAATTTATTGAGTAATGAAGTTATATTTGTTTTGAGCAATATAAACAATAGAATGTCATCCCTTGTCATACGCGTACAACTATCACATGAAAAAAGAGTAACAAATTGAGACACGAAAAAAATTATATAGCTCTAACATATTATCCGAGACGAAGAATGTCTAACAATAAAATTAAGTTCGTAGTAACGATAATAGAAAATAGCGCAAATAACGATAAACGACCTAATCGATATAATGCTCACCACCTCGCAAGCTTTTTTTACAATTTTTGTAGCGCATCTGTTCCAACACTCTACCGTTGTTGTAATTCGTTAAAAAAGCCAGTTTGGCTTATTGATATTTGTGTTTGGATATTTCTACCGAATTTATCCCACACCAGTTCTATAGGAGACATATCGAGGAACTGTGGGAGCCAAATAATTCTTTTCAAGACAGTTTGATGTTCTAATAAGTCTAAATAATTCCCATGCAGTTTAGAGGAATGTTTGGGGTCACTATGTTCTTAAAAGACAAAACAATTCCAATAGTCCTTTTATCAGATGGCATGACATTGGTTTTCAGGATGTCTAAATACAATTCTTCATTCCTCCTAATTTGCACTAAATTTCTAGTCTGGTCACCGTCAAAACATTCTCCAACTATCAAATTCCTTTCACTAAATTATAGTGAAACCAATGCATTGTTCTTGCTTGTTAACGAACAAACTTTGTTATTTTAAAATCAATAAGTAAAATTTGAATTTGATTCCATTGTAATAGTGTCCCTTTTTGATGTATATTTGCTCATTTTAATCTTTTTACTTTTTATCGTGAACATCTGTAATAAACTGATGTCATAATTGCAAATCATGGCATTTGCAATATGGCAACTTGTATCTGGAGTTTATGCGTGTCCAAATTGTTTAAAGAAATTTAGAAACTATATTGTGTATGTCGTTTTCGTGTAGCATAAAGCTTTTTGCTATCGATTTGCTATTTTTTTCTTCTTTAGTTCTTCACCATCCATCTTTAGACATGCGTTTCTCCCAATTCATGCTAGTGTTTCCAATTTTTAGCAATTCTTATCCATCTGAAACCAGCGACTTTTTCAAGTCATCGCCCTATCTCATTTGAGGTCTTCCCCTACTTCTTTTGTCCATATATGACCTCCACCGTTGTATTACAGTATTCCATCTTTTGTCATTTTGCCTTGCGTTGTGCCCTGCAAAGCTGTTTAGTCTTGCTACCTGATCACCCACATTTCGTTCTTTGCTAAATCCAGGTGTTAGTCTTCCTGCCTTTTAAAGTGATACCCAACATATATCGTTGCTCTCTGAGTTTTAATGAGTTTGTCCATATTTGCTTTGGTGAGAGTCCATGTTTGGCCGTAAGTCAATACTGGTAGCAGACACTGGTCAGAAATACAAGTTTTCAAATATTGTGGTAATTTACTTTGAATTTTTGAAAATGTATTTCAGATTTCAGAAACTTGTCCACCCGAATCTTGTTTTTTTTTAATTATAGCAGTCTGATTTTCTTTGTTTGGTCTTATTCCTTGTCCTAAATATACATATTCAGTAACAATCTCAATAATTCGACATTTTTATTTACTAAGAATCCAACACCATTGTATGTGTTCTCTTAGTTACCACTGCAGTAATGTACACTGTTTTTCTCCTTTTCTTCTTACTTCTGAGATACCTAAGATATCCCATCTAATTTTTTTCAGTTCTTCTTTAAGTTCGTAAACCCTTTTATCTGCTAATGTTGATCTTATGTTATACGTTCGTATTTGTAATCTCGTTTTATATTGTTGTCAATCGTTTGACATTTTCCTTGCGTCTACCGAGCAATTGCTTTCCTCAGAATATGTGAGGCTGGCCGCTAAAACTGTGGAATTCTAGGCTGTTCACTTTACCCACCTGGGGTATTGTTGTTTTGTTACTCGACATTTCATTGGGAGGTAGTTGGCTGTTGAGTTATCACGCTAGCCCTGCCTCTTGGTGGCCTATCTAACTACCGGATGTGCCTCGAACAACCTGACCATCATTAACTGTGTCACCTAATTACTGCCCACGTTGTCTGCCTGTCTTTCCTCCTACCGGGCATTCCCCGATCCGTCACCTAGGGACGCACTCTCTAAGGGTTACAAGCTCCCAGAGGGGCATAAAATTACTACGTGAAATTAAGAGCAAGAAATTTTACTTTTGCCATCAGCAGGGCAATCTCCAAACATGAATCGAATTGAAAACCGTCATCTCACAAAAGGTGATCAAAGGACCAGGAAAAGCCTAGCAACAAAGTCAAGCTAATAGCAGTGGTAACATGAAAATGGTAGTTAGTGTCCAAGAAAACGATAGACTAATCCGTACCATGCATCAAAGGATAAAAGCACCGCATGACAGTAAAGGAGGTTCTACCATGTTTGAATTGTTTAGTTAACTATGTATTTGAGTAAGTGTTGAATTAATGCATTGTTTACTTTTCATACGTCTGTTTTATTCTGACACTCTACTGTATATAAGGTTTTTAATTATTACATTTTTTCCCTTAACATTGGATGTGTTCTTTCTTATTGCTTGTTTTATACATATAATCATGCTCATTATGTTAACTGTCTGTTATTATTTTTGAAATTATTTTCTTTTTGTTTGATATTTCCCATTTTAAATTATAAATCTCAATCGATGTGTAAAGAACAATATTTTTATATAAAACCCTTTGTGCAAAAACTATAAGGCTCTATGCAAAATGTAATGAAAGAAAAAGCTATATATTATTTTAATGTTGTGAAATGAGTCAACGCGCTTTAATTTTAAAGAAATATTTTTGATAACATTTGAGAAAAATAGTGGGTTTTGCGCTGTTTGGCAAACTTACATAATCGTTAAGTGTGCCGCCGATATTTCTAGTAATATGCAGTCGGCCGTTCTACTTGTTTTTGGCCACATCCGTTTTCAGTGGCATTCGAGTGCAATTGAAATAAAGGAGGATAAGGCTTCAGCACGTCACGGAACCGAGTGAAGGGAAGTTTGAAAGTATACACTCTATAATTACAATAAATTCCGTTAGGTATCTTATTTGCGCACTTACTTAACTTTTTGCATTTTGATGCACGCTCACAATGCAGGAGCGAATTATCTTAAATGTAGGGCATTTCTATGAATTAAAAAGGTAATAAAAATTTTTGCCGCTGCGCTTGTTACCGGAGATTCCGCTTGCACAAATAATTGAACTTTATAATATATTTGACACTTTTACGAGGTGTGAGTATTAAATAACGAAACTTGTTTAACAAAATCTTTCGGCAACAAAAGTCTAGGCAAATAAAACTAGCAAATCCACGGAGAGCCCCCGGATATGATTTAATAGTTGGTGAAGTATTGCACAACCTTCCTAAGAAAGCTGTTGTATTCATTACTACAATATATAATGGCACTCGTATGTTTCCGTTACTATATCGCTTTATGGAAACATGCTCAGGTTGTAATTATTGATAAGCCTGAAAAATTGCTCAACCAGCTACAATTCTACAGATCAATAAGCTCCCGAAAAATCCTGGAAAATAATAGTGCGTTCTTAGAAATAAAACGGACATTTCACAAAGTATGGCACAGCGGACTGTTATAAAAACTTAAACCCATCCAGTTATACTTAGTTATAAAGTTATACCTCACAGACAAAACCTATGAAGTAAAATGAACAATACAGTATCAAACTTTTACCAAATCAGATCGAATGCCCCAACCACAGATCATATTGTATTAGTCACTTCTCAGTCAACCAGTCACTTGAAATAGCAATCGAACCCTTGCAAAGACAGAAGCGCATTATAAAACTTCCACAAATGGAAAATTACGGTTAATACGGATAAATCTGCACAAATTAATTTTACCTTGGCATATGTCGAATGTCTGCAGATTATACTCCGTAAAGACTGAGGTACAATACTTCAAGATATACCTTGACCAAAAGCTCACTTGTAGTTCGCATATTAAAGTCGAGAAAAACAACTGGACTTCAGACTAAAAAAAAGGTATGGAAGACGCTCATAACTCCCCTCAAAATTATCTAGAAACCAATTTGGCCCTATAGGATTTAACTCTGATTCTCCGAACGCTCTCTATGAGCCAGAGAATTCAGTAAACTTTCGACCGGATACAACTGACCAACCATTTATTACTGCTGCAACTCAACCAAAACTTATGTAATCATCAGGAAAACTGGTACTGCCTACAGTTTCCCACACAATATTTATAGTACATGATATTTATTTAATAGTCGATTCCTGTTAAGAGTAGATTATAAGTGTATAGTTTAAATTAAAAAAATCTATGTTGGAAACAACATTGCAGATCAATTGCTTTACGGACAGTATTGTGAATGAATAATTTTTCATCACCGATCGGAATCTCTAGATGTGATATGATCAGCGTTCTTTCATTGTTTACTGAATTATCCTGGTTTTCTTCACTCCCTATAACAAGTTTCTAAATTGTACTAAGAAATCCGCATTCCTTTTTCGGCAAGTCATTCGATATCGTCCTTGAAAATGTGTTTTCGGGCATTTTTGCTCATTTTTGAAGTATCTGACATCATCACCTTCGGATGGCCAGGTGGAGAATCAAAACGACCACAACGTCGTTTTTTAATGTGCTTTAATTATTTTTCTAGTCGAATTTCACACTATTTGACATTGTGTAATGTTTTTTCCCTAAAAGGAGTACCTTTCTAAAATTAGGGTAATTAATTGAACCCACAGAATCTTTAAGGAACAATAAATGTTTAATGCATGCATTGGCCTTACAGGCTTCAGTAGTTAACTCCTAAACATGTTAGACCTTGTAAGAATTTGTTCTAACGCACGTACATGTTAAAACTAATAGATATTGGAGCCCATATATTTCTTGCATTTTCAAATGGACACTAGCTTGTGTACAGTAAGTGGTAAGTGAACAATAGCACACAAAAATTGGACACAAGTTGAACCTGAAAAATTAGCTAATGAACAGTTGTATGCCATTTCAGGTGATGCATTATTGAAAGGAAATAGTGACGCCAAAGATTATAAATTGTCCGACTAATATTTGATTGTTCGAGTGCAACTACAAATTACAAAATGAATATAACCAAAGATGGAAACCAGTAATCAACACATAAATCTGCTGTTCGATGACTTATATTATTTTGTAAGCTATTTATTATTGTAAAAGGCTTTACAAATGGATTAATAAGTGTATTTAGAGATACTTTTGATGTTTTATTTCATATAGTAAAATAAGAATTTTACAAGTGAGATTGGTAATTGAGCACGAATGGTCTTCTGTGTTACAGAATGTCGAAGTTTAATCGACAATCATTTAAAATGGTTTAGGTTTAATTTCATAAACAAAATTAAATTCAATGTGTCCTTTACTTCCCTCTGGTCACTGTTTATATATGGGATGATCCAAATTGGACCTTGGGATGTATTTCCTAAACAAAACAAAAAATGTTGCTATCAATGTGAAATACAACTTAGCAATTACGTACAAAATATGATATCACCAAAATGCCCCCCCACTACTCCTGTGACATGCTAAGTTTTTCATAAGTGCGGCTCTGTTTCTATTTTGGCCTTTAAATCGTAGCAAGTTTGTTGGCATAAACCCTTTCGTTCAAATAACCCATAGGAAAAGTCTAATGGTGTTCTGTTACAAGATCACGGTCTGCAATCGAAGTCTACTCTCTGAGAGATAACACGACTATGAAATTTAGTTTAAAGTAAAATTAGTGTTTAACGTGTTATGTGATATGAGGCTTCGTCTTCTTGAAATCACACGCCATTCAAGTTAAAATCGTTAGTTTAATTGTTTAGCATCTCCCGATATCGTACATCATTGTCAGCTTCGTGCTCAAAATAGTACAGACCAATAATTCTTCCAGCCTACAATGCACACCAAACAGTGCATTGGTTTTTCGTGAATAGTACATATATTTTCATTACCCCAGGTGCTCCAGTATGAGTTTTTTTTGGGAAAGTCAACATCTACTGCTATGTTCACAAATTTATAGCGTTTCTTGTGGTCTTTACCCTATGTTTAGATACCAAGTGTGCAAATGAAAAACTTCCAACGTTCACAGAACGGAAACGGTGCACAATTTAAATCATAAGGTTCAGTTTGGACTGCCCTGTTCAATACGAGCCATTTCACTGTCTTTCCGCCGTAAGCTTATCATCTGCAGTGCCCGAAGTGGTGTTTTAAAGCCACGCCTCGTATTCGATGATTATACAAATACAATAAAATTATAAGAAATTGAATTAATTTTAATACTTTTCAGTTTCTTTAGCAGTCATATTGATAAGTGTATTAAATTTCTATAAGTAATAAGGACTAATTTTGCATCATCGAATTGATATAACTACAGCGATTCAAGTAGTGAAGAGAAATTGCAATATAAAAATTTGTTGTGTATTAACTTACAAGTTATGTCACAGCAGCAGACTAATTGTGGAGCTGTAAAATGAAGTAGCAGCGCGTATGACGGCTACGTGAAATATGCGGACATTCTTTTGGCAGAATATAAATATGCATAGAAAGCAGGAAAGCAGTAAAACTAAATTATGTGCGTTCTATAAAGTTCGACAAATACTTCACATTTCTTGCGACGGACGTGTAGTTAAATATAGATAGGAATATTTGTGGTGGTTGATTAGAGAAGTTAATCGCGTTTTGTAACGACCTTTTGACATGTAGTATTTCGGTTATTTTTCCCTACCAGGGATATCCACGACTGGTGTGTTTATTAAAAAATGAGAACTTAATTTTTATTGGTATCTTATATCTTAAGCTAGTTTTCTACGTACTTTTTACGACAATAAATTTTTGCTTCGCAACCATAGAACACTCAACTTTGTTGAAGTAAAGCTCCATTTTGTTCTAATACATTGTTTCAAAATTTTGGTATGTGTTATTTGGTATAACACATTTTAATAAGACGCATTAAAGAGAAATTATCACTGAAATATTGATATACTTGAAATTGTACCACAAAGGAAAAATGTAAATTAAAAACTGAAGGTTTGTGAAGGGTATGAAGCAAATAAATGATTAAATTTAAGAAACATTTGTCCATAAATGTTTACATTTATTTAATAATGTGTGGCCCCACCTCGGGCCGTCATGATCGCCCCCATTCTTCTTCACATCGAGTCAAACAATAAACGAATGGTGCCTTCGCATAAAGATACTTCAAACATTTTTATTCGCTGAAAGGTTAGGTCATGTGGAGGACCGTGGAAAAATTTCCACGCTGTTTCGTTGAAGACAGTTTAATGTGTTATGTGCCTTATTTAGTCGAGAGTTACCCTGTTCAAAGATTTTTGAAGCATCTTCTGAAGGAAAGGAAGTACCACGAGCTGTAAGACTACACTGATGTAAGTCTGACTAGTAATGTTATTTCTAAATGTGATTAGAGATGGCCAATATACGAGGTGCGTTCAAGTTCTAACATTTCCAATTTTTTTCTCGGCAGTGAGAATAAGTAGAAAGATGCGGGAAATATTTTAAAATTTGTAATATAGATACCAGCACTATACAATGTACACGGGTCGACTTATGGCCATTACAGTGAGTGTTGTTTTGTATACTTCAAATGGCGACGTCTACTGTTCAAGAACAACTTGTAATGATCCTCTTGCATGGTAAAATGCCCATTGAAATTCATCGCTAATCAAGTGAGACATGCGGTGAAGACGTTAAAAATGTGCGTTTGTGGGTGCGACAGTTTAAGAAGGTCCAAAATTGTGTGACAATGAACCGAAGCAGTATAGGCCACGAACCAGCTGGACTGAAACCATGATTGCGCGAGTGGACCAAGGTATGCGTGATATCGCCTCTGAACTTGGCAGTTTCGTAGGATCTGTGGAGTTCATTTTGCACGATGAAAATGCGGAAAGTTTTTTCAAGGTGGGTCCTACGAATGCTGACCGACGAACAAGGCTGCGCGGGTGGCAATGTCTCGGGACATGTTGACACGTGATATCGCCAAGAATTTCCGACCATGACCGGGTATTTTCTAATTGAGCCGCTGTTGCATCAGCGATTTTCCAGAACTCCTAGAGAGCAGCCTTGTGTTTTCAGCAGCCATGGACTCGTGATGACGACGTTGGGAAAAATGTGAGATTACGTTGAGGAACAGAAGTTAAACTTTCTTGGGTAAGTACTTTATCAGAAAAAAAATTGAGAGATCTTAGAACTTGAACGCACCTCGTAACTGATAGCTTCCCATACCACGATACTCATAGTCATCGGTTGTATACCTCGTATGAATGGAGTCTTCTTGCTTTCTTTCTCCCCTTTTACGGAATATTAATATCCGACGATTGTCTGGGTTAATCAGAAAAAAAACGATTTTATTCCACTGGTGTATCAACAGACGTCTTTCGTATATTCGTTATAACTTTCATTGTCAATGTAGAGTGTAGAAGTCAGTGGTAGGCGCAAGAAAATATGTCGTGCTGTTGGCCCTTTCCGAATAATCCACGTTGGATAAAAGAGCTAAACAACCGATACGGTGTAATGGTCCAGCTTTTGTCGCGCTAGGGCGTTACGGTCTGTATGTAATCACAAAACTCTGAAGATGGCAATCCTCCTGCGTACTGCTCTAGAGCCGACTCTTCACTTCTTCGACCCACTGCTTGGTTTCATGTTCACACTACTACTGGGGCGGCTAACTTTTCGGCATACTTCTGGTAAAGATATACCCCCTTCATGTAGGCCAACAATACGCCCTCATTCAATTTCGCTAAGTTTTTGATAATGGCTGAGAACACTTATACCTATTTTACACGTGATATCATTATTTTTTCCAGACCTCATACCTAAGAAACGATGTATTTAAATCTTGAAGAAACATTAACATATAGTTGTCATACTTTAATTGTTTTCTGTTTGCAGTATTTGATTTAAAATAAAGGTGTCAATGCAATAAAATTTCAATAAACAGTAGTATAAAATTACAATTTAAGGAAACGCTCGGCAGAAGAACCTAACGCCAAACGAAATTTAATATAATGATGTAAAATATAGAAAACTACTATATATTTGCAATTTAGTCTTAATTTTTGATTTGTCCCTTTTGGTTATTCCTGATACGACGTCATATGTTAATTGAGGCAGGCCCGGTTTATGGCGGCGCCCCGAACTTGAAGTAGGCCGTCCTTTTTATTGAAGTTTTTTTGTGCGGGTGAGATCATTGTTGAATCTGCCGCTGTTGCATAAACGCCAGACGTGCCCGACCAGTTCCATTTTTTGCCATGAGTGGGTTATTAGAGTTTGGGGTTTCTCGTGTGCCTTAAGCGGCTGCAGTGTTTTTGCGGGTTAATTAATTGGTTGCATGTGGCGCAACCAGCACGTTACGAAAGAGCAGTAAGGTGAATCGTAGCAAACGTTCCGTGGGTGTAATTCTAAGGCTCTTTCCTATACCTTGTACAACTTTTGCCAGAATAGTTCTAGGCCTGGACCTGAAAAAAATAATTATTCAACTTACCAACTAATGGTCCTAGGTCTTGTCAAAGTAGTCTCTTTGGTTACCTGTACACAACTGTCACCGTTTCTGGAGGTCACGGAAGCATACAGAAAAGCTTCATTTCGGATGTGCTTCGGTACATCTGTTGTAGCCTTTTGGATTGCTGTAATATCTTCCTATCCTTCTGTCAACATTGTCTTTACTTTAGAAGGTTATAGCTTAGATTTTTTAGTGAACTATGATCTCGTTATTCGTTACTTTCACTCTTCATTTGAAGGCCATATTGGTACCGCCAACTTTCATCTTAAGCAATAATATTTAATACTTGTGGATTCATAGCCAACACTTCAGCAACAGTTGTTTTTCTGATTTCTTTTTATTCCTCTGTCACGTTGTGGGGTAATATTTTTGCATTAAATTTCCGTTTGCTTAAATCGTTATATAAAATTTGGTGATACATTCCTCTACAATTTCTAATATGTCTGCAGTAACAGAACGGTCTTTTTGCAGTAACTGTCTAGCACATTACACATTTGCAACGGTATATGATATTGACGGCGACAAGCTCGAATTGAATCTCTGCTCTCTCGAAAGCATTAATGTCATTGGTTGCTGTATCATATTGTATGTTTTCCTTGACTTAACGTAGAACTCAATGTTAACTCTCTGCTTCCATCATATTACTCGTATAAGTTCCAACTAAATGTCCCAATAAGTCGAACAGTGCCTTGCTAAGGACAGCCCTGCCACTTATTGAGTTTATATAGAAACACTTCTATTCAGAACACATTAAGCGACTTCGAACACCCATTTCTTGTGTTCAAATGTTACAAGTAAATAATTAAAAATTAGTTTTGGAACTTTTCTAACAAAGATTGTACATTTGGAAATATTGGGAAGTGGGTCTATCGGTAAATATTTCTTACATTATAATACCGGATCTTAACTTTTGTAGCAAGCACACAAATAAGAAAATACTTCAAAACCAATTAACGATTTCTTTACTTTGAAACTTTACCTAAACTCTAAATAACTTTAATTAACTAACTTTATACACTCTGTGACAAGAAATTTCGATTCTAATCGTAATAAAGAAATAAATTGGAGAACAGTACAAATTGGCAATAGGCGATCAAGGAGCACTCACAATTAATCGAAAGCTGACAAAAAATTAAACCAGAAACCTCTAAGAAATTTCGGTTTTTTGTTTTCTAGTTGTAACTATCATTTGCTAAAAAGTTATCTTGTTCATTATTAAACTAATTGGGTGATACAAATAACTCGAAATATTGATAATAGGCACACCATACCATCTTCCCTTTGTAGTCAAATCATGATGAAAATTGTAATATTTCAAAAATTAAGGGAATCATTCATAAACAATATTCGTTTCTTAATTTTTTTTATTAATATCTAGATCATCTTTTGTTTCGTACTGTAATTCCGAATAAAATTAATCCTGTTTTAATGCCAAAGCTTAATTTTAATATCTTTTTTCTTTTTCTTTGATAAAATCCAGTTGGTACTTCAATTTATACCTCTTAACAAAACAACATATATTTTATGGCAGTAGTTAAATTATACGAGGGCAATTCTGAATGAATGATCCGTTTGGTTATCAATGATAGACATGCGTAGATACCTTTATTATACACATTAGGAACCTACAATAATACATTATTTTTCGATATGATCGCCATGCAAATTGAGGCACTTGTTATAACGTTTTAAAAGGTTTGAAATTCCTTCCTTAAAAAGAATGAATCCACATCTTGAAGTGCCATTGTCAAATCGGTACAACGCAAGTCATTGTTTCACGTGCGTAAGGGACTTTTTTGTCAATTTCCTGCACAAGTACATCGCTGCTTACAAATGGGCGCTCACTTCTTGCCTCATCGTGCACATTAGTGTGTCATCTTTAAACGTGCGACACCTTCACTCATCACGTTTGACTTGTGAACATTGCACAATTCGCGGTTAATCGCGCCTACCGAAAGCTTTTTTGCACACATAAATCGTATTACTACGCGCACTTCCTATTTGGCGCAATTTTCTATGGCAGCGTTTATTTTCAGTTCATCTAGCGGACGACAAAACTGCAACACAACCTTCTTCCACTCCGCACTACCTACTGAACTACTGCGTACAGCGCCTATTCCACGCGCATGCGCCAACTGAGGTTTCTTCCGAATTGCCCTCGTATTGTTACTATATCTTACACACTTCTAATATATTTAGCGTTCAGGTATGCTATTGAAAGTGATCAATTTACAATGTTATCATCGTATTAAAATTGATGAATATCTGTTTAGAGGAGCCTAACATATAAGCGTAACAACTGGTGGGATTAGCAATGCCAAGATTTATTTTATTTGATATACAGATGTACACAATCGAAATAAAATAAATTATGACTTTCTTACCAATGAACTATTGCTTCACTCAATTGTTACAGACAACGCTGCTTGTTTTGTCAAGAAATTTAAAATTGTCTTTATCAATTTAAAGTGTGAACATTCATAACGGTTTATTAATTCATTAATTTTTTATAATATCTTAATTTTAAATTTTAAGAATTACACTCAATGCTAGGCTGAACAAAGGCATCGTGATTTTTGAAATTTACATCAATTGCGACAGCAAATTAAAAACATTCTTAATGGGCATCATTGAAATACCAAACGTCGCGTAGTTAAACGAATATAATTGCTACCTCTTATGGTAGAAACAACAAAGGAGATTTTACGTTCAATAATTTATTAATTTTATTGAGAAATGCTGCACTTGTCATTTCGATCATAAAATTATTTGATTTGAAGATGCTTTTTGAGTAACAGAGACAATAGTTATGCAACGTATTTTATATTTTTATATTTCACAATTATCCAGTTGCAATAGTGCTGTGTTGATAACCTAATAAGCAAATTAGATGCCCTCTGTTAGTCTAGCAATGGATAAAAAGAAAGAAGCACGACTTCCTCTCCGTTTAATTACAAGGATTTTTTATTTCAATTTATCCTGTGCGGATAGATGTTGCAACGATTAAAAATAGTTGTTACGTGAGCGGCTTGGCAATCATCGCACTATCTTAAATGTACATGCAAAAGCCGGCAAAAACGTTAATTAAAGGCGTTTCTTGTGTGCAAATGGTACACATGTTAGTGATTGCGTTTAAACAAATGTGCAAGTTATTAAACAAAATTACTATTAATTACCGCGCAGATTTTGCAACTCGGAGCGGTGATGTAAAGCCGATCTAACTAATCTAAGTCGCATGAGGAATGTTAATTCAGCCGAGCACTCAGAATTTCTAAAATTATGTCTACAACCCATCTACATAGATTGGCTCTAATACGATCTATAAGGCCGGCAATTAGGCGATGATTTATGTTTTTGTCGCAGTTTATGGAAGTCGGATGAATTTAAATGGCTCGCGATGACCTAAACGTGGATGTTTGTCCAGACGAAAATCACTTAGCTGCAAACGTGTAATTAAACATTTTTGGGTCATTAATCATCTTCAGCGTGGCTGTCCGGCGAAAACCTGAACTTGACTTTATTTCGAGTCCGGGCGCCCTTTTTTGCTTGTTGCCTCTGGAATGTCTGAAGCTTTACGTGAACTGGGAACTATTGCATAATTGAAAGAGGTTTGGAAGAAGTTTTTGGTTGTTGAAATACTGGACAAACAAATTTAAATTACAGAAACGATTTTTAATATAAAAAAGGTTGAAGATGATTACAAAACAGATAATGTGATAGACACTACAGAAAGCAGATTAATTAAAAGGAAAAAGTGGTAAAGGAGGTCATAGGGATGAAACAGAAATAGCTTCTTAAATAAAACAAAGAAACTAAAGTAAAGTAAAGTAAAAAATGGATCACACCAAAATATGAGTAAATTGAAGACCTATGAGGCATGTCAGAAAAATGTGAGACTGGTAACACTGCACGAAATGACGATGCTGCTGCGTCCTCCTTCACATGGTAATTAGCATAACACCTGCCGTATACTTGTTGCAGTAAAATTGTGGCGGAAACTTGAGCGACAGTGTATAAAATTTTGTGAAAGCTTGATGAATTTGCTGCTGTCATTTATAAAAAATTACCAAACACTTATGCAGAACATTTTCTAGCCAGGACACAAATGTTCAAATGACCTTTTTAGAAGGGCGATAAGATGAATTTTTGCGCGAAGGGATCTTTAATTCAGAAATAGACGCAGACATTGTCGTGGGGGTTTTGTCATATTCGACCATCAATTGATGTTGAGAATAATTAGTAATTAGTTTACCGTCCATCAGATTTTAACGTTGGATTTGAGCATGACAAATGTGCACCAAGATGGTTACAAAGAACCCCACGGGTGAACAGAAGGTAAATCCAAGGGATGGGCACGTGTCTTGATCTTCTGTGCTGTTTTAAGAGAGTGTCGGAAAACTTCACTCGCGTGAATTACATGGATTTTTGTGTACGGCCCTGGAACAAGACGCCAATATCGAGAGATTGAGTAAATCTACGAAGAATTTGTACTGTCAGGACAAACTGCATTAAACTTTTTATTTGAAAGTTCTTGATACGCTGAGACAGAAGGTGCCACATGTGCATGCATTCAGATGCGCCACCATAAAGCTCCATGTCACATGGCTTTTTCCATTAACGAACTTTGGGAGCAAAAAAGGATCCCTCTGATCCCCTGACTCTTCTATTTGGTGGGACTTTTTATTTCTCTGGCTGAAAATCCATTTGAAAGTACGTCATTTTGGCACTTAGGATAGCGTAATTGACAAATTGATAAACATTCCAGCAGAATCCTTCTAGAACTGCTATGAAAAATGGAAGGAAGTTACTTTGAAGGAAATAACCATGATTTGTAAAAAGAATGAAATCTATTCTCGTTATTTTCTTGTCAAGCTTGTTCTTAAATCAAGTTTTTGTGTAATAGTGACGATGATATTTTGAAAAAATGTCTGAAACATTTTGGAGGAAGAAACAGGTTACAAATCGTTGAACATTACTGTAAAGGCAATATGCAAGTAGAATTTTATTAATAATCCACAAAACGCTTAAAGCCCAAAAATGTGATGACTACACAACTAATATTTTATTGATTCCTATTTTTTATGTTGCAAATATTATTATGAAAAGTATCTAATATACAATACGGCTTTGGCAATATTTAGGAATGAGAAAAGTCATATTTCTATGGTAACATTGGCCAGTTGACTGTTAAAATACAATAAAGTCCTCCATAAAATTAGTGGCTAAGTATGACGGTGAATATCTAAAAGTAATATGATATTCGAAATATCCTATCCAAAATGTCTCAATTAGTGGGTGTGAAAAATATGTATTAACAGATTACTATTTAGCAACGCTAGGTTATATTGGTCACTGATAATCAGACAAACTTATAAATCCTAATAAACCAGCTAATCGCTAAAGACATTAACTGAGGACTCGATGTAAACACTAAAAACAACGTTAATGTTGGAATTATGGCTAAAATCTCGGATTCACTGTTAATCACAAAATGAAGAAATTAAACGTGGGATCAAATTCCCAAATGCATTTTAATATAATTATAAAATTCTTAGATATTACTTTAAATTACCAATTACTTTGTCATATATACTTTTTATAATTTCATGGTTATAAAACTTAGAATATGAAGAAAAACATCTAATGATGTTTGCACAATTGGATTATGGCTGTATCCTAGACTTCAACCATATAATGAGGAAATGCAATGGCTGCAAATTACTCCCGAAATTGAAAACATTGCGTTCATATATTCAACATCGACGTGGGATTTAAACTGCAGCGAACAAATCGTCGAAATATGTTGTTCTTAAGTTATCTTAATCGATCAAGCACAGTTGGATACAACAATATGCTGCATTTAACATTGGAAAACGTGTGCTACTTTGTTTTATATTTAGGAAAAAGAAAATTAACTTGTTCTTTACAAAAAATTGTTCTGTGGCCACTAAAGGATACGTGAACATCACAAGTCTGAAATACATGTATATCTACTGATGTAATTTTTCCCCCACGGAAGTCGTAGATCAAATGAAGAGCTACAAAAGAAAGTAAAAAATAACCTGAGAACAGTTATTTAAAACCATCTGTTTCCTTCCTAAAATAAAATCTGAAAAAAACTAAAAGAATCATTAAATCTACTTATTAAACTTTTATGCCTAATGAAATTAATCAAAGAGAGTATCCTTCTAAAGCAAAGGAATAGTTCAGTGAAAATTTCTTTCCTCCTTTTCCTCTACTTGCCTAAAAAAATTAAAATACAAGACAAACTTGCCGCATGTGAATTTCGGATCAGATAGTAACCGAGACGCTTCCCCTCCATTGCAAAAGGTGACTTGGTCTTAATTTTTTTATTCTTAAAAAATCAGTTTGGAAGTATGTAGCTTAGACTGTCTTCATGTCAAAAATCAAATTTGTGATTATTGTCTTCAAGCGAGCACCAAAAACAATAAAAAATAGATAAAAAAGGCATAAAAAAGCTAATGATGGTAACTACTAGTAGATAAGTAAAGTTCATCGATAACTTATTGACCCATTTGATTGTTTCGTTTAAATCAGTGAATCAAACTTCTACAGTTGGGTTAAATTCCAAAAAAGAAACCAAATTTCTCGGAAACATCACTCAATGCATGTCTTTATTTGCAGTTTATGCTCCACAATTCAAGAGCGTGATCGTCAACCCTTACATACCTTACTATAAAATGTTTATTGGAATGCTTATTTCTGAACAATATTAAATATGAAGACAGTCCAAAAAAATTATTAGCGAAAGAACTACGGAGCAGAGTCTCCACAGTCCTAATTGTATCTAGAGTCAACCGTAGAGATCCAAATGTAACAAGAACTTTGCCGAAGTATAATTTATTATATAAAACTATTTGAACTCTCATGAGTTGTCTGATTTCTTCACTTTTTATGTATAATTTTTTTTTGTCATTAGATCCGTTTATGTTATTTTTGGTTTTTCTGTGGAAAGAAACAGCAGCACAAAAACAACTTGTTGCAAGAAATTAAGTTATGCACAAGTTTTTAATTATAGTAAATATGCAAATACAATAATGGATAAAACAACACTGATTTAAAATGACTGACGTGAGATGTGATTATCCGATCAACTACAGGTGATTCTCGCTGATGTCACATTCTGGTTTATAAAGTTATTCAAGAGCTTTCCTTGTAAATCAGTGCCCTCACTGCGGTCATCACGAACGGACTTTCGTTTTATTCTTGACAAATACGAGTGTTAAAATCAGCTCGAAATATTAATAAATGTGTAGTGACAAAAAAGTATTTGGTGCAAGTGATAAATCAACAAAACGCGAGATAATCTACAAATAACAATTCAAATGTGATAATGCTACCTATAACGGTCTAGGGTTTATCAACAGCCAGCCAACTGTTCCAAACAACGATATTGTATTGGATATACCAATCAACAATGCTATATACAGGACATGCCAACAATGAGTACTTAGATCCCCTATATATAATTCTGAATCAGTGAATCAACCTACGAGTGACGTACATTTTCATTTATCTCGACAATATATCAATCCAACATCCAGTCCTGATTATGAAAAATGTTAAATAACATTGTCAATTTATGGCAAAAAGTAGCAGCTACTAAAAGGAGACAAATAAATTTTAACCGACGGTTACGCCATGTTATCTGTAGATAATGGAGAAACTACTACAGCTAAACAACTAAAAAGCAAAATACCAAACCTTCCTCCAATATTCGTTTATGAAGTAACTAATTACAAAGAAATGACTAGCAACATGGCGGTAATAGTAGATGAATTGCACAAGTATTTACAGAAGTAAACATCATGAGAAATAACAAAATTATCCATTACACTTTTCAACCCAAGGAGGAACGAGCTTACCAAGTGGCAATTAAACATTGATTAACGAGAAATTACGGAAGAACCAACTCAGAAAGGACAGAGTTAGAAATGTTTTAAGTGCAAGACAATTAGTTACAAAAAAGAACCACTAAATCTATTATTGGTCGACTTAGAACCCTTGTCGGTGATAACAAAGATATTTAAAAATACAATATAGCACAATACATGTATTGTCAAAGGTATGAACATACAAAGACGTATTGCAGTAAACCTTCTGTATGTATAAAATGCGGAAGAGCACAAAGCATGTTAAGCTGTCAGAAAAATCAACAACTGCAAATGTGGGGGCCCCCATCCAGCGAAATACTTATCAGTCTTTTAAAGAAGCCAATGAGAGATTCGATATCCAGGAAGGTACACAAAATTTTACAAAGTTCTACCTTAACAACCATAGAACGTACATATAGTAGCTCACGTACGACAAAATACCAGCTACGTAGATGCACTAAAAAGAAACAGAACCATAGAACCGAACAGAGAAGACAATTCTACTATTGTAGGCTGGGCAGATTATCGTAAGGAAGTGGAAAAACTAAATTTAAATGTTCGCAACAAAAATCTCGGTGAATTAGATGAAACTAGCAAGGTTCATCGACATTCTCAAACAGGCAGCCCAACCAGCCACGTTACAATTAGAAGCGCATAAAGAATCCAATAAAGTACCAACAAAAATTAAAAAATATGTTGTAGAAAAAGACAGACAAGGGCAATGTGGCATCGTACTCAATCTCTTTTAGAGAAAACTGCACTGAATGGTGTGATCAATCAACGAAAGGCAAAAATCAGAAATTTACCTCACTCTTCCTTTCTTCATTACTTCGCTAATCTGAATAGGTTTAACAATTCAATATGGAAACCACTAAAATCTAGAAGTAAACTCAAATCTTCTATTTCTCCCATAGGCAACCTAACGCAAAACGGGTGATGAAGGAAAATCTCTTTGACAAGTGCCTTTCTGAAATCCTTGAGTCAAACGAGTAAGGGGGAAAGAAAAAGATAAATACACAAATGTCTAATATTTCATAAAACGTACCTCAAACTAGATTTTATTCTGAAAGACGCTCATATGGAAATTAGTCTCCTAAATGCCAAGGAAACTTTAAGTACAGATAGCGTAACAGTAAAAAATGTTAGGTAAATTGCCTAGAAAGGGAATGTTAATACTTTCGTGCAATACTTCGTCTTAAGTACTGTTGAAATTACATTAATTCAAAAACATGGAAATGATTCGACTAGTTTGATCATTTCGTCCTTTGAGCCTTCTACCTGTCTTATGAACGATAATTTTACTTGTGGAAATTCACTCTGAATTACCCGTAGAATAGATTCCTCGTCATCAGTTTGGCTTTAGACATTTCCATTCAATTCCTTCCAATTCATTGAAGCACCGAACTTTACCGAATAACTTATGTATTAACCAAACATTCAAATAAAAAACTACAATGTATATCTGTATTTCTAGACGTGAACCAGCTCTCTTACAAGGTCTGACATGCCGGATTTCTGTACAAAGTCAAACAGGTCCTATCGTTAACTTACTACAGCCTCTTGAAATTTTATCTTGGTGATCACGAATTTAGAACCAAAGTAAATGAAGAGGTGCCTGAGAATGTTTTGATCAAATCTGAAGTTCCACAAGGGGGTGTCTTAGGACCAATGCTATACACTTTATATATCCACCAACAGGGCCGCAGATTTGGCTACGATATTGGAAGATTAGAATCAACGACAGCAAATTTAAACACGTAGATTTTACATTGGGAAAAGAACAATTCCCGCTGATACACACGCTCAGGCACGCCCGTGCACATACACGGAAATACCGCAAGTCTATTAAAAAATGTCTATTACTCCGTTTGGACTCTTGACTTATTTGGAGGGGGCGCATAGCCAAGAAGAAAAGGCAGATTGTTAGATAAAAAGTTCAATTTTTCTTAGAAATTAAACTTTTGTTGTGCAAGACGATCATAGCTCTAATCTGGAGATATGGGATAAAATTATGGGGATGTAATAACAAATGTAGTGCAGCCATAATGCAAATAAGTCTGATCAAAATTCTCCGGATATTGTCAAGGACTTCATCAAAGTCAAAAGCACAAAACATTATGATAAATATTATATGTCTTAAATATCCCATTACAAAGAATAGTGAATATGACCTTTATATTTACTATTTCTTTAAAAAGACCTACACGTGTTTCCAACGCCCCGACTCCGTACATTTAAGCCTTTAATAAATCCTTCATCAAAGATACGCAATTTTGTATGGGTAGTAAACATAATATTTGCCTATACTATTCACACCATATCATAACTATCGTACTATTTCTTCTACTATGGGATTAGAGCGACTTCCTTGTTTTCTCAAGATATCTTTAGCTAATGGCTATCCTTATTTCCAGATATAAGATACACTACAGAGTATATGTCGAAAAAAGCGTCAAATATATCGTTTGTGTCATATTACTAATTAGTCATTACATACGTTTTGAGAAGGTTCACATTGTTATTTACCGCAAACGCACAAGCATAGCAGAATCATTGATGATGTTTGTACTTCTATAACGTATACTTATATACTTAAGGTCAAATGATAATGTTGCCCGGGTTCAGAGACTCGATTGAATTAGTGAGAAAAACAACGCCGTCAAAATATGCAGAAAAAATATATACCAGCTATCTACGAGCTCGCATCGTAAGAATAACTTGAAAGAATTGTTCATCTACTTCAACTATAACTGTCCAAAGGAGTGCATTACCCTTTGGGTTTAAAATGTATGTCAACCTCTCATCTATCATTTGGTAGACATATTCATACAGCGTTAGTTGTCCCTGTTCTATTTTTTCGGTTTCTATCACTTCTATCTTTATGGGATGGTCCAAATGCCCTTTTTATTTTGCAGACACTTTCTTATATTCATTTTACTGAGGGGCCATGTTTTCACTTTCGATGATTACATTTATTTTAAATCTGCGCATTTCTTTCATATTGATAAAACTATTTGAAATTTTTTTGTGAGATGCAGACCCTTTGTTTCCTCCATGTTTTCGGATAATCTGTTTCGAACTATTAGAGGAATACCATTATGGACTTTCTTCATATTTATAAATAAGTGCACCTGTTGATCAATTATTGGTGTTTTCTCATTTTCCTGTTTCATAAAAACCTCTATAATTTACCTTTTTGTATATAGGGATAGTTTAAATTTCCTTTTTTAAGAATTTAGTATTAGCTATTTTGAAAATATCTGAACATTTTTGATAGTTTCTTAGTTACGTCTGTATAATTACTGCCTAGATATCAATTTTCTAACTGATTGCTTTACTTGCTTTACATGTATATGTAGATTTTCTTCTTCTATATTCATATTTGATCGATTTATATTTTATACCAAGCCGCTGACATCACTTGTTCTTGCGATTGTTCTTTATCGCTTTGAAGCTGTAGCCTCAAAGCCTGTAAATTTTTATAATCCGTGCATATTTAAATTTATTAACTTATTTATTAGTTGAAGACTGTCGAAAGGATTATTTTAATTTCAATGACAAAATACGCAGACATGTTTTTAGTTTAAGAAAAATAGCGCTTAAAAAGTGGTACATAAATAGACAAAAACCAATTAAAATGTGTTTGCAATTTTGTTTATTGATACCCATGTAAATTTTGCAAGTTATCTGCACAAACATTTGATATATGTTTTCATTAGTTTAAGATATACTGACACAGTAGCTACGTACAATGCTCAATCCCTAAGTAACGAAGAGAGACTAACTGAACTAGAGAACGCCTTGGAATCAATAAAATGGGACATAATAGGAATCAGCGAAACAAGAAAAAGAGGAGAAAATTTACTAATACTGAAAACAGGACACATGCTGTACTATAAAGGTAATGAAGATAACAGCCTACATGGAACTGGATTTATAATTAATAAGAAATTAAAAACAAACTTAAAAAAAGTAGACTGCATATCATCAAGAGTTATCTATATGATACTACAAATTAACAAAAGATACAGTCTAAAAGTCATCCAAGTATATGCACCAACAACTGCTCACGAAGACGTGGAAGTTGAAGAAATGTAGACATCGATAAAGCACTACAAATAGAACCGACAAAATACGTAATCCTAATAGGAGACTTCAATGCCAAACTGGGCCAGAGACAGCAGGGCGAAGAATATATCGGATATTATGGATATGGACAAAGAAACCCCAGAGGACAAATGTTGATCAACTATATGGAAAAAGAAAAACTGTTCTGCATGAATACTAACTTCTATAAAAATATCACAGAAGATGGACATGGCAAAGCCCAAACGGCGCTACTAAAACCAAATCGATATATATATATGATATATATATATATAGAATATTATATAAGACGCAACAGTCTTAAATCAGGTAATCACAGGTAGTGACCATCGGATGGTTCTCGCAAAAGTATGTATTCAAACAAAATTAGATAGATTTAAACTAATATCAAAGGGAACTGCCAGGTTCAACATCGAAAAATTGCAAGACAGTGAAATAAAGGAGAAGTTTAACGATAGACTAGACAAAAAAATGACGGAAATACACAATGAAAACGTAGATCAACTTCAACAAGAAATTACCAAGAACATAATAACTACAGCAGAAGAAATACCGGGGGAAAAAAGGAAACAAGAGAATAATAAACTATCATTGGACACCAGAAACCTTATAGCAAGAAGAAAAGAATTACAGAGACAAAGTAACAACACAGACAATTTCAGGTTAAGACTTGAAAGAACTGAACTAAATAAAACTATAAAAAAGAAAATACGAAATGACATAAGACAGTACAATACTAAAATAATAGAAGAGACCATTGATCAGAATAGAGGTAGCAAAGTGTTCAGGCCAAAAATATCCAACGCTACTAGCCAAATAAATAAAATTAAAGGCGCGAACGGACAAGTAATAAATGATAGAAATTCGTTGTTAACAATAGTGAAAGAATTTTACCAGGAACCAATAAAAAACCAATAGTTAATCAAGACCCACGCGCGAGACTATCTAAACATCTTACTGAAGATCTCCCTGATATTAGTAAATATGAAATAAAGTTAGCTTTAGGGAAAATGAAGAACAATAAATGACCAGGCGAGGACGGAGTAGTAATTGAACTACTAAAGAATAGCGGAAGAGAAACCTTAACAATGCTTCAAAAATTGTTCAATAAGTGTTTAATCGAAGGTATAATCCCCCAAGCATGGAAAATAGCAAAAGTAGTTATAATTTACAAAAAGGGCGATCGTTCAGAACTCCAGAACTATAGACCCATATCACTACTCTCTCATATCCACAAACTGTTCTTTACTATATTAACAAATCGAATTGAAAATAAATTGGACGAAGCCCAACCCCCGGAATAAGCGGGATTTAGGAAAGGATTCGGGACCATAGACCACATCCAATCGGTCAGAGAAATTGTACAAAAAACTAGAGAATATAACATTGACGTAGTAATGGCTTTCGTGGACTATGAGAAGGCGTTCGACAGTATTGAACACTGGGCCGTAATAGACGCTCTACGAAGAGTAAGGATAGATCAACGTTACATAGCTTTAATTGAAGACCTTTACAAATCAAGTAGCTTCAAAGTACAGCTCCACGAATGTACGGATCCGATTGAAATAAAGAGAGGAGTCAGACAGGGAGATACTCTCTCACCCAAACTTTTTACAGCAGCACTCGAAGATATCTTCAAAACATTAATATGGGACCAAAAGGGCTTGAACATCGACGCAAACGATATAGTAGTGTTTGCCAACGACCTGGATGAACTACAAAACAAGATCAGAGAACTAAATGAAGTATCAAAAATAGTCGGACTAAAAATAAACATAAACAAAACCAAAGTCATGGCAAACTTTAATTTAGGAAATAGAACAATAATGATAGAAAACTCTACAGTAGAAAAGAAGTAGAAAGGAATATATATATTTAGGCCAGCGAATAACACCTAATAAAGATGGACAGGACGAGGAGGTGAATGGACGAATCAGACTGAGTTGGGCGGCATTTGGTAAACTAAAAGAAGTATTTAAATCAAAAATACCCCAAATACTAAAAACTAAAGTATACAATGAATGTGTTTTGCCCGTAATGACATATGCTTCAGAAACGTGGTCACTAACAAAGCTGCAAGTAACCCAAAGGTCCATGGAAAGGGCAATGTTAGGTATAACTCTCAAAGATAGAAAGAGAAACGATTATATAAGAAGCCGAATGAAAGTACAAGATGTTATGCATAAGATCCTAAAACTAAAGTGGAAATGGGCGGGACATGTAATGCGAAGGCAAGACAACTGATGGACCAAGAAGTTAATAGAATGGAGACCCCGCACAGGACGCAGGAGTGTTGGAAGACCCAAAACTAGATGGAAGGACGACATTGTAAAAGTAGAGGGCAGAAACTGGATACAACAAACATATGACAGAGAAAATTGGAAAACATTGGAAGAGGCCTATATCCAACAATGGAGTATACAAATGAGCTGAAGAAGAGACACAGTAGAAGGTTGTCAAGTGATATTTTTCTATCTCGATTAACATAAATTCCAACACAAAGAAACTAAATATAATTAGTTTATGTCATGTACATCATGGGTTACATTGGAACACGACAGTTAAAAACTATGTGTCATCTTGTTTTATGAACTAGGAGGATTTGACTTGTTAAACCGTTGAGATGACGGCAACATTTGTCATTTAAGTCCGATCTATTACATGATTTGTTATAAATTATGAGATTATTTCAAGATTCGAAATTTCCGCTGCTCCCCAAAGGTAGACTCCGTAGATATATTGGTTTTGGGACTGATTTAGTTTTCAGTGTTCGAATTTTTGCCAGAACACTTTTGAAAAATTTGGATCATGCTGTTTGCGTTTAGCCCACATGTGGGACTTCCAGAGTAAGTCCAGCATACTCAACCTTATCGTAAGCTTGAGAAATGTCTAGAATTGCTACTAAACATTACATTTTATCACGCTTAGCCTTCTTGGTTGGTTAAGGTACCTGTTTCTAGAGTACTGTGTTATTGTTTGAAGCCCAGCTAGTGATTTGAGATTTAGTTTCTTACCTGTATCAGTGGTTGTATCATTTTCCGAAGAAGTTACTCAAAGATCTTTAATAGAATTGGCAGAAGTCTGTTTGGATTGTACGAACTTGCTTAATTTTGAAGTCTAGCTATCCCAATATTAATCTAGATATAAGGTGGTATCGAATTATATTGTAAACATCATCTGGTCATTCTTCCAAGATTCTCCCGTTATATCATACTTTACCAGATGCTTTAGTTGGATACAAACTTGTGTTGATTATCAATTCCACCTTTCTTTTAATTTTCACATGGGAAGCCCCATCCGAAAAGCAACAAAGCAAGAAATTGGTAAATTAACCCTTTCACATATTTCTACCGTAGGGAATGATTCAAATACAGCTCTCAGATGCTCTGCAAATTATTATGTCTTCTCTTTGACACGTCTCGCCCATTTTCCACCCGGGTGCCAATTTATAAGCGCGTTTTTTACAGAAACCAGTTGCCGACTTTAATTTGGCAGCTAATGGGAGCTCCGATATTTGTGACAGAAATAACCTATGATATATTCAAATTTTATTAACTTATTTATTAGTTTAATACTCCCGAAAGGATTATTCTAATCTGACAAAATATACCGACTTGTTTTTAGTTTTTGAGAAATAACTTTAAAAAGTAGTTTACAAATAAATTGAAATAACTTAAATGTGTTTATCAATAATTAATGTACACTTAGTACGAGAGCTATTTCAAAAACAAGGAAACGATTATTGTAAACAAAACCTACATCTACTCCTGCATCTGTACACATAGTTGTTGCTGAAGTTGCTGCAGATGTCTTGCCACGGCACTAACTTTAAATTTGTTATAAAATTGCATACTAGTTGGTTCTCAGTAATCATTTCGCACTTTTTGTTTTGATCCATATTTTTGAAGCGCGTGTTAATGTGCTCCTCCGTGCTGTACGAAGTGTGTTGAAGTTCTAAGGTCTCTAAAATTTTTTCTGAAAAAGTACCCCGTCAAAAAATTGAAACTTCTGTTCCATTTCAACGTAATCTCCTGCATTTTCAGGCCATCATGCAAAACCGACTTTACAGATGTTACGAAAATGCCAAGTTTAGAGGCGATATCACGCACACCTAACCGACGGTCTTCTATAACTTGCTCCACTCGCGCATTTACGGTTTCGGTCCGGCTGGTTCGTATCCGAAGCTGCTTCGGGTCATTGTCACACAACTCTCGACTTTCTTTAAACTTTCGCATCTACAAACGCACCTTTTTAACTTCTACAACGCCTTCACCGCATGTCTCACTCAATGGCGACGAATTTCGATGGGCGTTTCACCACGCAAGAGAAGAAAAAGAATTATTACACGTTGTTCTTGAACACTAAATGTCGCCATTTAAAGTATACAAAACAACACTGCAATGGCGGTAATTTGACCTGTGTACATTCTATGGTGATGTCATCTATATTACAAATTAGGAAACATCTCTTGCGTCACTTAGTCGATTTTGCGAGCGAACACTAGTCCTGTTGAGTTAATTTCAGAATATTTCGCATCAGTCCCTCTTAACATTTCTTATTTATCGCATTATCATCAAGACAAGCCATCGATGGATCTTGGAGACACTATATCTTTATAACTTTATAATTAATGAGAGCACTAATACACTATATAGCTAAAAGTATCTGGAGAATTAAATTTGGTTGTTCGACTTACTGAAACGTCGGAGCACCACAAAAAAGTGTAAGTTGTAACATACGTGGATCACACTCGTGCATTAGAGGGACAATGAGTAAGCCGGCAGAGTTTAGTAGTCGTCGAACTCTGAAAAGAATGGCGATGAAAATTCGGATGACCCCAGCGGCAACGATCACTCACAATTTTAAAAGTGTTTTTAGCAGAGCTTCTAACGAGTGTCGGGAGCTGAAAAACATGGGTTTTCACGTCTGCCCACAAACCCAACATAAGCACGGACAATGCCAAACGTCGCTTACAATGGTGCACCCCCAATAGACTGTGGAACAATGGACACAAGTTCCGTGGAATGATTACTCTAAACCGTTAGATATGTCTGGGTTTGGCGGATACAAGAGAATTCTTCTTATTTGAATATATTGTGTCAACAGTCAAGTTTGGTTACAAAGGAGCTTTTTTCCTGTAAGCAAAAGGATGAAAGCTGAAATATACCAACAGGAGAACTGTTTTATTTACACTTAATCTGCTATGGGTATTAAAAAACTAGACCGGCCTTCCTAGAGCTTCGATCTCAGTCTCAATCGAACACCTTTGGAAAGAATTGGAACGCAGATTACGCACCAGATTAAATCTCCAATCGGTGGTAGGTAATTCCTACGAACATATAAAATCTTACCAGGCGAGTCTCATTGATGCTAAAAATGGACCGACATCCTATTAATACATGTTACATGAGTCTGATTTTCCAACATTAGATACTTCTGGCTATAGAGTATAATATGAATCTTTTTATTTGGTCGCAAATACATCACTGGTTGTTTTGCAGTTTAATTATTTTCGGCAGATAACTAAAAGCTGATTATAAAGTCACCTTCTTGTATACATTGTTATTCACATAATAAAACTTTACATTGTGCATTTTTAAAAATGCTTTTTTAACTGAATATATAAGATGAAATTTACGTTTTAAATTTCTATTGCTACATAAACCACAGTTGAGTAGTAAACAAACCTTTAACATTTTAGTTTTGAAAAATCGACAATCGTTTGTAAGTTGCACATTTTAAGTTTAGATTCAATGCTGAGTATTATAAATGAGATAAACAAGCTGAAATGTTGTGAACTGTTTGTCAACTGCCAGCTTTTAAAACTTCATGAGAGTATTTCAAATTATATTACTATTTATGTTTCGTAGAGATATTAATAGAAAAGTCGAAGCTGCGCCTGGCATGTCACGGGGCTGCCGAATCGTATTCATATTGTGTTGTCAAAATATGCTTTCATTTTATCATTTTATTTTAAATCTTAAAATAACATTCATATCGTTAATAAAGTATTCAAATAAATAAAACCTTTCAGAATTCACTTTCTTTAAAAATAAAATTCCTGAATTTGCATATCAAGTAGTGTGGCACCAAAACACTTGTAACTGATAACTTTAATTTTGAAATTAAAAAAAAATCAGTAGCCACTCCAGTTTCTTAAGTAGCCAAAATTCTACAATGGCTTTTATGAGTCATGCCTAATTTTATCTGAAGTACTGTTAGCGTATGCGTTTATTTAGATTTCGTAACACTTCAGACCGTAAAGATGTGCAGTACACGTAAACGACCGTTCCAATTAAAATTCCTTTTAAAAACACAGTTAACGCGTTAGAATGTCTAATTCGGGAACAACAAACCTTGAATAGGTGCTCGAGTAAGTAAAGCAACAAGTGCTTCAGCGCTCTAGTACATGAAAGAAGAGCAGGAGTCGTTAAAATGTACACGAGGTGCTTGCGGTAATGGCGCTTTATAAACTTCGATACTGAAAGCCGTCTAACCAATTTCAAGCCGTACATCAAAATGGTAGAAAAGTAATAATATACAACGGCGGTTGTACACAAGAGCTTTCTAGTTAAGAAATTATGTATTTAACTTCACGTTGATAGTACTGGGTTGTCCGAAAAGTTCGTGTCGATTATGAAGCAAAATTCACACAATTGTTGTTCTATGTTTGTTTATTGAATTATATATTCATATTTCTTCCACAACCTTTCTCCATCTATCATGCAACTTGAAGATTACATCCTTCCAGAACTTCTCAGGTTTTTATGGCTTTCAAAGAGTTGACTTTCTTGTCGTTAAGAGAATTTTGCAAAAGGCCTAAAATCTGAAGGTGCAATTTCTGGTGAATATAACAGATTCCAGCCAAGCTACAACAATTTTTGTCGGGTAGTCAAAGAGACATGAATTTAACATTATCCTGATGGAGCACGACGTCCTTTCCTATTAGCTAATTATAGACGTTTTTCCTAAACCGCTATCTTTAATTTGTCCAGCTGTGAACAGTACTTACTTGAATTTATCCATTGGTCGTTCGGAAGGAGCTCATAACACAAGATTTCTTTCCAGTCCCACCACATACAAAGTATGACTTTTTTCAGATGGAGACGAACTTTGGGGATAGCTAATGGTAGTTCGTTTTGCTTACACCAGGACCTTTTTCGCTCAACACTGTCGTAAATGTACAGCGTGTCACAGATGGAAATAATAGATAAATTAGTTTTTATCGATAACATTGTGCAAAACCCAAACATCATAACGACTTACGTAAGTAAGCTTTAGTAAATGCTCATCGTCATTGGTGGAGAGTCTACCCGAGAGTTGCTGGTCTTTAAGGTCTAAATCACCACAGTTCTTTCAACTAGAGAACTTTGTGCTTTAACAATTGCTTGTGTGGCATTGTTGCCTTTTCAGTAAAAAAAAAACATTAAGTTTCTAAAATGCACTTTTTTCTCCTCTTCAAAAGAGTACAATGATGGCATAAATCAATTTTTTCTAAAGGTGCGTTGAAATGTATTCTTTAAGAGAATGTACAAAAATCGTGCGTTTCTATGAGTGTGACGTATTCAGACATTTTCAAATGCCATCCATTGAAAATCGGCACGCACTTTCCGGACAACCCAATATTTATCCCAAATTACAAAGCGACCGACACATTTAAAAGAATCAAATACTTTTTAGCAACATGTCACGTGGAAAAAAGCCTATCAGATGGAGTACAGACCATTAAAGAAAGTAGCGAGTCGAAATACGATACTTATGACACGTTATCGTGCTATTTCAACGGTCCTAGGAATTCATTGAAGACAGCAAGTATTTACAGGTATAAAGCATTAAAACAAAATGCCGGGAAAATTTTGCAGAATTGTTTACTCATGAATAATATTTGATTGCTAGATACCCACAAAGTTAATTCGGCTATCCTGCCACACAGAATTAAAGTTTCAAGGAAATTTTCGGAAATTAGTGAATATTCCGATTCATTTCGTTGTTTTATGGTAATAAAAACCCAGAAAAATAATTGAAACTTCTTAAATTGTGAAGTAGCCTGATTAGCGTATTTGTGATAAGGAAGCTCCTTACATCTAAATGTACCTACCAAAGATTAATATCGCCCACACCCAACGTGCAGTTTCTTGGCACAAAAACACTGACATCGACCTTATATTTATTTCAGAGCTGCTTTCAATCGTCTTGTCATTTGCAATTTACAGTCGGATTTTGAAATGCTGCCCATTGCATGTCACGTTAGAGTTTAGAATTCATTATGTAACATAGGAATTTATTGGATTTAAAATGAAAGGTGATATTGACAACACATATTATGCAATCTTCTTGAACTACTAAACACAAAATCGTGCTCATCATTAGGAAAATATTTTTAACTCCTGCTATTTTAAGGAGCATTTCAAGGGATTTTCGAAGCTCAAAAATATTGTTCTGCAATATAAGTATCTTACCTGGCTTCTCAATTAGAAGTTTCTATTTAGACACTGTATGTTTATCATAATCGCCCGTTTGTTGGCAACAATTTAGAATACGAAAGATAGGCTCACTACAGCAGTATAAGATTTAACCCCTTCGTCTCAAGTGATACCCAAGAGTACCATTGATATCTGTTATTACCTAGAAGTTCTAGATGATGCAGAAACTAAGTGGAAATTGGACTGTTCTGATAATTAACTGTTGGTGTCAGATTATATAGGATTTATGAGCAATCAGCTGTTGCAAACCATATGTGATCTTATTTTTCTGTATATTTTTGCAACATTACGGGTAATTTCGTCTAATTTTAAATTTTAATAATAACATTTTTTAGTATACAAAACGATACAAATCAACCGGTTTATATACTAGTACACAACTATCCAAAGAATTCTGTCTTTTAATGTATTTTTATTTTACGAGAGCAATTTGGAAAGAAACCTACAAAAGTCTATTACATTTCGACATAATCTTGACACACATATCATAACGCCTTACAAGGTTTGAAATTTCTTCTACAAAAAAATTTCCCGTAGCATCATCTTGAAGCGCAGTGTCATTATATATATCGTCAAAATCGTGCCACGCAAGCCATTGTTTCATGTGCATAATGGACCAGTTCCTGGATAAATTCATCGCTGATTTTCTATAGCAGCATTGATTTTCAATTGATTTAGCGGAGTAAACTACAACACAATCTTCTTCCATTTCGCACTATTTAATAAACAGCACCACAGCATCCAAGCATAAACGGTGATTTTTTCCGAATTTTCCTCATAGCTCAAAAATGAAGAGGAGAAAGTTGAATCATAATGAGCTGGACTTTATGAAGAACACATATACATTTGATTTTCCTAATGACTTCAGATAATTACATACTAACAGAAAACGGATCAGAAAGTCCTTTTTCGATTAAAAAATCTCGTTCAGCCTTCAACTGCAAAGACTTCTAAAATTCACCAAAAGGTGAAATCGAAGTCGATATTTCTAATAACTGAAGACAATAACAATTTGAAAAATCTTCTAATCAAATTGGATTGGAAAATTCTTAATTATATATATGAACCTGCAGCCTTTTCCGAAAGAAAATACAAAATTTATTTAGATATTACAAACCAATCGACTGCTATTGAAATTTTTCGTAAACTATTTCGTTGTCATTTGTATTTCAAAATAGTGTCCTATAGGTTTCAATTTTCCAAATAAATCCAATAATTTAAATGATAAAAACGGGATACAACACGATTTGAGTTGTATGTTTATGTCATAAAATAGCTTCCTTGGCTTAGAACATTGGAGCCAAAAGGAGTCGATGGAAACTAGAACTATTTACAAATTTATATCTCGTCACAAATTTGTTGCCATGTATGTCCTGGTTACGCATACGAACTAAATGTATACTCTCGCTAGGTTACCCGAAAAGAAATGATACAATGACACTTGTAGAAAGAATTCTAAAATCGTTTGCAGCAATAATGAAGATTCCATACGTTATCCTACCTTTTAATTGTTTCTTTATAAGAGTAAACTTATTAGAAACAATCAACTACGCTGCATTATGTAGTTATATAGCTAATCGTAGAAGTATACCTACTATGCAAACTTAAAGAGCGAGAATACTATAAAGTGCTTTGTTCTAAGAGGTTTGTATAATTTTGACTATCTTTGTGTATCCCCATAGTTGCGCGCCATAAATCCAAACTGGTTTTATACAATAATAGTTTCTTGTGCAGAGACAGTTCGGAATGCCTCCCAAGCAACCACCATAATCTTTTGAATCCAATGCGAATTTTTGTTTTTCCACTTTAGTTTGGCATACAATGTCGTTCCCATGTATTTTGTTATGTTGGCTAAAGAAATTATTTGATGATCCAAGTGGGGACTTTGTTTGACAGCTGTTTGCAACTTGTTTGTAGCTGTTTCTGTCTCTTTGCTTAATGCTGACATCCTTATCCAAGCTGTTAGAAAAAATAATCTAGACTCGTCTCAACAATGAAGTGACTTCACTTAACATACTCCCGCCACGTCAGTTTGGCTTCAGAAAAGATCACTCAACTATACATCAACTCCAGAGAATAGTAGAAGTATTAGAAACCGGATATGAAAACAAACTGTTTGCAACAGCCATTTTCCTCGACGTAGCTCAAGCCTTCGACAAGATTTGGCTAGAGGGGCTGAAAAGAAAGTTATTAAAACTAAGAATACCTAATTACCTTACAGCAATACTATTCTCTTTCCTTGAGAGCAGAAGCTTTGCAGTTAAAATTAATACCGAAGTCTCAGAAACCAAACGTATACGAGCCGGAGTCCCTCAGGGCAGTATATTGGGACCTCTATTATTTAATATATATACATCTGACATACCAAATCTCAACGCTACGTTAGCAACCTTTGCTGACGACACGGCCATTATTACTCTAAGCAACGACTTAACACAAGCAACTCAATTACTTCAGACAGCAATAAACAAAGTATGTAAATGGTTTAACAACTGGAATATCCAAATCAACTCGAGCAAATGCCAAGCTAAAATATTCACACTCAGGAGAATACGGAATCCACCAAGCATTCATGTCAACAATGAAATCGTCCTATGGAATACCCCAGATGAACCAGTAAAATACCTAGGAGTACTTCTAGACACCAAATTATCATGGAACCAGCATGTCAACTCCAAACTCAACCAGAGCCACGCAAGATTAGCACAACTATACCCGTTATTAAATCGAAAGTCAAAGTTAAAAACCAAATGTGCAATTATGATGTACACTTCCCTCGTAAGACCTTTAGCACTCTATGCGGTACCTATCTGGAGTACAACATCAAAAACTAATATAACCAAGCTACAAAGACTACAGAACAAAGTCCTAAGAATCTCAGTGGACGCGCCATGGTTTATTAGAAATAAACAACTACACGATGAGCTAGGTGTACCAACAATCGAAGACTACATTAAAACAACCACTAAGAAATTTCTCAAAAATATCACGGCGTGCGAAGGAGCACTTCACTATAACCTAGGTAAACGAAACATTCACTCCCGGCTAAAACGAAGACTCCCTCAAGATCAATTCTTATCCGACGACGAAGAATAACCACACAGATTTGTTCGAGGTATCAAGTCACCTCATAAGTTAGAATAATCATTTTAAATATATTAACAATGCCATGTATAATACAATTGTAGTGTTGATCTGGCAAATAAATAATTATAAAGAAAACTTAATGCTAATAATGCAATGCCATCAGCGAATGTAGCTATTGCCATTCCATCAGTTTTCGGTATGTCATTGGCGTAGAGTAAGTACAAAATTAGTCCGAGGCCGCTTCCTTGCGGTACACCTACAACAATATCTTTTAATTCTGAGTATTCTTCGCCATATCTCACCCTAAATTGGCGGGCAGAGATGTATGATTTAAGAATCTTGCTCATCTGCCTAGGTAGCTTGGGTCACATCTGGAAGTCCAACTGAGCATATTTCTTTTTCTTATAAAGTTCTTTCGATAATTTCGGCGATGCGATGTACTTGATCGATGGTCGGCTGTTTGTTCCGAAATCCAACTAGAGGAGTCGGGATGAGTTGCTTTTCCTCGATTATTGCTTTGCGCCGTTTTAGAAATAGCTTCTCGAACAGTTTGGACATGATTGATAACAGTGAGATTGGTCGATGTGATATTTTCTCGTTGGGAGGTTTGCCCAGCTTAGCGATCACAATAACTTTTGCAACCTTCCACTGCATCGGCGCTTAATGTATTATCAATACTGTATTGAATGGATGCGTAAGTATCACTATGCCTTTTTTAGCAGTTATTGAAGCACTTGTTGAGTACTATCTTTGCTTGCCCATACGCCATCTTCCCTGCGAATAGACGGGTTTTGGTTTTGTGGTCGCCCTTCAGAGGAGTATTCAATATCTTTGTCTTCTGTTAGGTCTCTTAGAAATTCGGGGAATGTTTCATTTTTCTCTTTGAGTTGTTGGCTTAATCGGCTTAGCAGTGTTTTGTCTATTGATGCCTTGATTTATTGTCATCTTTTCCGTGCCTCGCACTTCGTTGATAAGAGCTTTCTAATTTCCCTGATATATTTTATCTCCAGTGTTTTATTCTTTTGGCATGGGGGTATTGTTCCATGCCGCTTATTGCAGATTGACAATAAGCAATTCTTTTTGTGTCAAGTTATTCAACATTTAGTTTATGCGTTCCTCCACTTCTGCTCCAAATTCATCCCAGTGTGTCCCTTTGTTCATTAGTGATGGTGGGTGTGATATCGTTAAGATAATTGGAGAGTGGTTTGATGATAGGTTGTAATTGTCTTCAATACCGATGCAGTTGGAAGATGTCTTTCAGTATGAAGAAGTGTATCAAATCTGGTATATTAATTCTATCTAATGGCCAGAACGTTGGGTTTCTAGTAGAATGACATACCGATTTGGCGTGCTTGACTGCTTAGTATAGCTGTTTTCCTTTGGTGGTGATGAGTCTCCAAAAACTATGTTTAGCATTGCAATCATATGAAGTGGTTTCCTAACGTTTGAAATAATCTGAGATAATTATCTTTTTCTAGCCATACAACAATCTACGAACTAAAAAGGAAGGCGTTATTGTTGGTTTTGACGAACAACTATTGAAAGAAGACGTGGAAGATGGTAACTTGCCGCCGGTAAAAAGAGACGCATCATCAAAGAAAAGCAAACTTTTGGATTTTTTTGCATTTATTTATAAAAGGAAATGAGGCTATTTAATGAAAACATAACCTTACTTACAGGAAACATAATTAAATTCCGGGACAAAAGGATTGACCAAAAAGGGAGGAATGGGATAATGTAGATCTGTAAAAAATAGATCATCAAAACGAAAACTGCAAAAGGAAGCAAATACATGCATTTAGTAACATAAATACCCTAATAAATACCCTAAATAAAGTATGGAATATATGTGGAATGATGATGATGGTTTGAATATTAGCAAAAAAAACAACGATAAGAGAAGCAGAAAACCGGAAACAAAATGAAGGTACAGAGTGCGACAGGGAAGTGTTTTTCAAAACACACTACACAAATAAATATATTTGAGCAGCTTTTAATTTTTATTTTTTCCAAAAATTACTCATGCAGTGCCACTTAAAAAGAGATAATGTAATTTAATTGTGATAAATGACGCCATCCAAATGGTGACTGTTATTGCCCAGGCAGGTGGGTGGAAAACTTGTCCATATACCTTTCAAGCATAGCGCGTGGAATTGTTCGAATTTCTTGAGTTATGGCTACCGAGACGGTCCGTATTTTTACAAAATAATTTTGAGATTTCAGATAGCTCCATGAAAAATAACCACACAGTGAAAAATTGAGTGATCGAGCGGGACACTCCATACCCCGCGCAATGAAATAAGGCTCTCTGGAAAATGTTCCCTTAAAGCGACAGATTCTCTTAAGGTATGGCAAGTACCTCTTCAATCCAAACCCTATCGAGGGCAATACGATATCTTCTCAATTTCGGCAACAAAAATTCTCGCAATATAGTAAGGTTGTGACTTAACAGTCACAGTGGGTCCATATTCTCGCAAAAGGTAGGGTCCAATTATGCCAAATCGATTTATTCCGTACTACACAGTTACTCTCTCATTATGTAGGGAGCTTTGATGGACTTTCTGTGGATTATTTCCTGACCAGTACCGACAACTTTGTTTGTTTACAGCACCCCTTAAATGAAAATGAGCCTCGTCAATCATCAGAATACAGTCATTTTCCAAGGTTTCCAGCATCGTTTCGGCAAACGTAAACCCTTCAGTTCTTCAGCCACCATGATTTACAAAGAATGAAAATAGAGGTCAAAGTGCAAAATTTAACGAAGTGGCTTGTTTGACATGCGCTGAACGGCGAACTCTTCCAGGCCCCACAGTTCTTCTCATTCTGAAGCTGTTAAAAAGAAGAGTTCGAAACCTTCGCTGTGTCTGCACCACTGAATAACCGCTTGCAACAAGTTGTTATAAACAACCATTGCGCATGCGCTAGTTCCTCTGCCACCGATCTTATATCCGTCTCAAAAACGCAACACCTCACTGCTGAAACCTGTAGAATCAAAAACAAGTCCAAAATGATATAAAAAAATTATATATAACATCAAAAGATCCAAAAATAGGAAGGCCAAAATTAAAAACAAAAAAGAAGGGCCTTTTACTTGCGATATGTTGAACTACATGGTCTTTATTATCAACTTTTGCTAATTGCACTGAAACTGGTGTGTATATGCAATAGACTCTTGCAGTCACAATGCCTGGATGGATGTTTTAATACCACATACTTTTTACTTTTACACGCGGGCGCATATATTTAATTAGAAAACATTCTTTAGCATAAATGTTATAGGTCTCATTCAAGCTACCCAGACTTTAATGTATTTCTGGAAGTTAAAATGATGTTTCCCATTTTTTATAATGCGTTTTAACCGTACATAAAACTTTCAGTGGTCCAAATGTAAGATGTCGAGTATAGTCATAACAAACAAACTTTTTGTAGCTGTCAATCAAACACGAAAGTATATTCAAATGCAAAAGCAGAAAGATATTGATCTTGTTTTTGTAGGGGCCAGTTTTAACGCTTCATTAACTGTTATTATTAATGTCGTTTTTATTAACTTCTACGTGCCACCCAGAAAGCAATATTTAGAAATCGAAAGCTTTTCTTGGCCTTACTATTATTTCGTATTTTTTAAATCGAAAAAACGAAACTGGCAGTTTCTCGCTACGTTATTTAGAAATAAATAAATTTGATCATGATTAGGGAAGCAACAAAGTTCAAAATTTTAATGCGTGGAGTTACAGCAGCCAAAGAAGGACTTGTATGGTGCGTTAGGTTAGAAGCGCTTTGGGCAAGACAGTATAAAGTTACTATGAAGTAATACTCTTTTAGATGGGGTTTGAATTTCATCCATTTTAGCCTATTTATAAAAACGAGACATAAAATATGCAAACAACTTTGATGCTAAGAAGAGATTAAAAATTTTAGTGTTTTTCTAGTTCTAGTTCTAGTTCATCTTTACTAATGGTTTTGTGTTTCAACTAAACTAACTGTATCTTGGTTGCCTTACAAGTGCTATCCATAATTTTGTAGGTGATTGTTCTAGACCACGTACTTCTTTATAGCCTTTTCCGGTGCTCTAGGTAAATTACAGAATTACGTTTTCTTAATTACGCATAATTGGAATAATGCAGGAGGTATTAGTCACATTTTATTTCCACAAAGCGGCTTTGCATTTAGTTATTTATAATAATTGCTCTTATTATTTTAATTACTGAGTAATGCCGTTAGTTACCCTAATAATTGTGAACTTTTTAATTCACAAGTCTACTTAGTCTTACCATTTCATCGTAAAATATTTTAGTATTAAAATTTACAAAAGGGACAATTCAGAATCTTCATTTTTTATAGATTATAAAAAAAATTGGGACTACCAAATAACTAAGCAAACAGAGAGTAGATATAATCTGGCACATTTATCTCGAGCGATCTTTGGTGGGTTCGTTCAAGTTTTATGAGCTGGTGCCAAATTATGCAGAAGGTTAGCCAAAAAAAGGCTATTATTGATATACTTGGCTATTGTTCTCATAACTTGCAGAATTAAGTGATGTCTTGGATCATCTGTAAACTGGTAGATTTCCTGAACCTTCTGAGATATTTCGGCATCTCCTCGTGAATTTACCTTATACATACACTGTGGCAACATATTTAAATTTAATTTTCTATTCTATGACCCTTTAATTCTGATGTAGGAAAATGCGTCGTTTGTACGCTTCCCTGATTACACCAACATCTCTGTTGCAGCCTATAATTTGTCTCTGATTAGGTTAACTATTGATAGTATTATTATTAATGAATTGCTGATTAGCTCATCAATTTAAAAAAGTAAAACTTCCTCCTTCAAAGAAAAAATCATAGATGGAAATGTTCTTCCATATTAAATTTGTTTCCATGGACACCCTCTAGGCTGCCTGACAACATATTTGTATGGTACTTTTTAATGTATTATTCCTGCAATCTAAAAATTCCCATTCTAATTACAGTCATTTAAATTAATGCTTCAGTTAGCATGGTAATGGTTTTATATTTATATGTTTATAGCATTTGCTCTTATTATTTTAATCACTGAGTTCATTTCCATGGTAGTCATTTACAAGGAGGACTACATTACATTGTAAGCGTTGTTCAACTAAAGCTGAATATTTTTATATAAATTACATTACGTTCATGCTAATACTCTCAGAATAAAGTAATATGAATGATCGAAGCTTTTTTTGAGATTTTGAAATTCTTTGGTTTGAATTCAAGAAGAATGGCAAATAGCTTGTTTTATTTTAAATTACGTGGCAGTTCTAAAAGTCTAAATTGAGCCTCAAAAGTATTATTTCATCTTATATACAAAGGGTGTGAGCTTTAATTACGAACTAAACCTTATATATTATGGGAAATATCAACGAGATCAAAATTTCACATCTTTACTTCTTATTTTCGGACTCTCCTCATTATGCTGACAAACAGAAAGAACGAAATTATTTTTGGAGAAATGAACTAGAAGTGCATGGAAAGTTGGAAGCTCACTATAAAAAAGTTGTACAAAATTCCCATTTTAGGCTAATCGAAATTGATGCGAATATTTTATGAAGATTTTTTCAATCCATATATCATGTGTATTAGTAATTGTAACTCCTTTGAAAACCTTGACATTATTAAAGTTACTGAAACCTGGCGGTTTTGGTTTTATCTTCCGCAGGTTTCCCCTTTACGAACTGTGGAGATGTTGCTGGGAAAACTTGACCTAATCGTGGGGAATCGTTGTACCAAAGTGCAGCGAAGAAGGGTTCAAATTAATTTTATAATTTATTTTAGATTCTTAAACCACTACTATGTTCACATTTATTATTATTGCATACACATAGGCCCTATAGTACGCTTTGTGAGGGCTTAATCTTCCTATAGGACTCATTACTTTAGAAGCTGAGAGCAAGTTGATAGAAACGAGAGAAACTGAAACAATGCTCTTCAATTTTATACTTGTATTCATTATTTTTAGAGTTTATCAAATTTACGTTTTGTTAAAAGATTTAAATTTTATAAATATTAAATTTGTAAAGACCTGATAACTCACATTGAAAATCGAGGAGAGAAAACTGAAGATTTGTCACAATAATATATATCTTATCTGGGATATTGCTAAGAAATTTTGTACGTGCTTTGACGTCAAGTCACACTGGTGTCTGCTAAGAGTTTCGTTAACGACTTCCACGTGTTTCTTCACTTGAACATATTTGTAGTTCTTTAAAGTCTTGTGATATCTTTTGTAAAGCTTTAGGATAAAAGTTTGGCCATCCTGTTGAAGTGACATAAGTCATCTGCCTAGTCGGCCAACATCAAGCTTTCGGAATATTGAAAACATATAAATCATTTTCTTACCCGAGTATACGTTAACTCCATTTTCTGCATATGCATTACAAATTTCTGAACACTTGAAAACGTTTGGAGTAATTTAAAACATTTAAGGTGCGCTTCGTAATTAAATGGCTCGATAACGATTTTATAGGTCAATATTTGACCAAAACAAAATACTGTTGATTTGGTTGCATTTGGTTTGAACTTTAGGTAGAGATGCCTGAAGAAAATTCCTCTCATAAGGTATTTCTCTCTTCTTTAGTCAGTATCGCAATCTCAGAGCAAGAAGTACCCTCCGTCGGGTAACGGATTATTATTAAGTTTTTCACGACAGAAGAGATAACACCCTTAAGAAGACTCGAATGTACGCGTAATATAAACAATTTTGGACAAACAAGAAATCGATGAAAATGAAGATTTTCGACGTCATCTGAGGACCAGTGTGACTAACGAGAATATTTGCATAGTTTATTAGCTTCACCTAAATTGCTGCCTAGGTCTAAATAATTAACAGCTACATTCAGTCAATCATTATTGATGATCTTGGGTTCCTAAAAGTGTCTGCAAAATAAATTCCTCGTTGATACCCTTACAGTTGCTCAAACTGGGCAAGAAATTGAAGATTTTTTCAAGGCTACACTGAAAAACTTTTTATAGTGCAGACTTTGTGATTATCATTTCTTGAACCACTAAATGATGTCGCAACCACATCATTTTAAGGTAGCATGATCAAAAAAGTTACCTACCCGTTGGAAAAATGTGTATCTCAGTCAGGAAGTATAATATAAAAATAATTTTTTATAATGCTTTAAAAAATTAAGAAATAATTTTGGTTTATAGTGATTTCTAGCTACAGTGATCAGAGATAAATTGCAAACATATACTGAAAGTCAAATAGGAGAGTACCAAGCTGGATTCCGAAAGAACAGATACGTTACAGACCAAATCTTTACGCTTAAATCTCCAATCAGAACTTTATGAGAAAAAAGTAGATGTAGACTCAGTTTTTACCGATTTTAAGAGGGTCTATGGCGCACTGTTGAGGAATGAACTATACAAGGCATTGGGAGCCATTAAAGTCCCAAGTAAACTAATAAAACTAACAAAAATGACCTTAGAGCGCTCGAATAGTATGGTAAGGATGAATAATAAAATATCACAAAAGTTTAGCAGAGAATGGTCTGAAGCTAGGCGACCCCATGTTCACGATACTGTTTAATATAGCCCTGGAAAATATAGCAAACAAAGCAAAAATTAATCGAATGGGGACAATACTAAATAAATTACACCAATGCATAGCATACACGGACGATCTCTTATGATCATGATCAATAAAAGAGTTACGTAAAATAACAAAAGCTTTAGTGATAGAGGCACGGCATTGGAGCTAGAAATAAACGTAGAAAAATCAAAAGACCTAGAGCTAAGGAGAAGCAATCAAGAAACAAAAGAACTGGAAAGAATACAACAGTACGAGTGTCTAGGGGTGGTTATAACAGAAGACGGCAAAAGGGCGAGAGTGAAATAGAGGCAAGACTCATAAAAGGTGAGAGCAGTGCTAAGTTCTAAGCAAATTTCGCAAAACACAAAAGTGCGTATATATAAATCTGTGCTAAGACCAACTGTAACATATGCCCGTGAAACGTGGGTCCTAAACAAAAGCGAACGGGATAAGTTGGAAATATGCGAGCGCAAAATACTCGGAAGAATATTTGGAGGTAAAAGGACAAAATGGGATGGGAAAGTAGAAGTAATGAAGAAGTTGCAAATCTTTTTGGAGAAACGAATATAAAAAGCTACATAAAAGGACAAAGGATTAGATGGCTAGGTCATATCAGTAGAATGCATAACAATAGACTAGCCAAAAATATATATGACGCGCGAGTGCATGGGAGAAGAAGAAGAAGAGTGAAAGAGTGGAGGAGACAAGTGTCAGACCGGGCAACCTGCAGAAGAATATCCAACCTATGACCCTAAAGGCCTGTTGGAAAGCTTATACGTTTGATTTAGCCTTCCGTATACAATGCAGTACATAAATAGCATGCTGAATAAATAGAATAATAGTAATAGTATACAATTTTTTATAAACAAAAATATGTGTAGTGCTTAGCCGGAATGTAAATTAAAATTAGGCGTTTTATATAAATTACTCTTCTTGTTAATATTATTAAAGCACTTAACTATTTAAACCCAGAAATTGTAGAATGGTACATTCTATAACAAAAACCAAGTGATTTCGACTCTCACGATAGGGAAAACCTTTGTCAATAACCCTAAATGCTACTTAGAGAATTCTAAAGAAATACCATTGTAGGGTTTGTAATTTTAAAATTTGTACGCTAAGACGTTTACCCCTTATCATCAGTAGCGTGCGGCGAAAAGTTAGGGCACTGGCAGTTCATTTGTGTTCGCATTTCTTGGTGTTCATTTAATAAAATACGATTACATAGAGGAGCAACTAAACGAAACTAACGAAATTGTGTATCGTCTGTTGTGTCGAACTTTTCCTTAAAATAAAAAATTATCGAACTTCGTCTCTTTATCTTTACTTCACTAATTGTATAATTTCTACACGCTCACAATCGATAACAACTGGCTGTAGGTTTTATATATTTTTTATTAGATAAATGGATGACGAACTATGTTTTACTATTTATAAACCAAATATTTTTAACATCCCGAACAATGCTCTGATTATTTGGGAATGCTATCTTTAGCTCGGCAGATAAAGAAATAAAAAATGATAGCAGCTTTGCGGTGATAGGCGATACCTGATACGAAGTGATAGCCACAAAAGTTAAAGGAGGTCATAAACCCTTAATAGATAATAATTAATATATCCGTGGTCTCTAAGTATGGAGTCATGTAATACAAAAAATTACAAAAACAAAAACAAAAATAGTATAAGATATAAGCAATGTTATACGTAGCTTCAGTCGCCTTCAAAATTTAACATGGTTTTGGTTTTGCTCCGATTTTTTCGCACTTCTTCGAATATGGAGATCAAAAGACTTCCATTGGAACGACGTTTTATCACCTGTTATGATTTTTCTGATCAACATATTAACAACTAACATAATGTTCTTTTTACCCTAAAACCAGTAACCACCTAACGTATTTTGTTGCAAGATCAATCATGAAAATTTCGCACACCTTAGTTTTGGAATCTCCAGGTCACTTTGTAGTTGTCGGACTGTCAGTTGCAATCGTTGTTGATTGTAACCAGTTCACCTTAAACATTTTTACATTTAATAATATTTCAAAACTTGGTTTACTTTCGTCATCTTAGTTCGATCATCTCTAAATCATTTACGCCATGCCTTTATTCGCACTGAACTCTTTTCATTGTACCTTTTAAACTACATAAATAGTTTCCGAGATCTAATTTTCTTTTTATAAAATTTGATGCAGATTTCTTGCTTAGTAATCACGCAGCATGTGCTCAGTCATCGGCGTTTGACCCATCCAATGAAGTGCACGCATGCGCAGTACAGTCCGTTCTCATCGGCTACTAGGTTTACCGCGGCCGTGATTATTATATTAGCATAGACCACGTTATATTTGTTTATATACTTCCATTTTTCAGTATTTTTTTCGAGTTAACCGACTTTCTTTTTTAGATTTCTTATTTTGTCTAATATTGGTTTTTCTACGATTATAAGTAGTTTTTATACAGCTAATCTCGTAATTCTTTTAGTGGTCAAAATTATTAATAAAACATTTTATTAAAATATTTATAATCTAATATTAAAGTGAGCTGGTAATTTTTAAAATAATAAGATATTGTTACACTTAAGTAGTGCTATGATAAATATTGAACTAAAATATCCATTTATCAGATTGATTTTTATCTGTATTTATCTATTTGCAATTATTTGTTCATAGATATTGATGTTTGTTACTAACTTAAACGATTACGAGTGTTCTAGATTAGCAGTCAAAATTTTTAAGAATGTTGACTATATTTTCTGTAAAATACGTTAACTATATTGCACTTTAAATTAATATAGAATTTATTGTATCAAAAATGATATTTTATAAAGAACAAATTATTATTTAATTTGATGGATGATACGGAAAAAAATATATACCGTAGCATTTGAACGCTTAACTGTCATTACATTATGATAATATTAAAATGTCCATAATATGCCGGCATGAATAAACATGGCAATTATGCCATACAATATACTTGTATCGGATTGATTAAACGAAGTCCTATATTTAGCGAAACCATCCTCTTCTAAGTCACCTTGGTATGCTAGATTAGCACTTAATCTATGTATTATTTGTATTTATCTAGCGAAGGTCACTGCGTACGTGCACAGGTAAATTAAAAAATCGTAAAGTACCAATGCATACTTACTTCGCTGAACTATGCTAGTTGTGTAGTTATCTTCGAAGCAGCATCGGCTTCGAGTGACATTTGTGGCGTGTACATGCTGCAGCGTAAGTAGGTATGTGCACATTAGCCAATAAACATGGAAGCAAAAATTGTTCCGTACAAGTCTCAGCTTCAGACTTGTTTTGATAGGAACTGGCTCCAAATAAAATTGGGCTAGTCCGCTTTTCCGGTTTATAAATTTGTTTTTAAATTTTCTCTTCTGGAAATGTATTTTGCGGCACGGTTACCAGGTTATAATTTATCAACTTTTGTTGATCAGTTTAAAATGGTAAAGAATCTTAAGAAAAATTAATGTTACGACAATATTGAATTTTAGTCATAAATTTGTTAAAAATCCTCAGCCTCTGTGGTGTAACAAAAAATTAAATGAGTTCTATGTGGAATAGAACGGAATTAGAGATAATGAGTAGACTACAAGTAGTTGTAACACTTAATAAAGTGAATTTTAAGGGATTTTATGTACCGCACTATACTGCAGTACATTGACGTTGGAACTGTAAATGACTAATCTAACCAGAACGGGTTTACACTATCAGGGAGTGCTTGGCATGATACCAATGGTGATTCATATGTTTAGGAATTTTGAACGAAAAAATGTGCTGTGAATTAATTGTGCTCAAAATATTCTGCATTCGAAGCATGAAGCAACAATATTTTCGTAAAGCAGAATTAAAGTAGTAGATGTTTATTTTTGACAAGAATTTATCTTAAACTGATAGGGTGTAATCTATAATTTTGTAAAAAATTTACCAAGGGGACAAACACGTCGCTGATGTGTTTCATTTACAATATACGTAAGGTGGAAAGAGATGAGGCAGGGCAACATCACATAATTTTGTTTTACAAGAATACAAGCATTAGCCAAAGTGTACCAAGATGCAGTTTTAAAAAGAAAATAACGAAGCATCTTGACAATACTCTTTTTCGTGGCAAGGACTCTTAAAGCATGAATGTTTCAATAGTGACTTTATTTCGTTTACTCACTAATAACTGACTCTTAGGGTGTGTTGCAAGAAGAAACGAAAATGACCACTCTGTAGATTTTCTGTGAGGTTTTTCTATATATATATTGCATAATACAACAATAAAAAACAGAAATTGTATGGAGCAACAGAATTTACTACTCATAAAACGTGTTGAACTCTTATGACTTAAAGATGCCAAGCCTTAGTAGTGTAAGATTTATTTACTCGAAATTTATTTTAGTTTTTTGACCAACTGTTGCAAGAACCATTAAGAATTTATATTTTAATTTCGATTTTTTGAAGTTCGAGGTGCAAGGGAACGACTACCCATCGAAAACGCCGATAAACAAACATTACGTGGGTTATCACCGACTTAAGGTCAACACTATGTCAGTACAATGTAAGATAAACGGCCTAGCAATATGGTTTATCAACAACTAATGCCTATTACGACACTTGTGATATATGATGACACAAATACGCAAAAAATAAAGCAATAACAATTTTGGTCACGATAAAACTCAAGCTGGCCTTGGTCTTAGTAACACAACTTACCTGTTAATACAAGAACAAGAACCTTAGCAAGAGCATCAATGTAAAAAAACGTCAAGCGGGCTTTAATGAATACTGGCTATAGATATCAAATACAATAACCAACAAAACACCTAGGAAAAATTAGAAATAGAAGGCAACTATGGTGATGTATAAACCAGTAATATGGCGAAAACTGAAAATATATGTAATTCTATATTACAACTCCACCGATATTTGCTAACGGCACAGAAACCAAACTTAAATAGTGTAGCAACACACACAAAATTCGAAACAATAATGAAGTCAAAATACAACTAACACATTTTCCCATTATGGAAGTTCTTATAAGTAAGAGCATGCAGTGTTGTACCTATCAAAGGAAACAAGAAAAAACTTTTAGGTTTTTCTGGTAGGTATTTGCACTAAACAACACCTTAGAGAAATTGAGAGCATCTATAGAAGAACAGGATATACATAATATAAATCACAAATACCCCACAAAAAATACTAAAAAATCGCTACCGGTGCTTCACATAGCACTGTAACAAAAAGAAAACAACAAGGCCATGTACAAAAAACATTTATTAGATACGGTGATAAGCTTTGAGCACCCAAGCAAAAAACAAGACGTAGTATAGTTCATTAGATAGCAAATGCACGGAAACGCGAAAATTAATGTCTTAGAATCCGCAACTGTGTTCAATGTGCAGATAACCACCTTACAAGCGCATGTACTTGAACAGAAAGAAGAACAAAGGCGTGAAATCCGCAAATTAGCAAGGGAGTCATGCAAATACCAATAAAAAAACTTTCTAAAACTAACACCAAAAACAATCGAGGAAAACGTTAATTAGTAGAATAAATAGATAAAATGTTAAATATTCTCATAGCTAAACTTAACTCATGGCTTATGAACTCAAAATAGGGATTGCAAATGCCAACGAATTGTTTCAACTAAGCCAAGAGCTCGAGACCTTTATAACTCTTCACAATATTGACATTATGCTGTTGTCAGAAACACATTCTAATAGAAACTGTTTAAGCTTATTATGTTCAACATCCGAATTGAAGCTCAGCAGTGTTCATAAAGAGAGCCATCAATCATTATTAAAAATAAAAATTCAAAAGGAAATACTTCCAAACAATCAGCATTGCAGTAAAAGATTGATATTGGCTGACACCAAATTGCAACCGTCTACAGTTCAGCTCAGCATACAATAAAATAGGATTAATACACTTGAGTTCTTCAAATCACTAGTTAATAGATTAATTGCAGGGGGAAATTACAACACGCAACACTCATGGTGGGACGCAGGTCTCCTATATCCACACCAAAAGGACGGCAGCTATGTCAAGCTGCAAAGCAAAATCAGCTAATCCCACTAACAACAGGAGACAGATCTTTAGCTGCTACCATAAGTATCTAACTATGGTAAGAATGACACTTTCCCACATTAAAATTTCATTAAAAACCAAATACGCAATTAATGACCTAAATCGACATATACAAGAAGCATGGGGAAGAGCAAACAGGATGTAAAGGCAGAGGGAGAACGAAATGCACCAATACCCGATTACTTCCAACAATTCAGGTAACTGAACCAACGAATTACTCGCTGTGGAAGGTGATAAAGAAGATCGAACCACACATTCCAGCGATAAAAATGGAAGACAACCCACGGACAAGAAACAATTAAGCGAAAGCTCACCCCTTTGCAGTACATTTAACGGAAGTCCCTCTCCCAGCGCAATGTCCAGAGAAGAAGAAACAGAAATACAACAAATCGCAGAAGCCCCAATTTAAAAAGAACTGCTAATTAAGAAATTTAAAGCAAAAGACGTTTGTAATATAATACAAAGAGGCCTAAATGACCTTATTAGTGGTAAAAATTTGAAGGAATTACCAGAAAAAAGCATAAGACAGTTATAAATACAGAGCTGCAAAAGAATCATCGAGTTTTAAAAAGATATATTTTACAAAGTATTGTTGCAGATGCAATATTAAATGACACATGGAGAGCAATGAAAACCCCCAAGTTTTTATTTATACTATCACAAATGTTTAATGTGAACTCAAGGCGTCATCGTCAGACCTCTAAATGGTAGTCCAGTTCGGTCCACATCGATGCTCCTCGCAACAGCAGTAATGTATTCTCAAAGTTTGTCCAATATTTCAATTGTGGCATGTAAACCAGATCTTGAATGTACCTCTAAAAAACCGTAAACCATAAGATTAAACAACACCAAATCCCCTCTAGCACATCACTCCATCCGGCGATAACTGAGTTCCTCGTTCAGATAATTACGCACTTCACTATATTAACAAAGTGGAGCTTTATATTGTCGAGTGTAAAGTTAGAATCCCTACCGCCGTAACTGCAATATATCTAGGATGTTGTACTCCTTCAGTTCTTACACTAAAGAGATAGGGTCCGCACACTTTTATTTTGGAGACTGTACAAAAAACATTAAGTGAAAAAACATTTGGCAAATCCCTTTCATATTCCACAACGGTATGGGGATTTTCCGTGCCCTATATCCGAAGATTGCGACGGTTCACCTTTGTCGTTACATGAAATGTCATCTCGTCGCTTCCTACTGCACATTTAAAATTCGGGTGTTTTTCCTTCATTTCCATGCATCATTTAACATTATAATACTTTGTGAAATATATCATTTTGAAAGTCCGATAATTCTTCTGTAACTCTAATATTTAACACACTAATAAGAGTGGGATATGTTCCGACACAGCGGAAATTTGCGGAGATTATAGTCCTAGCAAAACCAGAAAAAACATCTCAGGAACTGTGGGCCAACAAATTCGTTACCCGTAATATCAAAGATTTTTGAAAAACTACCCTTAAAATGAATTAAGCTACTCTTAGAGAAAAAGTCATTAATTTAAAACACTAATTTGGGTTTGGGAAGAAGTATTGCACCGTGGAATAAGTGCACAGAGGATTACATAAGATTAACAGGAACTAAGAGAAGAAAAATACTGCAATGTGGTATGTATTGACAAAGTCTAAACAAAACCAAATACCACCTCCCTTATAATCTCTGCGAAGTGTTTAAGTCGTAGCTTAATGAACAATATCTTATAGTTAAATACTAAGATGCTTACATGTAATTACGCTCAATTAATTCGGGAGTTCCTCAGGGCAGTATCCTGGGATTGTTCTGTATTTGACGGTGGATCTACCAACTGCACTACAACTACATTTGTGAATTATATCGCCATAATAGCTTCGCATGTTATTCCAAAAATAGCAGCCACACTTCTGCAAAAACATCTGAGCATCTAAAAATCGCAAGTCGCTTCACTATAAAATGTGATACTTGTGCCTACCCATCCAACTAAATGACGAACAAATACCACAAGTTGAAACTGTGGCGTACTTGGGACTTCACCTAGATTACTGTCTGACAGAGAAGGCAGGAAAGAAATCAATTGAAAATCAAATCAAACAAATTATAGTGGCTACTAGGATCAAACTCGTAATTTGCACAGCAATAGTATAATTAGGCAAAAAAATTCAGTGAAATATTCATCGATCGGCTTAGTGTTCACTCCAATCGATGAAAAAACAGAAAAGGACCATGAAACGTTACAAACCAACTGATTGAAGTCTAAATTTATCAAAAAATAATATTATGTTCAATTAGTTTAAGACACAGTTAATTTAATATGTAATTGTACAGTTAGATTAGTTCGAAAATATTAATGTAGATGTGGGAGCCAGTAAGCAACCTCCCACGCGTGTCTGGACTATTAATTGTTGTTAATTTAGCATTGTTAATTGTCCTGTAAAATAGGTTGCAAATAAAGTGAGAGGAAAAATCGATCTCGGCGGTGAGTTGCATTCAGCGATGTTATTTCCACCGAGATCAAAAAACATACTGCGTACTCGACACGTCCTGCATGTGGCTTCATGCTGTCGCAGTGCTTATTACTCGAATTCTCTCGCCGATCTGTTAGTGCCCTCGCAAATGAACACCAGGAATCTTTGATTGCTCTTTAATACGTTTACGGGCCATAACAGCGACTCCACTGGTTCCACGAGAATTTTAGAGGCCAGCTGAAGGACACTGCGCCAGGACGAAGAGGAGGTTCAACACACGGGCCGATCAGCTCGAATTCTGCCTTGAAAGCTCGATTCGGTTATTAAGAAAGTTTAGTTTATAGCAAAGCGTGGGATCTGAATGCGCGCTGAACCGGAAACGGATTGTGTGGTAAACAACATAAAACGATGTTATTACTATGTTAGCAATTAAGTGATTATAGTTTCTGTGTAAATACCATCTTCATCGGTTCCTTTCTAAATATATGCTACTGTACAGTAACATTTAGTTACTTAATGACGACTTCTAAAGATTATGTGTTTTTAATTATTTTGTCTCCATAAGTAGTTATCTTCTTCCCTTTGGGTTTTTATTCGAAGGGATTTACCGTTTCCTGTTTCCATGTCTGTCCGTTCTCTAGTTTGCTTCTTTCAAATCGTTTTTATACAGGTTTTCCAAGCAAGAGTTGGTTTTGAACTGTAATAGTTTATTATGTTCCTATACTATTTTATGATCTTCTTTTAGCTATTCTTTTGAGTAAACTTGGCCGTTATTGTAATTTTCACTTTAATAGTCTGAAAGAAACGATGTGCTACTTTCACTGCACCAATCTCTAAGATTTTTCAGCCACGAAGTCTTTTTGCGACTTGCACACTTTTTGCCCTGTATTATGATCTATGAGATACTACATCTGTTATGCCCTAAATATTCCAGTCTTGTTCTTTTAATGTAGTAATAATTCCGATTCTTCTTCTGCTTTCAGACACATCCGAGTTCCGCAGCCGATGGTTCCAAAGAATCTTCAATATACGCCTGTAATCCTCAATTTGAAATTCTCAGTTTTCATTGTCAGTTCCAGTGAGACTTATTCTTAATGTAGATTTATGTTTTTGTTGCAGAACAGTTTTTGCATTTTAATAAAAGCTTCCTCCTCTTATTCAATTCTGTATTTTATTTCTGAAGAACACTCATTGATCATCAATTCTCATATTCTCAAGTTTTTTGACAACACTAAGCAGAGCAATCCAAAATTGTTGCACCTGCTGTTGAGAAACGATTGTAATATTTGTTTTCTGTATAATAATTGCTAGCCCATAGTGTTCACTCATTTCTACAACTCTGTTCAACAGTATTGCATGTTTCTTTTAGGTTCAGCTCACAGGACTGTGTTATCCGCGTAGCTCATTACTAATGATTTTACCCTCCTAGATTGACACCTATGTTACATTATTGCAGTGTTTCTCTACCTTATTCCTCTGTGAATTTTGGACGATTGAACATTGATATATACATTTAGTTTCAATAAAGCTTTCCTGATATATTTCTACAAGCTTTTAATGAGTGTTGAATGATTTACATTGTCAAAAACTTTGTTGTAATCTATAAAGCAGATGTAAACGGTCTTGTTCACATTCTACATCTTAGCAGTTTTTGCTAAGGCTATAAATGCAGAAACAAATCAATCTTTATGAATAATACCAGCTGCATAAATACTATTATATGATTTTTATCATTGCTACTGAAATGTTGTCTGGCTCTCTTACTTCTCCTCGCTTTGACACTTCAATTCTTTTGCTTACTTCTTATTTAAAAAGATGAAGATCTACATGTAAAATAATTGGTGGGTGGTTATCTTCAAATAGCTCTTTAATGTACCTTTCTCGTAGAGATATCTTCTGTTCCAGCTATAATACTATTTCTTTCATCAATCTACTTTTTATTGTCACCTGTAGCTTCTTAACCTTTTCATGGGCATTCCAGTTTCCTTACATTTTCTGTAATATTTCTATTTCCTTGCATTTCTAATTTAACCTTTTTTGGCTAATTTTATCTTGCGTATTAGATTTCTGTATATTTTCTTCCATTATACGTAGCCTAAATTATCTTCAGCTCACTTTTAAGATTTTTTAACTATTTCACAGGCTTTGCTTTGTGGCTACTGGTACTACAGTGTCTTATTAATGGTTGATCTTAGCTTATGCTGTGCTGTCAAGAGTTTGCTATTAGCTTCGACGAAGTTTCTTTACTTACCTAATGTATTTATCCACCATGCTACACCTTTACTAGCAATCCATTCGTTGATGGTTAGTTTTTTCTGACAATTAAAGATACAAAAGATGAACTATGAATTACTAGATTTTGTTCCTGGATTATCTCTTAATCTTTTTGTTTTGGGCAATTCCAAACTACTTTTGTCTTTCTATACACAAAGCTAGTTCTTTAAATACAACTTGGTGGTCTAAATAAATTATTATTCTTTTTACCTCTAGATATATGTGTCCTGTTGCCGCCATTTTCAGTTATAATGTTATAGTGTACTTATCCACATTACTTAGAACTTGTTTCTTTGGTTTAGCTTTATATATACCAGCATTTACATTACGACATATCTTGAAGTCGTTTGTAAACTAATTGATAGGCCCTTCTTTCAGACTTTGCTCTATGGTATTCTAATTTAAAAGTTTTTTATACCTACAGCTGGTAATTCTAATACCAGTTGGTTTGTCTAAAATAGTTTATACCATAATTTCCTCTATAGTTCGTATGCATATAAACAAAGTGTTATTTAAAACTTGCCCTTGTATGAGCTTGCGAGCCTTGCCCTTAGTGAAGTTATGTAGCGTAACCTTAATAAAACCTTCAGAACTACATTTGAGATTGTTCCTATTGTTCCATCGACTCATGACCGTTTGTATGCCATTGTAGGTTATCATATCACGAAACCCCCATTTTTCATCTCTTCTACTTTTCGAAGGTTCTGTGTCACTCTTTTGAAGTACTAATTTCACGTGTGTGTGGTTAAAAAAGAAACTCAAATTTCATCAATTTGCCCATTATCTTTTTGTAAGCAAGTGAGACTGAATATTTATATAATTTTGGCCATAAAGAAGTGGGAAGGAAGGATCATTAGACTAACGATACATGATGATTCGCCCGGGAAACAATGCAATGATAGTGATTTGTAGTTATATCTATAGTTTATTATTCATTTAACGTCAGCGTGGTCCCGTGGTTGAGGGGCGAGCTGCGGACCCGCTTTTATTCTCGGATGCCTAACGGGTGGCCTATTCAATTACTGAAAATAATTGAGTGCCCGAGTTCATTCGAACAAGAGGTGATAATGGCGGTCGTCTAAGGCTTGCCACATCGCCCCGCATCAGAGACAGTGCGTGACGCCCGGGCAGTGGCGAACATATGAGAGCCATAACCTCTCATTTCGCAGGCTTTGCTCCCACGCGGGGTGTTAGAGGCTTACCATTATTATTATTCATTTAATAAACCTGCAAAGCTTGCAACGCATAGCGAAGTGGCGAAGCAGTCGGTCCACGCTGACCTTTGACCAATCACTTTCAAAATCACTAGCAAACAAGCCTTTTTGGTCACCTGTCGATTGGTGAAAACAGAATTTGGAAATTCCGAGCCGTTCTCGAGTTTTTGCTCGGACGGACGGACGGACGGACGGACAGACAGACGGACAATATGAAGTTAGTAAGTGACTCCGCTTCGCTTCGCCACTTAACAATGTAATGACCTAAGACTACTCAAAATTAGTACATAATAAATCACTAGATATCGGATCATAAAGTAACACATAACTCGTGTATTTTGATCCCTGCTTAAAACCAACTATTTTATGTCCTCAACTGAGCCATACGGTCATATGAAATATCTATCGTAAACCTGTGGACCATTTCATCCCATGAAAATTTAGTATATCTCGTACTGTTTGACCTGTAGACTGATTCTCAATTGCAAAATCGAGTCTCTATTACAGTATTAAGTAGCAAATAAACAACGTGGGGTTTAATGTGTCGTGTATTTAGCTTGTAGGGGTGCCTGACGTGACTTCCTTGCTAAACCACAGATCGTATTATCTATTCCATATCGAATACATGGCTGACGTCATTTTTGACGTAAAGCACGTTCAACGACACGTTATGTGCGACCTGAAAATCCACTGGAACATTTTTAGACTGAACCACGTCCATATCTGAAGAAATATTTGTGTCTTATCCTTTGACCTTTTGGCCGGTGGCTAGGGATTACATTAAATTTAATTATTAAATTTTTTTCACTTGCAAATGGGTTGACTGGTCATTTAAAAAAACGAATATGCAAGTGGAATGTGTTTTTCCAATCAATTAATTTGTTTTGAAAATATTTCACATATTCACACGGAGATATTTCAGATTTCAAAGTGAGCTCGTCTGATAGAACCAATTAAACGGATTATACAACAAACAGAACGGAGTTGTGATTCTTACCAAAATTTCTTGATCTAACGCGGAACCTACGCCCATGTTTACCTGCAACGTTTTATTAGTGATTCAAAGACCGTCTTCTTTTTTATAACAGTTATTAAAGAAACACTAACCTTTATTCTTTCGACTTCTTTCCAAAAATTAATTAAAAAACCAGAGAACATTTGCGATGAACTGTTCTTTAACAACAGAATCTGAGGAAGGAGTGATATTCTGTCTAAATTTAAGCCAGTTGTTAGCAGCATATTCTACTCTCTTCAACGTTTCCTACGGCAATTCATTTTATGGTATTCAATTTTCATTATGTCAAATTTCCAAGTTTCCAATAACATTAAAAAAAACGATGGATAATGAAACAAGAAAGGTATGCAAAGAAATAAATGGTTTCAAAAATGGCTTTATATTTAAAACAAATATTTGCAAAAGAAAGAAGGGGAGATAATAATAAATAAAGTGATCATTATTAATATACAGGAGAATATTTTCCCGAACTATTAAACTAAGGAGAAACTGAAGAACTGGAAATCCAAAGCTATGAAAGGAATCGAAATTAAGAAAAAAAAAGAATTAGAAAAAGAGCCAACATATGACGAAACCAGATCTATTGTAAATAAATTGGAAAAGAATAAGACGCCAGGTGAAGATAGCTGGAGAACTATACTTATAGGTACGAAATAAAGCAGTATAACATAACAACATAATTTTCTGTCACAAGTTCTGTTAGAAAGGCTTAAAGACATGTAGAAAGTAAGGTAAGAAAGATAAATTCACAATGGTGCGGATAGCAGAAAAATCAAGAGAGTATGATATCTATCTACATAACATATTTGAACACCGCAAACAATAAAACAATTAATTCAGATGACCATTAAAAACATATAAAATAAGATAAAAGTTGGATCAGAGAAAACACTACCCCTTAGCAGTAATTTGGTACTACACTAGTGAGATACACTCTCGCCACCACTATTTAATATGACACTAGACGGAATCAACAAAAAAACCATACACCTCGTAGCAGTTCAGAAATATTAGGTTATACAGACGACAATGTAACTGTACTTAGCGTTGAAGGAGCCAACTTTAGAAACATATAGGAGCTGGAAGAGAATTCGGAAGAAGTATGTCTTAGAATAAAGTACTCATAAAACAAAATAATTAAGAATATCAAGAAATGAGGAGGCGAGCAATCGATAGAGTAATCGCGTTTAAACACCTAGCAGCGATGATAAATGAAGATAGCATCAGAAAAACAAAATTATACTAAAAAACCAAATTGAAGCTAAATACGACTATAATCAAACCCATGCTAATTTAAGGATGGATTGGACCATAATAAAAAGGGAAGAACGAAGACTAAGAGTATTTTAAAGCAAAATATTTTGCAAGTTGTTTGAAGAGAGATGAGGCAGAGATCCAATGTAGAACTAAAGATACTTTAAGAAACATAAATAATACTATAAACCATATACGAATAGAGTGAATATAATATATAGCACGACTGACAGCAAATATCACATAAAGGGAAGGCCAGTCACAAGAGGGGTCGACAATGTGTACCAAGACCTTTAAAAGCTCAATGTAGAACATTGGGGAAGAGACGCTTATCGACATGAAAGAAGATTGTTAAGGCGTTGAAGACGTTGAAGAAGAGGGGTGGGGGGTGTTAAAGCCGAGCAGAAGAAAAATTTATGTAAATTTGGATTTTAATCAAATTATAAACTATAAAATTGTTTATCCACTTTAAGATATTGCCTATCTTAGTCATTCCTGTGGATTTAAATAGCCATGCCGCATGGTTTTGTCAGAATTGTGTAATTTCTTATTTCTTGGTGGGGTTATTCTTTACATTTCAGCTTTTTACTTCTAATTTGCATTGGATTGTTAAATTAAAAACGATAAATCGGGATCACACACCAAAGAACGCTAATCTGCCCAGGAATTTTATCATAGAAACGATGTGGAGGCCCCATTCGGCTCGAGTGTTTCGGTTCGAGCGCTTTTCGTAACACGTCTTTAATTAGCGCCACTTCATGCGCCATATGTGTGTCAGTTGTCGCAATGCACATTTTCATAACTGGAAAATCGCTGCGAAGGAGTAAGCGCTAAAATTACATATTGGCTACCTAGCGCTAGCCGCATTTCATCTGGTGGGTGTGCAAAATATATGGGCCATTATGTTAACTCGCCGGCGCGTAATTAAGGTTATTAATGTTCGGCGCGCTGCCTATTTATGCAGATATCGCGAAATTTCGCAACCCGCCGTTTCCTAGACGCAAGTCGAGCTTCGCTGCGCGGCGCGCTTTGCGGCGTTTCGTAACGGTCGCTTTGCATTGCGGCGAAACGAAAACCACCTATGTGGAACGGTAAATATGCCCGTAATTGTTCGGAATCGTAAAAATTTTAAGACCGAAGGCACATATTGCATAGTGCGGACGTTTAATGACCCGTACGTTTACTGTTATTATCAGGGGAAGCAAAAAATGCCTGTAATTGCTTATACTCTCATTAGAATGATAGAATACGGGTGATGTAAGTGGAGGTTAGAGTGTAAGGCTTGTGAAAGGAAATGGCTATTTTATGGTCTGCACCGCAATCTATCTATTAATACTTTTCAGTCTCTCATGTACTAATGCGCGCGTTTGTCCTGTTTCTTCTTTTTCAGGCTTCATAAAACTTGGCCTTACTATTCTACTACCTTTTGGAATACCATTTATATCATTTGTTTAAATACCTACACTACATACCATTTCTTGCTTTCCTAGTGCTCTGGTCAACAACACCCTTCTAGTGTTTTTGCTTTTGTATTATTTACTATCTTCTTTCTCATATACCACTGAATTATGTTGTTTTACTTGGCTTTTTACTAAGCAACTGATGCATCTTGTAACTTATCTTAATCTGATGTTATCACGCCTTTTCCTTTTCTTCTGTGACGTTCTGTGAATTTTGCAAAGTGGAACTTTAATTTGTTCTGTATTTTTCTTTGTTCTCTTTTTTATCTATTTTAACGATTCCCTTTTTATTTTTATTTTTTAAATCTTGTGTCTGTAATAGTGCCACTGTATAAAAGGGGGGAATAAAAGAGAATGTGACGATTACAGAGCAATCACTTTACTAAGCATATTGGGTAAGATATGGGCGAGAATATGGCACACAAGATTAAGAGAAAACTAGAATACTCATTAGACGACAGTCAATGCGGCTTTAGTAAAGGAAGAGAATTACAAGATAACATAATCATACTGCGACAAGTCAGCGAAAAGGCAAAGAATGGGAAAGAAGTTCATCTATGTTTTATAGATCTTAGTAAGGCCTTCGACCGAGTTAGAAGAAAAGATATGTGGAAGGCACCAAAAAATAGAGGTGTATACGCAACGGTGATAGAGATGGACAACAAATATAGTGAAAACCAGAAACGAGGAATCAGAGGAGTTTGAAACAACGAGAAGCTTAAAACAGGATTGGGTACTAAGCCTGTTATTATTCACACTAATAATGGACGAGGTAGTTAAAGAGAGTAAGAAGAAGACAAGGAAATATAACGTAGGGAGGTGAAGATTGCTAAAGGTGCATTGTCCAAATTATTGCAGACATGGTCATTTTAGCAGAAACAGAGAAAGAACTGCAGGATAAACTGACTATATATATATTAGGGAAATGCAAAAAGCAATCAAAAATTAATTCAGAAAAGACAAAGACATAACATTACAACAGCAGGGAAAGAAATAGACCAACTGAACATATTGAAATACCAAGAGACATATATTAGTAACAATGGGAAAATAGATGATGAAATAAATGAGCGTCCAATCGTCGTAGGAAGAACTTTCAATGTTATAAAAACACATTTTTAACTTTATATTTATTTTCTTTAGGTTGATCAATTACTTCAAATTTTCGAATATTGATTGTAATACTATACTTTTCTGTTGTTGGTTTTGTTTGATGTTTTTTAATGAGCTCTTATTACAAGTTTATCGAGTGTCTTGAAATACTTTTTCTTTTTCAACATGTAATTTATATATCTTTTATTAAGTTTATTTTTTCTTTTACCTAAATTTCCTTTGGTTTATTTAATTATTTTTTTTAATTTTGGTTACTGTTTTAATATGTCGAAACATATACAATAAATGTATGGTTTTATTAGAGCACATGAATTTCTGTTTAGATGTCTATTATATGGGTTTGATACTGTTTTTTATATTTTGTTTAATCTTGAATACCAAGTGGTAGAAAAGGTTATGTTCAGGGAAATATCGCCCAATTTTTTGGATTTGTTTTTTTAGTTCGGTTTTAATTTTCCATTAAAGTTCATGCAAGTATTGAGAATGATGCATCACATATAAAGATTATTGTACTTCGTTAGTTCTCTCGACAGAATTCCCCAATAAAATGTGCATTTAACAGAGGTCTCAACTGATTTTGTTGTCTGCATAGTCAAAATTTGGCCCATTTGAAGTTTAATTATTTTTTTCAAGTGTATTGTAGGTAGTCTTACACTGTTTTCCTTGATGAATTTTCAGCTCGGCACTTAAATTTTGTCGAACTAGTTGTTCAATGCGCATAACCTTTCAAGTTTCTCTATTAACATTATCTTCACAAAGTCGCTTTTAGTTGCGTCTTGTTCTTTTTCATAACTTATTTTGTTTTAAACTACAATCCAGTCTGTACTCTAAGCTCAACTTGAATAATTTGAATAATTTATTTAGATCCACTAATACTTTATTTCAACTTTGGTATTTGTAGAACCCTTCAAAATTAAGGTAATAGCTGTCAAGTAACTATCACTACAACTTACGTGACACATTGAGGTGGCCCAACAAATTATGGTGAAGCAAGCTTGTGTCGAGTTCACCGGCATCGATCTATAACGATGCGAAATTAAGTAACAGAAACATAAGCGGCGTTACAAATCGCCGCCACAATTGCTCATTGCGCCAATTTGCAACTGAAACTTGAAATTAGGTCTTCAAAAGGAGGTTCCGCGATGACGTGGCCAGATTCTGGCTTCTTAACCAGATCATTAGAAAGAAGGCCAAAAATGATGATTTTAGGCGTTTTTATGTTTTACAGAACCCAAGAGGGAGCCAAGGGATCCCAGGTGCTATTATGCTGTTGCACCATGGGAGAAAAGTTCTTTTATCAGAGGAAACAACGGAAGAATGGTACTATATTATTAAATATCTAATTCTGGTTGATGGAAGTGATAGGTTGAGGTCCAATCATCAAGAATCGCCCGATCAGAGAACTTTCTCTCAAAGTTCTTCCATTGCCTGAAGAAAAATACATCCAGAGGTTGAATGTATTTTGTTGCGGATGGAGATATCTTTTCCAGGAACTTCTACCACCTTCAGATTCTTGTGAGCTCCAAGACTGTCCAATATAAGAACAGCTTTTTCTGATAGATAATGGGCAGATGATGGTTATGAGTCTGCTGTTAGAATAGACTTAAACATCTTATTTTTAATATGATTCTATGATCACCTTTAACATCAGCAGAGGAGACGAATATCTTCTGATACCATTCTTGAACCTGAATATTTCCCATTTTGCTTGAATTGGCAGCCATCGGATAAACGTTCGCTGCTTGAAACATGTCCCACTTTACAATAGGTCTGAATTCACTTTTGGGCTCTCCAAATACAAAGAACAGTGGCGAAAGAAGTGCTCCAGCGGCTTAAATAATGGCATGGGTGCTGCATTATGGGTGGTGGCAGAAACGGATTGCACGAGTGACTGAACCATCACTTCGCCTTTCGCTTCTAGAGAGCGGCCCATATGAAGCTCCTTCTCAAATCCCAACTGGTCGCATTAAAAACATTTTCAGGTCCATACGTGGAGATGAGTGGTTGCATTTCTTGAACAAGTAAACCTGGACTTTTTTGTGGATTGTTTCTTTCTTTTCACTGACACTCCGGGCCACGAAACGGGTTATTTTGCGTGACACGACTCTGTTGAACTTTTTTCGCCACCCATGTGTTTGGCTTGGAATCCTTCAAGCTTTTCCTAAAAAAATAAATGAAGAAAAGTTAAAGATGGAAAGAAGAAAAGGAATAGAGACGTCAAATATAAAAAGGAAGAAACAAGATACGAATGATTTGAAAAAATGAATTACCGTTCTGTTAGCTTCTAGTGCTCAGAGACGGAGATCACCGCCATTAACGGTCTTCTTTCCATTCCTGGCAGCAATGAAGCGATTCGAGCGGATTTTTCGCGCATCGTCTCCTGCTCTTTCTATTTTCTTCTCCCATTGTTCGAGCTCCTGGACACGCTTGAGGAATCTGTATTTGGCCTGAACAGATTATGGAGATCTCCTAGAGCGCCAGAAGGTAACTACGGCGACTTTCTGTTCCAGCTTGATTTGCTTGGCGGGTTTCACGGGACTGGAAGGGGTAAAATCCGATTGGAAGTTTTCTTGCTCTGGTGACGTTTCTACTTTTTCGTCCTCTTCTTCGTCTTCTAAATTTTCTGTTTCAGTCGGGTCATTGGCCACTTACTAAATTCTTCCCCGAGATGAAGCTCATCCTCAACTTCAACCTCAACAAACTCATTCATATGGTCTTCGATGAGATCTGTAGAGAAGTAAAAATTTTAGGACCTTAAAATTTTAGACGGTATTCATTCCTTGCATATTATACTTCTAATACGCAGACGAAGATCCCCCTTGTTTTCAGTAATGGGTGTCTACATAGTTGACCAATCCTAATCTTCCTTGAGTAGTGAAATAACGTAGTAGGGACTGCGAGGTAATTTGATCTTTCTGCTGCTGTTGTTAATGCATGAAAGAAGTGAAAGTCAAATTCGATTTTGCTTATTTTCACACTAATGGCAGTGAGTGGGCTTCAGCACAACAATGATGTTTAGTTCCGTCACGTTCCTCATTTCAAAGGCTTTTACCCATAATTATTCGAATACAAATCTAACAGTTAGTGTTTTCCCCCATGGTGTTGCATAATAGCACCTGGGGTAAGCGATAACTTTGAGTTTCAATAACTTGGCTCCCTTTTGGGTTCTGCAAAAAATAAAAACCCGTAAAATCATCATTTTTGACCTTCTTACTAATGATCTGATGGTTAAGAAGCCAGAATATCGCGACGTCATCGCGGGCCCCCCGTTTTTTAGTTAAACTAGTGAACATTTCAAGCTTACTTTCCATATTTATAGCTGGATATAAATGCAAAAGGTGATATATTCTCTAGAATTTCTATATGTGGACATTTCACTAATCACGTTAAGCGTAAAGTTGATTAGTTGATCATAATTCAGTTAATCAACATTTTATAGTATTTCTTAGTTCTAGAAGAAAAACAACAAACTTTTAAATTAAAACCAACGTTTCTAATAAAGCCATAGTCGTATATGCAGTAGAGCAGACTGATTTTATTAAAAATAACAGAATTCAATTTACAATCGTAAAGAAGTACACCCATAGATTGCAGATATTTACTTGTTTATCCCGCTGCTAATTTTTTCTGGCTAAAAATGTTCACATAAAACACTCCAAAAGGTTTACGAGTAAATTTATGTGGATTTTACTACTGTTCTTTATTTATAATCGAAGCTGCAAACTCCAGCTGTTAAAGTGGAGGAAACCGCACGTGTAGACCATTACTATGTTAAAAAAAAGGTGCTTGACCTAATTAGCACGCTGGCCTTTTATGGCGCAGGTATCTTATTACTAATTCGGAAGAAAGCTCGCAAACGAAAGTCACGTTTTCAAGGAAGCAATTTTCGCGAAACTTGAAGTCTGTGCACGTCCGACACACGCGGTAGTTAGTAAAATTGTTATTGTTTATGTGGCTGTTTATCTTTTTAACAAACAGAATAGCTTTTTTGCGTAATACGGTATTAATTTTGGCATTTTCCACATTAAGAAAGCATGACTGATTATGAGCACAACTTAATAAGTGTAAAATCGAAGTTTTGATTGTTTTATACAGCTGAGAGGCCGATATTCTATTTTATTGTATAAACAAGTTACCTCATCAAACATCCACATTAGTCCATAAATAATATTGTCGACGGAGAAGCTAAATTCAATTGTGTTCAAATACTGTACTGGAAGAAGTTTGGGTCAATAAAAAATTGATGAAAAAATGTGGTTAGTGTTTATGCTTATGTTCATACTCAAAAAGCAGTTAATCTGTAAATTATTTCTCATTAATCGACTTACCCAGCAAACTGGACGCGTTAAGAGGAGATGGCTGTTAAAAATCGATATATCTATTCATGACTGCACAAAATGGCAGATAAAAGATAAAAATGACCAAAGCAAAAAAGCAAAAATACCAAAGCGTATTAAACTTCACTTTGGTCTAAATTCTACACCGTAAAATTAAGAACAAAAAATAGGAAAAAGATATTGATTTGCCAAACCATTAGCCATTTGATGCGACATCGAATCTATTTCTCATTCAATAGCGATTGAATACTGAAATTTACTTCAAGAGATGTCCTTTTTCCGACAGTATGGATCTGACCTCCTACTATTACTTTTGTTCTGTAGTAGAATTACGACAAAACTATGAATCCTCCAAACTGTCCAGAGAACAGGCCAGACAAAAGATTTTGGGCGATAATAAAGTAAAAGCTCTACGAAAGGATGTCAGACGGGCCGAAAATTTACCAAATTCAAGAAAGACTAAATGAATATGCAAAAGCGTGGAAAATACTTTTGACATTGTGGCAAAAGTATTTATACTCTTGTGCATGGTTTAATAAAAACTTGAATCATTAATTCTAGTAATAGGCTACAAATTCTATTTGGTGGTTTTGAGAGAAAACGATTGTATGGGATTTGTCCCGACAGTATCGAGTCAAATATAACAAAAAATTAAGTTTATCTAGCTACGATGTGATTTGGGGGGGTGATGAGGTAAAAGTGTAATGCGCATACGTAAATGAGGACGGCTGAACTAGCCTGGTCATTTGGGAGTTAGATGTCGATAACTTAGCGAGTAGAGCAGCAAAGCTAGAACATTTGTTGACAAAAACTATTTGAATTATTTCGAAAACTTTTGAGAAAGATGCAGTGAGTACGGAGACTACGTAATATTTCTTGTATTTGCTACCATCATCCTAGTTGTACTTTTTTTTTGGACAAGAACTATATTCAAGTATTCTCAAGTCTAGACCTAATGTAGATTAATACCATTTTGGACTATCATTATTGGAATGAAAATAACGTTATTCCACATATTTCTTGTTATTTTATTTCTTTTTCCATTTTCTTTATTTTTTTTAAAGATTATCGTATATTTGACGTTTTATTCGAAACGAAACTGAATTGGAATGAGCTACAACAAGCTGATGTTGCATCATGTCATCGCTTGGAGCCCGCCCCTTGTATGTACATGCAACAAGATTAAAGCTACACCACACGAAGAGCGTAAAATCGCTTAGCAGACGTAAACAGCTCTTCTGCAATGTATCATCGCCTTTCAGGCGGCTGCTCGCCAACCATTCAGCCGGGCCCACAAAAGAACGATCTCGTAAACGGAAGGCTTCAATGGTCGAATTGTTGGCCTGCGGTGTCGTCGATTTAGATCAACCGGAACTCCTGCTAGAAAACGCAGCCGGCCAGCGGAGAAAAACAGACGCAGCGGCGGGCATTTTTAGCGCTTCAACGAGGCGTGAAAGATCTGCAACTGCTAAATCACTGACAAATGACCTTCCAGCAGGCCGCCGGAGCTTCTGCACTGCGGCGCAGAATGACGCCTGGAGATTAAACAACGGTGACGGATGCTGGTTTCAATTGCAGCTAATGGTTACTCGGCGCGTAGTTCTTCCACGCTCTGCTTCTCCCGGCCGCGGCGACGTGGAGGTCTATGGGATGTTCTCGCGAGTTCCGGAAAGAAGCAGTTGAAGTTTTTTGATCTTTATGTGCGTTCATATGTTTCGTGGATATATAACATAGATCACTAAATTAACTTCAGTTTTCAATGACCAACACTCGTCAACATGTATTCTGACAGAGTTGCGCTTTCTTCGCGAATGCCAACTTTCAGCTACAGTATGAAGACTTCGAACGTAAACATTTGATATGAGGTAACCCCAAAGAAGCAAATCACAGCCAGACATACTAAAGGGCATCGCCGAACATTTGTCGAATTGACATCGAAATCCTTGCCGTGTGAGCCATTTTGTTTCCATGTTGACCCGTAAACGTCGAAGTTGTAGGCATAAAAAAATGCGTAACATGTCAACATGGTGCTCTGAAATTGTCACTGCATTCCCTTCCAACAATCCCTACTTTCGAAACTATGCGCCAAACTGTAAGGTTAGCACTATAGAAAGGTGCAATTCTCGTGAGTTCCCTGCTGTCCAAAATTGTGATTCCAAATCGAAATGTGCCTCATCACTCATCATCAAAAGCAATAATTTCAAGCATCCCTTCACAAAACCATTTGCGTTGTACTAAATCATCTTGAAGCAGCTTTTGAACGATCGTGATCTTGTACGGATTGAATTTCAACTCGCCAACTTCTCACTTTCACAACATTTTCTGAGGTCGTACAGGGGTGGCCAGTTGATGTTGTCTTCATAAATGATGCAGTAGTGTGAAACGATTCAACCTATCGGAGTGTTGTGTTACGATAAGGGATTGCCCCATCACGCACAACTTTGAACTGTCTACAGAAAATAGATTAAACAGAAGCAACAGAATCGTTATTTCTAAAACGAACTGTTTGCTGACAATAAGACTGAACCCCTCTGAATTAGTTCAAGCGGTGTGCGGTAGTCGCCGACTTCCCACTTCCCAATATCCTTCCTTTTACGTTTTGAAGGATAGTTCGTACATTCTCTCAAGCCTAAAAAGGCGTTTCTTGGGAAAATTTAAGACATTAAGAAGGGCATACAATCTTTCTACTCCATTTTGGTTCCGACTTTCATGTAGGTAGTAACACTCTTTATGTTATTAAATAGAAAGTAGCTAATGTTAACTATGCTCTGAGTTATGTCAAAAGGGGCGTGACTTCTTCAAAGTCATAACTAAAATGGAGTTTGAAAACTGTGCTTTATAGAAAAATCTATGTCGAGTTTGATGTGGAATTGAGTAAAGCTTGTGATCTACTATTTTTTTGTAAATGTATTTATAGTGTACAACCAATTCGTTATATACTTTATAAACAAAATGCAATCTAAATGTTTTTTTTAACTGTTTGAGATCATTGCCGTTTCCGGTGTCGAGGTACAATCAAAATTAAACGACACAATAAATGAATATTTTGTTAAATTTTGAAAGACTGTTAATATTGTAACCGTGACGCTAGATGTTTTATTTAGCGCAACATAATTTTAACTCCCTCAACATATTGTTTCTCATATATAACAAGATAACTATATTATAGGACATATAAAAATTATAATAATAATTATGGCAAGGCTCTGCAAACTAAGATCTACTCGATCGTCGCACACCCTGCCTTTGAAGACCCGTTATTCAAGGTGAATGTAGGTAGTCACTCAGTTATTTTTAGTGACTGAGTAGGCCACCCACTAGGCATCTGATCCCGGGATTGAATTCTGGTCCGTCCGCACCGCATCTAAGCGTTTCAACCGCGCTACACTAGCGCTCATATTTTTTGGGGTGGGGGGGGGCGGTCACTTACAGGCACTGCGGTCGCAAGGGATTATTATGACCACTAACATGCATTTAAATGCTAGACATTGACACACACACATGGGTTGAGCGACGGGCTGATCCCCCGCAAAGGATCTCGAAAGCTTCCTTAGAAGCGGCGAAACCCCTCCAAGGGGTGTTAAGCCATTCATTCATTCATTCATGGGTTGAGCGAGACTCGAACTCGCGCGCGCCGGCTGGAGGACAGAGCCAACTAGTTGAACCATCTGAGCCAACGTATCCCTAGCGCTGATATACAATTTAAAGGTTTTATTATTTCTTCTATAAACTTCTATAAACCTTTTGCCATTAGAACTCAATAACAGTGTGTAGCTTCAATTGAATGAATGTTACTTGTCATTATCATTACTATGGTAGAACCAACTGATACAGGAAAACGTTACTAGATGTCTTGGTATCGATTAAGAGGCAAACGTTTTCAGAACACCTATAAAAAATTTTTGCAATGATTTCAACTATCACCATGGTATAATTTTGGCTGCTTTTAGTTCTACAAGCAAAGCTAAAATGTTTTTTATGCATTTTTATGTTTTTATGCCTTGAATCTGTTTTGGAGTTCACACTTTGTAGTAACTATACTTGAAATCTTTGTTACCATTCTGCTAGAGGAGTTTCATCTTCTTAGTAACAAATTTTTGATGAAACCGAATGTCTAAAAAGGATTTTAACACACTCTGGGCTATAAAGATTTTTAAAACCTGAAGACCTAAAGCATTTGTAATTAATAACAACACGATTTACATATCGTCACGTAGATTAGAAACTGCATAAAGGTCAAGCTGACTTTTTAATATCGAGCACTTTTGTACTTAATCTCATTACTGTAACACGTGGTGAGTTACTTTTTTGTTTTTATTATTACCATTGCGGAAGCCTCTTGTTCCACAAATGCGTCACTACACCGAAAAAGGTCTTAGGATCATCTATTATCAATGACTCTTTTTGTGGCTACTGCATATAGATTGAAACTATTATCGGATCCAAGAATGTTAACAATATAATAGATAGGAACGAATGTCATTGTTACGTTTAAACAATATCCATTTCTTATAACCACTATATTCAGTCATGATGCTTTGTGGTCCAAAACTGCTCATAATGGTTTGCCTTTTGGGGAATATTCCAAAACTGCAATTTTTGTCCAAGTTTTATGTTTTAATAGAATCGGGGTTGATTATTTTCATTAAACGTACCTGATTGTATCTTAAACCAAAACAAAAACTACTAATATTTAGATCATAGGGTCAAAATGGGGCCAAACATTCTTTAGGTGTTTGTTGTAGTTCTTTTTTGGCACTTGTGTGATGAAAATGTAATTGAAAATTTAGCAACATACTTTAAGAAAGAAGCAAAACATAAATAAATGTTTTCTACTCATCTTAATCTATATTGGGGCTGAGGCCGCTCCAGAACACTGCTTTTGAACGAGACTACCTCGTTGCCTAGGTACACTTCATTTACAACTTTTTCTTGAAAGCGGCAAAAAACATCTATAAATATTGTATTTCTGGAAGACTCAGTATAGAAAGTAGAAGTCACTTAGAAAAAAATAAAAAATGTAAGACTGCTAACAGACAGTTGTAAACTTATTCCAAATACTTTTAATTTTAGGCAAGGAAAAAGATATCCTTTATATACTTTCGACAGACAGAAATGACAAAGACTTTTTAGCCTGAAATTTGGCAATATTGAGGAATGCCATACTTGAATCGATGTGACAAAGGACAAGGAGTTGCCGTGATAGTCGTCTTGATAATTTGCTTATTTTGTATGTATTTGTGGTAAACAGAATTCTTAGAATTTCTTTAAATATTCTAAAGACCAATTTTCTTTTATAATTTCACTAGTTTTTTCTACTTGGTATTATGAAGCTTTCGGTTGATATAGTAGGGGGTAGTGTTAATTTATCTAAAATGATTGTTTATCGCATGGATGTTTTTAATAAAACTAAACCAATAAAATGATTTTGTTTTACCTATATATTCTGTGATAAACTTTGCGTATGTAGCATTCATTTATTTTATTTTGTTTATTTTTTATGATTCTCCAAATATATAACCGCAAATGAAGCCTTGTGATTAAAAAAAATATGCGTTTTAATATTTTTGTGTGTCAAAAGTAGTCAGAGTTACAAAAAGAACAACTGAGAAGAACATTTGGAGTCTTTAAATATCAATAAATTTGGAAATAAATAAAGTGAGAAAAGCCTTTAATACTGTTCTTTTACCTTAAAGTTTTGGGGAATTTTCGAAATCTCTTTATTCGTCCGTTCATAAAAAATAGTGTTTAATGAATACAGTGTAACATTAAAATCAATTATAACTTTTGTTTTGATTTTTTAGGAACATTGAGCATTTTTAATTTAGAAAGTATTCAATTAAGACTCCGTATAACTCTTCATGATAAGCATCGATTAGAACATCAGCTAATGTAAAGACTTACTTAAGATTTCTTTATAAATGACTAATTGCATAAAAGCAGTTAAAAATGTATATATGATGTAATTCCAGAATAAACTTAAACCCATGATTTAGAATACAGATATTTTTCAAGTATTCCAATTTTGATTATCAATTTAAAATGAAACACCTTCTCTTGTTACTTTGTTCTAGTTCATTTGAGAATAAAACTTATGTATTTTGACCGAGTCACTCTAGAGGAACATTGGAATGATTGGAACATAATAGGACCATATTCGTATTTGAAGTCAACTTGAATTTTCAATTAGAGAGCAGAAAGGAAAAGAATGTAGGAAAAAATCGAACGATCTGTTACCATACAAGCAGTATGAAGACTGTTTAAGGTATAGAGGTGAGTAGAGATTTATGCAATTGACAAATATGTTCAGCTCTACCTTGTCAGAAGCCACATTATGAAAGACATAGCCATTTTGTCGGATATCCAAACAACAATCAGGGCGCTGTGATTATACACCATTAGCTTTACGCTTTAGTGAAACTGCCAGCATGTATCAAATATATTAGGAAGGAATATAGCTTTAGTCCATACAAAAATGGAAGAAAATGAAGAAACGTACTTGCTTCCTAATAAGACCAGAATATTTCTATGGAACTGACGGGCACACAATTAGTACAAAGAAACTGAAACGATGATCCAGATCGGAGACTCAGAAAATTCGTCATAAAAGAGTCCATAAATGTACAAAAGACAGCAGAAATCATTAGAATTCTAACAAAATTGCCATGAAAAAAGTACGAATTGTGCAGAGTTTGCGGTATGAAAGAGGAAATCCCAATATATATTTTGACAGACTGACAAAATTAATTATTGAAGGTGAAGAATCTTTAAAAATTTTTTGACACAATCCTACAGGAGATGATTAATTACCTACTTTTTTCTTAATTTGAATTTAAAAATTAATTATGCGTCATATGGGTTTTAAGCCAACTTAAGTTCGTTGAATATTAACATTAGGGACAGGAAACTATCCTGTTCGACAGAAATATAATGTTTAATAATTAAAAAACAATTTTAAAGTGCTCTTTAATATTGATGACTTCTTGTAATTATAAAACTGAAACTTTTCCTAAAACTCATTTGACTTAAATTTAAAAAGAAAAAATAAGTTTTAATTTTCAAACGAATCGTGGACACCACTAACTGTTCTGCTATGAACTATAACTTCAAAATATTGTTGTATGTTTAGTGTCATGGCGTAGTGTTTAATTGCTTTCTATTCTGATTTGAAATGAGAAATTCTGAAATGAGAACAGCAATACATTTTCTTGACCTGGAGAGAGTGAAACTTTAGAAATTAGACATTTTCAACGAATGGCCCAGCTTTCGAAAAGTTTCCACGTGTGAACTGAATAACGCGGATAATCAAAAGCATTTGGAGATTTCTTAGAAGCATCTCAAACGTTGAGCGACGTTGCAAATTAGAGGGGTCCTTCTGCTCAGGCGAATAATCTTTAGTTTACACATGCTACATCACACTATTAGTGATATACGGGGTGGGGTGGGGGTAGTTCATGCAACTGTGGTGGATTATTAACATACCAATACCTAATATTCTGTTAGCTCCCCAGGTAGATTACAGTACGCTTTGTCGTTCATGAGGAAAGTAATGCCATTACTTCATATTGCTGATTCTTCGAAAATTCACTGATTTATCAAAATGGTTAAAATCACTGAAGATTTCACTCGTCTAAAATCTTCCAGTTTTGTTTCGTCTTGCATTCAACTAATCCGTGTTCTTCTTAACACCGATGCTCCAGTTTAAAAGTTGTGCTCTCACAATTCGGCCCTGAAACATCACCGGAACCACTGCACGTTCCTCTCTTTAAAGGGCCAAAAAATCGCAGAATTTCACTACTCCATTGTAACTAGATGTCAAGAGTTGCATCGTAGAATGCCATCATTTTATTAACACCTTCTACCCTCTAGTACGAGGTGATTTTAAACCATCAGATCATTTTGACGGATCTTTATATATTTTTCTTTAATAAGAAAAAGATTCTCCAAGATTTTCTTTTGAATATTTTTAAATAAAAAGGACTTAAAAAAACTGGAACATTTAGGCAACTCGGTAAACTATTCACCATTGGCAACCTGCTAGCATAGGACAAAGTCTTTTCAAACATTCTCTGTTATTTATAGGAGTGAATACTTAATATTATAATTTTTACTAAGTGGTATATATCAGTGTTATTCTTTTTTAGTCTCTATTGCCTATGTACAGTATGCAAAGATTCTTCTAAATAAATTATTTTGATTATGCAGTTGCTGTTGCACTTTTTTACTAGAACTGAATTTTATTTCTCCATTCGATTCTACGAGTATGGCCCAAGCATAAAATAATCACAGGGGGGCGGGGCAAAAATTCTCCACGTCACCATTCCAATTTTGGATTGGCACCCACTTTGCGGAAAATTTACCAAACTAAAGTGCGTCACGAATAACGCGCCGTGCTGAACCATGACTAATCTTCAGTTTTCGTGAATTTTTCAGCTTCAGCTGCTGCAATGGCCTCTGGCGTCACTTCTCTTGCTAATTCTATTCCTGTTGTAACAAACATCAACAAATTGTAACGAAATCATAATCTTGTTCCGTGTGTCTTATCTTCGTAGCTTTGGTATCCATTGTTATCGCAATAAAAAGGCTTTTACTTGTTGCACCATTGTAGTAATTAGTGGTTTTAGCTGGTTGGGGACTAATAAATTCTCCTTGAATTTTTATTTAGGTACTCCTTGATTACTGATCGGAACGATCGCCCTCATTTGCGGTGCGCGTGAGCTTCGCAAGTGTGGATCTGCAAATTTGTGCCAGCAGCGGGCCTTGATACGCATCATTTTGGCAGCAAGAACTAGAACAAACGTGCTTATATATTTTTTTAATTTGTGTCGATAGTGAGAGTCGCTTTTTAAAGATCAGTTGTGCTCTTCTAGCGGTAAGTGTCGGAGTACGCAGGCAACAATGAGTTCGTACATAGCTATATTGTGTCTTAAGGCTAATTTTTATAAAAAATAATACAAATTGAAATGAGACTACTTTTGATTATTTTGGGAAAAAATTTATCATAAGGAGATATTTACAGTGGGCGAAAATTCAAGCTTTTACACAATAGAAAGTAGGAAGCAGGAGAAAAGTCATAAAAAATTGTCTTTTTTTTATTTTGATTTTGTGAAATCGGTTTGTGAAAAGTTTTGGTTTTTTTTTATTTAGATTTAGACCTTTAAATTTTTCATTGTTGTCTATTTTTAACTTTTTCTATTAGAAACGTTATAGTAGCAGGTTGTGAGAATTGCTTTCGACTTTCACATTTTTGTAACTATACTACCCCACCGACTTACCCTTCTAATGCAGACAATTTTGAATTACAAAATAATAAATTTGTCGTGGAAATGCCACAAAAATTTTAACAAACAAATGGAAGATTGAAAAACTATTTTTGCAATAATCAGTTGCTTGTTTCACTTACATTGCGACTCGTCCAACAGGTCCACGTGATCGCCGTTCGGCGCTGAGGTGACTGAAAGCGAGCGATGGCTCCCTCGCGATTTTTGCCAAAATCAAGAATAACGCGGGACGTTCACGTCTTATAAAAAATAAGCGCATGTATCCACCCATCTTTTTATAGCGGTGCTCGTTTGCCGTATCTATGCGGTAATTTTTCGTCGAAGCGGCTTACTTTTTGATATCGCGCCAAACGGCTTGAAAACCTTTGTTTGCTTCTGAATGGATGGCTTTATGCGCGCTTTAATATTAGGGGAGCAAATAAATACAGCGGAACGTATTGCTATAAGGTTTTTGCACTTTGTTGTCCTCGCATCGGTACTGTTCACACTGTTGATTTTTGGCTCTATAGGAACCATCATCTATAAAAATTACACATTGGGGCAACTTGTTAATGAAATTTGAAGATAAAGGTTGAAAAGAAAACACCAAAGGAAAATCTAAAGAGGTAACTTACAATTTTTACACATTGTATAAATATACAAAACATAATTGTAGTCATTTTAAAAAAGAAAAAACTGACGCAGTATTATTATTTATTATTTAGAAGAGATACATTTGCTGTTATAGAAAAAAATCATTGCCATCGCTTTTTGAGTGCAACAGAATTAAAGAAAAAATTAAATTTAGCTTAACCGTTTGGTATTTATTTAGATCCACATCTTCGGTGTTCATTAAAACTGATTCAAGATTAAAACAAATAATGAAAAAAAATAGTGAAAAGACATTCCAACGTAAAGGATGAAAAAGACAGAAAGACTATTAAAATTATGAACATATATACACACATAGTCCAGTTCTCTTGTACCCGAAGGTGTCGAGGATATTTTTTTATTCTTCAGTATCCTTGGTTTACGAAGTTGCTCATGCCTTCTTATTTATTGCTAATCCTGACGCCTCGTTTCGTTTTATTCTTCTTTCCTGTAGCATTTCTCCCACGTTCACATTCTACGTTCTTCATCTCGCTATTTTGTTTTAGGCTACGGTTTTAGCTTTCCATAGTTTCTTAATTTATCTGTAATTCTCGAAGCTTACTAAATGTTCATACCATCTTCCAATGTTCCTTTTAATGTTTTCACTTGCAATTCATATGTTCTTATTTTTTATCCTGTCTTTTCTTTCAACATAGTATTTTTCTTAGAATTTTTGTAGATTTGTAATTCATGCTTTATTTTTCTTTGTATATTGATGATCCTGTCCACTACGAACAGTTCAGAAATCACTTTGTACTTTTTCTTCTAAATTAGTTCTTAGTACAGATCTCAATTTGCTTTATGATATTCCTTCATATAGTTTGGTAGCTTCGGATAGGAGGAATAGAATTTATCCCTATGATTTGTACAATCTTCTCTATCTTTTCTTTGTGTATTGGTAAAATTATTACCATACCCTACTCGGATAGTATCTTTTGAGTCTTCCATGATAAAGTAAAGATATTTATATAGTTCTCGGATTCGTTTATCTCTCAAAAATGTGATCATTTCGTCTCTGATAATGTATTCCTCATTTTCTGTTATTACTATGCTACTTCTTTTCTCGTTGTCTCTCTATACTTCATTGTTGTTCTTCAGAGAGTCTTAGAAATACTCATTTCATCTATTTAAAATGTTCTCTTATTCCTTTTTCATTTGCTTTAATCTTACCTCTACTATTTCTAAAATATTTCGATATATTATAGAGCATTTACTTATTTTTTCTTTTAGTTCTGCTAACGGATTCTTTCATATTTTCTCTTTGCATTTTGTAAATTTCTTGTGACGTTGTTCTGATAGATTTTTTCCTTAATTTTTTCTTTTCCTTGCCTTTATTCCACCATATCGTGTTTTTTATTTATTCTGCTGGTATCACACACTTCTTTGCTGTTGTCGCCAGTATATCTTTAAAATTTCCCCATCTTATACCACTGTCGTTACTATTTTCCATATTAGTATTCAGTGATATCTCTCCTTCTATTTTAGGTGTATATCAATCTCTATAGGTTTGATTCCTTCATTTATGTAATCTTATGGTTTCTATTTTGTAGGTGTTCATGGTTTTCATTATGGTTTCTACTAGGTAGTGATTACATCCCTTTCATAGCCTCTTCTACCTTTTAAATTATTTATTTTCTTTAAATAATTCTTTGAAGTTGTCACACAATCCACTATCGACTTTTCACTTCTACCTGGCAGTTTTTGTGTGATTTTACGAATCCATTCTATACAATTAAAATAAAATATTTCAACAAGGCGAATATAATTGAATTAATTATTAAAACGTACTTTAGTGAGATACAATAAAACGCAATACCTGATTTAATTAGCAAGGATTGTTGTTAATAATATTATAGTGTCGCTGTTGATAACGTTGAGAACTTGATTGCAATGATCTTTCTTTTCGTTCGAAGTATCGTAAAAGCGTTGTTGGCAATTGAATGATTTTAAGATGCCTAAGTATTCTATCTATTCGTACTATAACAAAACATCATTTGCTGACTGACTAAGAATGGAAGAGGCTTTTACGGTGAAAGTGTTTATTCACCTTCTTACTAGTTTTTATTACTTTATAACATATATGTTTTATAACAACCTATAATACGGAACAGTTTAACAGACTTTTGATATAAAAATCCAATTCATAATCAGCACAAGATTCAACATTGTATAATTTGGATTATTAAACTTGCATTTTCTTGAGGATATTGATATTCATTGTATTACGAATTAATAACGTCGACATCTTGAACAATTTTTCCCTCTTCAACTGTCAACTAAGAACTATCACAGATAGAGTCATTGGATTTGGTTATCATTTTAAGTTTATTCTTATGTTATTTACCTCACTTTTGTCCTAAAATACATTTTGCATGGTCCTGTAATTATTTATTAAGCTACAGTTTATTTAGAGACTTCAATTTTTGTAGTAGCACATTCAATACGCCCCTAAAAAACTGTTATATTGTTTTATTATGTTAAGCTTTTATACGGTCAATGAGTATTTTGTAAATTGTAACAAAAGGACAGTTTGTCTTGATTAGTAAACGTGGCTACAGTATTTCGGCTTATTTTACGTAGTAAGGCTTATTAGGCAATTCTTTGTTGACAAAATAAATAAAAATGAACTTTTTCTTATTCGAAACTTAGAGCTTTTCTCTGCTGAGATTCTCTAATTTCAGATTTTTGTCTTCTCTTAGGTTATTCTCTAAACGCCCTTGGACTATCTGATTTTTTATCCTTGTTTTTCATTTTTTCTGTTTATTGTTCTTGTGGTTTATCATCATTTTTTAACCTAATATTCTTATTTAAAATTTGTAAATTTGGAAATGTAGTTTGATATCTACAAGTAGACGTATCTACAGTATTAGGAAAGTTTATATTTTTAATTTGTTATCGTAGAATTTGACATTCACAGATGATACTGTTGACTGAGGTCACTATTCTGGTATCAACATCTGTTTTACCACTAGTAGCTACCACAACGCCGCCGATGAAGACAAATGTTTGTACTTTGATTTCTTCGAAAGAAAGTTTTCTGTAGTTTCGTAAATTGTCATTTTCTTTATTTAGTGCTTTTTATTTTTAATCCAACATTTTTGTTCAAGTTTTGACTCTGTGCTATCTGCCACAACCAGATTTTTTTATCTTCTCAGTGAGTTTCCATTATACATTCCTTTTCAACTTTCATCATTTTGTAACCAAAGATGAACAATGTAGGTAATACGGATTAATTCTTGTTTGGTCATGTATATGTAGGGCTTTTGTTGTAAAGATGCAACCATTAAGCTTAAAGTATTTTTGTACAAAAAATAGATGGTATAAGTCAAAAACAAAATTCAGTAATTTGTAGAATTTAATTCTTTTGTACTTGTTTCTAGAAAACTTTATTTGTAAATAAATGCAAGGTGGCAGATGTAACGTTGCAACAGTGTAGAATTGATAATTTTGCTTAACTTTATTGAGTTTTTCTGGGCTAATAACTGAACAAAATAGACGAAAAGTTTAACTGCACTTCTCAGGTAAAAAAATTGTTGGGTCCCAAAGTCAAATATATTTCCAAGATCCTGCTAGCCGTACCCTGGTACGATACAGTGTAAATTACAATACACCTTTTTATTATTGATTTATTTGCTAATTTACAATCTACTCTGGTATATGATGAAGAGTATTAAGTAAATGTGTCGACTGTAGGAACATTAGGAATCCTCATTCAGCAATGATGCCCTTAGATTTTATTTGGATGGTTGGAATTGCAAACTTCGTCAATTGAAATCAATGGCTCATTGTTTATTCAGTCTTCGAGTTGGTAATGGCTCGAGGAGTTGTTAGATAAGATAGTTTTCGTAACTGACTAGTATTGTAAGGTAGAATGCCACTGACTTCTGTATTACATCCGCCACGAAACATATACACGTATTAAGGTCATCGTGTAAGGTTCAGCTTCTGACAAACCAAGATGTACTTACAAGGCTTTAGAGAATTTTGGGTTGAGCGTTGCACGATGTTTATCCTAGATTTTTTGGCGCACCCCCAGAATTGGCTCCAAATAGGTTTTATATTGCAGCGCTTCGTTTTCATTTGATAGTTTAGATTTGGGTCCAAGGAGCCCCCCGTACATTTGGTTGTATTTGAGATCATTCTGTGTCCTTTTTAATTTAAGGTAAGGGTGCTGGGTTAACTGTCTGTCGAGACGGAATCCTAAATAGGAGAACATGTTTTTCGTTTTAACCGTCAGTGGGGTGCCCTTAAATGTTACAGGGGGCCATGTTTTTCTTGTCGTAAATGTGACTTGTACAGATTTAACTTAGTTTATCTTGATGTGCCATAGGTCAGCCCATTCACCTAGATTGTTTAAGTGTGGTTGTCAAATGGTATCTCCCATTTCAGGACTATCAGAGATGTAAAGGGGATGCAGAAAAGAAGCTAGGACGTTGCCCTGTGGAACAGCTGCTTTTATTGGGTGGTTTTCGAAAAATTGATTATTATGTTTGACAGTGAAGTAATGGTCACGATGTGACTTTATTAAAAGATAATCCATGTTCGACATAAGTTGCTTTAATGTATATAATAAATCGATGTGCAGCAACTTATCAAAAGCCTGTTGGACCTCTAGGAAAGCCACAGTGCAAAACTTTTTCTTCAAGGCTCTTAGCTATCAAATTAACGATTAGGTGGGTTTATTGTACTGTAGAATGGTGCTCTCTAAATTCTAATTGATGGTATGAAATTAGGGTACTCGAGTCCAGGCCCTTTGAAATGTTCGTAAAGTAGACTAATGGGTCAATAAGAGTTAGGTAAATGCGATGGACGGTCCAGTTTGAGTATTATAAGAACCTGGGCATATTTCCATTACATAGGAGAGTATGACAAGCTGACTGCTCGATTAAATATAGTGGTTAAAAAGACGACATTTTTCTCGGGAGATGCTTTAGTATTTGTGCTGATTAAATCGTACCTGGCGCTTCGTGTTTTTAATGCTTTAATACCAGTATTTTACAACTTACATAGTAAATCAATTTAAATTATGTTGTAATGCATGCGAACACATACGTGTTGAATTTTGCCTTGAGTGCAGTGGTACATAATTTTTGCTTCTGGGTAAATCTAAAGAAAAGGATGTAATTGTGTGGTCGACATCAACACTTTGAATTTACACATAGTTAACTTGCAGACTCATGAAGAATTATTCTTAAAAAAATTAAAATAAAGAGCAATATATTGCAGAACGCGAAAGCATAGCTGCTGACATCTCTAGACAAACAAGTCTTTTGTACTTTTATAGCTGGGAGTTGGCAAATTGTATAGTGCAATATAAAATTAAGCTCCACATATTTTCAACAAGCTCTTAGATATTTTATCATTGACAGGTCATAGAGAGTATTTGAGTATATTTGACCTTTTTTTCTTCTAACTCCAGGTGGATTCTTAAATAAACATCTCACTTAATAACTGAAACTTTCACACTATTTTAGTGTGTTTCAGTACCTCACAGTTACACGATATAAGTGGCAATTGAGAAAAGAAGAGCACATATATTTGTCAAAGTTTGTGAGTGAAACAATTTGATCCGTTCAAATTTTATCATTATCGTCCTTTTTCGAATTTTCTCAATGACTTGTCTAACTTGAAGACGGATTACTATCGTTCCGTTTATGGCCAAAGCCATTGTCCTAACCTAGGATATATTCTTTGCTTAAAACTAATTGTGTATTGATATTTGAATTTTTAGTAACAATTACTACTTTTCTTGCTTTATATATACATAATAATAAGTTTTTCTATTTTTATGTGTCGCGGGTAATATGATGCTTTAAATTTATCAACCAAGTTAGAATTATCATCCCCCAAATGATCTTGTAGAAATTTCTGGTGTATTCGATTACTTCTTTAGAACAAATAAATGCTTCCAGAATATATCCAAAATAAAAGTATTTTATGAATGTGGAGAGAGATTGTCCTGCAAATAAATGTAAATTGTGGTTACTTTTGATTACTTCGGTAATTTGCAGGCACGTTGAATGCCTTCTGGTGAAGCAGCAATGTAACTGTGCCCGTCGCACACGCTTCTGCCATCATCGACCATATGAAAGATATGAGTGTTGACAATAAAGGTATTTTTATATCGGCGCGGCACAACAATTTTGTAAGCCACTTATTATTCTAATCCTTCGCATATACATGTGCATGCATATGTCGTGGTACGTGAGCGATGAATGCAAGCATTTGCAGTCGCCAACGGTAGGTATGAGCAAATTCAGTTTTAATCAATATTGTTCTTTTATAAAGGCTGTGCTTTGTGCGGACGCCTTTGTACCAGCAATGAATAGAAAATTGCATTTTCTTAGTTTACTTGCCTCTGCAAGTCATACATTATTTGCAGGAGCTTTGTGGAGGTCTAGACGGCAACGCTCTGTAATTACACATATTGTGTACACCATTGTGGCCCGTACCTGTTACAGGAGAACACTGTATGCACAGTTCGAGAAGGTTTTGTTAGGAATGCAATTTTTGCCCGGGCAGATCCTTTGGGAATGTTTGCACACAGTTCGAGACGTGCGTTTGTGTTTAACTGGAATATTGAAGTGCTGCTTAGCGTTCACCAAGTGTTCGGCGAAAATGGCGAGTTGTTGCGCTCTTCGAAATTAGTCTAACATTTAGAAATAGTAATTCAGATGCGCCTATATCTTTTCGAGAAAAAGCACTTGAAGGAATATTCCACGGGTGAGTAGCTATTAAGTAATGTTTCATTCTCTTTTTCTTTATCAAGTTCTTTTTACTTTTAATCTATATGCTTGAGAGTGAACTTTTTCTAATATTTGCGGTCTTTACAAACTTTAGAAATTTTCTTAAAATGATTTTTATGTTTTATTTTCTATAAAGTAATAGAAAATTGAATATTTTATGGAAATAAATTCACTGGATGAACCTTTGCGAAGTATTATATTTTATTCTTTTACTTCATGAAATCATGAAAAAGTAGAAAGTTATTCTTTACTTATTAAGTTAAAAATTTTGTAGTTTATAGAATATCTAACAAAGCTGTGCTTATAAAACACCTTATTTACTCTCTAGATCTTGTTCTCATTATGACATTCCAAAATTAGAAGAATATTGTTATAGTTGCTTTGTTAGTCACGTTAATAAATTAAAGACATATATTGTAGCAACTCTTTTTTTTTTAATGTTTATTCTCAGTAATTAATAATTTTGTTATTCTTGTTTAAGACAATATAGAGAAACGTGAATACACATTTGGTTTTTAGACTCCACTATAAGTTAGATCCAAATCCAAAAAAATGTTCGATATTTTTCCTAGTACTTTTAGCATGTTGGTCCTTTCTCTAAGTTACCTAATAAGCAAGCGGCCAGCGTGATCCCGTGGTTAAGGAGCGGGCTGCGAAGCTGACGGACTCGGATTCATTCCCTGTTGCTTTCTGCTACCTGACGGGTGGCCTATTCAGTCACTAAAAATGATTGAGCACCTGAACTTACTCAAACAAGGGGTAACAATGGCGATCGTCAAAGCGCGTTGCTTGCCACATCGCCCCGCAGTAGAGATGATCCACGACGTCCGGGCAGAAAGAGCGAACATATGAGAGCTTTAACCTTTCAGTTTGCAGGCCGTGATTCCACGTGGGAGTTTAGAGCCGTACCATCATCATTATAATCTAATAAGGAAGAACAACTTGAAACGAATGTAATTATAAATGAAATTATAAATTAACAATTAGAGAAACCAGGTTTGTACGCACATAAAACAGAAATAAAGAATATATTGATATGATCGGTATGAACAGTTAAAGGGAGTGCTACAAAAATTTATTGGCAGAAGACTATAATTTATCAAAATAATACATAGAAGTTGCTGCAGTAATAAAGACAATAAATAAAATGAAAAATGGAAAATCACCAGAATCGGAAAGTATCCATAAGGAACGTGTAACAGCCTATTGAATAACTGACTAAAAACAGAACAAGTTTTCAAGAAATGAAAGTAAGCATTATATCCTCAGTTTATAAAAAAGCAAAAGTAATTACTACAAAATTATAGAGGAAGAATTAAGAACCATAAGAACAGTACGGTTTTAGGCACAGTAGACCATGCATTTATAATTTATTGTTCTGAAGCAGCTATTTTTTTAATTTATTAAAAGATATAAGATCTTTTATGTGGATTACAATCTGATCAATAATAGATCAATGAGCAATTTTGTTCTAACTTAAATGATTACGTTTAAAAATTCTTAAAACTAAGGTTTTACTCACTAGTTTGCCTTGTGTTCTAGTAACTTAACTGCACTAAACATAACATGTAGTACAAATACCGCACAAGGCTCTGCTTTGCACTATCACTATTTCACTAACTCAAAAGGCTTCGTCCACTCGAGTCTTCTTACTAAGTTTGTGTTGTCCAGGAGCTGGATAGCCTTGGCGTTCACGTGGTTGAGTAATCTTTGTTCATGGCTGCTGGCAAGTTTGGCGATGGTTTGGTCAACAGTATCCATTTGAAGGTCCCGATGGATGTCTCTGTTTCGGCAGTACCAAGGTGCATCAACGATGTTTCTTAGTGTTTTGTTCTGGAAACGCTGTATCACTTGGATGTTGCTTTAATGGATCCATAGGTCCACGTCATATGCAAGTATCGTTTCGCATAGTTTCAATGAAGTCTTTTGCATAACTCAGGATCTTCAAAAGTTTTGCGTACTAGAATCATCTGTTAAGAGATTCTTTTTGTAGAGTCTATGTAGCTTGTTCGTTAACTTGATAGCAATTTAGTAGTTATTATTACAGAGGTTTGAAGTTTCTCGGCAGCCTCTTCATGATCTTTTCCGACAGCAATAACTGCGGTATCATCAGCAAATGTTGCTATTGTTTCATGTTCAAGACTCGGGATGTTACTATTATATAATAGGTAAAGTACCGGACCAAGTACACTACCTTATGGCACCCCTGCTCTTTAAGCAGCTTATAGAAAAGAAAACTGTGGAAAATCTCTACATCTAAAAATGCTACTTACGATAGTGTTTTGCAATGTAAAATGCGGGAATATATGAAAAGTTCTAACATTATAAGAAAATATAAAAATCTACTAATTACATTAAATCTGGACTACAAATTTCCCTTGAGGGCTTAGAAATTAACTTACACAAAACTAAACATTTAGTTGTTGATGTAAATGTAGCGACATAAAAGTAAATCGTGACATAGTTCAAAGTTGTACTAAATTCTTCTATTAGACGCCTAATGCCCCATTTTAGAATGATAATTTTACTAAATATACCAGAAAGACAATATAAAAGACCATAATTGATAGTATAACAAGAAACGTAGTAGGGGCATGGAAAATTAACTAACGAAACAAAAATCGTGAAATGGCCTTAGAAACAGATTATTGGAGACTGGGTTGTGATTCATCTAAAATAGAACACGTAAGAAATTATGAGATTCGACTGAAAATGGAAACAAATGGTACAAAGATTATTATCATCACAAGAAGAAACGTCTCTGGTACGGCCACTTAGGACGAATGGAGGACATCAGGTGACCGAAAAGAGTATGTCAATGGATATAACATCAAAACGACGGAAGTGGGGTAAACTTTAATGCAGCTAGTAAATAGAAGTAAATGAAGCTATGCAATCCAGAAGGGGTAAATGTGTATACATTGTAAAAATTAGCGTTAAACATTTGTACGAGGATGAGTTAAATTTTAAACTATGGTCTGCAAATGTATCTAGAAGAATATTTAATTTAACAGTTAAAAAAAGTTAAAATAAGCATTGCACCATTTATTTCACTCTTAAGTATTTCTGACTTCAAACTCATTTACGAGATAAATAACTTTTAAGTCAATGGAATAGATGGGGCTATGATTTTGCTTCAAACTGTACTTCATTATAATGCAAATATATTCTAATCATTTACCTCTCCAAGCCTGTGAAATTAGAGATGTTTCTCCAGGCCTACCAGCTCATCACCCTACTGTCGGTTTTGGGGAAACTTATGGAATGGACAATCCACAAGCGTTAGAGGACTACTGTCGAGGACTTACAGCTAGCTGATTCTGGAGAGTCAGTTTGGCCACTTTACTATGTCATATCAAAAGTGAAGTGTTATTTACCGTCTGATCTCTTTCATTTAATGTCTTTGGACGTTTGAATGTAATATTAATTGTCTGTGACAAACAACTCTCGCCATCCTAATAATTCCTTTATTTTTTAACAAACGTCTTCGCCATAGGCGCTACATTCCAGAATCTGGCAATTGTTTTGTGACCTATAGTGACGTTTGCTGCAAAAATATGTTTAGATGCACTAATTTAGATGGATTCATTCATTACTTTTCTTACAATTTTAACTTTTCTGCTTTTTTAAATATTCCCATGAATTAAGATTTTTTTTGACGAAATAAATTCTTAATTACTTTGTCGTTTACCTATTAAATAATTATATTTTATTTTTTATATATTATAAGGTGGTTGAGGCGCGGGTTGCGCTGTGGACGGACCCGGGTTCTATTCCCGATGCTCTCTGATGCCTAGCGGGTGGCCTACTTAGCCACTAAGAACAATTGAGTATCTGCGTTCGAACAAGGGGTAATAATGGGGGTTGTCTGGGACGTGGTTCTTGCCACATCGCCCCGCATCAGAGTTGATGCGCGATAACCGGGATGCCATTGTTGAATACGTCGGCAGAGTCTCTTCAGCGATTCTCACTAATGCTGACACGAGGATGCAGCCAATTAGTTAGCAGCAAAATTCTCTCCTAAATCCAAATCCTCCGTTTGTTTTGAAATAAACTATCTCACCCACCGTTTTTTGTGACGAAAGCTTCCAATGTGCTGCTGTTCAACAGACTGGCCTTTCTTTCAGTAACTGTTGGCATACCTCTACATACTTGTGCTGGTTAGTCATGAGAATATGGGAAACCAATTGTACGTAAACCTTTGTTATCTTCAAGTCCTCATGGATGATGGCATACAAAGTTCCGCAAAACAAATCTGTTGCATCTATCAATGTATCCAATGCGATTCTTTTATTTGCTACTATTAAGTTAAATATACGCTGAACAATAGGTGTCTTGTGCATTTTTACCCGAAGTCCGCTGTTTTTGTCTGACTTTGTAACTCAATGGTTACATGGCTACTAACCATAAATGGATATCCGAAGCAGTCCATCGCTGTCTATAATTTTGCACGAACAACTGATTATCTTTCCTTTATGCATTTTAGCCATCGATTTCAAATTAGTCAAAAAATGTCATTTGCTTTATCCATCAAAATAAATCTAAAATTCTATTAATCTTCAAAAACCTCCAGTCGGTGTCTGGATCGGCCTATCTGCTGACGCAATAACCTGATCAATAAATTAAAGAATTTTTTGAAATTTTTTACTTTAATTGCAGACCCGTGTACTGTAAAAAAATAATTTCTTGAAATGCGCTCTAATACGTTTGCGAGTAGCAACTTCTAGTACTAGTTACTTCTTTGTAGCCCAGAGGCTTGCAGATTTTACTGAGTTTCTAATTTTATATGGAAGTAGATAAGAATAATATGATTATATGAAGAAAATCCAAGACTAACATTGCCCAGCTCACTAAAACAGCTGTTATAGTGGGACTTATTACAAGTAAACAACGTTTAGTAGTTTCTTCACCAAAAAGCAACTGAAAAACAACTTTCATAGACAGAAGAATATTTTGAGAGACTGATCCAATGTCATAAATATTGTCGAAGTACCCTGGTACTGGTCTGTACGGGAGACCGAGCCACGTAAGTGCTTTACTAAGAATTAAGCGCAGCTGGGGTTTGGTTAGCTGACCAAGAATTTGGAACATTAAAATGTATGACAATTGTTACTATAGTCTTCTCGAATGTATGAAGCCGATAGCAAAGCATGGATTACACTGCCCTTAAAAAGAAAATGGAATCGCTAGGACTAAAGCGCTCTCCAGGCAACTATACCATTTCTACTTTAGTATGTTGTTGAATATCAGACTTGTTCTTTTCTAAGCTACTAAAAAGATCTTTTAAGAATTACTCAGCTTCTAGAATTTATTTTTGTCATATTTCATCTACCACCTCAAATTTGGAACTTTCTGTCTTTATTTTTTTGTCGTGTTTTGTGGGGTTGTAATTCTATGAAATGTAGTCTGCTTGCAATTGTTATCTTTTATAGTCTAGATTGTGATCGAAATAAGTAATGGTTACTTTGGATTAGTGAAAAGGGTACTGTAACCGTTTTCCACATATTATCTACGCTGATACGGATTTTTCTGTAACTCACTACTTCTACATTTCAACCTTCGCCTTTTGTCTATCATTTCCCAACTTCAACAAAGTTTCAAATAGTTTTACTCTTGATTTGATTTTTATAAAAGCAAATGGTTCTAGATCAGGTTAATTAATTTGGTAGAAAATTATGTTGCAGATTTTATTTGTTTTCCAAATATTTAGCTTTTCGGCTGGTATGCTCATGAATACAAAAATATTGATCCTTTCACTCTGGATATGTATTAATCAAGTGGACAGTTTTAATTTTCAGATAAGTGTGCAATTCATGGTCGTTTTCTATTCATTTTGGTAATATATAGTGATCATTGGGCTTCTAATTTTTAAAGACTTCATTAAATTACTGCAGGATTTTGCAGCGTTTATTTGTTTTTTAATTTTGGGAGTACGATAAACATATAGCATTAATGTTACTCTCACGATTTTAAAGTACTCGTATTACAGTTCTTAAAAATATAAATTTTTAATTCTGTCTTATGAGATAATAAAATATTGCACTTTAAATAAAAATTTAAAAATGTAGCAAAAGTAAGAAAAATATAGGTCTCTTTCTTGATGGAAACGTGTTAAATAACTTTTAAAATAAACCTTTTTTACACATATCAGCAGGTTGATGCAAGTTTAGGTCCCAATTTTAAAACTGTAACTCGGATAAATTGAGACCTTGTCAACCAAAATAAAAACCATTACAAACTACACATTTTTGTCAACAGCAAATCGGTTTGTTTGTCCCGGTAACATAAATTTCGGGCTTCTGGAGTCGATAAAATATCGTAAAGTGTTTACAGCAGCCACCTAATTCCGGAAACGTTTCTTCCGCAGGTAGTTATTAAGATGGAAAAGTGATTATTAGTTTAGGAGATCCGTTGCGTATGCTGGGTGAAGTAGTTTTGTAGTTTGCAAGACGATTGACCTTTTTTATCAATTATTTAACAATAGACCTTTTTACAACCACCACGACCTTCTTTTGATGCAATTTCCGTTCGGGGGAATTTGGGAGAATTGCTTATGTGCGTTTCATCCTTGTCCGCCCATTGAGCAGAACCCATCCTGTTGTAAAGAATCCATTTCTCATCACATTTCACATTACTATCAAGGATTCGTTTTAGTTGCGAAAAAGAAGCGACAGGCAGATTTCGTAACAGCTATTTCTTTGGTTATCATTCAGGTCTGGGGCACATGCTTGTTGAGCTCCCTCTTCCAATTTGCATCAAGCGGTGAACAGTCGTGGAAAGATCAATGAAAAGTGCTTTTGCAATTTTTCTTATAGTTTTGAGTGGGTCAGCTTCGATGATGACTTTCAATTTGACGTCAACACCAATAGGACGGCCAAGGTCTTCTTTTTCGTCGAGATCGAAATCACCACATATAATTGTTTGGACCTGTACATTCATTTACACCTCTCCCGTCTCCAAATTATCAATTCTAGCGGTTTCGGCTGCAGTGCGGCCAAGTTCAAGTTCGCAGAAGTATACATGGCGAAAGTCTCGTTTGGAATTTGTTTCATGGTCTTGAACCACAAGAAATATTCAGAATAAAAAAGACTGTCCAATATTAAAGTGACCGTTGTAATAATAGTTCAGATACATTTGTTTCTATTTAAGTGTGCAGTTACCTAATATCTGGTCCAATCACCTCTGTGATTGATTATAGTTTCACACCTTTTCTCTACGCTATCAACGATGTTTTCTGAATGAACATTTGACAGAGATCGCTATATCTCTTAATTTTAAATGATGCTTTACTGTACACGCTGGCTTTCCTTTGAGCTTCATTTTCAGTGGTATTAACATCTGGGAACATTGTCGGCCATTCCATCGTACTAACGTTATTTTGTTCTTTCCACGCACTGCACAGTTTATTGTGATGTTTAGCATCATTGCCTTCTTGCAGCACCCGTATCGTTCTGTCAGAAACACAGAAACTTTTTTGGTAGATGGTGCACTTTTTTGGCAACAGGAATATTGTCCAAATTTGGTTAAAAAATTTTCTTTTCCCACGCCAGGCGTTTCCCCACGTACTTTTGTGATAAAGGTTTCTTCAAAGTTGATCGAAAACATGTTTTTTCATGTAGGCGATTTCGAATCGCGTTTAGAAAAAATTTTTCTTGTGAATATAGTTTGGACACGGTGCATCCAAAGGCCTGACTTGTCTTCAAAGAAACGCAAGATCGCTTTATCCTGCTTCATTGTTGTGGCGCGAGCTACTCCCTTCTCCAGAAGATCGTCTACATTCCCAATCTCCAAATATCACTTTACCCACTCCTTAAAGAGTGCCTCCAACTTCCACATATATTTTGCAGCCGCTCTTTATACGTCAGTTTCAATTTTTCGCATGATCCACTGCATTGTATCGCCTCAGAAATTTTGTAATTGTTGTAAATATAACGAATTCACCAACTTCAACAACACGATGTGCCAGCAAACTATGTGCTACGCAAAAGAGCACGAAATAAAAATTCAAATAAATTAACATAGATGGCGCTGATACTTCTTTACCAAATGACGGTGGTCATTTCTTATCATATAGACTTTATATGGATACACATGAAAAAGATAAGATAAAATATGCAAAATAAAAATACGTGTTTTAAGTAGTTGCTTTTATTTTACAATATCGACACCTGTATTATATGCATACTTAACATACAAAAAGGTTATAAACGCATTTTTAATAAGGCAAACAAGTATAAGAATATTTTATAAACATGGAAAATCATTAACCAAAATTTTTATTGTGCGTTTGTAACTGGAACTTACTGAATATTTTTCTAAATTGTCAATTTCGTCGCTTAACAAATGCTTGTAGCTTGAAAATGTGCGTTCGATTTCGCAAGAAGTAACAAGTGGGTACTTAAATGCACATATTGTTATTGGATCCAATTCTAGATAATCCTTCTACTCGCCGTTTAATACAGCGTTAATATTTTTAACACGATGTAGCCTTCATTTTTTGTCAAAACAGGGCTTAGCTTTGTTTCAACTATTTTTAAAATTCACCACGACCACCTTCAGCAATTGTGCTTTGGGCATATTTAAAGAGATACGGTTTTTGCAAGATGAAATAAACAATTTACGAACTGTTCAAAGTCAAATAAAATTACTTGGGCTGGTAAATATATTGTAACAATCACAATAAGTACAAAAGATGTTATATAGCTTCTGTTTTTCTATATATTGTTTTTATGTTGGAGGAGCAGTTGTGGAGAATTTTTGAGGAAGTAACTTCCAAATAATGTTCAAATCGAAAATTATCCAAACCAACCAGTAATGTGACGCTCCTGTGATTAACACAAATTTTAAGAATATTAAATATTGCTAAAAATCTGACTAGACAAGCACGTCACAACTAGAAAGAATGGCGTTTTTAGTAAAAACAGTAAATGATACGAATATACATGTACATGTATCTAGAGGGAATTTATCTTATAATGCTAACGTGAAATAAATCACTCCTTTGCTTTACTAGTTGTCACTTCACTATTTCACTAGCCGTTGGACGCAACATTGCATTTGTTACGTCAACAAGCTTGTTTTTTACTTCAAGCACAACAATGTTGCTTATTTCTGGACTTTTAATTTTGTCTTGCTCATATCACGTAGGCGGTGAACATTTGTTAGAGCCTTTCTCCGGAATTAGGTAAATAACAGTTAACCCGCTACTTTATGGCCTAGAAGTTTTTCTGGCTACTCTTCGCCCGACGAATTTTTAATCAACAAGTGAAACGCACAACAATTTTTTGGGAACGTCTGGAAGTTCTGTTTTCATTCAGTCGTGCGCGGTATTTTAATCCGCCTGCATTTGTTGCCTACGCGCGGACAATAGGCGCCGATTTCGATAAGCACCGGCAATGCGAGCTGTCGCTCCCGGCGCAAAAATCTGGGTTAGTCGATTCACGCGGATAATTTTGAATGTCTTTTTCAGATCTGAAAGGTGGTGAATAAGCACCTACCATGTAAACCTTCCTACCCGGCGTAGATGCGCTCCGGCGCCAACTGCTCACACAACAGTCTGTGTTCATCGCAATGAATGCTGCAGTCGTCACTCAAATTCGATTGCTGCTTCTGGTCCAGCTATTTTCCAAATTTCAGCTATCTGTTGGTAAGTGCCGCATTTTACTTCTAAACCTACATCCGATGCCCTTCGCGCCTGCAAGGAGGCTCGACCTCGACCTGTTGGCCGTTTTCACTTTTTATAAATTTTTGAAATCCGCATAATTTACTGTTCGCGAAACTGCATTACTAAAATTAAATGCGAATCTCAGTTTTGCTTATTTAAGGTGAATCTATTCGTATATTGATATAAGCATAAATATTGCGTTGTTCGGAAAGTTCGTGCCGGTTGTTAGCAAAATTCAAAGGCGAAATTTTTAGGTGTCAATGTTTACTTATTCAATTATGTATTCACCGTTTTATTCAGCATCCTTTCTCCATCTTTCATGCAACTTGAAGATTCTATTCTCCCAGAACTTCACAGGTGCTCGAGTGAAAACTTCTCAAGGTAGCTTTTAGTGACTTTCAAAGAGTTGAATTTTGCAAAGGCCTAAATAAATGAAAATCTGACGGCGCAATGTTTGGTGAATATGGAGGGTGTGGCAGCACATTCCAGCCAAGTTCCAACAATTTTTATCGGATAGTTAGAAAGACATGAGGTCTAGCATTATCTTGACGGAACACGGCGCCCTTTCTTATCAGCTAGTTCTAGACGTTGAATCGCTGTCACTATCACGTTCATTTGCGAATGGTACACATTTAAACTTATCAACTGGTCGTTTGGTAAGAGCTTATAATACAAGATCCTTGTCGAGTCCCACCAAATTCAAAGCATGGTCTTCTTTGGATGGAGACCAGCTTTGCAGGTAGTTAATGGTGGTTTATTTCGCTTGTAAATGATCGACTTTTCACAGCCCGTAACTAACTGCTTCATAAATGGCGCGTTTTCGTTGCGTTTCTACAGCACATTAGAGATGGAAACGCAATCCATTAAATTTTTCTCGGTTATATTGTGCGAAACCCAAACATCGTAGCGATTTATGTAACCAAGCTTCAATCAATGTTCTTGGACGCTGGTGTTCCATATTTTTAGTATCTGCTAAATTTCGTGTCATGTTCGTCATCAGTGGTGGATGGTCTACCCCAGCATTGTTGGTCAAAATTAAGTCTAAACTTTGAAGTTTACAGGAATAATCCACAAATATTTAACGGTTTGAACGCGGAAATAGTTCGTGTCATTGATGATTTATGCTGAAGCATCTAAAATGCACTTTGTTTTCTCCTATCTTGAAAAAGGTACGAGAATAACACATCAATTTATTGCAAGGAGCTTTTTTAAATGCGTCGCCTTTAAGAATATGTGCACAAATCGTGTGTTTTTTTGTAACTGTGACATATCTAAACATTTTCTAATGCCAATTAGTGAAAAGCGGCACGAACTTTTCTGACAACCCACTAGATGATGTGCGATCTCATCTGAAAGTTGCTGTTAGGCAGGTAGAACAGTAAGTGTTATGCACAAAAATAAACGCTGTAATATCTAAAGAGTACGGTTAACATTTTAAACTAAATGAACCTTTAAGAAACATCCTGTACAATTACATGGCGCACTTAAGTCCTTACGAAATTATGCAAGACAAGAGTTTCGCTTTTTTGATTTCTGCAATCATTTTCATAGTGCCACGGAAGGCTAATAGCGTGATTCAGAGAATCGGGGTTTTGTTAGGAAATTTTGTAGGTCAAGACGCAAGAGCCATTACCACACATCTTCCAGGAATCCCTTTGTTAAAGCAATGGGAAGTTTTGAATCAGTGGACAGGTGTCTGTCCCTCCAAAACCACATCTTTAATGCGATAGACGCGGATCATTTGTTGCTGCTCCTAACTTGCGGCCCAAAGTGGCGTTTACTGGAACTGCTAAATCTTCCGAGCAGCGGGTTACGGTTTTTAGGGGAAGGCGTTTTTTGTTTGGGACGGGATCGGAATGTGCTAAGTTAAATACGTTTCGCAACTAACCAGCTACAATTTGTTTAACCTTCTAAAGTATTTTTCTTGATGTACATTTTTGCCTTTTTGGGTACGTGTTGATTTCTGACGGTAGTCTACATAACGAGAGCCGAATTTCATCATTTTATGTTTGTAGGCTCGTTTTTGTTGCTTTTATTTTTAGCAAATATCGATGTCAAAGGTTATCTCCTTAACTTCGTTGCGCGCTTCAGCCTTCGCTAGCGTCCAATTTGAATATTTTGCAAGCTTTACGAGCAGCGTCTGCTTTCCTTTCAACTATGACTAATCAGCTTATCAAGTTTTGTTGCACTGATAAGCCGCTCGCGGATTTATTTGCTGCATTTCAATGTGTCTGATTCATGCAAAAGGGCCTCGAACACAAATTCCAGTCTAACTCGCTTTGAAAAACTTGGTGGAGAATTTCATATTTAAATTGTATCCTTAAACTCGAAAATCGTTATTGAATTGCTAACCAGCTAATAATATGTATTAAAGTTTACTCATACGAAATAATAACAAAATTAAAATGAGTCACCAACAGCAGCCTGTAAGGCGGTTTTTGTAGCAGCTTATTTCAACATCCGTGTGCTGAATCACGTCAAATACGTAATTTGATTTGTTTATCTTAAAATTAGTATTTAAAAACTGGGCGAGATGTAATAGTGGTCAATTACCACAAATATAATTCGTCTACATCTTTACAAATAATTTTAAGCAATGATATATTAAATACGACGTCACGTAGTTATACAATATGAATAAAAAACTTTGGAACCTAGAAAAAATTACGTAAGTAAATTTCATCCAAATATATATTTTTGAAACAGCAAAATTGAAGTATAGCACTACTGCCTTAAGGCTTATTGTGCCATTCCCCTATCTACATATACAGGGAAAGGTTTGTATTACATTAAGCAGCATTTTCTCTGCATATTTTCTAATTAGAGACAAGAATATATGTGAGACTATTTTATTCTCTTAATTCATCACAGTCAAGCAATGGGTCCTTCCTACAAACACCCATTGCAGGTTGCAGTACCTGGAAATCAACCCACCCACTAGCTCTGCTACCTGTCTGTTCTTAGATAAAGCATAGTGCTTCAGTCCTTCCATTCAAATCGTGTGGTTATAGTGGGAATTATAAGAATATTTTAACAACTTTTGTTAATATAATCTTTATCAGAGAAGTTCCAGGACTGATTTTTTAATTCTTTACCTTTAACACAAAAATAAGCGTTATTCAGTCCCTGATATGTGCTCTAAATAAATTAGGCTCTTGGAAGAGTTTCCATGGAAACTCACTAGGTGGTAGGGGTGTGTTCGAAGTCACACTAGTGATGTGATGATCGTAAATTTTGAGCAGAGAGTTAACATTAAGCTAGAGAGAATTCCTAGTGAAGTATGAAATATGCTACAGCAAGCAGTGTATTCGAATGGCCTACAAGGTTTCGGATGGCAAAGATTCAGTACTGCTGTATCAGTCCAAGAATATCTGGTTAAACACCATGTTTACCCGACTTGTCTTCGTTTGATGTTTTTGTTTTCCCGTACGAAAATGCCCCTAAAAGGAATCAAACGTCTGCAAGATGTACTGAGAAGCATCTCGGATAAAGATTTCTTTGCTTGCCTCCATAACCTCCAGAACCTTTTCTGACAAAGGTTATATATAAACTTCTTAATTTTTTTGGTGTACCCTTGTGCATCGACACCCACGTGAGAGTAAGTGATTTATAAAGTTTATAACATTTTACAGATGCTTTTAGACAATTTATAATTAATTTGGAATTAATTATCTCTCGAGACAAGAACATTTTTACTTTGCTAGTTCCTCCTTATGTTCTTGCACAGACGCTCTTATAGTGCAGTACATTCTTCCAAGGGTGTATTTGCAATAATTTGACTAGATTTTTCATATCTTTCAGCTTTAGTGTCACTGTCGGTTTTGGATTAGTTTTCCTATTCTGCTCAGTTCCAGTAATGGGTTTGTGACGATCCTTGTTACTTATATCGTTGCTACTGTTTTGACTAAAGGGTATAAGGAAGGCAAACTTAGCAGGAGTTTTATACTCATTATACTTGTGATACACAAGTAGGTAAATTTCTGAAGTTCTACCAGCTTCAATTTGTTTTGTCTCTGACCCATAGGTGACCACAGATCATATCACTACAGCGCTCAGCCAGTGAACCAAGCGTGACTTAAGTCTCCATATTTTACCCAGTACTAGTTTTGTAGCCTTAAGCGGTATTTTTTCTTTGTTTACAATGTTTTGTACATGTAAATATCAGGTGAGCTTTACATCCCAGATTAGTCCAAAGTACTTGCCCTGCTGCTCCATTTTTAATGGATATTGAAGAGATGTAGTTTTTAATATCCTTCTTTTGATTAATTTTACCAGTATCGTTTTCTGAGTGTTTACTGAATAACTAGAGTCTTTTGCATGGGAAATTTTGCTGGGATGAATATTATCAGAGCATTGGTATACCTTTGGGTACTTTAGACTTATCCAGTTAGTTTATCAAGAAGCTTGTCCACTACCAAGTTTCACCATTTCCACTGTTGTATTAAATGGGCTTGTCATATGTTACGCAACTACGTGTCTTGTCTTACATGATTTCTTATAGTGGTTAATACCAGGGCTATTTTCTGGAATTTTATAGAGTTCTCTATTCTCCATACCAACTGGTAAGAAACAGTGTTAAAATATTGCTAGTTGTTAGGCAAGTTGGTGTGGATGAAGCAAGTTTCCCAACGGTAAGTTTTTCCTAATATGTCTAACAGTTAGTTTTTTATTTATTTGATCATAAAATATAATACATTGGTAGGCCTATATGCCTTTGCTTGGAAGGAATGTCTTTCAGATTTAGAAGCGCTTGCTCTTAGAAGTCTGCGAAACTTTGATATAATGATGGTTTTCTCTTGCTTTAAAAGTACAGATATAATCCCGTCACGGTAAAGTGCTTTGTATGGTTTGCAGAAGGAGTAAGACACATAGAAATATCAAATTAAATTTATTGAAATGAAAAATTTTTGTTAAATATCCTCATTATAGAGGATATGATATTTAGCTGATATTGATATGTAGGAGAGGTTAGATATGAATCTAATAAGTGTGCTTGGAGTAGTATTTCCAAGGTTGAACTCGTTTCAATTGTGTTTAATATCTATTATTATTATCAGACTCGGTTTAAAACTATTTAACAGTGGCTTCCACGATTATTTTTAGCCAAATGGTGAGGAAGTAATAATATTCATTTTGCGCACCTGTTCTTTTCGCCTTGTTGAACAATATTTACGCGTTTTTCGTTAATTTTGCAAGTCCTGTATTCCAACAATTAACAATCTTATTGGCGGTTTTATTTTTAACCTGGCAGTTGTTATAGTACGAAATTAGAATAGCTCAATATCTATTTTTTTATTGTTTTTCCAGTCAATGTTTCTCTGATTTCGGTACTTGGAAATTTTTTGATTCGTATTCGTATGTATCTATAAACACAGAGTTTTTCTACCAACGAGTTATCTGGAAGCTTCTATGAAGGATCGTCGTAGGTATGTCAATAATTTCTATACACACTTTTGTGGTCATAGTTATTTTGTTTCCTCCATTCAACATATTCAATAAATGATTGCAAATAATAAAATCAAAAAGATACGCACCCCTTTTCTTGTTAGTACTACTTCTCTACACTACACGATTAGTACTAGAGTCAATTCCAGCTCTATGTTCTAGGTTTGTAGACCTCCTGCCGCTGTAGTTCATTCCAAGGGAGTGGATTGAGCGATTCAAATGAAGGTATACTGAAACGAGTATGATTTCCTCCTAGTTATGTTTCGATTTTAACTATAGCTTGATCTCTGCAACTAAAATTCATCATTTTTAAAGTATAAAAAAGTCTTTCCTTGCAATAATACAGGACTGGTACTTACATATTTACAACTTTAAAAACTTGGTCTATTTTCAATTGTATTTTAGCAGTGAGATTGGCAACATGACAAACGAGCTACGTTTCGGCCAGCTACATCTGTCGCGCCGTGAAATCACGAACCTTTGATCAACTCATTTATGAGAATCGCCGGATTACAATCAAGAAATTCTCTATAGAACTGAGTACAGTCTCCGATACATTAGAAAGGATAACGGTAATGGTTGAATATTGCAATGTTATCGCCACCGGCTCGTAGAATCCAAAAGAACGCCAAATGAAAGTTTGTTATTGAATCGATATAAAGTTGGAGAGAACGTTTCCACATAAGCCGAGTCAAAGTGACACTTCATAAAATGACAATGTGTGAACTTTCCACTAAAGAATCATCAGTATATAAAGTGGTGTGCGTCTCCTAACTAAATTTTGAATTTGTACTTTTGTATATCTAATTAATTTTGCAAATAATCTAATTTGCATAAATATCTATATTTCTGAAATTTTAAGTTTAAGTTGTGTAATGAATAAGTAAAGAACAAAAAACATAAGTGTAGAAGTTATTCCAAAACATGTAATAGTTTTTATTGGTGTATTGGTTGGTTTGCCCCGATTCACAAAGCAAATGAGCAAGAGGCGAGAGAACATACAAGCAAAATAGGGTACAATTAATTTTTAACTTACGTTACTTATTAATTTAATAAGAAATGGAACTAACAAAGAAAATTAACCCATTTACATCTGAACTCGTCATTTACCATTTAAGAAGACAAATAGCAACGAATCTAAGAGAGCGATTTTTATAAAATACTCGTTCAAGTAGGTTTATATCTAATGATTATTTGTCATAGCATTAAAATAAAAAATATTCTTATATAATATTTTTGAAAGTTTTCCCACTGGGTCGTATAAAATTAGTACTAATTAATGTTGATGGTTTTACCTCTTCCTACTTCTACTATTTTTTTTATCACTGGTCCTCCCTTTCTCCCATTTTATTACATTTCAAATCTCACTTAGTCTCCTCATTTTGTTTCTTTCTATTTCCATAATTTCATCTTGTTTCTACATTTTTCTTATGCTTTAATTAATGTTTCTGCTTCACTTGATAATCTATTTAATTTCTTAGCATATTCTTCATGTTCCGTTGCTTAATAAATAAAAAAAATTGTATCAAGCGTCAAGGACAATCTTAAATAAAGATATAATTTTACACTACCAATAAGATCAATCAGAGGGTTAGTGAATATTGAGAGAATTCAAAAATCTGAGATACATAGGTTATTATGAGAAATTTGCGTTATTATAATAAAAAAAATTAAAATTTTTATTTTATGGTTGTCAGCCATACTGTCTCTACATTTGAACCTTTATTTTTATCGTTAAAACTAACATCCGCTGCTTTTTATCAGCAGTTATTTAAAATATTTCTTCATTGCTTCTATTATTTTTTCTTCGGTCTGTCCTATTTCTTTCTATGTCTCCACTCGTGATTGCCTTCACTATATACTGAGCGTCTAGCGCCCTATGTAGATGTCTCAGCTATCGTATCCCATTGTATACTTTAATATTCGTTGTGTTTGTGTATCCCTATATTTTTATAACTGTGTATTTTTTATAACGCTATTCTGTACTGCATTTCTCCATGCTTTTCAACCGCAAGTTATTCTTTTCTTTTTTATACTAATTTGAGTTATTTATTTTCATTGCCGTACTTTACTTAATTCAGTCTATATTTTTTCATATGGTTGTGAGTATAATCATTTATTATAATAAATATTGTATACAATAAACATATAAACATATAAAAAAGTAATTAATGTAACAGTAATTTTCAAATCCAAACTATACTTATCCAGGAACAATATATTTTGTAAAAAATTTCGTAGTTTATTTGTAACGAAATATAATTTCTAAGGCACCTAAAGTAAAATAGCAGGAAAATTGTTTAATATCGATATAAATTGAAATAGACGACTAATATCTAGAGATAAGGTACGGAGTATATCAAGTTTATAGTCAATTTTTGCTACATGTTTGTAGAATTATAAATGTGGAACTGCTGAGAGTAAGCTATCAATTATAAGGGATACTATAATGGAAACGCATAATTAAAAGGAAAAAGACCAGAAAACTTCAAATACATTAATGAAGCTTCATAAATCGTAAGCAATGGAATCGCGTTTGAAAAAGAAACACGGTATCAACCTTGATGTACAACAAAAACGAAATAGAAGACAAGTACACCGAATCCTCAAAGTACTCGTTTCTCCATTGTAAAAGCGTGCTCATCCAATGTGCTTGTATTAAGTAGATTTCATTTCTCGCCTGGACAGATTTTCTTCTGTTGGTTTACAAAATTCTCCACCTCTGTAAAAATAATTTAAAAAATTAACAATGAAGATAAATGGGAATATCAACAGTTTTACACCAAGAAGAAAATATTATCCTAGTAACATCGTATGGCAGCAAAGCTAATGATTGTGCCTTGAAGGGGGCTGTAAAAATTGATAGCACATCGCTGTCTTGCTCCTTTCAATATTATTATTACATATTATTACTGCTTCAAGCAAAGCTCGTCATATCGTCACGTGGATTATTATTTCCAAAATTCTCTGATGAGTTCACCCAAACTTCATTGTTGACTGAGGATACCGAAAAAAAGGCAAAACGGACAGTTTCGACCTTAGTACCTAAAAAGAACTTTACTTTTAGTTTGCGAAAGAAGAACCATAACTGCAATATATTTTATTTAAAAAGACTGTAAATGCATTTAATTCAATAGAAAAGGTGCTACAACAGGTCAAAGACAATGATCTCGCCCTATATGCATTATTTTGCTATAGCAACTCGTTTTATTTTTTGGGATATAACAGGATTTTATTACAAATTGATTTTCAATCTTCAGCTTGATTATCTATTCAATAGTTCAAAAAATAAGTACATAACTGAATTTGTGGTACCACACTGGCAGACAATCCAGAATTAATTCTTGGCAATTTTAAAACACTCACAAACAAAAGTAAAGACGATCGACTTACACATACACATCTGAAAACACTAAGAGAAGAAATTTTGCCAGTTGAAATTCAGTATCTCCAGAAATCCAATTGACAACTAAAATTTAAAGCATCGAAAACTTCATTAGCAAGTGAATTGAAAAGTTACGACTTCATACTATTCAGGGAGATTAAATTCACATATAGCGTATACTCTTCTCCAAAATTGCCTGTATGTTCCAAAGTTTTCATGGCTGTAACGGATAATTGGATTTTTATGTAAATTTCTGAACATCGCCAAGAGCATTGATAAATATTTCGCCATATTTCTGATATGTGAAAACTAGTATATCAAAAGTACAAAACATTCTTTAGCAGCGTTCTTAACTTCAACTTATGATTATACGAATGTATAGCCATAGTAAGGTCTACAATTAAAGGCGGAACTTTCAGTGTTTAGAATTAAACTTTGTTATTGAAAAATTTAGCTACATATATGACTAATCAAACGTTCAAGAAATGCATTATATTATTCACACACAGCAACTCTGCTAGTGCAATACTTTGTTTAAGAAAAGTAGATTCCGTGGAGTGTTCTTTAGACAACGAAAACAAATTAAACTTAATTATACATCGAGGTTCAACAACGTCTGTCGACATTGCTTCTTTGTTGAAACCGCGACTCAGATTAATTTCTTGGTTCAAAAGGTAGAAAATAATATGGAACGTAACTTGTGCCAACGCATTGGTGAAGAGCTAGCCACGCTAGAAGCTGAAGTAGCAACAGAGATGGTATGTAAAAGAAAATTCATCTTTTTGTACTTTTAAGAGAAAAATTAAATTTTAAAACCTTGCCCTAAAAAGCCAATTCTTTATCGAGATCAAATTCTTCCTCTCAAAAAGTTGGCTGGTTCACAGGTGAAACAATAATTTCTAGTATATTGATTTATTTTATATGGATTGAGGAACAAAAGTAGCAGGGGATTAGTTGGGGATAGTATATAAGGTACTATGAATATGACTCAGCGTTGTTGAAATAGGTTCAAACCTCTACAGCATCCGATAGGACGACTTCTGAATACTTGACTACCGGCCAGTTGTGCTCTATAATTTGATGAGAATTTGGAGAAGATGGCTCCTGTGCTGGAGCATGATTGTCATTAACGTATTACCACATTCGGGTGTTTAAAAGAAGAAATTTCAGTCTGACCTATCGCCAGACAGAAGATAATTTGAACATTCCTGCACCGACAATCAATACCATTCTGCGTAACCACCTTCAAATGGAGAGAGGTTTGTTTTCTTCAAGTACCTTTTGCTTTAATCAACGAGCGGATGACACGACGTTTTGAAAATGGAACATCTTTCTATGTCAACAGTATCGTAACAGGCGACGAAATGGATTTTTTTATGTCTCCAAAACTAATACCCACAGAACTTTTAAATAACATACCAGAAACCATAGTCATTTTCCCATGTTTTGCAACTTTTATAATAAATAAATTTACATTGTTACTGCCTTAAATTATACTGCATGCGACTGCACAAGTAATGAACATGCAGCTGATAAAAGTGAACTGTAATGCGCATGCGTGGATGAGGATAATTTGGCTCTGATAATCTCCATTAGGAAAATCTCCATTTAGAAAAACTGAGAATTGTAAAAACTAAAGTGTATGATAGTTTGATGCAAAACTTTGAAATAAGCTTGTTTGGACAGAACTTGTTCGGCGATATTACTGTTATTAGAGTAGAAGGAACATCGATGCCTCAGACGATTACTAATAAACCAAGTTTTTTTTTAAAGGTCATAATCGGAGATGAAACGCGGTCCTACATCTTCAATCTGAAAATAAAAGCCCAATCAAAAATTGTATACAATCCCAAGGCATAGTTGTCTCTTTTATCATTTTTATTAAATATATAAATTTTTTGTTATATTAATTTTATTATATGGCCCGCTATTATAGGGATGGACCACGTATTTCGACTTGTGTGACTTTAGATGTTTTTACTTCTAGTAAAATATAAGAACAAGGGGTGCAACTGTAAACCAATACCAACCAGCTCTTTCAATTTTCACAGAACCGAATTAGGAGGACTACTGAGGCATTTTAGAAAACAAAAATCTTATTAGCATAATGAACAATATTGTCTGAGCTCTTAGGAAACGTAGGCTCAGCGAAATCTACCCCTTCATCCCTTCCTTTTCTACTTGACTGAAGGTGCTTCCTATAGTTTGAATCTTGTTCTATGTGGTTTCGCACGATTCATAAAAACAGGCAAACAAAGAAACGATGAGGACTATCTAATGACGTTGAATGACGATAATGCCAAGATCCCCGAGGAAACGTGAAAGAGTTGTTTCGACGATTGATTTCGAGGGATGCAGAAGTACATAGAACATAGTGAAAAATATTTTGAAAAATTATGAAAATTAAAGGTGTATTGCAAATTTTCCTTGTATCTTATGGAATAGCAGTTATGTTCAGAAGCTGACGTACAATAAAACTTTATAAATATCGTCAAATATTTTTCGACGATCTTCAGCTTTGTATTATCTTTAAGAATGTTCGTCTTCAATAGATGTTTTGCCATTTTAGGTACCATCAACGTCAATTTAATTTTGATCCACAGCGTTATTATTAAAATTTTCTGTCTTCGTTTTATTGCCCCAAATTATTAAGTTGTACGAAACTGAATCACTTCAAAAGTGAATATAAAAAATGTGCTTTTCTCTACAACGTTAAGAACTATACTGGTTTCTTATTGGCAGCAGAACAATTCTTTTACATTCAAACGCCTGAAAAGTTTGTTCTTCATTATTTTGTAAACAATTTTGTTTGCTTCCTTAGACATGTTTTTCATTCCATTTCCTGGAATTCTAATATCACATTCTTGTTTTTCTTCATGTCGTAGAAGTGATTTTTGCGCGCGATTTTTTGCGCGGTAATTACTAGATGGAAGCGCAACCGTCCGTCACGTCTGTGTTTCATATCAGGTATGATCGAAATTATCGAACATTAAACGCTGCAAAAAAGCTCGCAAAAACGAGCCTGTGTTTTTCACCTCTCAAGTACCTGTGGCATATTGCGCCGGACGGGCGAGGACGGCACCATCACCTGTCGACGTGCTCTTCGCCGTCCGGCGGCCGCGCCTCCGTATTTTTTCTAAACTGTAAACTCGTTTCGATTTGATTTATTCTTTTAACGGCCGCCTGATGACTTATTTGCTGTTACATAAGACCGCCTAGCGCGCCGTGTTTGTCTGACAGGTAGACGTCCATTGCAAATTAGCCGAGTCGTGCTCTTCTGCTGGCCTCGCGGCAAAAAGCGCCGCTGTCGGCGATGTTTTCTGTTTGAACATCCGCTAATAACATGTATTAGGCACGTTTAATGCGGGTGAATTATTCGCCATTATTTGCACGGATCGAGAAGGTCGGCGGGCACCGGTGTGAAGTAATTAAGTGGGATACGGGGGCTGCACAAGATCTTGGTGTGTTTGCAACAGTCTGGAATGAGCTGAAGTAACTTTTCGTTGGTTGCTGTCATTTATTACTAAATCACATCCTCGTTGTATTTCAAATACATTGGTTTTGGCTGAAAACTAATTTATTCGAAAATTTTAATAGATAGGAAATTTGGAAATCGAATGATATCCCCCATAAATCATCCAATTACGAAGAGTTCTTAAATTGTAGTTATGTTTTATACTTTATGATTTGCACATTTTAATATTTTTTCTTCGACGAAGTTTTGGTTTTGAAGAGACACGCTCCGTATCCATTTCTTCATCCAGTTGTTATACTAACTCTTCTACGTTTCTTCGAGGATCTGGGCACTCCTATTATGTTGTGCCGTCAGATTTGTTATTTTCGATATTATTGACTCAAAGGAATAAGAAGAGGACGCACCAGTTTTGAATAATGACGCTATAGGTTAAACTTATCCTAACGTTAAGGGTTCCACAAAAGGTAAAACATCTACCGAAGATCAACTACCAATAATAAGAGAAACGTTAAAGATTGCCAACAAATATTTCACGATGTTTGTAAAACTTCACTATAGATAAGTTTTTAGTTCTTACGAACACAACTGTCATTTCTCACTATTCTCACAAGGAAAGTTTGCAGTACATCTTTAGTTTTCATAATCTTTCAAAATGCTTTTCATTACACACGATATATTTCTACTTGTCCACACTTCCTTAAGGATCTGAAAACATTTATTATTCCATGTCATTAGAAGTTCATTGGTATTAGAAAACTTTGTTTTGGGCTTAATGAATATGTCACAAAGTTAAAGTCAAGTTTTGTCATCTGTTGCAGTGCTCAGTAACATTTCAAAATATTCCATTTTCAAACTTATTTAAGCATCTCACAACACTATAACATGCGTTGTTTCATCTGCTTGTCTATGAAGGTATGGGATGCATAAAGGGAATAAGTTTTTCTCATATGAAGGTGATCGTGCAGAATGGTGTAAGTTTGCAGTACAGGAATGTCCAAACGCTTTTGCTTTTCGTATTTTAGCATCTTTCTAATGGTCTCCATTATAGAAGGAGATGAGCGTTCCCAAATAAGGTTTCATAACAGAACAGTCGCCCATAACCCAAATATTCCTGATATAAATTCTGCTAGACCTGTAGTTTGGAGTGACAAATTGCGCTTTACTATGTGGCAGTCTGATGGAAGGTTGGATATGATGAACATATAGTACCTACCAAAATGTCTAATGTCACTGAAATTTTGAAGAGTTGATATTACTGTATGGAGAAACTTGGAAGATTGTGTTTCGGCTTTTAGTATTTCAGAATAAATAAAACATATTAAACAGAATTATCACTAACTTAAGCTATTTGATATATTTTCCTTTTGTTTTCATTTTTGATTTCTAGTTTGATAACCGCGTTTCTCTTCATTTTGCTAATTTTTAAAATGTTTTGATATATAGTTAGATTTACATATCGTGATATATTATTACTGACCATGAAAGTCGTCATATTTATTACTTTTGTATTTAGATTTTTAATTGAAACTTATCAGTGACATGTCATAGATCAGAAAACATATTTACACGTCAATATAATGACAATGATTTTCAGTAAAAAAATATTTCAGAAATAAACCGAAATATAAATCAAAAGGAGCTACAAAATTGTATTGCATCTAGAGTTGGTAGAGTGCTCAATCGTCATTCTTATTTAGTATTGCATAGCAACCATTTCGCATACTGGCGACTAAATTTATAGTGTTAGCGAAAAGCGAGAGTCATATTTTGCGAATTCTCTCATCAGTTTGACGACCTGACCTCTTATCGCGGATGAGAACGTCTTCGAAGGTGTGATAAAGGGAAAGTCTGGAAGAGAATTTGATGATGGGAATAGAATGAGAACTGAATATCTGCTATCTTTTACTTTGGTATACGCTCCCTTGACGATTCAGTTTCTTAGATATTGACGGGACCTAGCTATAAGTGGACTGCCAAAAAAGCAACGCCGTTGCGGTTTGTCTGCAAAACGACACATAGTAATTCTTGCAGCTGTAACTCGAACGCGAGTACGACTTGGTAGCTTTTGCTTGCAACCCAGGCAATAATTACCGATCAACTCGAAAGCGGCCTCTTTCGCGAACATGAGAAAATGTACTGACCTTCTGACATACCCTGTAGGCAGCAACACTTTTCGGCTTCTTCCTCCAACGATTGTTGTGCATACTTTATTGTTTTTTATATTTTAATCATCTTTTATATTCCAAATGGCCATCTCAAAGGTGCAGCTTAACGGGGTATTTCATAATTTGACTTTTTTTAAATGGTCATACTATCACTTGATCGCCCTTTGCCGAGATAGCTTGTCTTTTTTTTGGATTGGACAGTTCATCCACAGATTTTCTTTTCTGGTATCGCTTTATCCATTTTCGCACGAAATCAAGAAACTTAAAACTAATACGAGCCTTTGAAGTGGTGACTTCGTCTGCCGCAGAAAACCCGAGTTGCAACTTGCAAAGCGTATTAGAGTGGATTTTGTCTATACCTCGTGTACACCATCCCATGTGTCTCAATAGTGGCCAGACTCTTTTATGGAATTGTATTTACTTATAGTATAAAAAGTAATTTTCATTCTTTTGCATAACGAATAATTCTACCATTTTTAACCAAAGATTTCATTCGTTCTTCTGTGCCACCACTAAACTGACGTTGTTTTGATGGAAACATTGAAATATCGCAAACATTTTTGCACAAGAACAGGAAGAACGCCCTATACGTAGGGACTTTCTTAATTGCATCTCCAGTGACGAAACATAGTGCCATCATCACAGGTCAAAGGCAAAATATGTTAATTTCTTATCAGAAAAAGGTTTAACCAATCTCTTTTTAATTAAGCAAAGTGTGACTTTTGGTTTTTTAAGTCTGACTTCTACATTACAGTTTTAGAAAGGCAATTAAGAGGACAACGGTAAGCAACACACCAGTTGGAAAATCCACTGTATCGTCTACATTTTGTGCTTACGTGTACCATATTTTCATAGTAACGATAGTTGTGCAAGGTCGACTTAGTGGCAGATTTATAAAACGCAAAGTGCGGCCCCGTTATCGTCATAATCATTGCTAGTAATCGAAAACTAGTATTTTTGTAGTGAATAATCTTAAATAGCGTTATTGTATTGTATGTCGTAACATTTGCAACAAAGAGATGAAGTGAGATGATCACGTCAGTCAGAAGTGTATGTTCATCGTGTTTGGTTTTCTAATAAAATATTTTTGACGCAAAACGATTGACTTTTGGTAACCTTAATACTTAGAGCTTCCAAGGTGAAAATGTAAAACGTGTTATTATTTAAATATTGTGAAGTTTGATGGTTTATTCTGCAACTGTTTAGAGAAAATATTGTAACAAGAAATTGTGCTTTTCTCTTTTTAGCACATCAAATATTTGTTGTAGAGATTGTAATGCTTTGTTGATTGTAGGAATGATTCAAAGGTGTCATCGGACGGTAATTTATAATACATGTGTGGCAACACCAACTGCTTGAAAAAGTAGAGGATTTGCAAAACAACTGTGCATAACAACATGCGTGTCTTTATGTTCAAACGTTACCTTCACCTCAAAAAGATCAAAGTGCCAACGTTTAAATTAAATGAATGTTTATTCTTTCATTAAGTCTCAGTGTCATGAACAAATGTTTCATTCCAGCTTCGTATTGGCACAAAAGTTTGTCCCATATAAAATAATAAGGACTCTGTCATTTTGAAAAATAATACAGTTTTCTGCAGTCGGGCGAAAAACTTGAAACAGTTTTGTTATGCAAACATGAAAATGTAAAAAGGAAAGCTGTTTAAAGAACTAAATCAGCAACCGCTGTTTTAGATCTTTTGATTTTTCCAAATATTTAATTACTTTTTAATCAACGGTCAAATCCTACAGTTACTTACTCAACCTATAAAAATAATATTATTTAGCTTTCCACCGATAAACGGAAAACCATTTACAAATTTAATTTTTAAAATATGTTATTCCTTCTCTTCGATTGATTTCCGAAAAATTATCATTCGGGCTTAAGACTTAGTATGATCCATATAATTTTTTGTTTATATCTAAGCCAAAAATGTAATTTTTTTGCTTTATGCTCGAAAGCGTTATTTTATAATTTATGATTGTAACTTTTATATCCCCTGGTAAAGTAGTTTGAGGGGCGTATGGGGGTTTTGGTAAGAATTTTTCTAGTTCTGAAATGCCACGAACAAAATTTTAGATTTCTTAACCGTTTTTGAGTTAAACCGGAGTATTATGAGTAGAATTTATTTCTGGTAATTTCTCATATTAGATTATGGAACAGAGAAACCTTGAGTAGTTAAAAATGGGCAACTACACTATTAATCGAAAATACGATTATAGAAGATGCTTTGTATTTCTAAGGGAAAAAATTATTGCGTGGTTTTAGTATAAAAAAACATGTTTAAGGCATAATCTAAAAGTTTGGAGTTGTGCCACCAGAGAAGGTTACAACTGACAGCACACACAGCAAGTGATTTAATTGCAAGAGAAATGACACGCTCTGTATCCTAGGTGAAGTATAAATGATTTATCTAACATGAGGGTGGCGAGGTCGATAGTCAATCTGACTGTGCAATGTAAAGGTCCAGATGCTACTGGAAAACATCAAGGACAACAACGCCGGCTTCATGCAAGGTAGGAAATTGAATGCCAAAATAATCGAAGGGTTTCCTCTGATATGTCTACCGACATGGATACCAATTTTCTTGCTGCTATACTGATGCTGAGGCTCACGAACAAAGAAGGTAGTGTCAGAATGTTTCCTTTCATCAAGAAAAGCACCCAAGATACAAGGTGAAGTGCCAATATAATCGAAGATTTGTCGGTATGCCCCTGGTATGTCTACCATGCATACCAAATTTCTTGCCCCTGTGATCGTGCTGTGATTCTTGAGCAACAAAGTTAACCATATAGTGCCCCTTGTCATTGATTGAAGCCTAAATATAACTGCTAGTGTCGACATTAGTCTACTGGGAACGCTTGTGAAGTCTTGAATCGAACCAGTGGCCTCTAGGAGAGAGTACGTGTTCCAGTAGAATTTCTCTCAGTTTACAAGATTAAGGTACACCAGTTCTACATCTATTGCTCTTCCCCCTCTTTAGCTCTGGTGGTAAATCTTTTGATCACCAATTACGTGTAGGGTGAAGTGTAATCTTATTATTAAGTTTAAAAGTATTTTTTAATGTCAAAAAGTCTCGATGCAGTTATTTGGTTAAGATATAGGAAAATCAACATATTTTTTAATCAAATGAAAAATAAATAAATGGCACTCCACAGTTAGTCGACTTATGGCCATGTCCAATTGTAAACGATGTTTACTCAAGGCTAATGAATGGCTATACATTTTTTTTGAAACTTAGCTTTTTATCTGAATGCTCTGGGGGATAAAATGGTCTTCAGTTCGAGAAGTTCGTGGCAGATATAGTTTAATGCATGGCTTTTCTCTGATACTAAAATTAGTTAAAACATTTTAATTTTTAATTTAAATTTAATTTTAAATTACATTTCACCATAGTAAATTGTTTAAGAAACTCGCGAATTAATGAAATAGAAAAAGAAAACACAAGATGTTCTACTGTTCAGAACTTCTACAGTCTTTTATGCAAGTCGAGTTTAAAGTTTTATTGCTTTTTTATTTTTATTTTAAATACTGCTTTCCCAAACAGAATCTTGTTTGCTCCTTTACATCCCACTTATGTTAAACGCGATCGCTTTTGAATAGCCAACATTTTTTTGTAATGCTCCTTAAATGATAACTGTTTATGCCAATTTATTTTTAGTTAATTAGGTTAACCCACGTCTTCGAGTCTAAACATTTGTCTATTCATTAAGTTTATGCTGCAATTAACAACTTGATCGTAAAAACCTGGCATCAAAATATTTTTATGGGAAAATGGGCTTTTACGATGTCTGCATAACTGTCTAGCAAAGTCACCATACAGCAGACGATCGACCTTAAATTGACATAAAAATAGCGCTCTTAACAACCGAAAACGTTAATCGATTAACGGCGCCAAGGAACCGTAAACGGCTATTTTTATGTGGTGATATATCCACGGCTGGAACAATGATTTATTAGCTTTATCGGAAATGCATTTTTCCGTCGATAAGCGACGTCAGAAAATTATTTATGGCAGTGCTGTCGATCGTCGGCTTAACGAGGTCAACTAATTGTTTTGTTTTCTTTAATTGGCTAACTATCAAAATAACATTTTACGCGGGCCAATCAAATGGAAACCGGAAATAGGCGTTATAGGTGAGAATACCTGGAGAAGATTCCCCTCATAAAAACATTAACGATGCTGCTTCATTAATCAATATCACGATATCAGAGCAAGGGGTGCCTTCATCCATTACGCAACGAATTATCAGAAATTTAAAGAAGACTTAAGGGACAATTAGGGGACATCAGCCTTAAGAAAATTAAAAGCAGTTGAAAATGAAGATCACTGAATGTTGTCTGAGGAGCAAAGTTGGTGACTATCGCCAATTAACACTTACTGAAATTGCTACGATAGTGTTCTACGATCGTAGGTTTTAAAAACGCCTTGCCCTATACAACTGCCCAAACTCGGCAAACATTTATGATTTATTCTCGATTAAGATCTTATAAATACTATAACCGATATATTAAAAGATTTTAAGCAAAAATGCTTGGAGTTGACCAATAAAGACACAAGGATATGTTATTTAATTTGATTCGAAGTACCTCTTGAAAGCACTTGGATTTCTTCTTGGTACAAAAAATGCTCGCTCAGTTTTACTTTTATGTTAGGAAAGGAATCGTGAATGTTCGTTTTATTTTTTGTGAGAAACTGCATCGCATTGAACGGCGTGGACAAACGCTAGGGAAGAATCTTTTGATGGATTCCATAATTTGCTCATTCTAACTATGTTGCACAGTTTATTGATGGATAGACGACGATAGTTTTGCCAATATTGCTAATATTTCCTTAATTGCAGGTTCTTAAAGACACGCAACTTGATGTATTTATAGAACCTTATTTTCAGATTAGCCAAGCGAATAGAAGAGCGATGAACACTGCAAGCCAATTTTTTATGTTGTACTAAAAATTCCGACCATAAATAACCTCTTTGGCCGTTTTAAACGATGATGCATCCATATCCGAAAAACGTTTTATGACGTTTCCTATCGTCTGATCTGTATAAGTGTAATGGGACGTTTGTGAAATCGACTCGGTACGCTCAGAAGCTACATATTACGTATCGTAGTACAGTCACGGACATCGAGTATTTTCAGGTGCTATAAACTGTTCAAACTTCTGTATAGTGGCACTAGTTTTCAGTTTAAAATTAGACGCTATTATGTTCATTCATATGAAATGGACAACGTATATAATAAAAATGGACGTTCACACAATAAAATATGTTTATATTATACAGTGTTCTAAAAAATGTTCTCACTCTTCAAGTGACAATAAATGCGTTATTTATCGACTTAAATGGAATATATTAAAAATGTTTGTAATATTTAGAGACCGCGAGACATGGTGTTTGAATGTCTTCTTCCAGCTCATCGATTAGATTAGATTTGTGTAATAAACGCTGTCTTTGAATAACCCCATAGATGCAACCGTGTCGTTTAATTGATTCATTTAACTTAAATGTGGCGACTAATCACTCCAGACAAATTTAGATTATATTTTCTCAGGTACCACTTCGAAAATTCGCCCACTTGGTTAGGATCACCTTCATTTAGAGTATGGATTAATCTTGGAACGCACCAGGCGCTCGATTTCACGAGCTGTCTGGTCGTACAGACTTCTATAGGGATCAAAGACTTTCTTTTGTGGAGCTTACAGATGACCGTGGTCTTCCTGAAGAACGTTGTGTATGATCATCATGAAGAGTTCCATTTACTTCAAACTTATCTTTGATGCAACCAATTGGTGAATTTCTGTGAAATTGCCTTCTAAAGTGTCTTTGCACTTCCTTGATATTCTATGCTTCTAATAACATCTCGTGACAAAATAGTTATTCAACCATTATAAGTTTCTTACTGGTATTTCTGGAATATCCTGTAAATTCCATGAATATTTGTTAATCCCCCATCGAAACATCAGTGAAAAGAATTGCTAACAATAAAGCATTGGTGAACGTCACTTTTTGAAGGAGGGAAATACAAGGATTGGTTTCATTTGCGTAAGGATATAATAAAAACCGTACAAAGTGTTAAAATCATTATATAACTCGTATCTAAAAGTATAAAAAATAACAGTTATTGAACAAAAATGAAAATTAACGATCAAAATAGAGGAAAAATGAGAGACTGCTACAATTAAATACGAGAGGAAAAGTTAAAAGTGTGTTTGAGACTAACTAAAGTAACAAATTTGAGTGCTTTTGAATATTTCCATAAAGACCTATGGAAAAATATTTTAAGCAAAAAATCAAAAATTGATGATAGTTTAGAAAACATTTCTAATATGGACATAAAGAAAACGGAAAAAATCAAATCAAAAAGGAAACAACAAAATTTTATGGAAGTTATGTTAACATTCACATCAGCAAACGCCCTCAAAGCATAATTAATAATCATAATGATTGAAGAAAATTTTGAAAAGATCAGACAAATGTAAAAATTGCAGACAACTTTGGTGACAACCTTAACGTAATCTTTAACTATGCAATTGAAAAAATTATAGCAATTCATTTCTATCTTTGTCAATTTCTTTAAACAGTTAATTAACTTTTATTAACAATGTCATGCACGATGATTAAGCGCTAGCGTGGCCACGCGGTTAAGACGCTTAGTTGCGGACTCCTATAACTCGCCTTTAGTTAGAATTGGCTAGCAAGAAATCAAAATGTCGAGGTCAAATTACACATATATAAGGTATCATAGAAAGGTCACATTCTAAGAATTTTTAGAAGATTTTCTTCTATCCGTCATTGCTGTGCACGAAACGTCAAGACTTTTCAAATTCCGACCACGGCTCAACAACTTAAACACCAAACACCCCCGTGAAAAACCTTTGCATTTATTTAGACTAAAATAAGCGCACTAATTTTAGAAAAGAATGAAATAATAGCGGGTAATTGTTTAATGATTATTAAAGAAAGGAGTTTTTCTCTTTATAAAACTTTAGAAGCTGTATTATGTGAATATTTTTTATCTAGATATCATTCTTAACGGTTCTCCTGTTTGATAGGCTCTAATGACTTATGTGAAGAATATTTAATACTGCACACCGTTAGAGAGTGTGGCTTACGTACTGGAAGGTCAAGGATCCTCTCAGTTGTCTTACACCATCTGGTATATGGGATTATATAACAAGCACCCCTCACTCGAATCGATCGCAGCTATTCAATTACTTTTAGTGGTTGAGTAAGTAGGCTACCCGCTAACAATCTAACCACGAACTAGCTGTTCAAAATATTCATCTAACATTTTACTCTTACAATTTTGAGTTTTTTAGAACGGAGTTGTTCTTTATTTTTGTTTTTGAAGAATCTTCAAGATTAAAGAATGTCAGCATTATCATTTACACCGAAATTCTCATCATCACTTATTTTTGAATAGTTCGTGAGTGAGTGTATCTAAGGAACGCATTTCAGTCTAATGGTTTGCAATTAATAAATGACAGCAGGCACTTAGAGCTTGAACGCTGGGGCTCTGTGATGACAGCCACGTGTTCACGGCATCTGCGACATCATTACCTTCATAGCAGTATTAGCCAAACTATTTCCAGTTAAACGTTTTAGTGAGACAGGAATAAATGCTTTCGACGAGCATATTATATCTTTTGATTTGAATTGCATGTGCTTGTAAGCAAATGTCGTTGGGCAAAATACCTTTTTCTCTTAAAACGAAACTGTGCTCATGATTTTACGAGCGGAAATGGCCTGTTTGAATACTATCTGTGTTGATCGTTGAATATCATTACTACGCTTTCATTCAGAAGTCATTTTTAAGATTTATATTTTATTACCTTCACCGTTGTGATCCAAAAATTATCTCCCTCCTTATAAAATGCCCACGATACATTCAGACACTTAAGTATTTGCCACAACATATTGCGATCTTTATCCACGTGCATTTATTAAGAATAAATAAACAATTGAAAAGATTAATTCATTCTTGTGTTTTTATAGTTAACAGTTATCTATGGTTGGTAAATATGTAGTGTCATGGATTTTAGGACCTTTTTCCGCAAGACAAAATTCGGACGGATGCCTAAAAGTAAGACAGACAAACTCTCTACAATATTTAACATGGTATAAATCGATGAAATTAAGAAGGAAATTATGAACCACATCAAAATTATGGACTTAAAAGAAAAACGTGAAAGGGAAAATGATATTATTATAATTATATTAAAGATTGATATTAAAGATAACCTAGACCTGAAAACTTTATGAAGAACAAAGTAGGTTTTAAAATAGGCGAAAGCGCTTGTGTATTCAAATTAAACAGCTATAAAGAAAAATGGATATGGTAATTGAGATGTGGATCTACAGCAGAATGTTGAGGATTGCTTGGACACAGAGAATTACGAACGAAGAAGTTTTCCATCGATTACGAAAAGAAACGGAATTAGAATCGACTGTGAAAGTTCGTAAATTGGCGTAATTCGGACACGCGATGCGCCACGATAAATACATAACGCTCCAATGTATCACAGAAGGAAAAATTGAAGGAAAGAGAGGGGTCGTGGGCGAAGAAGAACTTCCTGGATGTTTAATTTGAGGATTTGGTCCGGGCTAAACAGAGAAAAATTGATACACGAGGCAAGAAATAGATGGAGTTATGCCATAACGATAACCAACCTCAATAAATGAGACGGCACCTGCAGAAAATGAAAGAAAAAACAGAAATAATTAACAATAAAAGTAAATTGAAAATACAAAAATCTTCACTAACCACATACAGCAAGAGAATGGAAAATATAGACGGCTAAAAAAGATAAGATATAAGATTACTGGATATGTGTGGACCAATATAGAAATAGGATGATGGCCATAAAATACTATTCAAGACTACTTAGCCAAGAAATGAGTAACCTATCTAGACGGACTGCTTATGTTGACGACTAATGCAATGAATTTGGTAAATCACAGGAAAGAGAAAAAGGAAAAAATGATAGTAACAAGGAGGAAGATTTAAATAGGAAAACAGATAGAGAAAAATCAATGAAATTCAGAAGGCAAACATAATAGAGAAAGAAAATAGAATGAACTACATAAAAACAAAAATTTGTTAGAGAAAGAATTCTCGCAGTAAACATAAAAAAAAAGAAAAGAAAGGAAGAATATACGTTTGTGATAGTCTACGGCCCGAATAAGAATTAAAGAGGAAACAACAGGAAATAGACAATAGTAAATGAAATGTAACACTGATAGGAGATCTTAACGAAAAAATAGGTAAAGACAACAAATGAATCAAATCGTACTTAACAGAACAAAAAAAAAATGCGAAAATACAATTGGAGAAAAGATATTAAACTTCTGCGTAGATAATGAATCAGTAATTGCAAACTCACATTTTCAGCATAAAAAAATTATTAAAATCACAAGAGGAGTAAAAATTGGAAATGAGAGATCAATTATAGACCACTTTAAGTTAGTAAAAATTTCTAGAAAAAAATCAAGGACGTAAAAGTCGGATAAAACGCAAATATAGGAAGCGACAAAGAAAATAAGGAAGTAATAAAAGAAAAATCCCGAATAGAAGAATCAGATACTATAAAATAAGGAAAAAGATACAAAGTGCTTTTGGAACGAAAAATGAGAAACATCACACGCAAGGAATAGTTGAATACGTGTGATCAAACTTCAAAGAAAACGGCAACAGACGAAATATGCGAACTACAAGAATTTTAAATCCTCAAGTCAAAAGAGCGCATTAGTGGAGATAAAAAGGGCAATCATAAAGAAAAATAAACTTTGTATAAATATGTAGCATCAAAAAACATAAAGATGAAATATATAAAGGTAAAAACTAATAAAAGAGAATAAACAAAAAACGAATAAAGTTTGGAAACAAAATAAAGAATGCGTACAAATAAAATCAAAAATTATTTTCGGGGCCATCTGAAATGCGAGAAAGACGAGAACTTCTTTACTTCTAAATATCAAAAACAAAGAAGGGGTTACTCACAAAACAAAAAGAAGTCCTGGAGAAATGGAGACAATACTTCAAAGAACTAGTAAAAGGATAACATAATATAAAAAAAAAAATGATGTAGAAAATCAACTACCAGAACACAATATAACCTCAGCAGAAATAGGACAGACTATTAAAAAATAAAGGTGCGAAAATCCCTATGGTATAATCGAATGACATCTGATATGATAAAAACAGGAAAAGACCAAATAATAGAAATATTAAGAAGAATTATGAATAAAATACTGAGCACTAGAGAGGCACCAGAAAACTGGAAAATATGAGTTATAAACTCTATTCATAAAATGAGCGATGTGAATTACTGCAATAATTACAGGGTAATTACCCTACTAAGTACAGTTGTAAAAATATATGCATGCATTCTAGAAGTGAGATTACTACAAGATAAACTGAAAGGAACTTTAGAGGATTCACAATATGGATTCAGAAAGAATAGAAAAGTGGCATAGACAAATTTCATAATACAGCAAATAATTGAAGAAGTGATTAGGGAAGACGGGAAGATCGGCCTATGTTTTATTGAATTAGCGAAATCCTTTAATAGAGTAAATAGAACAGATATATGGAGAATACTAGAAAGAAGAAAAATAAATAACAAAATAATACCAGTAAAACCACTATATAGGTAGATTAAGGTGTGTCAGAGTCAAGTATAAGAAGTTACAAATATTCGAGATAGCAAAAAGAGTAAGACCAGCATACATCCTGAGCCCTTTACTGTTCACAATAATTTTGAATGAAGCTATCAAAGAGGTAAAAAAATACAAAACAGTATAAAGTAGGACATAAAAATTTCAGAACCGTTATACACGAATGATATGGCGGCCATCATTGCAAAATATGAAAGGACAATGAAGAGTAACTTGAATATTTATAATAACAGCTTGAAATTAATTAACATGAAGATCAACAAATTGAAAAAGAAAATCATTATTGCAAGTAGGTAAGAAACGATGCACCAGATAAAATTGGAAAACAACATTGGAACAAGCCATCAAGATAAGCAAAACTCGAAACTTAGAAATGAGATTCATATGGAAAATAGAAAGAAAAACTAGAAAACACAAAATAAAGAACGATACTTTTAGAGGAATTCTGAGAACGAAACCATTACAAAATACACTAAAGGAAGGGAAACTGAGAAGAGTCGGAACACATGATTGAACAAGAGAAAATGGCATAAAGAGTGTTTAAAGAAAAATATTGTAAAAATAAGACGAAAGGAAAACAGTTCTCTGTGGATAGAAGAAGGAAGCCAACTCCAACCGTCATTACACTGGAAATAGTAGATTTAGTTAGGATTTAGTAAGTATAAATCGTGTTCTTCAGTCTCAGAGGCTCTAACAATTCAGGAACAGAAGATTATCTCGAAGATCTATAGAAGATCGTTTAAGACTCTAGACAATTTTCTTGGACAACTGTAAGATGATAATCATTGCAGGAACAAGAATTTCCAAACCAACGATATATCTGTTGGTGTTCAACTGATCACTACGAACAATTTTTACATTAAATGCTCTTTTAGACCAGTCCAAATTTAATTTATAGGCTAATTTTTGCTTTTCTGAGTCGTTGCTGTCTTGATTTTATTTTCCAAACATTAAATTGTAACTTTTCTCCATTGCTCTATTTTCAAAAACTCTAGGGTTATGTCGAATTGCTGTATCGGGGTCGTGCGGTAGGGGGCAGGTGGGCTACGGATAGGCGGATTTTGGGACCTTAGTTTTGCCTATGAATTTTTGAAAGGAATGGATTTCATGGATAATTAGGGATCCGTGGCAGCTAGGGGTTTCCATGGATCATGGGTTTTCCTCCGACACTCGAATGTGACCCTGGGGGTCTCCTAACCCCTCGGCAAATTCCGCAACTTTTTTTTTCTAATTGAGGTCAAAATTTTAAATTTCAAAATTTTTCATTTTTATCACTTGTCTTTACTGCTGAGAAAGATGCTTTTCAAAACTTGTACCCCAATGACTTAATTGACCCGATTAAACTTTTGTTCGCTAGTATGGATTTTTTAAAACACCAAATGTCATCTTATCATCTTAGTTTGGATAAGGTACATTTCCAGTAATCTACTTCCGTTAGAGAATACAGAAATACCATTAGCAGTGGCAGAGCGAGCGGAGCCGCCTGCTTGCTACCCGAGCACAGCCACATTTCTTTATTTCCTGCAGCATTTTTCCGGCGATACGTGAGCTTCCTCCGTGTTTGTTCAAGCGAGACTGCGGGTTTGTAATTCTATTCATACAGCTTGCACGGTGCAATTACAGCGACAGCTTTACATCCTATGTGCTGCGCACCGTCAGATTGCTTAGAATTTCGCGTAGGGCCCGTGTTCTTGCAGCTCGCAGCATCTCTTAATTAGCCGCCCGGCTCGTCTCGCTTAATTGTTGGCGTGTCAATAACTTCTCGGGCCGTCTAACCTACTGACTACAATGCATTTGCGTACGTTGTGCAAGCGCGGGAAGAGTGCAAGCGTTTGTCCGCTTGCAGCTCTGGAATGTTATTTCTGGGAACTGGCGAGCAACGTAGCAGGGAAAGCTCCGTGGGTTGTGCTCTGCGTGCGGGGGTGAACCATAAAAAATAGTTGCCGATTAATCCTGCACCCATAAAGGCTCTTAAGTATTTCGATTGTAGTCTTACATTATGTAACAAAAGATTTCATTTTGTTGAATCTTTCATCACAAAAAATGAATGTGAGCTTTACATTATTAAGGTTCGTCGCTAAGTATGTTTAACGTAAAAATGTTGAAGTGCAGTGTTTAGTTATAGATTGCTAAAGTGACATTTGAATAGCCAATCCAGAATCTTCTTCCCAATAGTGCTCGATGGTTGGCTAGGTCTTCTATTAGAGGGTTGTCGTGATTGAAGTTTCTTTTTCTGTTTTGTCGTTTGAGGTCCGATTACTTGAGCAGAATTCCCAAATTTTCATGGAAAGTTTTGTTTGACACATACCATGTAGCGTCTCAACATTATTCCGAGAGTCTTCGACCTGTATGTTTAAAGAATTTTTGTACTTTCGGATTTGGCAGGGCTCTATGCCATACGTTCATGTGGGATTGAGTATTACCTCTGATTAATGAGCCAGTTTATTTGTCTTATTAAGCGCTGTTGTTTGGCTTTTATATCATTTTTCTAAGTCAGTTTTTGCTGAAGATGGGGATCGAGATATTTGACTTTTATCTTTTGTTGGGATTGGTTGGTTGTTCAGTGTGACTTGAGGACAAGTGCCCCATTCTGTGGTAAACGCAATCTGAATAGATTTTAAATTGCTAATTTTTATTTTGTATTTGGTCATTCAGTTTTGTGATAAATTGTGATGGTTTTGGGGTTTCTGCGAACTTCGTTCTAGATTTTGATCAAAAATAGCTACGTAGATGTCAGTTTGTAAAATAAATTAGCCCTCAAAATACTTCCTCGAACAACTCCAGATTACATTAAATGATAATTATAATATTCGGGTTTTTGGTTGTTTTGATGTGGAAGTATCTGTGAGACAGGTAATATTTTAACAACAAATGGCTTGGTAGTGTTTCTTCAATTTACAGGGTCGTTTTTTCCCGAATTGTTTAGGTTATATGGCGGGAAATCCGGAAGGTCGTCTTATACGCATCCTTAATCCTCTGTTAGGTAACAAAACAAGTTAACTTTATATAATCAACAACCTACGATTGTCGACAAAATGAGCCAGCAGAAAACTGCTATGTTCGAATTTCTCCGCAAACCCCCAAATAATTAATGCACGGTTTGGCTAAAAAAAAGATCCAAGTTTACGACTTGTGAAAGAAGTACAGGGAATTTAACTAATCAGGAGAAAGTAACTACTGGCAAGTCAACTCACAACAAGCCATCTAATCGCAAAAGAAGGGATGAATTTGTCTGCGAATTGAAAGAGAAGGTCGATCAAGATTCTGGGTGGAGCATAACTAACTCGTTAAAAAAATGAGCTTGGAGAAAGACGATCAATCTAACAGTCTATTAGGATCTTGACTACAAGTCTTTTGTCTTGAAGAGCCATACAATTTATTGATGATATATGTAACATGTCGGGTACATGTTGTAAAGACTGGAAATCTGACTTTAACAATGCTCAATTTCCTTAAATCTATTATAGCAGCAAGTTACGTGTCCCGGCATTCGCTTTAGTGCAGGTCTAGAGAAAATCACGAACACCCGAGTCAAGATAGGCGACTTGAAACCGGTGATGCCTGCTAGTCCTACTAATCTACCTTAATTTACACAGCAGTCTCTGTCAGTTCAGTCTTTAATTTCAAGAATTTGCATCTCTCACCAGCACCGGCCTCCCCCACCAGACACACATTCGCGTTTACTTGTGATCTCGCGCACCTTCGATCTCTTTTTGTGTTCATAGCCGTTTGGACCCTATTGTAATGACGACCTTCTCTGCTCTGGCCCTGGTCTTCTCCCCGTATTGCAGGTTAGTTAAAGCATTCCGTATCCTGTCGCGCGGTTTTAACCGTGGGGATTAATATCCGCGCATATTGCTCGTCTCCCCTGCTCGGCTCCCCTGCTTGCCACCTTTGCTCCCATCTTACTCTCGTCTCAGCTGGTAGTTGGGTTTTTACAAGCCCAGTTGGAATGGTCTCGCAGATCGCCGGTCCTGATCCTCGTCCTGTCGCTGCTTCAGTTAGTCTTCACTTCGTTGCGTGAGGTTCCGCCTTGGGCCAATGGAATCGGACCTCGATTTCGGGAAACAGCATTTTTGTAAGGCTCCAAGCCTCGACTTATAAATATGTCGGCCTTGCTTCTGAGAGCAAATAGCGCTATTTTACTGTCAGATATTGCAACACATCTTGGGATGATTTCTTTGTGTCTGTGAATGTATTTTAGGCATTCTCGGATGGCTATCAGCTCGTATTGAAAACTGGTGCTCTAGTCTACTAACTTGGTTCGTCCTCGTATAACCACGAAGGTGGCTCTCGCTTTTCCGTGGTCTACTCGCGATCCGTCCGCGTAGTAGCACACTTGTCGCGCTTCAGGATCCTCCTCGTTAAATGGGATGCCTTCTCGTTCAACCGAGTGCTTTGTCTCCTCCATAGATTGCTTTCGCAATCTCGCCTGTTCACAGCTCCAGCTGCTTCAGAAGTTACTGCTCTGGTCCGGTTGTCAGCCGCTGCTGGTCCACCCCCTCCTACAAAAAAAAATGCAAAGGCGATAACTAGCTTAATACTAACGTTATTTCGGTGGCTACGGTGCTGTAACCATCTGCCACTTTAATCGCAAGTATCCTCTGTATGCTAAGCAAAACCCTTTGCCCCCTTCCGCGTATATCTCGGCTGCGTACAACAGCTGTACTGCCCCCTTGAATGCCTCCCCAATCCGGTGAAATATTTGTTTCTTTTTGTCAAAAACTTTTTATATGTGACCCTTTCACGACAACCGATCGTCGATTTCTACGTCCTGAAGAATCGCCAACTATTGACTGAAAAAAAGCAAGAGTTAAAACCCCAAGCACTGCCGATCGACATCAAGTATGACAGCTCTGATTTCCTGAGTTGTTGTTGGACGAATTAAACTTCACCCAGAACAAGAACGTAAATCGCCAAAATGACCATTGGATCTGCATCTGAAGTGCCAACTATCGTGCGTACAAAATTTCTCCTCCCTATGATGGTGCTGGGGCTTATGAGCAACAAAGGGTTTTACTGGAAGACGTACTCCCGTCTTCCAACTATACAACAATTGGCATTACCACTGGTCTCGCCTTAACTACTGCGCGAGAGGCGTAATCGAGGCGAAAACCTATGAGAGACATCGTAATACCAAAGACAGTTTAAGGGCCTCCATCATAGAGGTAACGACAAGTAGGAAGTTGGGTTGGCCTACGAAAAATTTAGTTCCCGACTCGTGGTGATTGGGATCTCATTGAATAACATAATTCTGAATACTACCTACTTTAGTTGTGCTAAGTTTTATGTAAATACGTATTTTTCTTATGTCTGAATGTTATTTTTATTGTTTATTCATTTTCTGGCCTGTTGTACGTCTAAGAACACCGATGCACACATGCTTTTCTCTGAAGCCAAATTGTTGTTGAGGGCTAGGATTTTCCTGAAATGCCAATTCTTTTATTTGCTTTCGTAGAAGCTTTTGAAACATCTTTCATATAATACAAAATAGACTTATTGGTTTATATAATGTAACTTCAAATTGTAGTTTTTCGAGCTTAGCGACCATAATAATTTGAGCAAACTTCCGCTGAATTGAATAGTGACACAGACGTAGTATATTTTTGTAAATTGTTGTTAGCAGTATCAGAGCCTTTAATATCTCAGAATTGTTAAGTCATGTATGGGAATTTATTAATTTTATCTCATTTGCAACTTTTAATGGAGAGGAGACTTTTCCAAGCGGCAATAGTTAGCAAGATGCCTCAATATAGCTACTTCTTCCGATTATGTAGTAAAATGAAAGCTTTGCTAAGATGTTCAGCAGAAGCTTACGCCTTTTCTTATTTGATGAGTTTATTGAGATTAGTTTTAGGGATTTCTAGCTCTTTGCCACATTTTTCGTGTCCTCGTTTTTTCTGCTAACTTTAGATCGGATTCCTTTCATATAATTTCGGTGCTTAAAATAATTATATTTTATATTGCAATGAGTTCATGACATTTTTTGTGATTGGAAAATCTAATGGGTTCCGTAATTTACTACTTTTGGTCGACCAATAGATCGATTCACCAATTTAATGACCTTGAGAAGGCTTTTACCCTAACGTGATATATCGCGAGCCCTATGTAAGTGTTTTATATTCTTTCTACAACGAGAAAGTGGGATCTCGATGAGGTTAAAAATTTTCACATTCTACAACAGAAGTAACATAACAGTGGATTGTAAACTGCTGCTATAGTTATTGCAGAGACGATGATTCTAATTTCAGTACGGTACAATATATTTCATTTGTAGTGAATGGTTCTAGTAAATGATGGGTCAGGTTGCATTGTTAATTGTTGCTGATCCGGCATGGGCTTCATCATTTGGATGGTTAGCATAATAGATGCTGTCATTTGAGATATTAACTATGGTTCTCTCTGGGATGACTTTATGATATTAAGAATACATCCATTTTATTACTAGATTTGGTAGTCTGTTTACGAATTTAACTGTTAGTAAATAAGTTTATCGATAACTATTGTAAGCATATTTAAAATATGATGTTTTGATGCATTAACTGTTTGAACATATCTTTAAGCACTGTAAGAAATTGTATCATGGTATTTTTTACGCTTTTGTTTTAAGTGTTTTTTATATTAGCATTTGAATTAGAGAGAACTATTTTTGAGCACATAGATCCTACAGTTTGCTGGCAATTATAACTTATTCTGTTGTTGGTTTAGTGATTAAGTTATTGTAATTATCTTCTGTATCTGTTAACTCTATTTTGTTTCTGTAAGAAGAGTCTGTAGTAACCTTAATACTAATATCTTATGCGTTGGATTTATCTTTTTTGAGTTTCTTTTGCGAGTTTAACATCTACTTACCTTTTACTTTATATTCATTCATTCGTTCATTTTATTTCTTCGGTTGATGTTGAGTTATAGATACTTCTTGATACAACTTGATATACACTCTCCTTCGTCAACTGGCAGGTGTGGTTGGTGATGTTCTCTTCTTATGGGTGTATGGCGAGCTTTTGTATGTTTCAACAGTATGAAATCGAACTTAATAATATTTTGTTTCGTCTTTTGTAACCAATTTTGTTTCAATTATTTTTCAATAATTTTTAATTACTTTGTAAGCTGTTACTCTGTCTATGCACGCTTTAGTTTTGTTTTCATCATTTTTAGACTTGCTATTATCACCAGAAGAACCTTTTTTGAATCTATTGCTTGTTCTTATTTTGTTCGAAGTATTAGCAATTTCCTTTATAAATGCACTGTTTTCTTCTTGATTACCACCAACAAGGACTGTTTGTTATTATTATCCACATTTTCATTTTGTATTGATTTATTGTCACTAGACATTAAAAAATCATTATCACTGAGCTATCAGTGAGGGTTTTGTTTGAATCAATTTTATTGGGTGAAAATAGAAAATTTGTAGAACTTGCATATTTGCATATTGTTGATTTTTCAAGTTTTGGTACAAATGTAGATTGAGAGCATTATTTGCAGACTGTTGTGTTTCATTTTATGTTGCATATTTGAATAACCTGAAAGGTTAACTCAAATACATGGATGATCCTGTCTACCGATCAACTAATTAATTTTCATATTTGAGTGCTACATACTATTTTTTGGTCCAACTGACTGCATTTTTTTACATTTTTAATATGGTTATTCCCTTTAATCAGATACCTTTTATAACTCAATACGGGTTACTTATCACTAAAAACGCAATATTAAATTAACATAAATAAATTTAAGTTCAAATAAACAACTACGTTTTAATATTATTTAAATGTGTTGTTATTAAATGTTTATATGATAGCAACGGCAGGGGTCATTGTTATCACACGAAAGTCAAATACGCCTGTTTGTGAGAATGTTCAAAACATAACTGAGAATGAAAATAAAACTGTAAATTGAAATTAAAATAAGGAAGCACGTTAGTGTTAGCTACCCTACTTCTATTTACCGATCAACAAATTAACATTAGCATTTTATTTATAAACTAGCCCTTTGCATATCTATATGCTACCACAACAATACAATAGAAACGATTACAACCCTGTTTCACTTATTATACTCCTTGAAAATCTTAGATTACCTGCAAGAGCAAAATTCGTATTTACTTGTTTTTCACATTTAAGAAACTTGTTTTTCTAAAACAACGCGGTAATACTTTCAATTGGGAAAAAATTTTATTGGGCACGTAGCCCGTGATTTCAGTTATGATTTTTAATAATTTAGCTGTGCTTTTTGCATTCCGTTCTTGCGAATTTAAAATATTGCACATTATTTTATCCTAAGATATTTCTTTCGTGCTCCTTTATCCAGTTCTTTTAATATCAATTCGATCGCATTGTTGCGGATTTTTGAAGCGATTGCCTTTTGCTTGGTGGTTTCGTCGAAAATATAAATGTCTCTTTCTTATAGTCACCAATTTGTACCAATTTTTTTTATTTGTAATACAAAGAAAATTAGAAGACCAATATCATATTTCTTTTTTTTTTCTATTGGTGTCCAAACTTTGAACTACCTTAAACAGCCATAATAATCCCCCAATCTGCTTGTAGCCAATCCACAATCTTCCATTTTCTGCATTTACCCATAATCTACGCTATTAGTCCGATGATATTTAGGTTTTAGTTGCTCTTTTGAATTCCCCTGGCGTTGTAATAGTCTTTACTGGATCTTTTCGCCCACTCTGATTACGATTTTTATCCGGCTCTTCAAAGAGAACATAATGGTAGAGTGTTTTAGACTTTTTTAAAATAACGTTCTGGTAAGTGGCTTAAACTAACACTAGTGCGGCCGCGGGGTTGGGGCGCTTGGCTACGGTGCGGATCCGGGTTATTTCCTGGAACTCTCAGATAGCTTACTCAAAGATTATTAATAACTTGAGTACCGGCGTTCACTTTAAACAAGGGGTAATGCTGCGGTCAGGACGTAGAATCTAATCATTATTATAACCTTGAACTTGTACTACCAAAGGTAGTTGTCTCTTTTCTCATTACCGTATGTTTTATCTTATTTTTGTTGATTATTTACACGTCACGTTATTCCGATGTGATCTTAAAATAAATAAGGTGCTTAACTAAAATGATTTGGTAATTAGTGGACTTACCAATGAATTTATTAGCTTTCTACACCGGAGCTTATAGTAGACAGTTAATGAGATTATCATCCTGTCTGTCTGTCTGTCTGTGTGTCTGAAGACAAGATAACTTCCGTTCTATTCAACGGATTTACTAAAACTTACACACAATCATTTAGGTCAGTACCTTTCATGGGATTGATTTTTAGCCAAATCGGTTAACGGCAAGCGGAAGTGATCGATACGATTTCGAAAATTTATGTCTTTCTGTGTGTCTGGAGACAAGATAACTTCCAATCTATCCAATGGATTCACTTCAAACTAGGCATAGACACATCTTAGGTCAGTACCTTTCATGGGATTGATTTTCGGCCAAATCGGTTAACGGAAACTGGAAGTGACCGTTACGATTTCGCAGCGCTGTAGAAAGTTTCCTTTACGGTATTACACCGTTTTTGTTTGTAGTAGAAATAATTTTATAAATTATTCTAATTTTTATGAATTAGACGATTGGTTTTAATCTCTCATTTAATGATTGCAGCCTTTCATTGCTTTCATATATTTCATTTGTTATATTTGGAGATTATTTTTGGTGGTTTAAATAATTTATTTTTATTTTGGACATTTGTTGATACTAATGCGATCGAGCAGTTTTATCATCTTTGGTCACTATTTTGCTGGTAAGATAGAAGTAGATTTTGACAGTCTCTGCGATATGTTTTCGTAACATTATACCAGTTAAGTTTCCAAAGGTTTCCGACCCGATTATATTCCAGGGATGTTAGGAATTTGCAACTGGCCTTTGAACACTCCTGGAAAAGTACCCTAAAGTTTTATCTTTCGTGGAACTCTTCATCGTTGTTAGATTTTGTACCTTGAAGGACTTTTGTGAGTTGTGAAAACTGATAGTAGTCACTGGGGTCTACGTCTGGGTTGTGAGGTGAGTAAGAAGCTTCTTATAGTCCTTCGAAGCATCATAGGCAATTGCGGCCTGATTGACAGAAGCATTGTCATACAGTAAGTGGACATTTCAACTCAGCTTATCACTTCTTTTTTCCTTCACAACGTCGCGATTTGTACACCAGGCTAGCGTAATACTTTTCATTTATTATTGTATTCCTTTAAAGAAAGGAAAGTTAATTAGCAACACTCCATTTGAATCTCAGAAAATCGTTGCTATACTTCTTTTTCGTCAAGTTGAATCAACTTTCTCTTTCTTCGCCATTTTCTTGATTATTTTTTTGCTAAGGGATCCTAATACAGGATCGCGTTTTTATCTCCTATATTGATGAATTGAAGAATTTCTTCTCTGATATTGGAGCAGAATTTTAAAAATTGCTTATAATAAGTCACATGCTACTGTTTTTAAACATCTTACAAAAGTCGGAGTTCCCATCTTTATTATATATTTATTATTATTATATTATTATTATTATATTATATATATATATATATATATATATATATATATATATATATTTATCTATTATTATATATTATATTATTTATTTTTATATTAGCAATCAGAATACATTGTATTTCTTTAAGCTAATATTTTGGTTTATAAATTGACATGATGAGGGCCCGTCCAGTGACTGGTCCTCGTCCTAGAAAATAGTGCTAAGGTGTTGGACCCATGTGGGGTCCTCTTCAGTGGAGGTCTATAGGCCAGTGGCGCTTGAGGCGTCTAATGACTTGATGGTGTGGAAGTTCTTGGAGAAGAAGGTTGTCATGGGTGGTAAGTTTTTCAAGATGTTTCCTGGTTCTGACCTGTATTACCGTATTGAGTATCGGGATGCCGAAGTCGTCGTGGATCATCTGATTGGTGATGTACCAGGGAGCATTAATGAGAGATCTTAAGATTTTAGATTGACTTCGTTGCATGATTGCGAGGTTAGTCTTACTAGCACAGTCCCAAAGTTCTGTTCTATAGGACCAGATTGGTATAATGATGGTTTTGTAGATAAGGATTTTGTTAGAGAGGGATAATGGGGACTGTCGGCCTAGTAGCCAGTAAAGGGTTTTAAATCTGAGCTCTATATGTTTTTTTTTCTTAGTAATATGCTCCTTCCAGGTGAGCTTGCTGTCCAGGTGTAGACCCAAGTATTTCATTGATGGGGATTGTGGTATCTCAATGTTATTAAGATGTAGTGGATGACATATCCCTTTGGGAAGAGTGAAGGTCACATGAGTAGATTTGGACTCATTTACCTTAATGTTCCAGCGCTGGAGCCAGTCTTCAAGTAAGCTGAGGTGAGTTTGGACATATTCCACAGCGAGGTTTAAGTCTGTGTGACTCTCAAGTATAATTGTGTCATCGGCATATGCTCCTATAGTAGTGGTTGAGGAGGTTGGAAGGTCTGAGGTATATAACGTATAAAGAAAGGGACCCAGAACGCTACCCGTCGTTAACGCGTGTTCGAAATTTTCTGTCTGTTAGATAGGAGTCCAAAAGTTTATGAAATTGAGGAGGTAAGATTTGATGTATTTTGAGTTTGAGTCCTTTGTGCCAGACTTTATCAAACGCCTGGTGAATGTCCAAAAGAACAGCTAAACAGTAGGCTGACTGTTCGAATGCTATGTTAATTTCTTGCGTGATGCGATGGCACTGTTGTATGGTAGAATGGTGTCGGCGAAAGCCAATTTGATAATCATAGATCCAGTTAGTTGCCGTGAATTCTGGGGCTAAGGTTTGTAAGACATACTTTTCAAGGAGTTTGGAGCAAACTGGTAACAAACTTATGGGGCGCTTTGATGACGCATAGCTGGGATGTTTACCTGGTTTAGGGATGAGTATTATCTCTGCGATCTTAAATTCTTTCGGCCAATATTGAAGTCGGAGTATAGAATTAAATATGTACGTCACCAGAACTATTCCTTTTCGTGGAAGCTCACGGAGCATTTTCGGTGCAATTTTGTCCGGTCCCGGTGCTTTCTTGAGATTTAATCTCTGAATTTCAGATTTTACAATCTTCGGTGTTATTAGTGGTATGAGAGGTGTATTCGGTTCAGGTGCTGGTTGGTCTGGGAAGTTAATGTTGGGTGGTTCATCATGTGTTTGGAATACTCCAGATAGGTGAATAGCGAACAAATCCGCCTTTTCTTTGTCACTCTTGGCCCATCCTAGAGCTGGAGGTAGTTTTCGTATTGGTGGGGATGTGGTTTGAGGTTTTAAAGATGATTTGACTGGTCTCCATATTGAGTTGTCATATCGGTTTATAGTTGAGAGGTAGGTATTCAACGAGTCTTCCCTCAGGGATTTGAGTTTCGCCTTAAGCTGATTTCCAAGGTTATTGAGGGTTGTTTTGTCTGCTGGATGGTGGCTCTTTTGCCATTTGGCTCTGGCTTTCCTCTTTTGGGCAACCAGAAGTTTAACTTCTAGAGGAACATGTGTATATGACTTTTCTCTGCACCTTAGGCGGGGTAGCTTGCTGTGCTGTAGTTGTTAGCAGAGAATTGAATTTGGTAACTACTGTATCGATTTCGAGAGGGGTTTTTAAACTGACTTTCAAGTCAATGCCTTCGTGAAGAATTTGCCGATATAAATCCCAGTCAGTTGAAGTGTTTTGGATCCGTGCGGAGGGATTTTTGATTAGGACACTTGCGCTTATAGTTCCTATGATCGGGGAGTGGTCCGAGGAAAGGTCGTAGCTTGGGAGATGCCCATGTAGTTTGGTGATATTCCATTAATGACGAAGAAATCGAGGAGATCGGGGATTTTGTTCTGATCGGATGGCCAGTATGTCGAGGTCCCTGTTGAAAGGTAGACGTATTTATTGTCTCGTATAGTTTTATATAGCTCTCTGTCTTTTGTAGTAACTAGGCGGGAGCCCCACGCAGTATGTTTACTGTTGTAGTCGCCGCCTGATACGAATTTGGGACCCAGAGTATGAAAGAACTGGTCGAAGTCACATTGTTTGATATTGTCTTTTGGGGGCAGTAGACAGCCGCAATGGTTATTTCATAGGGGAGGGTGAGCACCTTGATGGAAGTAGCCTGGAGAGATTCCTTCTCGTAGTTGGGGAGAGCGTAATGTTTTAAATTTTGTTTGATTAATATGGAGTTCCCATCTGGCACTCATTTTATGCATATGAAGGTGGTCGGGAAAGGGCTAACCTTTCTGATAATTTTTTACTTCTAAACGCCTACTATGCATCACCTCGCGTTGTTTTCTTTCGAAACCACTTCAACTAGCCAACCTGTGCGTAGTTCGATTTCGATGCTTTCTCGGCTTAAGAAATTATTTTGCCCATTCCTTTAGAGTAGAATATAAAGGCGAAGATTTACTGTACACGCCATCCAAACTTTGTTTTATACCACTGGGACTAAGATCTTTTTACAAGAAAAGGGCTTTAAGTTCAGTACGAATACTGAGTGTCATTCCAAAATTATGAGCAACACCAAAACGGTCGAGTTTAAAACGGCTAATACCCGAAGACTACTGGATGGAAGACAACGGAGAGGGCAGCGTTCAACAGAGAGAGGTTAAAAACTATAACCAAACCAGCCGAAATTTTCTCCGCCCCCGGTACGACGCAATGGTGTCGCGTAACCTATTGACGTTTTCACGGAAACCTCACGTTAGTAGTCCCGACTATTACCCATACAGATATTTTGTTTCTATTATAACTAAAACACAGTGAGGTAGCAAATTTTTGGTGCTCACGTTGCAGTTCAGTTTAATAATCTGTTTAGGTTTCTGTTTTTTGAGATCACTTCGTGAGCATCAACTTTAGAAATTTTTGATTTAACTGCACTGTTCCTTTTATGGTTTTAGATTTAACATATTACCTATTTGAACACGTAGGGTCTTCCGTCCCCTCTTTGTATGTGGTGTTTTTATTTCAACAAGAATGAAACAACAATGAATGAATGTATATTAGATTCTGAAAAGTTGAGCGCGCTGATGACGCGGGCTCAGAATTTATTAGCAATTTTGTTTACGACGGATCGCTGCCTCAATCAAATAGTAAACCGGGGCACTCAAATTATAAATCACGCCAAGATTTTCCATTTCACGCTGCTTAAAATTTCGCAAGGATAGTTGCGCATTAATGGCGCCGGCTCGCAGCCCGCGCTTAAAGCCGTGCTTTCCGCAAATTTATTATTTCGGCCATAAAATGTTACGCTTGCGCCTGTTATTTTGAATACATAAAAATGACGTTTACGCGCATATATTTCGGACACGTGTTAATAAAAATAAAGTCCTATAAATAGGCAGGCGGAAGTTGTCCGTTTTATAGTTGAGGTTGTTTTCGAGCCGCGGCGCGAGTTATGATTTTATGCTCTATTTTTTGTTTGTTTTGTTCCGCACTTGTTGATTTAGCGCCTGCTTAATTGCGACTTTAATTAGCTAACGCGGAAAGCTGAAGTTCTGCGTGTTACGAAGAATGCTGTAGTCGCTTTGCATCTTGTGTGGTGCTACACATAAACTTGTAAAATTCCAATTCTGGGATGTACTGTATCAGATATGCAAAAGTTTACATACGTATGTTATGTAAGCTTCACTATATCAAAGTGCAGAAACGTTATCAACGTATGTTAACATTGGCGTGACTAATCCTTTAAATTAGCAAGGTGTATAAAAATGGAAATTCTGAATGATACCCGGGAAATTGTAATGCTTTGCAAAGTTTAATACAAGAAATCTAATACTTTTGAACTGAATGGGAATATTACGATAATTTGGTTGGTTATCTGCATTTAAATAGCCTTTGTTGAGTTAAGTAGCTTAATTATGCATTGATTCAGATGATAAAAAGTAGACGGTATTTTGATTCACTTATGGTAACAAAAAAAATTAGAAGTTTATTTGCCTGCTAATGTTTTATACTGCCCACCTTACCATTTATGCCTTTTATTTATTATAATTTTTTAAGAGAACAAGGTGTCCAGGTAAATCCGTAATATAAATAAGCAATTAAAATAACATTACAAATTCTAGAAAAATTAAATTTACTTACATGAGACTTAGCACAATTAAAGTAAATGGTATTCAGAATCATATTATCCATCTAGCTACCGTTAGTGGCCACAATCCTCGAGCCAAGACGTAAACCAACACAATTTCCTCCTTGTCTATATGTCTCATTAACTCCATTATAAAGGCTTTTAAGCTGTCCTTGATGTTATAATGTTTCTCATTGATCTTCGCCTCGACCACGTAACAGTCGAGACTGGAGGATGGCCACAAGTAGCGGGATAAATTGTTGTATAGCCAAGTCTATGTCTTCTTACTTTATGAAGTGGAGCAGTCTCGCTGAACACGTACTCCCGCTCAGCGCGCACCTTCTCTATCCAGGGCTCGACAACTATCTTCAGTACGTTTATATAGTTGTCGGAGGTCACCTTCAGGCCTTCACTCAAAGAAGTGGGTCGTAATGATATCCTCTTTGCTGCTCGCAAGCCCCAGCACTACCACAGAGGCGATAAGTACTTCAGAGGCATCTTCGCAAATCGAACCATCATTTTGGCGATTCACCTTTCTGACCTGGATTAAGTTCTTTTCATTCGAAAAGAATCTCAGAAGCGAGCGCTACCTATCAATCTTAGTCAACATTTTGCGCTTCCTCAGGGCAAAGGACTTATAACGCAAGTCCTGGTACACCGCTAGATCGATCGTCGACCTCGCCACGCCCATTTATTTTACCAGGTCAGTCTTGCTTCGCTCAGGATTCTGATCGTTCTTCTTTTTCAACTCTTGGCCGCATTTATCAGTTCGCTTGCTCCTCCTGGTGGTCAGATTCCCTGTACTTCTTAACTACGTTCCAAACTTAGATCTTTTTGTAGCCAACCCACGATTTTCGAGTGCGAAGGGATTCGAATATATTCGAATATTTTTGCCCCATTTTGTTGGTAATCGTAGGTTGTTGCTTATAGAAGCTAACTTGTGTTACGACCTAAAAAAATGCGTGTTCACCTCGACGACCCTGTAGTGAATACTCCAGCAGGAACTATCCCTGAAATCCTGTTCAGGAAAATGTCTAAGTAATAAAAATCAAATCTTGGAAACTGATGAGAACGTTTAAAATAAAAGCTGAAAAACTTAGAACAATGTGATTTCGTTGTTAATTTCAACTGAACATCAGACACTACATTTAGTGCACAAATACACCAGTGATGCTAAAAAATTCTTAAAAAGTTAATAAAACGCTTACTACAAAGCAGAAAAATAAGGAAGAGAAATTAACCTAGACATATAAAAGACTATGAATCAGAAGAAATTTCGATTAAAACATCCTTAACAAAATTGCAGCCTTAACGAATATCAATATGTCATATATCTTTCTTTAGTCGTGTATTCCATCTCTGAAAGGAGATAATTGAATGGCTTTGCGTAGTTTGATGTACCATCTTTCTCCATTTTTTAGTTCTGTTGCTAATCGTACAATTTCCTGTAGTGAGGGTCTTGTAGAACTTTTAACTTGATCATATTCATTTTATGGGAGTGCGTCCTCCTGTGTGCTGTACTCCTTTGGTCTTTTTCTGTATAATAAGCCTCTCTAAAGTATTGTTATCAATTCTGGAGAAATATTTGAGGATACAACCTTTAACTATTAGGATAGACGATCTTTTATATTTCGTTCTTCTAGTATATAGCCATTTGTTCTGTCATCTGTTTACGGAATTTTCAAGAATCTCCTGCTGCATTATATCTTGAAGCAGTCCAATTCGTTCCAAGATTCGATACTATTTAGCGCTATTGGAAAAACACTTTCAAGCAGTTCATTTATTTTATTTTCGTCAATGACAAAGAGCGTGGTATATTCGGTAAAATGTAAATTATTTATTCAGTTTTGTCCAATGATGTACTTCCCATAGATGTTAAATAGAATGGCGAAAAGCGCGCAGCCTTACCTTGTACTTCTTTTTGTATTTTGAAGTTTATGAAGAGATGATTAGGTAAGAACCAAGCAAAATCAGCAAAATACAAGGAAAACAAATAAATTGATTCGGCCAGATTGCTAGAATTAACCCAAGCAGATTGACTAGAAGGGTTGGGGAGCAAAAAATTGCAAGAAACGGGCAAGAGGAAGGCCAAAGAAAACATGGTTACAAGTAGTAGATGTGAGAAAAGAGATGAACAAAATGAAATTAATCGAAAAGCCCTGGAAGAAATGGGTGAATAAATAAAAAAAACTTAACCCAAATCAGACACCAAAAGAGTACAAAAGGAAGGGGTGAAAGGAGAAGAAGTTTGTGAAGTATCTTTTATAGAATTTTTTATGAGTAAAATAAGATGTTGTAAGGTTCCCATTTCACCTGTTACTGCCCTTAATTTTGGCCAGTTCAGATAGTCAAAATCTTATCGTAGTCCAGAAAGAATTGGTATAGAGGCACTCCAAAATCTTTTGTGTTCTTAATTATTTGTTGAACGTTCAGAATTTATTATTCAGAGTCTTTTCCACTCTTAAATTATGCCTGTTCTTGCAGAAATTGTGAATATATTTTGCTGGCATATCAAAAGAGGGCAATGGTTCTGCAATTTTTATAATTTTATGTTGAGCCTTACATCTGTAACGGCGTCTAGGGCGATGATTAAATGAGCTATAGCGAAACTATTATTGATGCAAAAGTTTATTAGTTTCTTGCCCGATGTAGCTTTATCACCTGGTCCAAATTTTCCTAGATCTTATGTGTCTTATGTAATTGTCCTCCTCGGTATTGCCAATTTTGCCGTTGAAGTCGCCTACAACAAATATCATTTCTTTGTTGGTTATTTCCCGTATGACTGTTTTAAGTTAAAGAAATTTATGATGTTATCTTCCTTGATTTTGGAAGTGGGGGCATAGATTTGAGTGATATTTATTATACATAAGTTTTGTGTTTATTCTCACTGTTAAAATTCTATCGTTTATTGTATTATAACCTAGCAATTCATCGAAGTATAGTGTTCGGTACTTTTTCAGTGAGACTCGATCGGATCTACTAGATTTATATCTTTAACTATTTGTTCAATAATGTTGAACTTTCCATGGTGCAGTACCATGCCTGGACATTTCAGGTCACACTTTTGATAACATTGAGCGAAGGAGTATTTGATGTGTTTTTTTGCTTCACCAGATCTTCTCAGCATTCCCGGAGATCCGAACAGTTGTAATATTTTAATTTCGGCTAAACCATATGTAATTATCGAGGAAGACATACGAACTAGTTTTATGTTGCTTTCTTCGCGGATATGTGTTGAACAGGATCGCACACTTGAGGTAGGTTTATTTTTCAACGGATTTGTAAGAAAGTACCTACCAGCTACCCATGTGATGTAATGTTTTTTCTAATAAAGAAATCTCACTAATTTTAATCTAATCCTAAACCAACTACCAACTTTAAGAATCATAGTAGGAGATTTTAATGTGCTTAGTGACCAATGGGATCCGATACATCTAACAAAAAGGGCAAAATTTAGAAAGCGTTGAAAAATACTGGTTTGGTGCTTTATTGGGGTTTTTGCAATCTTGAAGCTGCTTGTTTGAGATTCCTCACCAACCCCTTCTTTAAAATGACTTGTATAATGCTGATAATTTTCTGATCAAATTATTACATTTTGAACATCTAACCTATCAAAATAAATAATCCAAAATGGAAACTTTTGAGTATCTTGAAACCATGATTTGAAGAATTTAACAGGATCATCTTTGAAACTGAAAAATAAGGATAATGGTAACAACACCAACTACTGTATCATCAAAATTTACTCTTCTACCAAGGTGGAATAAAAACTGCCAAGATACAGTAAGAAGTAATAAAAATCTTTAAATAAACTAAAACAATTAACACACCCAGGATAAAGCAAAATATGTCATTAAGAAAAGTAGAAATAAAACTAGCAAAACTACATTTCAGAAGGCATGATTAAAAGAATAAAAGGGAAATGTGTTTCTAATCGCACCAGTCCATTGTTCACATCCGGACAAACTCACAACTCACTCAAGACACTCTAGAAGTTCTTGCTAACCAATGTGAAGCAGCTTTATTATTATGTTTACGGTAAATAATTTTCTTTAAAAAAACATGTTTTATGACAACACTATGGAACCTGATTATATTTCATCTGTCCTTCCAAAGAAAGTCCTACTAAAATGTCCTAATTTTTTGTTTAGCACTGGTACCTTTCTACAAATATGATCAACTGCTCTTGTCATCACTATTTGCAAACCAAGTGAACTAAAAAACAAACGAATAACAATAGATTGTTTCAAATAATATCAATAGACATTTAACAGTTATAACTGACTTATGCAAATTGCAGTCACCTTATTAAAATAACGTACCCAACATATATTTCATTTATCTTCAGAAAAAAACTCACTAGACATACATATAACACATTTAAAAAGAAAATATCAAATTACAGGCTTACTAAAATGCTTGTACATCACTCTTGAAAAGCTGAACAACAATTGGTTGACATTAGTCAAAACTCTCAGATCGAAACTAGATTACGGAACTGTCTCTCATATGAATCACCGAAGAGTGCTGCAATAAGAGCTTAAGAGTTTACAGTACCATTCTCAGCACAATTTCTTTAATTCCACTTCATCTAAATAAACTACTAAAATAGGAACCATATCTTTCAAAATTAAATGAGAGGATACCATCTGTGGCTACTAGACTTACAAAAATAAAAGAGAAGTTATTCTAACAAAACACCAAACTGAAACACATTACATTAAAAATAAACTTTGTTTTACAAGAACCTATGCAATTAACAAATAACAATTAAGCACATTCTCTAGTGACAAATACAAAAACTACAGAAAATAAATAAAAGCTCTACAATTTGAATAACAGTTTTTACAGAAGGTTAAAGTATGAATGACCTCGTTAAAGAAATTGGAGTGTGGAAAGTTCATCGTTAGTCTAGCAGTACACAAGAAAGTACATTAATAAATCCTTCATCCTGAAGAACCGCCAACTGTTGATTAAAAAGACCAAGATGAACAGGAAGCTAAAAGGCCCAAGCACTGCTGAATTATATCAAGCACGACAGCCCTGGCTTGCTGACGTTTTCTGTATAAAGCCAACACCTTCTCAATGTGTAACAATCCATCCAACTACTGAACTAGTCAAAACAAACTATTAAAGTAGTAAAAATAAAGTTAACGTCTGCACCATCACTACAAAGAAAAGCATAAACATGTTTTACGGTTACATTGTTTATGTTTTATATTATTAAGCAGAATTAGCTAGTTGAGAGATCACAGTAATTTACAATAAACATAAACGTAAAGCGCGGACGTTAACATTTTTTAAGACATTGCGTAAAATATTGGCCACTTAATTCTGCTTTTTGGCAAAGAAGTACCTTAAAATGTAATAAAACATAGTTTAAATAGATGAGCAGATTTCTTTTTGATCTTTACGAGTTGTGTTTACAAATTCTCTCAGGTCAAAGGATTGTAATAAAACGAGATCGCCGTCCAATATATTTGTTTTGCATTCTTTTTGGGGTTTGTAATGACACCTACATCAGCTAAAGTTTTTTTTTTGTTCTCGAAAATACCGAATTTGATGATCCGAAAATTGTGGCATACTTTATTGGATTTTAGTACTCCAATTAGAACCAAGCACTTTATGGGTGTCAATTGTAGATTCACTGGTGCTACTTCTGCTACTTATTGCTTTAGTTGTGAGGGCATTTCGAGAATATTTTAAGCTTTAGTTATACTCTGTGTTCCTTTTTTTGGTAACATTTAGTTGCTTCTACTATATGTAGCTCTTTAACTTCTTTTTCTTTTTTAGTTTTGGTCAATAGGCTACCGTTAGTACTAAAATAAAAATTTCTCATATAAATATCGTGTTTTAATACCTTTTTTAAGAAATTTATACTCAAAAGTGTACTTTTAGAATAATTAGCGAAATAGAAAGAATTTAAATGTCTATAATTGACATTGTATATCTTTATCCTTAGATTACCATTTTTTTTTCATTGTATACACGTTCAGTAGGCTCTGTAGTATTCAGTCATGCATGATCATATTACTTATGAAAATGGGGACAATTTTGAGAGTATGGGATATATCTATCCTTCTAGTCTTACTAATTGGCATTATATGTTCCACTGATATTCCAGAAACATAAATACAACCAATAATATACATACTATTTCATTTTGAAAAAGGAAACTTCTCCTGATGTTATGCATGGTTACTGAAAAATTTTCTCATATTCCTCATTTGATAAATTGCACAGACAAGTCTTCATCACATATAAGAGTACCTAAAACAATAATGGTAAACATCAATTCGAGAACAAAATAAAACGTGTTTTCAAGACCACTGGAACTATGTACACTAGAGACAGCAGAGAAAATCGATGAAATTACTTGATATATTTATTCGCAATATGAATGATCATATGTATTGCAAAGATAAAAAAAGACCGCTACAGATAAGCAACTAGTGATAAACTACAAAATTCCCGCGATCTATGAACAGTTTTCGAAATTAAACGTCGCGTGTTGACTTCTGAATCAGTGAAACAGCAGCTTGCGAGTTCTAGAAGCTCTATTGTCCAATTGGTGCACGTATTCTTCTTTCTGGGATACATATGTCCCACTAATAGTCTAAGGGTTGACTTGTAAAGCTGAATTTCCGTTATTCTAATTAGTGCAGTCTTCTTATTTAAACAAGAAAAATTTAAGGATACCTTCAGGTTAGTCACAAAAATATCTGGAGACGAAGTTTTTATTGTAGTTTTTTCAAAGCTTGCTTTTGTTCTGTAAATTGTTGATTTTCAGTGGTAATACCAGTAGAATTTCTTGTAAAGATAAACAACTTTATCTGTCCCAAAAAGCAACGATTTCCAATATAGATGTTCCGAATGGTCTCAAGGAAAAGTCACCTTACTGCGGCTAATAGTTACTTGGCATAGATTTTCAGAAATTGTATTCAGTATAACGTATGCAGTTTGGAAAAATTAAATAAAACTTAGAAAATTGAAAATTGTATGTTGCATTGTCACCTGTGCAGGTCTTAGATAGATAATAGTAGAGGAAGATATTTCGTAGTTTTTCGTTCATGTGCTTTCATAATCTTTTATTGTAGAATCTCTCCTTTAGTAGCTAAATGTTTACGATCAGCTTTTCAACCAATTCTATTGAAGATTGGCCTTCTAACTCAGTATTATTTGTTGAACTTCCGTTCATTACCTCACAGGGAGATCGTCTTTTTCATAGAACGATTTGCTTGAGATTAAAATTCCAACAAATATAAAACACATTTTTTGTTTTTTGCAAAAGAAGGATCTACATGTCTTATAAGTCAATAGAGTAGCCTCTAATACATTTTTCAGGTCTTGTAGGTTTAATATTCAAAAATTCAATATTTTTATAATCCATGTTACAAATTGGACCGGGGTTCTAACCTGGGGGCAATTGTCTGGCGCCCCACATCAGAGATGATGCGCGACGATCGGACAGAGAGGATGAACATACCTCTCAGATCGCAGACCTTGCCCCACGCGGGGGTGTTGTTGAGCTTTAGCATTAAAGATCTTATGCTGTTCTCTAATTGTTTTTTTACAGAATGTTAATGTTATCCAGGTTATATTAGCTGCTATAAGAATAACCAACCGTTCAATGTGATAGCTCGCCCACGGTGAATTTTTAGTTTTTATATTTCACATTTTTTGTACTGCCCAAAAGTTTCTTCATTATTATACACTTTGTTTAAGTTAGATTAATAATTCATACTTTTTCAGAAATATGAGAGGCTTCTCCGCATACATGAGATCTTGTCTCTTCTAAAATCCTTGAATCCTTGCCACAGTAAATCTGAAATTATGAAGTTTTAGTTATTTAGCAAAATCGCCAATTTATTGGAATGTTGTAGTTTTTTTTTAGATTTTCAACCGCTGCATTAAATCTTCATTTATTGCAGTGTGCGTAGAAAACCATATTTTTCGCTTGAGTTAAAGTGGTTTGGCTTTTCAGAATATTATTTTGAAGGTTTCTTTAAAATGAACCAAATTGTTGAATACGATATTTGTTAGATATAAGATATTGATAAACGCTGACCAATCACAACTTTCTACGCTGAGAACATTTTGTTTTGATATAGTTATATTGTTATGTGCTAGTTATTAACTGCAGCATGATTTCCCGGCAATTTTTAATCTTCAAAACGCTCTTGAAATTTTCAACCTCTTGTTACATTCGTTAATTTTTACCGAAAATAAAGCGAGTACAAATAAGTCTCCGACGTTTTTTGTGAAAGAACGGAACCTTATGTTTTATTCAAACTATTGTCCATCGCTAGCCACTACTTTTTCCCATCTTTCTGGCAGCATACGGATACCACGTCTGAAGAACGCTTCCTCTTTTGAGGTCCCAATTTTTGGTATCTTCATATGATGTGAAGTGCTGCTCAGACATCATGTCATGCCATGCGTCATCGATCGGAACAAGTGATAATCGGAAAGAACAATGTCTGGTGAATACGACAGATGGGTAGGACTTCCCAATTGAGTGTTTCCAAGTAGGTTTTGACCGGCCCCGCAACATGTGGACGAGCATTAACATGCAGGAGAATAATTTTGTCGTGTCTGGAAAAGCAGTGGGCGCGTTTTTTCTTGAGTACTCGGCTCAATCTCATAAATTGTGTTTGGTATAGAGCCCCAGTAATGGTTTTGTTCGGTTTGAGCAACTCATAATACACGACACCAAGGTGATCCCACCAAATACACAACATGAGTTTTTTTTCCATGAATATTCGGCTTGGCTGTCGATGTTGAAGCATGACCTCGTGGTTCCCATGATTTTCTCTTCTTTGAGTAGTTAGTTTATGCTTGGCAAGCAGCATTTTACATGTGCAAAATCGGCGTTCAACGTTTCTGGCTTCAGTTCATAATGAACCCAATTTCCTTGCTTTTGAATCATTCCCAACGATTTTAAACGACGTGAAATTGCTTGTTGAGTCACTCCTAATGTATGCAAGTTATTCTTGCGTTTGGCAGGAGTCTTCCTAATGCTCCCAATTTCGCGTTTTCGTATACTTTCGGCCCCCCGCTACGATCGTTGTCTTTGACGTCAAATTCACTGTTTTTAAACTTATAAAACCACTCACGACAACTTCTCCCGCTTAAAGCAGCCTCGCCATATGCTTCTACAAGCAATCGATGCGCCTCAGCTGCAGATTTCTCAAATTAAAGAAGTAAATCAAAAGTTCCCGCAAATGACGCTTATTAGGCTCAAAACTCGATATCTTCACACGAAAAAAATTATTTAATGCTGATGCAAAATCGCTAATATTTTAAGATTATGGTGTTACCTTACGATATGATGTTTTACATCTGACAATTTCAACCATAACTTACTGGTGGGGGTATCTTTTATTAAACGCCGGAGACTTATTTGTACTCCCTTTAAAAATTTTTCAATCACTATTTCAATTGAAGATCAAATAGTCGAAGTTTTTAATACAGAAGTTAGTCGGAAACTTAAGTTCTCGTTTTATAACCAATTCATCGCTATAACCAATATTGTTGTAAGTAATATCTATCATAAATATTTATAAAACAAGCTAGTACATATCGTTTCACCAAATCTTTAGTAGTCTTCTTGTAATGATGATGTTTTTTTTATTAAAATATCAAAAGGAGAAGAGTAGATGAAGAAGTGCACTACACTTTGACGAACATGTTATGGCCTTCAAAAAATTATTATAACTAACAATGTTCAGAGAATGTTAATGTTTAATATCAGCGTTTTTGCAACATATGCAACATTGAACATTGGAAGCTTGAGTAAAACAGAAAATCGTTGTATAATAAGGAAGAAAAGTGTAATAACGCAAATTAAGTAAATTCATAATACTTATCTATTTTCAAATATTCTCACCTACAACGTTGATATTACGGACGCTAATGAATTTGGTGCACTATGAGAAGACTGTTAAAGTAGATTTTTCAAACAAGAGGAGAAAATTATATGAATGTATTAATACAGGTCAAATATTTATTTTTATCATGATTTTTTTAATTTAGTTTGGTTCATTTTTAATTCTTAGCGCGCGAGTGAATGAAATATAAGCAAAATTATTTTCTAATAAATTTATTGAAGGATAGTAAAAATACAAACATACAAAGTTATCCTTACGGATAGGTAGTCCTATGATTCCGCTGTAGTAAAATGAAGGTGGTTGAGAAACCATCTCTGTCCTCCAAGTGCTTCTTTTAATAATCCAAACAAATAATAATCGCAAAGTGATAAGTTCAGTAAGGAGGGCGTTCCGGTGCAGCCCTGAACAAATTCTCAAATGTTTGTCGAATTTTGGCAATTGTATAGGCCCGGGTGATGTCGTGGGGCCAGCCCTCAAGCGACGTTGGTGACCTTCATTTACAACCGTTTGTCGTCTATCCGAAAATTATTTATGCCGTGCATACACTTCAATCTTCTTAAAGGTGTTGTTTTCAAGCTATACCTTAAGTCTTCTCCAAATTTCGGACGGTTTTGCTCCATTTGTCCTGAGAAACTTGAAATCTTGACAATTTGACAACTCTGACATCGTGATACTGACAAAAGAAGCGGTAGGGCGAGATACCCTACAGAGAAGAACTTCGCTTTAGATACCTCTAATTACAAGTTACGAAATCTGCGTCCCATTTTTTCCCAATGACATGGAAGAAAATCTTATACAAAAAATTGCAAACTATGACCAGTAAGAGAGGATACATTGTCTTAATATTCAAATAACTACCGAAATCGATAATACATTACATTTATAAAGTTTGATTTTTTTAAGTTTTAGATAAACGCCTTTGCCATATTTTTTAGCATTTTATATTATGAGTTATTTTACATATATTGTCTTAACGCCTTAATTCTACTCATTCCATATTTATCTCGCACATAACATTCTCAACTAACATGCTACCATGTTCGGCAAGTGAGCAGTTTTAATTCGTCATATACCTTCTAAAACATACTTAATAGTAAAGCTCTAACGCTCTGCGTGTGTTAAGGCTCTCATATGTCCGAATTTACTGCCCGGTTGTCGCGCGCCATCTCTGGTGCGGGGCGATGTGGCAAGCACCGCGCCTTAGACGACCGCCATTATTACCCCTTGCTCAAGCGAATGCAGGTACTCAATTATTTTTAATGACTGAGTAGCCGGGCTACCCACCACACAGAGAGCTCCGGGAATGAACCTGGCTGGCGATTAAAACGTATTTACGTGTACAAATTTAAAAAAGTATTTTACCCAGATGGAAAATTAATCCCACACTGCTAATATAGCGATTTGTCCCATTTCGTATTCTGAAAGGGGGGGAGAGCAAAAGTTCGATAACGTATAAACATAAATACAGACAATACAAGAAGCGCACAATTTACATAGCAACGTATAACATGAGAACACTAAGTAGGAGAAAACACCTAGAAAAACCGGAAGAAGAACTGAACCAAATTAATTGAAATGTTACGGGCCTATACGAAACCAGATTAGAAGGAGAAAAAAGTACACTTTTAAAATCAGAATACATATGTTATTAAATGAAATCTGATACAAGTACCCGAAATGGAGGAATAGCAATTACGATCAGCAAAGAGTTAAAATATGAAGTAATAAAATACTATGTTATCTCTGAATACATAGTAATACAATTGACAAAACAATCAAAACGCAGATTATACAGGCAAAGACACCAATAGGTGCATCAAAAGATGATGAAGTTGAAGAAGTGTACGGTGACATAATGAAGGCGAAACAACCAGAAACATTATATGTAATCGTTAATGATGATTTCAACTGATATAGGTGAAGATAACATATATGTAGGAAAATTTGGATTGGGAACGTGAAATACGCGAGGTCGCATGCTTAGAAACTTCTTCAGCAGCGAAAATTTGTTTAACCTAAATACGTTCTTTAAAAAAAAAAGTCTTAAGAAAATGGCACGGATCAACATATGCGACAAATACAATAAATGTGTATACACGGATTTATCCGTTTTGAACAGATTTAATACCAGGAGTACATATTACCCCGAGTAACACTTAAATTATATCACAAAATCGAAAGAAACAAACTAATACAAAGGTCTAATTTTCCAACTGTCCAAATATTAACCCCAAAAAGAGAACACTGGACAAAAAAACTAGAATCCGGTGGCAACCAAAAAACAACAAATATTAATAAATTATCAGACAGAATAAAAAAAAACTCTATACACACAACAATAAAAAGATTATGCCCAAAGACAGGATTACAAAAAACAGCAAGATAAATCTAAAAAACAGAAGTCTATTAAATAATTTACAAATACTCGAACAGCAAGAAACTGATAAGCAAGTGAAGAAAGAATTTCAAAGGCAATTCGACAATACAGCACAAGATTAATTCGACAAGCGGTAGAAAATAATATAAGCATAAAGCTCGTCATTGGGTAAACCAAAAATAACTAAAACGAAAAATCAAAATGGAACCGTCGACCCTAGCAGAAAGGACATAACTGAATTCTACACTAATTTGTAAATTTCATTAGTACAAGAGGTACAAGAAGATGACAACAAAACAATTATTATGAACGTGGGTTCAGAAGAAATGTCAGAAATCACAACAGGCTCTAGAAACGGCAAATGCCTTGGAGAGGACATAATAACGACCAAAATGCTAAAGACAGAACACGTTAATAACCTCGTTACGAATGTTAAATAATAAATGTCTGGAAGCTGGCAAAATGCTGAGGTTATATTATCAAATAAAAAGGGGAACAATACAAATATCAATAATTACCGTTCAAACAGCTTGCTACATCATGCCTATAAATTATTGACAAAATAATATGCAACCGATTAACATCTAACTTAAATAACTCGCTCAGTAGAACAGCACTTTAGATCATAGAACATAGAATATAACGCCGATATGTACCTGACTTTTATTGATTTTCAAAAGCCTTTTGATTCAGATGAAACATAGGCATTCCTCAAAGCACTAGATGATTATAGGATCAAATCAAGGTATTCGACGCTCATCAGAAACATCTACGAAGGATCAGGAATCCAAATTCAAGTTGACGAAGCCCTCTTTCACCGAAATTATTCACCAAGGCTCTGGATGATGTATTTAAAAATCTAAGATGGGAAAATAAAGGTATTAAGATCGACCTGAATAGCTTTTTAGTAGTAATATTGAAAAACTAAAAACAATGATCCTAAAACTGCAACATTCTTCCAGCAAAATTGAACTAAAAATTGACAAGACCAAATTATGAGCCCCACTAACGGTAACGTAGAAATAATTAACGATAAAATCTTGGACAGGACCTAAAATACGGTAAAGGAAACCAAACTTCAGAGATCACAAGGGGAATTAGTTTAACTTGGACTGTTTTTTGCAGATTAAATTGTATCCTCATAAATTCTGATATACCCCTAAATTTAAAAAAAAGTGTATCAATCGTATATGTTGCCGGTATGTATATATGGTGTAGAGAAATGACTTTAACAAAGAATAGAAGACATGATTTAAACAGTGGTGCAGTTAAAGTAGTAATAGATACCAGACTGGATTCACAGAAATGGCTACTAAAATTAGTAGATTAGAGGCCCAGATGAATAAAAAGAAATGGGGGCAGATCACAACGATGATGTAAAGGACAAGAAAAAAATGCTTTCAAGTCTTCAAGCAAAAAATTCTTCATACTGAAGGTCAGTGCTGGAACTATTGGTCTTCCTATCTTAATCACATCATTATTGAAACCGGATAGGAATTTTTTAGACCCTTAAAATATTATTCACATTCATTTAGGACAAATACTGGTTTTGCTTTATAAAAACAAAAATTCTTTTAAACAATGTTGGCAATCTTTCATTAATATCCACATTACCATCTTTTCAATTTTACTTAAAGATGTAAAACTTGGATTAAAGAGTACGCCGTAGAATTTAGCTTTATCTTCTATCTCACCAATAGCACTTCCGTCATCTACAAAATACCTAGTCCTATCCTCACTAATAGGAAAACTTACTGGGACAGCTTTAAAGAACAACATCTCAATAGAAACATCAGCCTACAGCTGAAGAAATAGAAGCTGCAACACCATTTTATAACTGCTCTACAGGAAGCACCATAGCCAACAAATATAAATATAAACAGTCCCAGTATACCAAATGAAATCATGGAAATAGTGAAAGAGCGAGAGCCAGATGGAAACGCACCCATAGCATCTAAGACAAAAGAAGGTTTAATCAGTTAAATAATCAGCTTAGACATAAATTGAAATATCTTTAAGATGGAAACTTTTAAAACCTATCTACAGTAATTAAATGCTCATGATAATTCAATTTGGAAAACTACCAAAGGCATCAAATAGCCCAAAAACCATATTCTACAGACAAAAAAAAGTAGAAGCATTTGCAGACCACCTAACTAAAGTTTTCCAACCAAATTCTAATGAGGTCGATCAGGATATAAAGAAGAAGAACTATAATTACCACTACAAATGTCTTCTCCGATGCCCAAGATTATATTCAACTAAATAAAGAACAAGATAAAATGTCTGAAAAATAGAAAAAACCTGAACAAGGAATAACATTATACGAAATCTATTTAACGGAATTATAAGACTTACGTACTGGCCGTTGCAGTTCAAATTCTCACAAATAATCGTCTTATTAGCCTACTCCCTATAATATCCAAGCTGCTTAAGAAATTATCTCTAAGCCGTATTAATGAAAACTCAAACCAAGAGGCATGACTGCTTAATCAATTTGGATTTAGGCAGCAACGCTCAAGTATCCAACAACGCCACCGTCTAACAAACATCATCCAAACTACACTACGAAGTAAAACGATCACATCTTACATACAGAACCTTCCAAACAAGGATCGGTTAAAATATCACCCAAATCAAAGAAATAAATGCTAGAGCACCGCAGGGGAATGTCCTGGGACCTATGTTATTACCTATTGTTTACCTCTGACCTATCTATAACAGAATCAACCGATATGGATACATTTACTGACGAGATGGCGGTGCTCGCATGCAATGAAAATCCTGTAGCAGCATTAGCTGCAGTTCAAACTCAATTAATCAAATTGAACAATGGTTACTCAAATGGGGGATTAATGATACTATCCTCCCCCAGTCCACGGAAGTTAAGTACCCGAAATTGAAAAAAGATTGACATGGAAGACCCATATTAATAAGAAACGGAAGCAAATGAACTCAAAACTAAAGCAGATGTATTGGCTTATTGGGAAAAACTCCTATCTATCCCTGGAAAGCAAGATATTAATACAAGCCAATTATCAGACCAATCTGGACCTAGGTGGTTGCCCAAATTGATCGAATGTTGAAGTAATTTAACGGTTTAAATCCAAAGTTTTCCGTGCTATGGCAGAATGGATTTTAGTATGTGACAAACCAGACACATCCCTTATGTGGAAGACTTAATCAAAAAGTATGCTATTAAGAACCAAACAGTACAAATGAAACTCTTGCACTACTGACAGAATATCCTCAACTCAAACGCCTTCAAAAGAAGTGACCAAAAGACCTAACTGTTTAAATAAGGGATGGTTGTTCCATTGGGAGTCTACCAATCAAGCCTAGTTATAGTACAAAACATGTATTAATATTCTGATTTCTAAATAAATATATTTAAAAAATCTTCTATATCTAAGCTTCCCAATGGATATTTTATTGGTTTAGAATTTGGCAGCACAAACGCAATATCTTCTATTTATTTTGAAATTCTTCCATTAATAACTCTAACATTCCAACATGAAATGTGTGGGTTTTCAGAGAAGCCGACTCGAGCGAAGACGATACGATACCCTGTGATAAAATGCTACAAATATGAGCGACGAACCCACCGGAAGTTGTTCCTGAAGGCCTGATCGTTAGCCAATTTTGGGAAACAAGCACGCGGCTATTTCGGAACTGTTTTTCAGAGGCGGTGGACCGCCGAGGGCTCCGCGTATTTTTTGGCGTTTCCAATAATTTTTTATGGGGACATTCACCCGCTGCGGCGCCCCGGGCTCGCTGCAGTTCGCCATTTTTAACTCCGCAGCGTATTCTTATCCGAGAACGGGACCAGTGGAAGTTTTCTTAATGAAAACGGCCCGTAAATAGGCGCGAAGTAAACAAAGCTGTCGGCTCCGCGGCCAGCGAATGCCGCCGTATCACTGCCAACAGCCGGAATTTACAGTTCCCTGAATTGCACATCGCGGATTCCGAGAAGGTCGCGAGCGCAATTGCCGGGACGTTTGCGCCGTCCCAGTTTTTAGGGCGCGTTTGGAGTTATTTAAGAGCATTAGCGCCGAGCGGCATCCGCTTTCGGCTGTAAACAGCCGTTTTCCTGCGCAAAATTGGCACCCGATCAACGCTGCAGCGGTACATCACCCGTTCGGCGGAATTGCATTTGGCGCCGATGCAGATCTGGGCTAAACAACTTAGCGCGCGATGATACATATGAGCGGGCGGTTATTATTGGAATTGTTTATCGTTCAGATGTGCGCGAAAGCTATATGGGATCGGGGACGGACCTTACACTTCCTTATGCGTACCATTCGCCAATCTACTCACTACCTTGGTATTTCTACCACGGTGGCATGATAAAGGCTACTATAAAAGTCCTTGATGTAGATACAATCAAACCAAGGCCTCGTTAAGGGTTTAGCGCCCTAGGATGACAATTTTCACGCGCGCCTTTCTGCAAGTTTTTGCACAGTTAGGATGTTATCAGAAAATTGCAAAGAAGTTGATTGTTTTGGATAAAACATCTATTTGATGTTTACCTACATTCACACATCAATGAGGAAAAATGAAAACAAATGTCGATTTCATCTAAAAACTTCTATTTAAAATTAGAATCAACAAAACTTTGAACTATACCATCAAAAGGAAAAGCGTAAAGACTCACTCTCTATAAGCGAAAGTGCAAAATCCGTAATTTTTCTTGTTTTAAAGTTGATCTCAAAAGTTTTCCACTTTCTTTAGAGCCAGAAAACATCGTTCTCCAGTGCAGTTAGTAACTACCAAAAATTCTTAGAATGATGGTAGTAACATGAAAAGTGGGATATACGTTCTATAACTTCAATAGTGCTAGGAGTCTTTGTGGTTCTAATTTTGCTTTTGGCTTGGTATTTTTATCTTTGTCTAAATTTTGTTTTCACCAAAAGGAACTTTTGACTTCCTCTGTCTTATTATGCCTGTTTTGTGGACGTCAGTTTGATACATCAATTTTGCTTTATTTTCTAGCCTTGAAAACTCATATTCGTTTCGAAGAGTGTTTGTAAAAGCTCCTAAAGTATAGAGTAATACTGCATTTTCTCTGTGAAGCCTTTTCCATACTTCTCGAGACTTTACAAGAACATTCTTCCAAAAACATCAATAATGCAATTTCAAGACTCTCAAGTTTTTCCAATAACACGGTGCTTCATACTGTGTTCTGTAGGCACTTGGTTTAATTACTATTGTAGGTAATGTGTGCTAGAGCATCAAGAACCTTCTCGTACAATTTGTACAATGTTTTACTTGCGTCGCTAGGGGAGAATTCATCGGGACAGAATTTTTAAAGAAAATGAGTCTATTTTAAGGCAAGCCTGTCAGATATCTCACCTTTTAGTTGAAGAATAAATGTCAAAAATCGTTCACCAACAGTTTATGTAGATAGCATACAGCTAGTGGCGCTGTGTACGACACTCTGGCGTTGAGTCCTTAATTATGGAATAATATTGGTAGATGAAATATTTTGGACAATCTCTGCCTTAACTCTCGCCAACTAAATTCAGTGATAGTTGTATTAGCTAAGTACGAGGAAATACCTCGTTCTTTATTTCTAATATTTGCTACATCTTCGAGTATGAAATAATCGAATTTTGAAATCAGTTTTCACACAGCCAAAAAAATTTCCATTTCTTACAGAGATTAATATTTCATTATCGTCAAGAAATAGTAATCCACGGGAAGTTTGAAACTTCAGCAACAGTTAAGAGAACATTTCGCCAATACAAAACTTTTTCCTTGTATTGCTCTGTTATTTTACAATCCACTCTTTATAAGATTTGATTTCTACTGACAAAAAGTGTACTCTTTCTGTTCAGATTTGTTGCCAGTATCGTTTATTATATGGTTATTTTTCCAATCATTAAACCCCTTAGTTGCTAGGAACGTTGTTCCTATTTTTGTACGGTACACAAAATACTCGTTCGGCTGATTCTGAACGAACCAGCCAATTTCTTCATTCATTAACTTTTTATACAACAACTGATTAGTAGAAAATCTCTTTAAAGGGATATTATTTTTTTAAAAGTCATTATTTTGTTAAATGCCATTTATTCACTACAATGTCATCGAGTCATCGAGTGATATAATTGGGTCTACCTCTTTAAGACTATTTTCAGAGCCCTAGGAATTGGAAGCCTTTTGCAACTGAACATTTCATGCACTACAATTTGGACTTGAAGTCATTGAAGTTGATAGCAACGATTGTGATTGCTGCACAGTAGATGAGAAGAAAGAGCTTGAAACTCTCCATCAAACATTTCGTGCTACACCACGTTAGTTAACGTAACTTCTTAACTACAATTGAAGATTGATCTCAACAACATAATATAGGTATAATTAAAAGAGAAGAGAGCTAAGATTTTCTTTGATGGAACGAACTCTTTTCGTTTATTTTGATACTCATCTGCTGTGAAACCACTAAATGCTTTTTCTCACCATCGGAGTCATCTATATTTCAACGAATGGTAAGAAACGACATCTGATTGGGACACTCATGCAGTGTAAGAAAGACTAAATAACTATTAGAAAATACATGTAAACCTTAATATAGAAAGGCTGTTACGAGTTTGAATTTTTATGTTTCAATCTCAATTTCAATGTAATAACAGCTTACATCATAATGATTAGTGTCCGTGCGAATTTTTCTGTCCATAAAGCTACAAATCCGCAAAGTTCTATATTTTTAATGTTGTAAAAATCATATTGAACTTGTGTTCCAAAAGTAAATCTTGGAAGTCTTTGACTACCACAAAAAATTGAGAGTTGTTTGTATCCTCATACAACTTTAAAATGATCGTGGGATCTCACGAAGAATAGGATCAGTAAGATAAAACTGAGCCTGATGGTTCACTCTTTACGTGCTATAGTTAAAAGTTGCCTTCATTGGTAAGATAAACTATTCAATTAACGCCGCTTCAAGGCGCTCTTTGGAACGTTTTCTGGATTCGGTTCCACTATTTTTTAACAGATTTTAACCATTTTCACCTCTTATTGAACGACAATTTAAAAAAAAATATATTTACAAGGACTGCAGTGTTGCACAATAATTGTAAATTATAATACTATTAATGCAACGGTAAACGGTTACTATATTAACACTAATTTATGTGGACCACCGTTGTTTGCTGTGTGACTTTTCCTACTCGACTACCGCGAATGTCCATCTGCTCCGCCTTATATTCTAGAACAAATCAAAGCCTTCTTAAATTTAAACTTGAGGGCGCCGCTAAAATGGCGCGGGCGGTGATAGGGCATTCTCAAAAGTATAAGTAATTTCTTTATGATTTTTTGTTACACAAGTGTTTTTCAAAAATGTATTATAAGTTGATGAACGATTTTATAATTTAGTAATTTAGTCAGAATTCGTGGTCTTATGTTTTCATGGAACTAGTAGGATTTCAATAGTAAAATTACTTCTCAAAATCACACTTCATGAAAAACATTTTTTCTACTTATTGTCATAAACAATTTTTGGACTTGCACTATCAAATCGAACTCGATGAAATTTCTAGATCTGTTTCTTGCTTATTCTAAGTGTACAACAATTTTTTTTATATATCAATAATTATTTATAACTATTTGTAAACATTGTTCTAGACCATCAAAAATCTGAAAAAATAAACATTTTCACACTATTCTAAAAAACCTCTGTGAATTTCAATTGTGTCTCTTTTCCGTTTCAAAGATATGATCATTCGCCGCAGCACGTTTTAAGAGTGGACTAAGCGCGCTACCACGCGTTCTTCTCGGATCGTTGGTAAAACAAGCTTTTTTGCTAGATGAAAGATTTTGAAGAAATATATTCGCATATTTCAATTGTAACAGCATTTATTGTCAATATAAATTAAATTATTAAATTTTTGTTAATTGTAACATATTAAATATTTTGCGCACTCCAAATCCTAGCGCCCTGGGCTGCAGCTTATTTAAATTGCAGATTAATCAAGTCCTAACCAAACTCAAAATAAATGATCGCCTTGTAAACTACTTTATGCAGATAAATTTAAGAATATACGCATATTTCAAATGTAACACATTATATATGTCAATATAAATGAATTATTAAATTTCTTCGTCGTCGACCATCTCTGATGCGGGGCGATGTAAATACCACTTTAGACGACCCAAATTTACCCCTGGAATGAACTGCAGCTTATTTATTAGTGACTGACAGGCCAACCGCCAGGCAACAAAATCAAATTGAACGTCCGTCAGCATCGCAGCCCGATCAACCACGAACTACGCTGGCACGTGACAACAATAGCCTTGAAAATTAGGTGGAAGGACCACTGAAGGCACCACCAGACCATAGGAAGACCGCCGAAGAGATGGCTAGATCAAGTCAAAACGGCAATAGGGAAGCCAAATCTATAAATCATGAGGCTCGAAACCGACCAAGATGGAAAAACAGCGTCAAAAATATGTTGAATAATAGACGATGATGATCACGAGTCTTCAGAGAAGAAGATACGACAGGAAGAAGAATTAAAACTTATCACTGATCTACAGATTTTTTTAATTTTTGCATCTACTTGAAGATTTTTTTAATCTCGTGGAGGAAACCAAAGTTTTACAATAATTGAATACGAAATTGATCCTTTTGATAGTAATGATTGAATCAGTTTTATATGTTATTATTGGAGATGTTTTAATTTTATTGTCGTTACTTGTACACTTATAAATTGACCATGGTCTCTTGTCCACATAATAACTTGTCTCTGTCGTGCTAAGCTCACTCGTTTGGTAACAGTGGTTTAATGAAAGTTCATCTATTGCAAGACAAGATATAAACTTTCATATAATAAAGCCAGAGTTTAAAGTTCGCAGTAATTCAAGTAGAATGATCTAGTTGGATATACATAAGCAAGATATTCAATGACTTTTAAACTTAAAGAGCTAATGTACCGGTTTTCAAGGTTAAGAATCTAGTTGGTAATGAAAATAAGAATTTGCTAGGACAAATTTCTGATCATGAAAATAAGAATTGCAAAAAAGTTCAAATGAACATAATTTCTTTACTTAATCCTAAGACCTTTCTAAGGTCGATGGCGATAACTATGGTAATAAAGTGCTCCATCAGAATCATCCAAATCGAGTTAGTAATGCGAAATGAATTAACCGAAATAACTCCTATAAATGCCGTTTGAGAAAAGAAAGGAAATTGTGTACGTATTGGAGAGACAGCGTAGCTCTTTGATCACCTATAACGTTCAGGTTTAATTACAAAATCTTAAGCAATAAAGCAAGTATAGATTTTGTAAAAGAATATTGTTTATTATTATATAAAAAAGCCTGTTGTATATCCACACACTCCGAATGAAAATAAAAATGACACTTGTTTTGATTAACTCTATAAGAAAATAATGTTTTCCTAACTTTATGAGTTAATAGCATTATCTGCTGTAATGTTCTTTCGTTGTTTTTATATAAAACTTTACTGTTTTTCCTTTATTAACTACTCATGCACATGCCCCTAATGTAGAAAACTTAATTTCTGGACGAGCTATGAATAAAACTATGAAAGATAGTGAAATATATTAAAAATTTCAATTTTATTTGTTATATGATATAATGGTTGTTCAAAATGACCACCTTTGATCGAATAGAGATCAAGACAGATTATAGCATGTTTTCTTACAGAATGTTACTTGAAACTTTTAGCCATGTAACTCTTAAAAAGCTTCCCACATTTTGGAGAAACCTAAATTTTTATTGGTCATTGTAAACCCATAACGATTTTTTGTATTTACGTTTTTATTCATTAAATCCTTTTGAAACTTTGTTGTAACTGTACAGTAGAGAGATTGTTAACATTGATTATAGAAATAGGGCTCAGACACAACTCCTTGCTCTCCAATAACACCATTATTTAATCTGGACGATGATTTTGTAGTTCTAAAACGTATCCACATTTGTTCAAATTGTAGCATATACATTGGCAACCTTATCAACAACAGCTTCAGCACAATTAAAAATTTTTGATGAGTTAGAAAATACTCATTCTTGAGTTTGTCCAAAAATGGTTTAATTTGCTTTTATTAAACCCGCCATATGCTGATTTTAGATTAATCTATTCAGAGACCTGAAGACTTAAAACGTGGTGTTTTTTATGTTATAATAAAAGTTTTCCTAGCTAGCTTTCCCTACTAGAATGCATCGTTTTAAATCGCATAAAAGATACCAAAAGGCATTAGAATTAGTTAAAAAAACCACAAGAATACATTTTTTTGACATGGAAGACATGATTTTTTTACCCACATATTAAGTTTGATAAAATTTCTTCTAAAATAGTGGATTTTTATTATTGAAATTCATTTAGGCTTCTTGGCGTCTTTGTTCTGATTCATCTTTATATTTGTCACAATCTCAATACTTTCAGCTGCTGGTAAAGGTCTTTTACTTGCCTGTTTTACGGTTATACCGTGCTGTGAAAGATGGTGTAGCCGCTTTAGTCGATCACATTACTCCCTTTTCATTGGATCTACTATAGTACTGTTATTCAGATCCTATACTTAACTTCTTTGCAGTTTTGATTTTCTCTCTCTCCCTCCCCTTTCTATCTCTCCCCCTCTCTCTCCCTCTCTCTTCCTATCTATTCTGCCCCGTCCTCCCTATCCCCCCTCTGCCTCTCCCTCTTCATCTCATTCTTTTTCTCTCTACCTTCCTCCCTCTCCCCCATTTTATCTCTTCCCAGCGTCATCCACTTTACACTTGTTTGCCATTTAACTGCTAGTCCACCCCTTTAAGGTTACCAATCTATAACTCTTTGGTCATTTTTCATAATTCATCTCTTGGATTTGGAAACCACCGTGACCGCGTGGTAAAGGCCAGTAACTGAGGTGCGAACGAATCCGGGTTCATTCCTGAAATTCGCTTCCCCAGCGAGTTTATTCAATCACTAAAAATAATTAAATGTCTGCGTTTACTTTGAACAAGAGGTATTAACGACTGTCATTTAAGGCTCGGTACTTGTTACATTCCCCCGTATCAGAGATGGTGCGCGACGATCGGGCAGTGAGAGAGAACATATGAAAGCCTCAAGCTCTCAGTTTGCAAGTCGTATTCCCACGCAGGGTGTTAGAGCTTCACCATTATTTATTATTATCTTTTGGTCATGGGCGTACCATCGCAATCTTTTGTTTTCCAGTTTTCTTATGATAGATATCGCTATTTCCATCTCTTTCCAGATCATCTTCGTTCTTTTCTATCTTTTAGTGTATATTGCAGGTTTCGTATCATATAGTCTGGCTTTACTATTTTTATTTTATCTCTTATTTTATTCGTAATGAACCACATTTCTCCTCCATGTGTTATAACACTTTCTACTATTGCTCTAAAAATGTTTCTTTTTGTATCTCTCAGAAGTTTCTTATTCCAGGTTAGTCCGTGTAAGGTTTTATTTGCCCTTTTTTTCTTCGCCACTTTATTTTCTACGTTTGCTTCTGTTATCCATATTTGACATTATAAAGCTAAATACTTGTATTTTATTGTTTCCGTTAGTTACGTGCGACTTTCCAACACACATGTATTCAGTTTTCTTGAAATTTATTATGAAATCCGCTATGTCTTATTCTTTTTTAAATTTTTGTCTTCCTTGTCTTGTGTCAGAATTAACTATTCATTGGCAAACGTTAGTGAGTGTGATGTTTTGTTTTCTATCGGTATTTCCACCCTTTCGCGTTTCCTGTACTGCTGTTCTTCTAATGCTTGTTCAGTGTATGCATACTTTTATTCGTTTATCTTTGTTCCTCATTTCTTTTATTGAATGCCACAGTTTCTCTTCTGGAATATTATCGTGTTTTCTTTAGTTCATATAAAAATTTTCTATATTTTCCATTCTGTCGGCATATTCTCTCTTTTTATTCTTTAAACATTTTAGTTATTTCTATTAGTCTATATTCATCAAATTTATTTATTAATATTTTTAGTGTTCTTTAATGTCTTTGTCACACCTTGTACTGTTCTGTTTCTCTTATAACTTCTTCCGGCATGTTTTTCAATTATTATAAAATATGTCCTTTTTTCTTATAGAATTGTTTTGTATTACTTTTCCCTTTCCAGGTGTTATTGAATTAGCTTGATATTATCTTAAGCTGGGAGTTACTCTCCAGACTTCTTCGGATTTATTGAATCTTATTATACTACCTATGTTTTTACATACATTGTCTCAGTATTCATTCTTCTCTTGTTTTACTTGTTGTTTCCACATACTTTTGTTTAAATGCTGTTTTTTTTGTTAGTCGTTCCAAATAATTTTTCTTCTTATTCTTAATCTTCTCTAATTTTTTGGAATGTTTCTTTTCTGTTATTTTTCTTAATTTTTATTCATATGCTGCTTGTGAATGCTAGTTTTATATCCTTGTATATTTAGTTTGAGTTTCTCTCGTTTAAATGTATTTCTAATCAATCTTGGTATAGGTTTGTGATACTATCTTGTCTTAACAGTTTTATTTTATACCTTGGATTATTTATTTTTTTAACTATTGTATTCCATTTTCTTCCCGGTGTCTGGTCATTGCTGTTCTTTTGCAAAGGTTCCTATAACTATATATTGATGTAAACGGGTTGGTGGTATGCTCTTACATGTTTCAGGTCTCGTCTCACTATTATCATATCAATAGTAGATTAGAGCTCTTCTGTTGGCTGGATATACTTATGTTTGTGAATGTTCTTATGTTAAAAGAAGACGTTTTCTATAATTAATCTATAATCTCTGCATAGAGTAAATAGTCATATTCCATTTTCATTCACATTTTCTTATTCAAATTATCCAACTGTTATCATTTTCAGCTTACTATGGTTGCTAACAATTTCTATTTAATAAAAACCTCATTTACAGCATGTCGTATTTTGTCCATGTAATTATATATTTTTATTATTATTTTTTTATTTAATGTTTGAAACACGTTGGTCCATTTATTTTTGATGATATGGAAGTTCCACTTTTGCCCTTTCGCCCTTTCGCTTTTGCTATTCCACCCCATAGATGAATATAGTTTCTGTATGTGTTCTCCCCGTTCCTTTCTTCTTGATTTCTGTTAGCATAACTATATCGAAATACCTTTTCTTATTTCTACTATTCAGTTTTTCCATTTGGTCACTATTCTTAGGATCCTTTTTTTTTCTTTCTCCAACTTGCCTTTTCCCCACTTTTGTCCTTGTTTTTGTTGTGGGTTCATATTTAAAGCTGATTTCAGAGATTTCTGCACATAACTGCCCACCCTCCCCTCCGTATCCTGTTGAGTTCCATTCTTTGAGGATTTCCACCCGGGGATATTTTACATTTTTATGATTTTTTATTGTGCTACATTTTTTTCCCTTCTTCATTTTTGCATGTTTGAAGGTATTAATTCTTAACGCCAAAACCCTCTCACTTGGAGGGCCGTGAGATCAGCCACCCACTCTTAGTAGCCGTTCATTCTAGAGCAGACGCTTCAAGGTTTCGCCATATCTGGCTATCTTTGCTTAATTCAGTCTGCAAGCCAAAGCGGTTGCCTAGGGTGTGGCACGAAGTGCCATACGTGAGAGCTGAGTGTCTTGCGAGGACCAGTTGCTGAAAACATCCTCCTGTTCTGTTCTGACAAAAGGTGCTATCTATGCAGCGTGACTCTATCCTTCGTTATTTTTTCTGGTTCGGAATCTTCACCATGTTATCTATCAAATTTCTTGTATTGTGTAGTTTTTCTGAAAGAGAGGTCCATCCAGTATTTGAACATCTTTCTATCTTACACAAGAGAGGCGTTGCCTTTCATATGATCCATTTAGAATCAGAATGGTCTTTTTTTTTAGAGTAATATTCTCCATCGAAATTCGATCCTTTAATCTATTCGGCATGTGATATACTACCAGTAGCTACGCTACCACCTGTATGGTGAACCAGAGATATCTTTATATATATTATAGTCTTTTAGTTTTTAAATTTCAAATGAAGATTTTGGATGTTTCTTTATGTTTATATGATTTTACTTTGTTGGCTGAAAAATGTTTGCACTGCATCTTCTGCGAAGTATTAAGATACGTTACAAAACTATTTAAAATTGTTCCCCCAAGTTAGCATTAACAATTTCCTTCATAAACAATTTTATAGCGAGAAGCAGATTTACATTTCTACAGTGCTTGCGTCGGTGAATTTAAAAGGCATTTTCTGGTTGGCATTTAAGTTAAAGTTAAATGCGTTGCTGGACGACATCGCGTAAACAACGTCACGGTAACGGTAATGGACACGGCGCAATACGACGTCGATTTTAAGCGATATGGCAGGCATAAAGTCAACATCAAGAAACCTGAATTTGCATTCCGCATTACAGTTTTGCTCGGATGCTATTAGCGCGCCTGCAAAAAGGACATGCGAAGGAAGCACTGAAGCGCTGCGCGAACACGAAAACCTACTGGAGAATTTCCTTACATGTTTTGCTAATTCAAATAACAGCGAGTGGAATACAAGACCAGTAGACTAAAAAATAAAAGGTAAAAACTCGTTTATCTAACCGTTTGGAGTAGCATATGGCTGCGCACGTAATGCCGCTCAGAGAATTTTAGTAGCCACTTAAGCAAAACAGCTGGAATGGTGTCTACCATCTTCATAAAATACAAGTGGTGTCTATAATTCTACTGATTACTGCAGTACCGATTTACCAACAAATCAGCATCAGAGTGAACTTGGAACTGCTGTAGAGAAATGCATTGAACACCTTAAGAAACTTGGGGAACTTCGGAAAGTTAAATATAAAATAAAGTACTAGGCTGCAAACTATAGTGTATTTTAGGTTACATAATCTAATAAATATTTTGAATACAAAACATACTATTTAAAAATATCTTAATACATTATTTTACTTCCTGTTTTTTTAATGATGTTTTCGTATGGCAGAATTAAGGTATCTAAAGTTTCAGAAACTTTTTAGTAGAGATGCTAAACAAAATTAAGGCAAAAGTGATAAAGTCTTTAAAAATGGATAATATCTGCATTAATGGGGAGACAGTAAAGGCTGTGAGTGAATTCAAATAGCTAGGGAGCACAATTATACATAAGATGGCAAATGTACGAAATAAATAAATAATAGGATAAATATGGCTAAAATGACCTTCTACGAGAAGAAACTACTTAAATCTAATAACATAACAATAGATACTAGAAAATAATTTACAAAAACAATGGAGCCCAGCACTATATGACTGTGAATTATAGCACTGCTGAAATTGGAGGAAAAATATCTGGGAAAAACCCAACAGGAATACCACGGCTACAATGTATTAAACAATTAATAACATACCCGGGCATTAACAGTTACGTAGAAATGAAAAACAAGGCTTTAGAACGACAAATATGAAAAGCCGTGACAAACCAGTCGTTAGACTGACGACCTTGGAGGAGGATATTTCATGTTTTCATAGTTCTAGAGACTTCATTTTGGCCAAATAACGCAAGGCTAATGATGAATGATTTCAAGTACGAGCAATGCTGACAGGTTTCCCAATGTTTCTCGGGTTCTGCAATTCCAAACAAAATAATTTAAACACTTGGATAGTATAAATGTACTTTTAAAAATTGATTTTGCAACTATAGAGGATGTTGAGAATTTTTGAAGAGCTATACTTTTTCCTGTGAAAGGAGGATCTGAAACATCTGAAATCATTTAATAATTACATAAAGTATTTGGAAAATATGCAAAATTTGAATGTTGTATAGTTTAATGCGACAAAACGTTCATTATAAAGCGATTTCACGACTGTTTCATTAGGATAATATAAAGCCAAATTGCAAAACTATGTGAAAGAGCAAAGTTAAATATCTTCTATTTATTATTATTGTAGATAACTGGATCTTCAGTTATTTATAAGGATGGTGGTGTTTCATTTATTTCCTCTAATTGTAATGAAAATTTTGACTTGCTCGTTTTGTAAAGTCACACACTGGGTCAAAACAGAAATATCTTTCTGCTTCAACTATAGCATCCTAGGTAAAATTTGTTCAAGTTTATGACATGTTAGATGCAGAATTCTATGTCATTAACAATATGTCTGCTTCTACAGGGTCATCAGAGTAAATCCGGAAAGTCCGTTTTAACCCTTAACTCAATCCCCTACTAGGTAACATAACAAGTTGCCTTTATATAATCTTCGACCTACGATAGTTAACAAAATAAGCTACAAAGCTGCTATAATCAAATCTCTTGGCACCGGAAAATTATTGCGTGGTTTAGGTACAAAAATACTCAAGTTTACGACTCAAGAAGTACAAGAGATCTGACCGCCAGGAGGGAGTAACTGCTAACAGTAATAAATTCAATCCAGAATTGAAAAGAGGATCGATCAAAATTTTGATCAGAGCATAACTAACCTGGCAAAAAAATCGACGGTTAAACGAGCAGTGCACCGGGACCTGCATTACTTTCGTCCTGAGAAAACGTCAACCGTTGACCGAGAAAAACACATTGGGCAGGAAGTAAGCGTTGGTTTCCTGAAATTATTTTCTGATAAAAAGGAAATTCATCTAGAATAGGAAGGTGAGCTGCCAAAATGACTGTTGGATCTGTCAATATGGCTCCGAAGTGTCTACCATCATGCATGCATAGTTTGCCGCCTCTGCAATGGAGCTGGTGCTTGTAAGTAGCAAAGCCAACTTCTTTGAGGAAGGCCTGAAGTAGACCGCCTACAGCTATATCAACGTGCTGGAAGCAGTTGCTAAGCCCTGGTTAGAGAAAGTAACAGCTAGGCGGAATACTTGTTCCAGGAAGACTCTGCTCCAGTCCACTTACCAAAGAAGGCCCAGGCATGGCTATACAACAATTTGCGTTACCACTGCTCCCCCAACTTGTAGCCACTCTCTAACCCCGACTGCAATCGTGCTCGAGTCGAAAGCGAACGAGGGGCACCATAAGATCAAGGGCAGTTGAAGGACATCCATGGTGGAGGTGATCAAACATACAGACAAGAAGGCAAGTTTGTTGACCTGCAGCAGGTGTAGGTCCCACTTGAAGAAAGTCATGGCCATTGATGGAGGTTTTTTAGGCTTCTATACCTTAAAGGGTAACCTAAAGAAAGTATTTAACTAAGGACAATAAGTCAAGTCCAGACGTCAAAAATGAGCCTGATCGGAAAATCTCGAGACCGATTTGACCGCAAGTGGTCGAAAATTTTTGTTCATGTATAGAAGCCCCGGAGATTGGTGGAAAAGGAGTTCCACGTCCTTGTTTATGTTTGTTTATGTAACATACTACACATGTTAAGAACAAAAGATATTTTATATACTTAACGAACAAAAAAATGTATAAAAAAAGCAGATGAAAAAGGAATAGAATAAAACAAACAGAATTATTCCAAATAAGGAAACAGACTATAACTCTATATATGGATTTTAAAATGCAAAATAAACACTCTGATTTAAGTTGAGAAAATGTAGAAAAAGATGAATTTAAATAATTCAAGAAAAGAAAGAACATTGTAGAATAATGTAGTTTTAAGAGTAAACATTTAAAAAATATCATATATGCTCTTTATAAAGTCGCCCATAGAAGTTCGTTTATTTCGGATTTATATGAAAACCAAATTATAGAGTGAATATTTCGACTTACTTGTCTTAATAACTTTTGTAGCAGAAGTTAGGCAAACATTTGTCAGTTGTGTTACGAATAAACATGTGGAAAATGATACTCGTTTTCACAAGACTCAATTACAATTGTAAAATATTGCATAATAAGCATGAAGATTGGTGTTGAGATTTGAGAACAAATTTAATAAAACAATTACAATGAGCAAGATAATACAAAAACTATATTAAAGAAGGTACTACCGTATTCATAAAACCGTTGACTCCGAAATTATTCTTTGGGAGCAAATCATTTCCAAACCGATTTATGTTCAAAAACGAGACGATCACTTGAAATATTATTTGTCATAAAGGATATATTAAAATGATACAAAATTTGATGAATACGTATCACCAGTTATTACGTGTACGTATGCATCAATGAATAAAATTTAAATTTTACAATTGGAACTTCAAATAGATATTTATCAATATGGACTGTGGTTTCTTCTTATAACCATGTGATATTCGTATGGATGTCCTATGCCGGTCACCAGCAGAACCCATTGTAAACAGTGTCGATACTTGTGTTTAGGGACTTATGACGCAACGTTCTGGGGAGGTCCTAATAAACACAAGCTAACAAATGCTATACTATTCATGGGTAAAATACTACATCGAGTAAAAGAATCCGTAGTCTTATTGTTAGCTATTTGATATGAATGTTATATTGCTGTTATTCTTCTTCTTCTTTCTCTTTTCCCTCTTTGCCTAACGGCGTCGGGTGCCTCTATCAATTTCCTATAGTTGTTTCTGTCTCCTGTCAATCTGTTTATTTCCTCTATCCTTTTCTTTTTCTGTCATTTCCTGAATGTTGTCTGTCTACATTCTTCTTGGTCTTGGTCGTCTACCTTCCGTTCTTGTTTCTAGAATTCGTCTTGGAATTCGGTGTTCTGCCGTTCTTTTTGTATGCCCATACCATTTTAACTGTTTATTTTTTATTGTGGTTACTTGCGGTATTTGTTGCAGTTGGTCTCTAAGCGTTGCATTTCTTATTCTGTCTTTTCTCGTTTTCCCAGCTATTTTCTTTATGTACTTCGTTTCTCTTGAAATTTATGCTTGTCTACCAAAGTCCAGCTTTCTCCCCAGTAGGTCAAAATATGTGTAGCTTTGTTTCTATCCTTATCTGTCTTTTTCCTATTATACTTCTGTTTATATATATATATATATATATATATATATATATATATATATATATATATATATATATATATATATATATCCGGCAGTACATTCCTATGTGGAATTGTTGCCGCTCTTTCGAGCTCTTCTGACTTTTAAATTAGTGGAGTGGTTCGTCACTCCTCTCCACATACTTCTGTTTATAGCTTGGTATATTCATCCTATTTAATATTTCGCTGTCTATTCTTTGAAATTATTTATTATCATTTGAAATTATTGTTCGTAGATACTCATCTTTTTATGTCTTCTATGTCTATGTTGTCTATTTTAATTCTTTGTGCTGGTTGGTGTTCTTACTTCGATACGAGCTTTGTTTTTGTTTTGCCGATATTGATTTTTAGTCCAACCGCTTCTATTTCCTATTTCCACGCGTTCACTGCTGCCTGTGGTTGTTCTCTACTTTCTGCTAAGACGACAATATCCTCTGCGTAGACCATGTTTTGGATTTTTACCGACTCTATGTTCCAATTACCTATCTGTAGCTTTCTAGGATGAATACCAGTGGGCTGAGACTATCACCTTGCTTGATCCCTTTCTCCATACTGAATTCTTCCGTCTGTTCTCCTCGTAGTCTCATTATTCCTTTGATTGCCTTATATACATTCTCTATTACTCTTCTCAGCTTCTCCTTTACTTTTAGTTGTTCTAGTACTTTCAATATCCGTTTTCTAGGCACGGCGTTGAAAGCCGTTTTAAGGTAAATGAAGGCCATGTTTCTCTATTTATTTTTCTATTACAGCTGCGGGGTCATTTCCTTTTATTGTTGTTAGCCTTATTCCTACAATGGATTTTTGTCATTAAAACATCACCGGAAATAAATCTGTTTCCGAAAATTTAAAATATTGCTCATAGTGTTATTTTGACACAATCAGTGAGTTTATGTGGCCCACTATGGTGACGCTAGGAGCTTTCAAGTAATCGCATTGATATTGCTCTAATTGAAAATGTTTGGTTTTCCGTCTACTAATGACTGCTGCATTGGGATGTGTCGTGTAATAGATACAATAGGTTTTTAGGTGTGCGTTTTATTGAACACACAGTTTCTGATATTAACGTGATGTCGATCTTGTTGGATCGTATGAAGTAGGATATTTCTTTGCAGCTGTAAGAAGTTCAGCCATTAAGCCACGATAGTTAACAGGTTTAACATCGTACTAATCTGTTCCATTAATCTATCCATCATTATTTGAACTTCAGAAAATTTGTTTGTTGAAGTGTGTTATCTGTAGTACTTTGAGTGTGTTGTAAACGTGTTTTAGACCATGGGAATTACCCGTTGATTAAGGGTTGAACCGTTTTTGTAAGTATTTTATTATTTTTCTGGTACACTGCCGGGCAGAACTTCTCTTATAATTGTTTATGGGCATAGCGCCCTCTGTAATAGGTAAGGTGGTTTCCGTTGCAATTCACGCACTCAACTTCGCCGTTTCTTATTTTTATTGGGCAGTCTTGGGTTGCGTGGTTTTCTGTACTTTGATACACCTATACGGTTTGCAACGGTAGTTTTTTGCGTATTTGTAGCTCTGGTATCTCTGGATTTTTATTATTGCACCCAACTTTTAGCAAAAGTGAATGGCAAATTAACAGCTTAAATAGCGGTGAATAATGCTATTTAAGTTGTTAATTTGCCATTCACTTTGGCTTGAATTTTATTGTCTTTGTAGATATTCTGGATAGTTTTTATGACGTTAAAGGAGATTCCTCAGTTATAAAGTAAGTGTATAACGTCTCTGAGTTGTTTACGATCAAATGCTTTTTGCAGATCTATAAAACACGTGTATGCTGTGCTGGTCTATTATATTCTGCAGATTTTTTAACGATTTTTCGGATTATGAATGCGGTATCGGTGTACGATCTTCCCGTTCTGAACTCTTGCTCTTCCTCTGAGAGTAATAAGTACATAATACGGTTTGTTATTACTTTAGTAGTTAGTTTAAACATTGTGTTAACCAGGTTTATGCCTCTATAGTTCGCTGTTCCATCTTGTCGCTCGTTCTCAAGCTGTGGAGTATTCTGTGTTAAATTATCTTTCTGATCAGAAATGTAATTTCTTTTGTTAATCTGTCCCCTCCATACCTTGATATTGGTCCGGCCCGGACGACTTTATATTTTTAAGTTGTCTGAATGTCTGTTCCAACTCTAAGCAACTGATGTTTATTTCATCTTCTACCACAATATTTGAGTATTTTCATCGTCAGTGTTTATTTGTGCATTAACTAGTTCAGTTAGATATTCTACCCATGTTTTTCCATCTATCTTATTGTATTCCATTAGTTCTGTTATTTGTTTACGCTGACTTTGAATTAGTCTCCATTCTATTTTTATAGACCTTAGAAATTTCTTTCCATATTTTTGGTAAAGTTTTCCCAATGTTCATTCTTTCTTTTATTTACAAATAATTGTTTTTGCCGGTAGTAATGTTGTAGTAATAATATATAGTGCTATGCATATTCTTTGCTTTCATTTTGCATGGGTGCCATTATGGTTTAGGAATATGGTAATAATGAAAGTAAACGTAAATAAGCTTAAATGTTTAATTTTCTTTTGGCTTCAGTCACGTGCATTGGTTTACAACCTTCACTTATTTATTTTTGTTGCACTTGTATCGCTAGCATTCGTACTCGATATAGATATAACCCTCGGAAGATGTTCGTTCCTTTTGATTGCACAAACCGAACCATCTGCTTTTGTATGCTTTGTCCCAAAGGATTTTTACAATTGTAAAACGTTTTCATTTTTTCTTTTTATACCATATTGTTAAAACTGTTCTTTAACTGCAGCTTCAAAGGCTTATAGTGCCTACTAGCATATAACATTATATGATGTCCAAAAAAACAACAAATGTCCTTTAAAATATAGCCGACCATCATTATCAATAACTTTAAGTCAACGTTCTGCACGGTATAAATTCTCCGATTGGAAATAAAGAATTTTTTGCATGCTTCTTCAAGTTGATCAACCGACTCAGAACGAAGAACCGCACAAAAGATGCAAGTTTAAAGCTGTAAGCTGACAAGACCTTAATTCTACCCAGTTCAACAATTTCGTCTGTGGTCTTTTTAGCACAATTAACATTGTCTTGTTGAATAAGAACTCGTTTGTGGTTGATCAAGTTCGAATAATTTAAGACTTTGTAAACATTGCTCATTGTGCAGCTCAGTATTCGCGGCTTTTGAAGCCAGTTTTCGAAATCTGATTACAGTTTAAGCTAAAAACGAAAGGATAAAGTGTTAAGAATTTAAAATAGAAGCAATCAACGCTCAAGAGCTTCTAATATTTTAAAGGGTGGCAAATCATGATTACCATTGTCAATTACGTTTACTCTATATAGAGCACAGTTACATAGAATTGTTAAAAGCGAATGTACTATCTATTTTAATTGGAAATAAACAAACTTTAGGTAAATGTTTTCGACGCCATAGATGTGGGCTTCAAAAAACTCCCCGACAACTACCGATTCAATCTTCTCAAATCACGCATAACTATTCTTTCTGGTTTTCAACGAATTAAATCTTCTTCTTCTCCATTCCATGTACCCTATCCGGATGTCGGGTACGAATTAAATCACAAAAATTAAAAATGTATAAGATGTTCGCTTTGTGTAAGTGCACTAGTGACAAAATATTGTCCTTAAATTTGACTGTACTTTGCTGAGGGTTGTAAAACCAAAATTATCATTAAGACTTAAATAAATGAACACAAACGAACCAGACTGAATGTATGAATAAACTTGAAACTTGTGTATGTTTACTTGATTAATTTAATTTTGTTTCTGTTCGTTCTATTTAGTTTATCAGATTGTATCCACCTTTACTTTAAACACACATTAAACCCTATTTCAGCAGATACAGAAAACTAATCTCAAACAAAGGACTCATGGTCAGAGAAAACAGAAAAAGCTTATTTTACCAGTTCATGAAAAAATTCCTAATAACCAAAAATTCCACTTACAATTTGAAAGACGTTTAGAATGAATGAACAATGTGGCCTTCAAAATGGACATCAATTGAATTATCTTTCAGAAAATTACGGAACCAGAGCAGAGTACAAATATACTTCACAAGGAAAATTGAAATGTAATAATTTGAACTTGTTTGATTCATTTATACTGTTTTGGATTCGTTCGTTAGGTATGTTCACACCATCAACTAATTAAATAACTACTTAAATAATGTACACGTAGCTTTAGTGAAGTGAGAACTCATATGTCCTTATCTTTACTATTTTCTGCCTTATTTGTTGTCACTCCCTACATATAATTAGTAATTTGCTTTTAAACTTCGATCGAGTGAATAAACTATTTTAAAAGAGGTGGAAGGGGTAGTTGAAGAAGGCGATAGACGACAAAACCATTGTTTGTCCTAGAAAAATATTGCAGACCAGATCTGTTTATAACTGGATGAATTTTACCTCCCTAAAGCATCACATCTATGCCGTATCGTATCGGATTCACATCCAAGGTCTTCTCTCCGGATATCTTAAAAAATATAATCTGCCAGTTTTGCTGTGCAAAGACGTGCTATCGTCTGTCGATGTGATCATTAGATTTAGCACACCTTAATATTATATATATTCTCTTAATATTATAACCGAGAATTAACTTTCAGCGAATATGTTCAACCCGTATTATAACACTACCACCATCAAACTAGTCCTTTTCATAATATTGTGGGATAGTAGTAAACTTCTTGGTTTCTTAAAATCGCCACACGTTATAAAAAACGTATACCTCAACTTTGACTCTTCTGAAGAAAGCACCAATCACTGGAAACGTTCTTTCCCGGTTTTGTGGAGATCCAATCCAGATCATTTTTAATGCAGTCTTACAATTAACACTAGATATCGATCTTGTCGCTGAGTTGTACCTTCTAGAGGACTTTGTTGTGGCTCTACTTTATACCAAATTGAGTATTATAAAGACTGCACACTTAGTTCGTACATTATAAGATAACCACATTTCTTTTCATTAGAAAAATACCAAAAACAAGTCTCTTCGGTACTTTATTTATTTGTGTATCATACGTATATTCAGTGTTGTGGTTGTATTTGTCTATGCGCAGAGATTTGTTTAGATTATTAAACCAATTTAATAAATAACTCCTTTTTATGCTTATTTTTTTGCAGATTTGTAGCTTTTTCCTTTTTGTTACATGGAAATAAGCCTTACAATGTTATTTTTCTTTTTTTTTTTTTAATTGCCTTGATAGAAGAACTCAATTTTTCTAACTTCAATTCAAAATTCATCACTCAATAACCAGTCGGTGTGTAGTAACGAGGTCACCATTTTTATGCATGTTTACAGTACTTGCCGTCCATTACCAGGCACCACATGTCGAGTACAGTTTATCTGGAATAACAGTTCGCTTTAATTAATTGATTATTTGCACAAAGCGTATACAACGCAATTAGTCAACGCCAGTTGGGCGATTGTTATTAAGTGATCAATTAATAGATTTAAAAAGCCGTGATTAATGGCTTCCTATTAATGCTCGCAACAAGCATATCGGCCATCTCAAATTTCTAATGACTTATGCAACACGTTATAAAGCAGTAATGATTATTCACGCCGCACATGCATGCAAATAATAAATGCAGAGTAATCGCTGAAATATTTTTGGCTACAAGTCATTAATTATTGCTCGATGGCGCGTTACTCGATAGAATAACTAACGCTGCACGCCGGATTATCAGCGACAATGTAATGCCGTGTTGTTGCATTGTAAGTAACGGGCGTTATATATTGCTTCGGGTTGTTTATGGAGTGCGGTGCGGTTAAACTGTGCTTTTGAAGTTGGAGCACGAACTTCCGCGCCCGGCTGTTTTATCGCTTGGATTTACCTAAAAAGAAATTACTGGTGCAAACAGTTTTGCTCGTCCAGCTTTGATTAGACTTTTTTATGGCTGTTTTAATCTCTATGTCATTTGAAATACTGAACAATAATTATCTATCATAGAATTGTTGTTTCGTAATAGACTATTCCACTCTTGAAATAAAATTTCTGCATTAGATAGTTTTTAAAAAATAAGAGACATGTTTTTGAATTTAATATTTTCAAGGAAAAAATTAAAAATGGTTCTGGCTTAAAGTGAGGTAATAGAATAAAGAGCTATATTATCACCCCGTTAGTGAAAAAGGAATGCAATAATAATAAAAAGATAAGGTAAACAGCTGCCACCAATAATACACGCACTTATCCGATTACGTCACAAGCAAAATTCAATTTGTAAACTTGAATTAGTATTACTAATTTTTTCTGTTTAATTTATGCCAATTTTCTTAATTTTGTATGTATTTTTAAAAAATTGTTATTTCCACATACTTTCAATTTTTTGTGGAATAGTCCATTGTCGGTCGATTCTGATTCTTCTTCTTAAGTGCCGTCTCCTCTTAGAAGATTGGCTATCATTATGGCTGTTTGTATTCTCGACGTTGCTGCTCTGAACAATTCAGTAGAACTGCAATTGTACCATTGTCTCAGGTTACTCAACCAGGAGATGCGTCTTCTTCCTCTATTCCTATTACCCTGTATCTTCCTTTGCATGATATTTTGTAGGATTTCATATCTTTCTCCCCGCATCACATGCCCCAGATACTGTAATTTCCGTATCTTAACTGTATTCAATACTTCTTTTTCCTTCCCCATTCTTCTGAGTACCTCACCATTCGTCACTCTGTCCACCCAGCTGATTTTCAACATTCTTCGATAGGTCCACATCTCGAATGCTTCCAGTCGATCACTGATGTTTTTCTTCATCGTCCAAGCCTCCATTCCATAAAATGCTACTGAAAACACGTAGCATCTCAACATTCTGATTCTTAGCTGTAGACATAAGTCTCTGTTGCATAGTATATTTCTCATTTTATTAAATATGGTCCTGGCCTAGCCAATTCTTGCTCTAATTTCCTCTGTGTATTCATTGTTCTCGTTGACAATAGTTCCCAGATATTTGTATTTTTGTACCTTCTCCACTTGTTCTCCTCTAATCCATATATTTTCTTGTCGCAGGCATTGTCCGTTGTAATTTTTTTGCAGGTGGAAGTCGGGTTTGGACATTTGTGTCGGTGCTTCTCTTTAGTTATACTAAAAAAATATATCATCTCTAAGGGAACGCAAGTCTCACGTTTTTGGAGGAGAGTGCATGTTTCCAGACGCTGTATCTGTTACTGAATCTACGTATCCAGTTCTAAACTCGTTTATAGCTGCCAGGTGTACAAAAACTACCACTGGTGATACGATATGTTCAACACCGACCTCACATATCGTAAACATTGGTTTTTCTTTCATTTTCTGCCTAAAATATACACATCCAAATGACCAGCTTCTTGACTTTTGATCAGTGTTAACATCATCAACTTCGAAATTAATTTACGAATAGTTTTGTGAATTCGGGCAAAATTACTATCTCACATTGCGTTGCTCCAAACAATACTTTATTATTATGCCTTTACCCATTTATAGTGTAAGGGCGTTTGGTAATTCTAACTACAATGAATTCTTTGTGACTGGCAGAATTAACCTCCCAAGAATTGACCAATAATTATAAAAAAAACTTTTTGACAGGAAAATCCAAGCGCTTTTTTAGTCAACCAAACGAGTGAAAATCGCAGAGTAATAGGTCTGAGCTTTAGTTGGTATTCCGGTATAGTCCAGAACAAATACACAATTCTTTTGTCGTGTTTGAACAGTTGTATGGGGTCGGATGTTGTTATGAATCAGAATAACGTCTCGGCTTGCAACAACTGTAAATTGTCAGTCATCCTTGAGAAAACTGAGGATCATGTGATATTATTCTCATCACGCTGGTTCTCGGACAACATCAGTGGTCGTTTACGACTGCTTTTCATCCTACAAAAAATTGTTTGTCAGACGTACACAGGAGTCTTCTTAGGGTTGTTGTCCCCAAACTTCACCTCAAGTATTCTTAAAATTTCGAACGGATTTACGCTCTCTGTCATGAGATATTTGATAATGATTTGCTGTATAACGGACGAAGATAGCTATTGCTCTGACATCGCGTAGTTGACTAAAAATGCGGTAGTACTTCTCTGTTCATCTCATACTATATAAAAGAGAAACTTTGGACTACATTACTTTCTCTGCAGACGTTTATTTTTCATATCTTCAAATTTGAAGTTATATTTTTATATTTAACTTGCCCTTGTGTATTTGAAGGTGCTACTACGCAATGTCTAAGAATGAATTGAGAAAATGTGAGAAGGTCGTAGGTTTTGTTATGGTTCTGTCCTTATATAATCTATAGTGGCCTTAAATTCCATAATATTTATTCCAGATGCATCAAAAATAAAATAAAATTCTAAATCCCGTACAAATGTAAGCATCTGGATACTTTTCAACAAAATTTGGATCGCTGTGGTAACGTAGCCCGCTCTATTAGTAACGAAGTATGGACTATTATAAGATAAAAAACAAACTGCGACTGTAATTGTTTGTATCTTACAGAAAATGGCAAACAAAATTGTTAGGTGAGAGTTTTAGTTACCATGAGTTTTAGGCTAAGAAAGCGTTTTGATTTTGTGTAATTACAGGGTGTTCCACTCACTATTGAAACTATCATTCCTTTAATAATTGTAATACCAATGCAGACGGAAAAATAATTTGGACAAGAGCAATTCTGTTTTGTGGAGCCTAATTGTTACGACAAAAAGTAGGGATCCGTCAGCCATCGTACGACACGTGGTTTTATCTCAGAACTCCCATATTTGTGAAAGTGAAGATTCCCACCATATTCAGAGAAGATTGATGTTTGCTGCAGGATATTCCGGCGGCGCATAATTGATCTCATTTTCTTCAATACAATCTTCTCTCTACATAGAGGCAAGTTTTCAGTACCTTCGTAAATCACTTGAATGACGAGGTCTTTATTGGATATTTCCAACAGAATGGAGCATTGTTCCCGCACATCGCAAGTCACTATTGAAATTGACATGTTTGGTGGTCGTGTTATTTTGAAGATACTTTGGCTAGCACACTTGATTGATCTGACCCTATTTAATTATTTTAAACCGCGATACCTAAAAAATTCAAGAAGTGATAGTGTACGTTCTTGGTAAATTTTTCAACAAAATGCAGTGTGCCAGGTTCTATCATCTCTGGTGGCTGCTTTCACTACACGTTATAATGTCATTTTATTTCTCACAAAATGAGGTAAGTTCACATCCAATTGGGTTTCCATTTCTTATTTGGTTTAATGAATTTAATTCATGTAATTATCAAACAAGTGCTGGGTTCGGTAGCGAATAAAACGTCCTGTATATTTGTCCACATGCACTGTTAGTGCTCTGTAAAAGTTTAACTTTGAGTTAACATAGTAGCTTATTTTCTATGTAATCACTGATTTGTTACACCGAAAAAAGTTCAAATGCTAACATTTTTTTGGAAACAAAAAGATTATTATTTTCCTTTTGATTGAAGCATTATTTGTGGAGATATTCCCTTAAAAAGGAGTTCCTCGGAGTGAGATTTGAGGGAGGCACACGGGAATCGATGCGCCTCTTCGCCCAATCAATTTGTTTGAGAAAAGTTGCATGAAGCTAGGCCCTTATATTACGATGGCAATGAGGAGGCACTCCCTCTTGCTGAAAATAAATATCTTCGTCACCATACAACTCTTCGACGCGTGGACCGACAGATTCCTGCAGGACAAACATCATCAGTGGCAGTTTGGTCAAAAATGGCCTTAGTATGCTTATTGGTGACATTTTACAACACACTGTAACCCCTGAATGTTTAAAGATAGACAGAGAGGGGGGAGCTCTATAGATACTATTTAATCTTCGCTCTAGATAATTTTGTATATAAATTCGCAAAATTCAACTCTTCGATCAAGATCATCCGAATTCAAAAAACACTACATTTATAGTCATTTAAAGAGTGAGTACATTTTACTAGAGCATCTTATATATTGTAGAATTGCATATTGCATAGAAATACATTATGTTCCGTCACTTCCTCTTATTTATCTGATCTTTTTCGTGTATTTTTTTTTGCGTAGTAGGAATTTTTATAAATAATAAAGTATTTACCTTTTTTAGTTTTTGTCTTGAAGTTCTTTAAAAAAATTCATTGGAATGTCTCCTATAATAAACCTACAACTTCAAAAATTAAAACTTTTGTGAATGATCTTTTATAAGCATTGGAGAAGTTTGCATCGGATTTGTTAGTTAAAACTTCTGCGCAATGTTCAGTAGAAGTTTTGCCGCTTTTTAAACACTTCTGACTCAAGCTTCATCACCAAAAGCTTACTTTAAACGTGGTATGAGGCACATTATTTGCTTCTTCAAGTCAGTCACTTATGTTAGCAATTACCACATAAATACATCCACAAATATGCACGATTTGAATAAATTAAGTTGTTTACGTTTACGGTCATTTTAGAGGATGGGCAAAATTATATAACATCTTTTTAGAGTTGATTAATTAATTTGTCGGGATGGTTAATCTTGGTATAGGACTTTCGCGTATTAAATTCGTCAACTAATATCGAGGCGTGTTTCGACATTTTTTATTATTATGATTTTCTGTTTTTTTATTATAGTTGCTTTATTTTCCGCCAAGCACGTATTTAATTTACCGATTTCATATTTTTTTTATTTTGTAATCTAACTTTCTGTTCACCCATCTATGATTGTTAGGTAATCGGACTTGGTGAAAATTATGTGACTTGCGACATTTATTATGATCCTATTCGGTCTTTCGTTTTGGAAAATCAGAAATTTTTGATCTTTCAAACACGCGATCGTTTATGCTCTTTAGAATATGCTGTCTTATTAATTTATTTCTGTTTTTCTCTCGAAGGTACTATACTAGTTGGTCCTCTACAATTAGTCTCCATTTCTTTTAGTTTTGTGCTAGTCGCTTTTGTCTATTCTGTTAGTACTTTTTCTACGTTTGTTCCTCTTTGAAGAATTTGTTACACTGTTTCAAATTTTTTTTGTCAACCTTTCTTCTTCTTTATGTTCCATCTCCGCTACGGAGTTTGGAAATCATCCTAGCAATTTGCACTTTTGAAACTGCTGCTCTAAAGAGTTGATTGGAGCTACAGTTATACCATTCTCTGATATTGCGCAGCCACGACATCCTTCTTCTTCCCACACTACGTTTGCCCTTGATTTTTCCCTGCATGATAAGTTGCAACAGATAATAATGTTCCCCCCGCATCACGTGTCCCAAATATTGAAGTTTGCGCCGTTTAATTTCATCCAATATTTCCGTTTCCTGTTTATTCACTCTGTTTAAGACATCCACATTCCTTATTTTTTCGACCCATGAGATTCTCTGAATTCTCCTGTGTCCACATCTCTAATGCTTCTAATTTTTTCATAAGATGTTTGTTCAATGTCCATGCTTCCATTCCATATAAAAGTGTGGAGTGAACATAACATTTTACTATTCGTAATTTAAGTGTTAGGGAGAGGTCTTTGCTGCATAGGACATTTCTCATATTTAAGAATACATTTCTTGCTTGTTCTATCCTAGAGGTTATTTCGCTGGTATTATCATTTTATCGTTGACTATAGTGCCTAAATATCTGTATTTCTTTACTCTTTCAATCTGCTCTCCTTGAATATTTAAGTTAACGTTATAGTAGTTTCTTTTAGAGATAATCATGAATTTTGTTTTCTTTGTGTTTAGGCTTAGTCCCATTTCGTCACTAACCACCGCGATTCTTCTCATTACTCTTTCCAGGTCTTCGAGGGATTCTGTGATTATGATGGTATCATCCGCATATCTGATGTTATTGATTGCAATTCCATTAACTCCACGCCCGCCGTTTCATTTTCTAATACTTCGTTTATTACATGTTCTGAATAGAAGTTAAATAGAACTGGTGATAGGACGCACCCTTGTCTGACCCCTCGTTTGATCTCGATTTCTTCTGATGTTCGGTTTTCTATACGTATTGTCGCTTTTTGATTGTAGTAAAGATTGGCAATAATTCTGAGGTCTCTTGTATCTATATTCTTATTTTTCAGCAATTTCATTAGGATGTCATGTTTTACTTTGTCAAATGCTTTATTGTAATCTATAAAGCAGACAAAGACGTCTTGGTTCATGTCAAGACACCGCTGGATTAATATATTATATGCCATAAGTGCTTCTCTCGTTCCCAGTCCCTTCCTAAACCCGAATTGTGTGTTCCCTATGTGCTCCTCTAGTTTTCTATATAATCTGTGGTGGATAATTTTAAGAAATACTTTTAGTGTGTGACACATAAGGCTAATTGTCCTATACTCGTTGCAGTGTCGGGCGTTATTCTTTTTTGGAATGGCTACAAATGTGGAGATCAACCATTCTTCCGGAATAATGCCAGTTGTGTATATACTGTTGAATAATTCTTGTAGCGTATTAATATGTTCTTCTTCTAGCAGCTTAAGAATTTCACTTTATAGATATCGTAACAATTTCTGTAGGTTCAACAATGGCTATTTTTATGGTTCTTTTTCTTTTAGTTTTCTTAGTGTTAAATTGACCTGTTTGGGATTTTATTTATATTGCTTTGCGTTGCACACGGCGTTGGGACCGTATCTTATTCTACTATTGGAATGTATAAGTATTTATTGATAAATGAGTACACATTACAAGATGTTTTACAACTTTTAAAGCTCATATAAATTGATTCAGAACATACACACGATGTTTTATGATATCAAAATGTAGCAAAGACACCGTGTTTCATCTCGCATAGTTATAGTTCCCATATAACTTCTAATAGTAAATCAACAGACATCTCACTTGTAGTCAATTTCTTGCCACATCTTTGTAACTGTGGTAGTAATTTGAGTTTGGGATTCGTTGGCATTTGCTCACTTTTCTGTTCGTTTATTCTACAAAAAGGTTCATATTATTCTTCAAATCAATTGCAGAATATCATCTGTTACTTTATTAGATGGACTTTCAAGCATTTATTCATTACGCTTCAGTTCTTTCACCCAATTTCTGTAATTTTGATGGGATTTACTTATGCAATCGTTTAGGTAATGGCGATTTAAGGTCTAAACGCAATAAAAGTAGTTTCTTAATAGTTCTTGCTCAAGCACACGTCTACAACGTGAATTTTCTCAGAGACTCGCACATTAATATGAAAAGATTTTTTAAATACTTCTGCTTTAGTGCTGTAGTCGGTTTTGGATCCGTTTGTATACCATATTAATTTTTTTACCCAACAGTGATTATATATAAGGCTTTTATTCTAATCAAGGTGGATTTTAAAAGATTTATTAAAGTGAGTTTGTATAGTGTCAGTGTTCATTTCCATTAATGGATTTCTGATAATTCCTCTTACCTTCTTGTAACGAAAAACACGGCTGGCATGACGGTTTCCGATACATTTCAGACTGAAAGAAACCTTCCTTTCCTCTCTTTTGACTAATACATTTAAGAAGGCTGCAGCAAGCCTTTACGGTTACGGTTATAGTTTTCAGTCCACATATAATATATATGAAAACAAATATTTGCGGTTTAATCAGCTCCAATTCGTTTTGTTCCTGTTTTAATTTAGGGTGGCATATTAGTAGCCCATAACTTTTACTACTGTAATGTACTATTTTTTCGTTGTTTACAACTTATTGTTTTATTATTATTGCTTACTTGGCTTATTTTTAATTTTGTTTTCTGTAAATTTACAGTTGGGTATTGATTTTTATTTTGAATGTCTAAAGACTTTTGCATAAATTGTGAAACTATTGGAGAGTTTCCTCAAGATGAGTATTACCAGATTTTTGATGTACTGCTAAGTGTAGTAATGTTGCCTATATCGCTCAATAAAGTGCCACAGTAAAGGTGATTAAATTCCACCTTGCGGACATTTTTGGTAGCAACTAGTGCCATTGTTTTACTAGATGGGAGTTAATTGTGTCTTTCTATCATGCAATATACTATTTATCCATGTACAGATGATATCTTCTATTCCACGACTTCACACAGACTTACAAGAGGTATGATCAAAAGCCCCTGCAATATCGAGGTAGGTGGTAAGAAGACTCGATCTTTAGTGAATCCTCATCAAAATTCCAGAGTTGTAAGACCCGAAAAATGGGTTGGATATATCACTCAAGGAAACGGGTGCTGAAGTATAGTAAAAACGGTGCACTGCCTTGCTGTAAATAAAGGCATTCTTTTAGTTCATCCTTGCTATTTAAGACTTTATTTTGCTTTTCAGTGTTTTTGTTTAAGATCTAATTTAGAACAATTTTCCATCTAAAAATGCATTTGTAAATGTACTCTCACTCTTTTCAAATACAATTGTGACATCTTAATTCCTGTTGTCATCTTTCTAGAGTTGATTTAAATTTTTCCAAAACTGTCCGAAAAAGGTTTTTTACAAGTCCTACAGATTAATACTTGTTTAGTTATTGGAATAAGGATTCTGTGTATATCCTAAATTATAGGAGATGTGCACAATTCCTTCTAGCTTTCGTGTGACAGAACGAAGCGTAACAGGTAACAAAAATATGAACACTAAAAGTTAAAAGCAACCGTAACATGCACACATTGTAGCTCTAAATATATGCGGCCGTTGTGCCATTTTCCTGAAAAAGACAATGCCTCTCGGAGCATTATAAACAGCAGTAAATTACGGCGACTTTCGTTCAGTACTTTCTCCCATGAACATCGCTAACTATCCTATTTGCAATTGTGATGCCGCTTACAAATTACACCGACGATGAGAAACGCGGCTACAAACGCCAGAGGAAATGACGTTTTCTGCATAAAAACGGAAGTGACATCCTTCGCCTGGGGTGAAGGTTTTTATTTTATATTGCTGAAACCGTTAGCTTTCCTCGTCGCGGGGTCAAATATGTCTGAAGACCGCCAACAGTTCTCTTGCGACTTCAAAGTTCTTTAAAATAATTGTTGCTGCTCTAAAACGAGAGGAAACGTTTTTACGTTTTACTGCGGTGATTTAACAGTGCAATTTGTAAAAAGGTAAGGTAGCTATCAATTACAATAATTGTGGTAAATTCATTTATTTTTAAATTAAATAACTTCGAAGGCATATTTTTAATAATAGGATTTTACTTGTCTATTATATTTTAATATTGTTTTTGTTATTCAAAATACTAATTTTTTTGGTCCTGTTACATTACTTTATTAAATATTTGCAATTAACAACATGAACTACGTACGTCTAGAGTTTGAAAGTTGAAGGAAACAAAGTGTTTCAGTAAATTTGAAAAAATTGGATCGTAAAAAAGCAAATATCAGTTTAAGGTGTAAAGCACTTCTTAGTGAAAATTCCAAACTATTATCTCCTCTACAAATATCTACTGCAAATAATGTGATGAGAGCCTGTATCATAAAAGCTAATGATCACTAATCTGATAGCAAAGTGGCTGTCGTGTCATAAATGAATCTTTATCACTAGTGCGATAGTAATGTGGCTCTTACGTATGATAAATGTCACTATCACCAGTTTGATGGAAGTATTGATGTTATGTATAATAAATACCCATTATCATTAATGAGATGGCAGTGTGGTTGTCATATAAGATATGCATTCCTACTATTACTAATGCGACAGCCGTGTATGATAGTTGCCCATTATCAGTAGTGTAATTTTAGCGTGACAATGGTAAACAATAAATGTCCTCTGTAATTAATGTAATGGAAATACAGCTGTTAAATATGATAAATGCCGATTATGAATAGTGTGACAAGAATATTGCTGTCATGTATGATGCATTTTTACAACCAGAAGTGATATAAGATAAATGTCCATTATCAGTAGTGTAATTACAATGTTGTTGTCGTGTATGTTGATTCCACGCTATCACTAATGTGATGGCAGTATAATTGCTGTCTATAATAAATACTTGAACATGCAGTGATAAACCAGGTTCTGTAATATTGGAGGGATGGCGTTGTCTTTTTTGCAAATGCTTCAAATTGTCAACTGTTACTAGAAGAGAATTTGTTGACGTAATAAAATTTAAATTACGTCTGGGTGGACGTGGGCTCATATAATCAATTTTTAATAAAAGGATAATTAGTAATAAAGCCTAAGTCGATGATTGGATTATTCAGTCGATTAAAAAGCGTAAATACATTTCTGAAAGAGCGAATCAACTTACCTAAGCAGCAGCGAGAAATTGAACACGAAGTCCACACTTTCACTGTTTTCGGAGATAATTAAAAAATGTTTTTGTGTTTCGATTATAGGAAGTAGAAAGCTTCATTTTCGCCAACCTAACTATTTATAGAAGAGAGACGCTTTACTTAGATGTAGTTTTTATCGTTACACATTTGCTGAAGTTGTTATTATATACATAATCTGTAACTAATCAAAGCGACTCAACGAAATGCATCTCACATCAAATTACTGAATTATTATGGAACCGTAAGGTCTTCGACTACCATTTGTTTGATCTATTACTATGCCCGTAAATAATAAGACAAAACGTGATTTCCAGAGTGTCTACATTTCTACCAGTACATATTTGAGGTCGGCAAATTCTGCAAATATTATCTCTTGAATCTGTAAATTCCTATTGGAAAAGAGAATTGTGACTTTTGATGTCTGTGACGATTAAAACTTACTATTTTGGTATTCAACGTAAAAGTACTGATGATTTCAAAAACGACAGTCTTAATTTTTCAGAATTAAAGTTGGTTGAAGTCCGTTAGACTGATTCTACAGTTCAGGGAGAGAGAGTTTCGATCGAAACTGAATTTAAAATTCGGTTTAATCTGAGATATCTATTATCTACTTAATATTGTGAAGATCGTTGCCATCACTACCATCACTATATATCCAAATGAATCTTTTGTAATGTTCGTAATACAATCCAGAACGGGATTACTTCTTTTTTTTGCTATTTACACGTTTAATCTCAGTTTTTCAACTATACAATGTGTCTTCGTCTTGGCCCACACTGTTATATACTACAAATGCTCCTGCATTTTTTAATGGTACTGAAGTTTTTGTTTTTGTTTGTGTTTAAAGTTGTTACATAATCAATCCAAACAATTAAGACTCATGTCTCATGTGAGTTTCTGGGTTTTGGGATTCAAACCTGACCGCGTTCAGGATGCCCAAAAACAGCAACCACCCCAGAGATTGCAGATGATGTGGTTTCGGCAGGTCACCGAATAAAAGTACCTGAAACATTTGTGAACGAGTAGATTATATTTCACGATATATTGGATTTAAAAATTTTTTTGCAAGATGTTCAACTGATTGTTAGGAAGTGTTTAAGATTTTCAAGACACAATTGTAACCATGGATGAGACCTATATTAGTTATTTTCTTTTTCTTTCAGTACCATAAGCTTATTTGCACGTAGACATAGCCGTTCCTTTTTATCATCATGTCAACAAGTGAACGGTTCTTTCTTTAGCTTTTCTAAACCAAGTCGTCACATCTCTCATTCCCGTCCAGTTCGTCATGTTATCCAGTCAGGAATATTGTTTTCTGCCTGATACACAGCAACCTTCTATTTTTTCTTCAGTGTTCGGTACATGTGCTATGGAAAGGGTGCACAAAACCCTTCGTAAGTCCACTTCAGAGTTCTCACTTTCAAATATCTTGTTTCTGCACTGTAGAACAAGCAACACACATAACATTTTATCTTACGCAGGCGCAAATTTGTTGACACATCATGTAAATTATGTAACACCTCAGCGTCTTTGCATTCTTTAGTCACCCATTTTTGTTTTGAGTCTTATCTTTATGTTGATATTATTTATTTATTTATAGATTTGCATTGTTGGTTAGTTTTTCCTTCTCTAAATGTACTATTTAGGAACAAGGGGTCTGTTCAGTTGCTTACTATGTTATATTTGCCATATTAGGATCATCTTCAAGTGCGCAGTCATCGAATTTCCTCTAGATATCCGTAAAACTGCTCAATTGCTTCATCTGGTTTGTCACGGATGTGTGTATAAATCTAAATTATATTCATATTAATAGGCTTAGCATTCCAATGCTGCGTATTTAACTGGTTGGGTTGTGGTATTATATTTGGCACTAAGTTCTTCAATTAATGTTTAACAATAAATTCAGTATTCACGTGTCACCTCTGAAGCAGTACACAATTTTTGACACATTCAGTTTGCAAATTATGTCGTTTTAGTAATATCCAATATATCAATGTCTAGTTTTTCATCTCATTTATGGCGTAATTTGCAATTTGTGCGTTTTTAATTGTTTTTATCATGACGGGTTGGGTGAGTAAAAAAGGAAACTAAGGGCCATTCTTCTTTGATTCCTCATTATGAGAAAGCCGAAAAGGTGACCAGTAAAGTTCTGGGGAATTATTGTTGTAAATATAACATTGTAATTTCCTGATGCTTTCGAAGTTCATTAAAGAAGATAGTATTGACATTATCTTCGGTGGAAACATATATTATTTTGAAGGTGAGGTTAACATTTGAGTAGCAAAGGGTGTAAATTGAGCTTCACTACCGCATCTATGCTCCTGATTAATCATTACGCGACAAGAAACTAAAAAATAGTGAACTGTAGGTGGTAAATTGGTTCTGAAGATAGCAAAGGCCATTCAATTGAGATCCTCATTCGAGAAACAAAAGTTATAAGTTGGATACTATTTCGGATCCACCTGATTTGGCTTTCTTAAGCTTCCACCTCTTTTTAAAACTCGGAATATTACTGACTGGAAAGATGTTTTGCTCAAATAAAGAGATTATTAAGACTGTAAATGGTTATCTCGAAGAAATCAGCTTTCAGGGAGGAATCTGAAACTGGAGCAACGTTAGACCAAATGTGCGAGGTCGAAAGGATCACGTTGAAGCATAAAACACAACTTGATATGACATTTATTTTGCCCTTATTGTCAGTCTAAAAACAATTCAACGGTTTCTTTTAATGTTCCTGTATGTAAAAAAATACGCGTCAATCTCATAGTCTCTTGAATTGTGTTGATGTAATACTAAAAACTGTTGATAAAAGTTCAGATAACACACCATTATTTTTATTACATTTACTGTTATTGTAATATTTTTGTAATTCATCGCTTCATAATTGTGATATTGTTGGCTATAGGCGAATATCTATTGAAATTGGTGTACATGCATACACTACCGTTCGTGGAAGTATGCACACCTTAAAATTCTGTTATACGGCGAATAACTATACTGTGCTTAGTTTTTATTTTATTTAACCCTTTGTCATCTCTTTAGACAAAATTGTTTTGAATGAAATTAATTAATCACTTGTAAATTGTTTTTAAGCATTTTTTGGACCTAAAGCTAAAATTAAAAAAAATCATAATGCTTTTACGTCCTTGGACTGTCATTTAACACTGGGAATCTTTCTTTCTGTCCATATTCCTTGTTTTAGATGTTCGTTTCCATGAAAAAAAAACTGTGCTCCGCCCGGAGGACTTTCCAGCTCGGCCGTTTATCATCAGACCTTGTGCGGCTTACTTGGGTTTTTTCACGTCTCATTTTGGATTTTTGTCTTCAATAGCCCGTGGTAAACCTCTCACCATAGAGACTCGGTTTCATCAGACTGATGGGTAAACAAAATATAAATAACTACCTCACACATTGCTGAGGAGTTTAACCGGGGACGTTATAAAAAAATATCAGTCAGCACAATAAAACGACGTCTTCGGGAGAGTAATCTTCATGGTGGTATTGCTATCAAAAACTAGTTACGGTGTGGTAATAAGGCTAACAGTTTTATTGGGTGCTAAAGTATCATTCCTGGGCAAGTGAACAGTGGTATAACTTATTATGTACCGACGAATCCAAATTTGAAATTTTCAATCGGAAACGGAGAATCTTCGTGCCTTGATCTAAGACTGAAAAGATGATCCAGAACTGTATTTTTTCCTACTGTCAAACACGGAGGCGAGTCTGATTTAGTGTGGGGGTGCTTCTATTTGGATGATGTGGGGGACTTGGAAAAAGTCGATACGAAAACACCATACCATCTCGGATTACTTAAAAGCTTTGTAAGGACATTGTAAGAACAAAAAATGCTCAAAATTATGACATGTCTACCATAGAGTTCAGATCTTAACCCCATAGAGTTGCTGTTGGGTGAACTGGACTGAACAGCAAGAAAGGAGCGTCCCATGTCCAAAAACCATGTTTGGAGTTTTCTTCAAGGTGCCTGGAAATACAAATACAAATGGCGGTTTTCTTGATGAAACAAATGTTTATTGTTCAAGTTAATTTTTTCCATCATGATGATGTTTGTTTTTTGCGTGTTGTACTTATAATAATATAGGAATATGACATAATAAATTTTCTTACATTAAAGTGTATGAATTCATTTTTTCTGTAGTGTCCAGACTTCCATGCGCGCTAGTGTACATCATCAAGAGCGACTTTAGATAAATTTGTTTCACCAACAATCTCAATTAGTCACATTTCCAAGGAAGAGGAAATTGGCGTGAACCGTTTCATGTCCAAGCTGTTCGTCCCGGCTAAGTCGAGACCTAATGACGCGCAGGCATTTCCGATCCGCAATTTGGCAAATTGGCGTGACATCACTTAGGAAAAATGTCTTGTGCGGTCGGGCCGCACTTACATAACGCGCACCAACGCGGTCTCCGGAGGTTATTACCTCGCACCAGCGTCTGTCTGCCCGGTGTCTGCGTCCGCGTGCGTGCCGCGAAGAGCTACAGAAGCGTCACTAAATGCGCATTGCATATGAGCTGCATCATTTACATAACGTAACCATACGGTTGCACAGTAATTGGTAAACTTCTCGTACGTAAGTGGCGGATGTGCTGGCTTAAGCGCGCCTAGCCAGAGTTATCAGTTCTAATTAAGCTCGATGCACTACGAGCGAGTAGCGTAGTGAGGTGCGCTTCCGAATCGGGAAGCCGTACGGTTCTCCAACTTTACAGAACAGGATGTTAAGTTGTAGTTTTGCTTTATTCGCTTCACTGTCACTTGTTTACATGTTCTTGGCATCGGAAACGAGGCAAACAATTATCTCTACCAAGGAAACGATTATAAACATTGCAAGCATCACACATTCAGCTTGTCCTGAGAGGCCAGTTTTAGTTCTAAATGTTTAACATCATCCTTTCAAAGATTAGTTAATTGTGGTACGTTTATCTCGGTTTGTATAGCCTCCTCTTCTGTTCTAAAATGTTAGATGATTTTTGTTTTTTTTTATCTTTTGATAACTAGATTTCTAGCAGGGCCATTGGTATATTCTAATGAGTCCTTATGTATCAAATATTTTCTTGTTGTATTGAAATTGGAATTCACATTTGATGAAGTTCACTCGCACTGTCTTGTTTTCATTTATCTGGATTTTGTAAGCTTTAAACCAATTGTGGATATTGCCAAGACTTCTTTGAGGCTTCTGTAACCGTATATAAAAGAAAGGTATCGCGTTAAACAACAAATAGCAAAACATACGTAATGACAAAAAAAAGAAGGAATGCACGCAGGAAATATGCAATAAACAATTCAGTTTTCACCATCATACAAACAATCATTTGTTTAATATCAATTGTATATATATCATTAAAATAGTGGGTTGTCCGGAAAGTGCGTGCCGATAATGAAGAAAAATTTAAAGGCAACATTTTTATGTGTCTCTGCTTATTCAATTATATATTCGTCATTTTTGTTCAACAACTTTTCTCCATATTTTATTCAAATTGAAGATACAAAGTGGTTTTTATGGTTTCCCACAAGAATTTTTACAAAACCTAAATAAATGAAAAGCTGATGGTGTACTTTTTGGTAAATATGGCAGGTGGAGCTGCAGATTCCAGCCATGCTGCAATAATTTCCTAATAGCTAATTCTTGGCGTTTTTCCCGAATCGCTATATTAGGCCAATCAATAGGTAGATTGTTGTGACAAAAATCTTATTAGAAAGCCGACTGTGCCATCATATAAAGGATATTACGTAGTTTATTCCGGCACTTTTTTCTACTCGAAAATCGGTGTAGTACTACCTTGATCTGAAATCTCAGCCTTTAAAGTTCAAAAATGGTGGAGATACAAATTTTCGAAAAATCAAAGATTTTTCCGTTTTTCCGAGTTTTCTCCATTCCTAATTATCGGATCGAGTCGCGCAACATCTCATTTTCTTCGTAATTTAATTTTCTATAACTTTGCTATTATTGCTTTTTGTTATCATTAAGATTGCACCAATGCTTTTAATGTTATTAACAAAAAACTAAAAAAGTACGTTTTTTGTTATAAATGTTAATAAAAAAATGTTCTACACCGATTTTCGAGTAGAAAAAAGTGCCGGAATAAACTACGTAATATCCTTTATGTGATGGCACAGTCGGCTTTCTAATAAGATGTTTGTCAAATATTACTATTACTATAGCAGGCTACATTGCTTGGCCTATATTTAATTGGTCCAGTTGCAACGAGTACTTTTTTATCGACTGGTCGTTTGGTAGAATTTCATAGTACAAGATTCCTTTCCAATCCGTCCAAATACAAAACATGATTACTTCGGATGAAGATCAGCTTTGGGGATGCTAACGGTAGTTCATTTCGCTTACCCCAAGACCTTTTTTCGCCCAACATTATTGTAAATGATCCATTTTTCATCGCCCATCACTAATTGCTTAAAAAAACAGTACTTTTTCGTTGCGTTTGTACAGCTTGTCATATAGGTAAATGAGATCTATTAACTTTTTCAGTCAAATTGGACGAAACCCAAACGTAGCGATCTATGCGACCAAGTTTCAGTAAATGATCTTCCTATATTTTTAGTACCTCTGCTCAATCTCGTGTTATTCTCGATAAGTGTCTTGATTTGCTCATCGTCGATAGTGGATGGTCTACCCTAGCGTTGTAGATCTTTAACCTCGAAATCAGTAGCTCGAAGCTTAGCGAACCATTTTCGAACATTCTTTCAGTTAAAGTACTTTATTTGTAAATAGCATATGTCTCTTTCGTTACTTGTGTGGCATTAAACGTCTAAAATACATTTTTGCTCTCATCTTCAAAAGGGTTCAAGAATGACGCAAATTAATTTATTGTAAGAAATTTTTTATAAATATTCGTTGAAACGTCACCTTTAATAATAAATAATACAAATCATATGCGTTTTCTATAACTGTGACATATTTAGACATTTTCCAATACAATCTAGTGAAAACAGGTACGGACTTTCTGGACAACCCATAATAATAGGAACTAACAGTCCTGCGTACTCGTAGGTATCTAAACGACTAAAAATTGATTGAATACGAATCTATTATGTACGTAAACTAAGATAAGTGCAATAGAATCACAAGCATTATCTTTGAACAAAACACTACTTATCACTTTCCAATCTTTATGCTTTCTTTTTATTCGCTTAACGATCTTAAAAGTTCTCAGCAAAAAAAAAACGTTTGTCGATATAACGGGTTGGCTAGGAAGTTCTATCACACTGGGGACAAATTCCGACTCGCTTTTTTATTTATTAATATTAAGCTGCTGAAAATGACTCCCTTCTGGTCGACTGCAAGCTTTTCAGCTAAGTCCTGAATGCTCGAAGACGGTTTCGCATTCACAGCGGCTTGCGCGTCTCTAACATTCAGAACAGTTAGTGGACCAGCACGTGGTCTCCCGAATTAAAATTGCTATGGTTTTGTAACCTCTTCGTGGTCAGCATCAAAAATCTCCTTTTTAGCCTCCCTCGATGAAAGTTGGCGTTTTCAGCAACCAGAATTCGAAGTTTAGCTTTGGCCATCTAGAATCAAAGAAGAAAACCGGGATATTTGAAACACAAAACAATAACAAATATTGCGCAAAAATTGAACTTTTCTTCTCAGCTTAATATTGCTTGTCAAGTTATTTCGCTTTGACCACCAATTATAACTTGTTCAATGTTAAGGAAAGAAGATATTACAAAAGCTCTTTAGCGGGTACTGCCACTAAGTTCTAGAAATTTGTAATTAACAATGATTTGCTAAAGTTGTAAACTATATAAAAGTTATGTTGCTTTATAATATACGTGAAGCTCCTAACTGTTGACTTCGCACTTTCAATTCATCTCACTAGTATATGTAACTTTTGATTTTGTATTATTGTATATATATTTTGCATGATTATATGAACGTATGCTAACAATTTCTCGGTTATAACATTTGTTATTGTCAATTTAAATGTTCAATCTACACAATAAGTGGACGACAGAATTAAAGGTCCATCGACGTCTTTCTAGCTTTAACTACTACATACGTTGTTTTATTAATTGTAAGTGTTCTGTGCACACTTTTGTAATATTTAAATTCAAAATTTTATAAAAAATATTGCAAACTTATGGCTAGATCTATATGATAAGTCTACTACCATGGTGCTTTTTTACTTTGTAGCATTGGTTGTTATTATTTAATAAATTCAGCGCTACAGATTGGGATACTACTGTACTTTGTTGAACAGTCTTTTACTGCTCTTATTTTTAGGCCATATATTGCGATGCATTGGTTATAGTACAAAGAATATTTCAAGGATGCCGTTCCCCACAACTAGATGCCATATATTGAGGCTGGTTTAAGGATCCCTTTATAAAGGAACAATTTGTCGTTCAATGAAAGTATTTAGGTGATTTGATTTTCTCCATATGAGTTTTTTTGTCTAAGTACATCCCTAGATATATTACGGTATGTTCTTGTATTGGGATTGTTACATTTGAAGCAATTGGTGGACATATACCTTGATATTTTCTGAATTTCACTCGCACTGTTTTATTGCCGTTTATTTTGATTCCTTATGTTTTAAACTAATTGTGAATACTGTCAAGTCTTTGCGACGCTTTTATCGGATCTTGGTCAGCAACTAGAATGGTCATCATATACGGAAGTTGCCATAGTAACCTTCACTAATGAACAAATCAGGAGTACATAGAATATAGAGTAATGGTCCCAAAACGCTCTCTTGTGGAACCGCTGGTCCCAATAGGAACAGTTCTGATCGTTCTTCATCTTGTTCAACTTCTAGACATGTCTCCTGTAGGTAGGGTTTTGTTATTAGATTAAAGTTAACTTATATAGAAGCGTTTCGTTCCGAACGTTGTCAACAATTTAACTTGCATCTAGTAAAATGGCGCCACGGTTCTTTTCTTTTGAAAGTAATGCTGATAATATCTATTACTTGTACCCATTTAATAGTGGAATATAATCAGGTGTAATTTCATTCTCGGTTAGTATTGATATCAACCTTGATTACAGGAGCTTTGGCGAATAATTTTGCAGCTGTGGGACTTACAGATTTGTACGAAGCAGTGCCATTAGGTGGTTTTCCAGGTCCAAGGATAAGAATAATCTTCGCCATTTGTAATGCACTAAAAATTTTCCGGTTCTCAGTATTGTCTTAAAAATAAAAAGATTTATCCGCATCGCACAGAATGTTGCTGTTGTTTAAGGCGTTTCATCGACTTCTATAAAGGGTGTTCAGCTCTTTTGGTGGCTTTTAGTCCTTCAAGGTAGATGTAACAAATGCAGAAGCTTTAAATAAACTAAATAAAATACATAGTACATTCTAGTGAAATTATAAATTGAAACGTTTTAGTTACACAATAAAAAATTAACAACATTAGCCTGCCCTGGCTAATTCTTCAAAACAAAGCGCTAAGAAAATTAAACTTAAGACGACTTTTTATCATAAAAATTTGAACTATTGTAAGATGTTCATAGTATAACGCTTAAGAAACGATCATAAATATAAATTGAACTAATTTCAATTTGATATGATCACTGTAATGTGATCAAAAGCTGTTTTTATTGGATCTCTTCTCTACATCCCACAAAATAAAATTTTACTGATCTTGAAATTATAAGTTCAGGCGCAATGGAAAGAGTTTTTTGTGAATCTTACATAAAACATCTTTTATGATACTGAAAATACATCCAGAATGTATTATCATAACGATTTACACTTTATTTTTCTAATGATAACTTTCTCGCAAAATTTTTTACAGGTTTACCCAACAAAAATCCTACAGCGAAGTTCTTGCGCTAAAATATGTTGCTTTATCGTGGTTAATTGGTATTGAGAAATTTAATTAAGTAAGATCTTATGAGGTCCTGAAGGAAATTCCATTGTATCGCTATTTTCGACTAAATGCTTTCATACTCTTAGCTCCACTATTCCACAAAGGCAACAAGGCCTAATCAGTCTGCGACAAATTCCCTAAAACAAGCGCGACAATTGCCTGGTGCGTTGGAGTCGCCGTAAATCCTCAATCTAGAATATGAGGATAAGGACATGTCCGTGTTGTTACATATATAAATTGAACAGCTTTTTAAAAATGTTGTACCATTCACTGTTTTTAATTTTAACAAAAACTCGATGTAAGCTTAAATAGTACATGGTATGAACTGCAAAACTCCTTGCTGGAGTTATAGCTATCACGTAAATACTTAGTTAAAATTATCTCTCGAATTTTGTATTGGGAATTATATTTTCACAAATTGACACTTTATTATTCAGTTCAATTTCACACTTACTGTAGGTATAAAACGCTATAAACCACTCCACAATGCACAGTTTTTTTTTAAGTTTTATGAAGAACATTAGATAAACGTTAGTCAGTAACACTTTCATAAATGAACTTATTTGTGCTTCTGAATACTCCACCATAGAAATTCGCCTGATCGGAACTGAACAAAGAAGATAATTACTAAAATGAATATAAGGGAAAATAATTAGATAAGAGAAAATTACAGAATGTATTATGGAGTTACAAATTACAGAGAATAAGTCCAAAGTCTGTACATTACAAACGCATTAATTCCCAATCATCACTTCTGACTTATTTGAAAAGAAGGTATTGCAGAGTTACCTCAAAAAAATTCTTCTCAACTAAAGCTTTTTTTATAAAGAAAATATTTTACCTCTCGTACATATTATTTAATAGATATTTATAATTAATTAAAGTAATGGAATAAGCGGTGTTGGAGCTCTCTGATGTATGGTGGGTGGCCTACACAGTCACTAGAAATAATTGCGTTTAATTCAATCAAGGGGTAATAATGCGGTTTTCTAAGCCACGTTGCAGAGACGGTACACGACGACATATAAGAGCCTATATAATAATAACATAACAATAAGTCATCTACTAGTATACGTCGTGAGTTCTAATGATCGCCCCCTTTGCAACACGCAACGTTCATAAAACTTTGCAAATTGTTACCAAGAGCTCCTTTAGGAATCATGCATTCCTTTTGGTAGCACCTTGGGTAGCACAAATCGGGAACAGATCTTCGGTTTATTCAAATCTTCACAGACTTCGAGGTACATCATGTCCTTGATAATATCCAATCTCGTGTCGCATTGCCTTGAACATGTCTGGGATTCAGCTCGTCCTCAGTCGTCTCCTACCTGTCATAAAAGCGTTTGAACCAGTCCTAAGAAATTTTCTGCTCACGACTTTGGTTCCGCACACTCGCATCTATCTCTATCGCCTTTTCCCCTAATACATAGCAGAACTTCAGTCGTTGCTGAATTGCACTGCGACTATACCCCTCTTACACTATGTTTGACTGCTCGCACCGCGTTTACCCCGACGGCCACATGTAATTCACGCTAGGTGAGGCTTCTTAAAGTGCCTCTGGACGAGGGTTGCCCGCAAAAAAATATTTTTGGCGATCTAGGCTGACAATTTTTCACTCGCCTCAAATTTTTGCAAGGTGAGAATGTAGAACAATTTATTTACTAATAATAACAGAGGGATAAGTCGGTACGGTTACCTTACGAAAGTAAATTATGCAAAACGATCCTGAAGATAGGCACCCAAACGTACGCTCAGAGCTAAACCACGGCACATTTCATATCAGCTGTCTTTGTTTACTTTCTGTTCAAATGTATAACCATATGCATGCGCGTGCACCTGGCCCTTGCTACCGATGAAATATCGGACCATTCAAGTTTTTAGATACGCGTGTAAGAGGTATTCGTGGTGTATTGGAGAAATAAGCACGATAATCCCTCTTCATTTCTTTAATGGTTATAGCAATTTTATTTATGAAATTCTTCTTCTTCTTCTTAGTGTGTTTGACCTTATTGTCATTTCCGGCGTCGGATTATTTAACAAATTATTGGTGGTTATGTGGAACTCATTTTTTCCACTTTTGATTTCTTATTTTATTGTTGATAGTCTTATATAACTTTGAGACTGCATCTTGCTCTATGACAAAAATATGGGTATGCAAAAACTCGCTTGAACACCCAGAAAACCAGGAAGCAGTCAAAGTCTAGTGAAGCTTTAAATTTAACATGACTCAAAGTACAGTTATGGAAGGTTCAATCTCGGCAATAGCTTATGCCTTACTTGGACGGCTTGAGCACTGAAAACCATTAATCAACTATTAATAGTTCAATAAAGATCTTTATTGACTTCCTATTTTATAGTCGTAATTTATATTTCATTCGGTTAAAAAATTTTATATTTATTACAAAAATAGCTTTAAAAATGTCAATTTAGTTTTTTCGTTTTAAGCTCTATAAATCGTTGGACGAATTTCGGTTTTTTCCATCCACTTTAACAAATAAGTTTTGTTCAATGTTGTAGTGTTGCATTTATTGGCACCAAGCCAGATTAGTAAGTTTAGAAACAGGAGAAGACACAGGGGGTTAAGTTTGGAGAATTATATCCAAGAATAATCGAGGCAATCTTCTCGTTAAGATTGTTGATTGTTGTCCTGCTGAAAGAGCACTTATTTTGCGTTAATCGTTATAACAGTTCAACAATACCGCACGTTAGGCTCCAATAATTATTTTGCCCTTTTTTCAGTACTGGATTGGAATTAACAACCCCAAATCAACAAATTCGTCTTTATCCTGGCATTTTTCACTAATCTGTATCTAGTGCTTATCCGAGATTTAACTTGAATTTGTAGATCACTACAAGTAGTGTGGGTTTCAATAACATATTATCAAACATTGCATTCCATTTTTTTAATTATAAAATTTACGTTTAGCCTCAGCAAGTTTGCACACTTTTACTCGATGAGCTGTTCAACCAAAACGTATATTTTCACGCATAATTTATTTTTTCGCTTGTATAGAAGATTTAGATACCGCAACGCATTATTAGAAGAGTTATTTCATAAAACTGATTGCGATACTCTACCATAAAAAATGTGTCAATTTTATAAATGCACTTTGTATCAGGAATGACGTAAGAACGATTCGAAGTTATCACCATTGCTGTCGCAAGACTCTTTATGTCCATCAATTTTTTTAGTGCCGTTAGTGTTACTGAATTTTTACTGTGCACCACACTGAGGAATATTAAACGAAATGAGCTTGGGAGGAGCTCAACGACAACACTTTGTCCTGCCCATCGACTTGACAGAGCATCGTAGAAGCAGGAAATAAATGAATGTGTGAAGCACACTGAGGTATGCAAGGCCAGTAATTATATCTTTACATAGGATCGTTCTAATGGAACCCCTGGACGATTCTCCACGCCATTGAATTTACATGAATATCTGGATTTTTATAGTTGAAGCGCGCAACTTTGCTTGGCCTGAATAAAGAAGCTCGTTCTCTCACGCACCTCACAGTAGCACATAATGCCTTGAAATTGGACAGTACAGGAAATTTTTCGATCAGGTCTATCTTTAAGCTCGACGTGACAATTTTGAAGTTTGATAAATTGTTGTATACTTCACCTATTTATTAACGATTATTGGAACATTCCATCATCTTAACTGAATTAGGCTGGAAGTGAACCGTTTAATGCCTACCAATTTTTCCTTGTGCACCCCAGTTAATAAAAATTACGGATCCATCCGACTATCAAATATTCATAGTTTCAAAAATCTTATTTAGTTTAACTTTTCTACCACTAGTACGAAAACGTTAACATTCAAATTATTACTTTACAGCACTTTATAGCAGGTATGACGTAAAAGACCACGTGGAAAATTCATGTTACTGCAGATTTCGTGGAAATAGGCGTCGCCTATAAAATGTAAGAGGCGACGATAGCAAAAATTTGGCGACACAGCTCCAAGAATTTTAATAACCGAAATTCCTGGGATTGTGCGTGAGAAACACAAAAATATTTTTTCTGTTGGCGTCGTGACTGCGCATCGTTTTGTTGGAATTTCTGAAGAATTAGACAGATTCCTAAAATTTTGCTAGATCCACCATATATGGACAACAGGTATCGTTGGCCGAATGCTTAACTACAATTGACTTTTGCTACAAACACTGTACATTTTAAAATATATGTAAGTAGGATTACATCATATAATTAAATTAAATTTGCTTTTATTATTTCTAAAGAAAAATGGGGTAGTTAAAAATATTGCTCGCATGACATTTTGTTAGTGATAATTTCAGACTTTAGTCTTTAGTCTTAAGGCGGTATTCCATTTTTCTTTTCAACTAATGTCATTTTTGATGAAGATAGCATAAGATTTCAAATTAAAATTCAAGTAATTTTTTGCAGTTGAGCAAGAAAAATGAAATTCTAATTTTACTTTTGATTTTCTTCTCGGGAAGCTATGACGCTGATAGTTTCTGACGTCACAGCTATTATTTCTGCAAAATCTCCGCTGAGGACTCAGTTTCGCAAAATTGGTGTAATTGTTGTTATTACGAGTACGTTCGCATTGAAAAAATCGGAATTGCGAAGGCGCGTTACAGCCCGCGCCCGCAAAAACCCCAATTTGCCACTCCGACTCATACCAGGAACCATCCCGGTTATTAGCTTAATTCGCGGACTTCGCGGTAAAATCGAAAAAAGTCGGCTTTTCGCTTATCCGCCAGTCATTAATACATCATTAAAGCGGGAATAGAGAGCGTTGGCAATATTTAATGGTATAAAATTGCAGCCGCTGCGTAAAAAGTTGTTTGTTTCTTGCACGTAGGATGCAAAGCTGCTGTATAGAAAAATCCGCGCCGGCATTAATTCTGCATGCAACGGCGTGATTATTGTAATTACAATCGAAATCAGGAACTGGCTGGTACGTAATCTCGCGTTTTTCAGGCGCCGTTTTCTAGTTTAGCATACTTTTCCGCGTCCGTTGCGGCGTGGAAAACACGCTGCTTGCAGCTTTACGGCGGAGTACATTTTATAGCGTTGAAATTTGCAATTTTGCCTTTAGGTGTGGAAAGGTACTATGTAAAATAAGCGGGCTATTCTTGTAAAGCTGCTTCTCTTATTGCACTATTGTAAGGACTTCTTGAAGGTTTATGTCTAAGATATGTTAATTTAAAGTCAAATATTACAAATTTGTGTAAAGCTTCTAGCTAAACCGTGGTCCTCATGCTTGTTACCAACACCAGGATGACGAAAGTATTTTCGGTTTCGAATTAAAAATCTACATAACCCAAGCCAATAACTTTTACCATTACACTGTACGTTTTCTGGTCGTTCAAAACTTGAATATTTGAAACAATAGTTCCTACATTTTTTTTATTAAGAGTGCATATTTACAATCTACTCTATACAATCTAAGTGAGTAATAAGCAAATCGTATGATAAAGAAGACTTGAGGAGGTCCATCCATTGATGTTACTCCCAAATAGGAGGCTTACGCCTGGGTGAGCTGATGTGTGAGGTCATGGAGCCTTTGGCGATTCAATCTTCTTATCACGACTGGTTCTTGGGATAGCTGTTGAACGAGTTCGTTTTCGTGTCCCACGAGAGTGCGTTGATAGGAAGTTGCTACTCTATGGATTTCGCTGGAGACATGCGATTCCTAGATCTTCGTGGAGGGTCTGGTTGGTAACGTACCAAGGGGCATTGGAGAGTCTTGGACTGGAAACGCTGCAAGATTTTAGTATTTGACGGCTTGGTGCAACCTCATAGTTGGATGCTGTAGGTCCAAATTGCCTTCAGGATTGCTTTATAGAGAACTTTATTTTTCCAAGAAGCCAGTCCATTTCTTTTACTTTGATGTCGAGATGTTTTCTTTTTGCCTTTATGTGAGTCTTCCATGTGAGTTTCTGGTCAAGATGCATCCCTAAATATTTGACTTCTGGTTTGATTGGTATAACTGTATTGTTAATGGTGACTGGTAGACATGTACTTCGCTTGTTTGTGAAGGTGATGTGGGTGTATTACCGTTGTTGACGGAAATTCTCCGCTTGCTGTACCATTCCTGGAGGAGGTTAAGGTGGTTCTGGAGATTTTCAGATGCCATGAGAGATGAATTGTTAATAGATAGCATAGCTGTGTCATCGGCGAAGGTGGCGATCTCTGTGTTGGCTGTAGTAGGAGCATCTAAAGTGTACATCAGATATAATAGATGACCCAGAACACTTCCTTGTGGTACACCAGCAGATATGGGTTGATAGTTTAAGAATTAATTGTGGATTTTGGCTTGGAAGGTTCTGTCGCTTAGGTAGGATTTCAGTAATAGGAAAATTTGTCTCAATTTTGTATAGTAATCTATCGAGTGCCTGTTTGATATCCAAAAAGGATACAGTGCAGAATGCTTTGGCTTCTAGTGATTGCATGATTTTGGTAACAGTCCTGTGAGTTTGGTGTATTGTCGAGTGTCGCCTACGAAAACCGAATTTTTTGTGTAATAATTAAATCATAAAATGGTATATTTGAGATCAACAAGCTGTGTTGAACTGCTGATGTACGTAAGGCTGTATTTGCCGTTCGAGGTTCTTGAAATAATAGTTCTTATTTATCTGCGACAAAATGTTTACTTGCATTTGACAGAGATACTTCAAGCTGCATTTAAGTTTTCAAAAACTATTTATAGTATCAGCCAGAGATGCCTGACGTAAATCAGTTCCCAAATATAGCTTGCAATACGACTGCCATCGAAAACTCATCTCAACACATGTCCCAACAACCTTAAATGTAACTTCAGTACGTATAACCTCTTATAATGAACATATAAAACAACAAAGATATGATGTAATATAACCGAATAATAATTAGTATCAGCAATCCATTACGTAACAATTTACATTAGATTATACTAATCAAAATAGACAACAGCAGCATCAAAAAAGAACCAAATAAATATTTCTGAATAAGAAGGTCGTCTTGAAAGACCAAAAATAACGTAGTAAAAGACAACAAGAGTCAATATGACCAACAAATTTGAAATCCTACCTATTTATGAATACAACAATATAAACATTATGGATGCTAAATAATCTGTAATTACAAGAATAATTAAAGCGCCCCAAATTTTTATTTCCGATATTATAAACATCTAGGTATGATTATTAAGAACGCTTACACTCAGAATAATAGGAATAAATCAAGTTAAAACAATGGCATCAGCTGCCGGCCAGACTAAAGGATTTAAAAGTACAATTCCATTCGTATCAATTAAAAAATATTCACTACTCTACAGACATAAATGAATTAAAAAAATAAAATGAAGTTGTTGGTCCCAAAGTTATAAGCATATACAATGTAACGTTTAATATTTATCTATGTTTTTGTTTTCCTTGCTCCTAGCGAATCTAATAACGAAATATATGAAGTCAAGCACCTACATGTCAAAGTACTCATAGAACCTCGTTTCTAAAAAAAAGTTCCACAGTACATCAACTGTTAAAGATATGGACGCACCAAAACATTATACTTGACCAATGTACGTTAAATGCCATGATACTCATTCTAGAAAATGTTGCGTTATTATCTAGAAACGTCACAGCCAAATGTATGGTTTGCAGCGAAGCTCATGTGGCGAATTATAAAGCATGTAAGGTTCACCAAGAAATAGGAAACCACAAATCTACGGTACTTCAGCCTAAAGAAGACAAAACTCAAGTACACTCTATAATAAATTCCACACAAGGCACTAATATAGAGGAAGGTTCATCACACTCTGTAATAAACACAGTAACTGTACCTGTAACATACAACATCAACTTTTACTAAACTAAAGAAATTGCTGCTTGAACTAGAGAAAACTACGAAGATGATGCTACAACTGTTAACATATATGGTCACTAAGCTTCAGAAATGATAAGGTAACATATTGGACTTGACTAATCACAGTTAAAAGTTGCAGCCACTTATCAATACATACGGATTAGAGATAGTTATGATTTCTGAATCTCACGTCACTAACAGAAGTTATCTACGCATATCTCCAACAATAATTAGATGCCCCAAACCAAATGTCCTTACCTGTTGGAAAAAAAATTGGTAAAGTAGGTGATCACGAATAGTCTAAAAGCTCAGAGAACTCCAGGATTTGACCTTGTATATCTCGAAAGAACTAAAACTAATCACAGCTATATGTAATGCTGTTTTGAGAATGGCGCAGATAATTATGATACACAAAGGGGAAAATCTCCAAAAGAACCTCCGTTCTATTTTATCTAAACTCTTATAAAAGCTCCTACTTAAGCAACTAAAACTTCTTGAAGAATCTCAAGTAAAACCGGATCAGCAGTTTGGGTTTAGTGAATAACATTATGTAAATTTCTAATAAAAATGAACCAAATATTTAAGAGGAAAGAGTGCTGCTCAGTCACCTTTCTTTTTGTCTCTCAGGCTTTCGATAAGGTGCTCTTGAAAGTGAAGCAAACGCTTCGACACACGTAAAGGGTGTCCCAGGATTAACGCAAGATTTAAATTTGCCGCCATTTATGCAGTAAAGTGTTGATAACCCTAAAACAAAAACAAATCGGCAGCTGACAGTTTATGGTTAGTAAAAATGGAGCGTTACACGGTAGAACAACGTGTCTTCATTATTGTACAATATTTCAAAAATAATGAAAGCTTGGCGCGTTCGAAAATTTCATACAAAATATGGTCGGAATAGTGTTTTAATTTCGTCAACTGTGAAGAGATTAATTGAAAAATTCCGAGAGACAGGATCCGTTGGAGACGCCAAACACACTGGTCGTCCAAAAACAAGCCGTTCAAATGTCAACATCGAAGCAGTGCGTGAGAGTGTCGGTGACAATCCAGGAACGTCAATTCGGCGTCGTGGACAAGAATTGCAAATTTCAAGAAGCTCTCTACATCGTATACTCACTAAAGATCTGTGTCTCCATGCTTACAAAATTCAATTAACACAACAACTGAAGCCTAATGACCATGCACAGCGGAGAGAGTTTGTTGAATGGATTATTGAGCATTAACAAATGGATGCTGATTTTTCGAGCAAAATCATCCTAAGCGACGAAGCACATGTTCACCTTGATGGGTTTGTTAATCGCCAAAATTGGCGCTTTTGGGGTTCTGAGAACCCACATGTGATTGTCGAAAAACAAATGCATCAACAACGTGTCACTGTTTGGTGTGGATTTTGGGCTGGAGGCATAATTGGACCATACTTTTTTGAAAATGAGGCTGGTCAAGCAGTGACTGTTACTGGTGCTCGATATCGCGACACGATAACACAGTTCTTTTTGCCGAAATTGGATGATATTGATGTGGCCAACATGTGGTTTCAACAAGACGGTGCCACATACCATACAGCCCGTGAAACACTTCAATTACTGCATGAGACATTTCCAGGTCGTGTACTCTCTCGTTTCGGTGATCAGAATTGGCCCCCTAGATCGTGTGATTTAACACCATTAGATTTCTTTTTATGGGGTTATTTAAAATCACAGGTCTATGTCAACAAGCCCACAACCACGCGTGCATTAAAGAAGGAGATTCAACGTTGCATCAACGAAATTCAGCCACATTTATGCAGAATGGTCATGGAAAATTTCGACAAACGAGTGCGTATGTGTATGCAAAGCCGGGGAGGCCATTTGCCCGATGTGTTATTCCATAAATAACCCTATCCTATGTACTTTATGATTCAATAAAAAAATTACAAAACTGTGTTTTCTATTTAATTCAAATCTTGCGTTAATTTTGGGACACCTTTTATAATCAACTTTTGATGCACACCGTTAAGAGTTAATAGTTAACTTTTAATTAAAGAGTCATTTAGGTGTAATAACCATTGTTTAATTGGTATTAAGAAGGAATCTGTTGCTGGAGAGATTTTCTATCAATTTGTAGACATCTGATTGCCTATTGTTTTTTTAGCAAATTGTAAATAAATATTGGATGTCAAAAAAAAATAAAACTCTAATATAGAGCTGTAAATCGCAACAGCAGATAACCATATAAATTTTTGTCTTATCGTTTAGCTCATATAGCTAATTATATTATTCTTATTCTTTTTATAGTTTTAGTGATGATTGCTTCATTTTGTTTTTTTTTTGTTTTACCATAAGAATTAACCTTATTATTATGATAATAACACTTACCTCTAATACTAATGTGATTATCGCGTGCACGCAAATGATACGCCACATCTTTAGGTAATAGTTATCTTTATTCATTAGGTTTAAAATACACTTTTTACTTACATCGCAAATTGCTGACGTAAGCGCAAGAACTTATAAACGACTACTACTCTTGAGGAAAAAAATGAGAGAGAAGCAGAGTATTTTCAGCCAAACGAACCGGAGATCTGCACGGTAGGGCCTCTTGTGAATCAATACTAAATTTATAATTTGAGAGTTCAACATGTTCTAATGTTCTGGTTGCTACGTTTTCCAAAATGTAGAATCACTTTTAACAGATTCCCGTCTATTCCTGAACTACTTGTACTATGCTTTTATTCATGATGCACTCATTACATTGTTCTGCAAACTAATGCCACAGCTTCGTATAAAATTTTATTCAAATTTGTCGATGGAAGCTGTCCTTGTTCACGCATGCGCATTACAATCCACTCTCAAATGCTACCAAGTTACGTCGCGGATGCACAAATTGCTTTTATTATATTAATATTAACTTGTTATTTTTGCGGCATGCTATTTTTATTACCTGCGCATTGACATATAGCATAGTTAAGAACAGTAACAATTTAAATTGATTTGCTATATGAGTTGTAAAACGTGGAGTGACTTTGATTTTAACTATAATATTATTTAATAATGGTTTTGATATTATCAACATAAAACTATATAAAAAAGCGTTAGCTCTCGACGTGCTTGGGTGTGAGACAGTGCTGCTCGTAGATAAATCACATACAAGCTAGATACTAGAAGTTGTGTTCAGTAGAAAGGTTTTCTTCATAAAAAGTACAACGAAAACTGGAGTTTTATTTTAAAAATTATTATGCGGCAATTTTTACTCGAAGGGCTTTCCGCCATTATTTTGTTAGCAAGTTGGACCGGTCAGTTAAAACTGACTTATGGAATTTGTTATTATTCTATGTAAATTAAAACTGCATTTTACAACAATAAGGCTCGTTTTAAATGAAATACTTGGTGAAACACTAGTAATCTAAGATAAATGCATGTCTATCGACTATACAATTTGTTACTTAGTTTGAGGCGAGGGGGGTAAGTAAATGACGAGAAGAAATTGAAACCTGAAGACTTATTTTATTACCCATCTGTTCGCTATTCGACCATGTCTTCTTTAATTAGAACCTCTCGAAAGCTGGTTTCTCTCAAGAGTCTCTGCCGTGCAAGGGTTTTGCAATTGACTATAATGCATGAGGCTGTTTTATTCTCTTCATTATAAAGTTTATAAAAATTGGTTCTCTTGAACACATTGTGTCCACAATCACTCACAAAGCTCTGTTTAATCATAGTATTATTTTCTTGTATAGTCTTCACTGTACTTTAGTCTTTCTACTCAGTTGCCATAGTTTTAGTGTAATTTACATAGTTCATTGTTTAGCACCTGCAAACTACGCTATTGTTTATTCCAAACCAAAAGTAGTTTGTGATATCCTTTTTAGTAGTGCATTAGCTTTTTCAATTTTTGGTATATCCCTATGCCCTAGCATCCACATGGGAGTAAGTTTATTGTGGTTTTCATGGGTTATAATGTTTTTCAAACTTTTTGGTAAGTTTATAATTGATCTGGTAAGTAGATAGGGCTTTTATTGCATCCTGGTTATCAGTTCGAACAAGAATCTCTTTATTTTGATAGTTCTTACTTAAAGTCTGATATAACATGCTTTTCTATCCGACAATTTTTATGTACAAGCCTTCCAGCCATGCTTGATTTTAAGAGCAGACCTGACATTCTATTTTCCATTACTTTTTATTTTCTGTTTTGACTAATAGGTCTAAAACGTGCAAGTTTTGCTAGAGCTTCCACAGCGCTTATGATACGCAGACAAGCAAGTGTTTCAAATTTAGCCAGTTTGTTCTAACTTATTTTGTTTTAGTTTAGGGTTTTACACTAGCATTCCATAGGTGACTATAGGTTTAACCACAGCAGAATCCAACAACTGCACTTTACGTAGCTTAAGTTTTCACGTTTTACATAATCCTTACTAAGTAGCCATTAGTATAATTCTTCCATTCTTTACAATTTTATGTGTATGAGTTTCAGCTTAGTATTGGATCTAAGTTTACTTCAAAGTGTGTAGTCCTCTGCCTTAATTTTAGTTGTCCAACATACATTAGGTTTTCCTCGACTCAACACCTCTCCATAATTTCCAGTCTTCTGCTCGTACCCCTGATTAATATACTTGCCTATTTAATTCAACAAGGAAACTCCCCTTTGCGGGCATCCTTTGGCATCAACTACCTCCATTATTTTACCAGATAGGGTTATTTGTATTTTTCTATTGTGCAAGATATTACCTAACTGACTTCTGTTCTATATCTCCCTATCGCATCTAATATTGACATATTAATAATCAAAATCTCTTACAATATCCTGAGAAACTGTCAGTGGTGTTGGATAACAGTTCGAGGCTATTTTTAATTCTCTGCGCCATTTGGTGAATGGCAGTATCTTTTACTTTCCTCTTTCATAGCCATGTCGTTCACTTATTTGTCTATTAATCAATTTTTCCACCGTCAAGAAAAAAGATAAGTTGTAAGGTCTTTATGCTTTTACCTCGAATGAATCTTTTCCAGATTTAGGAATAAAGTCTATTTTAAATGGTTCCCATAAAGTAGAACTGTATCATTTAGCTAAATTTGCTCTTAACAGTCTACAAAGCTTTGGTGCACTAATGATTTTCTCTTGCTATAGTAGCACATATAATCCCATCAAGGTCAAGTGCCTTATATCGTTTGAAGAAGTCAATTGCCCACTCAATAGGATCGTAATTGATTATCTTATTCCAAACTTACCGATGTCTTTTGAGATTATGGAGATACAGCAAGTATCCCGTGTGAATCTGAAAAATGTTCTTGGAGTAGTACCTCTAGTTTCCTGGATTATTTAGATGTATTTCTTGTTTGGTTTTATTATTGTTCTAACGGATTTTACAGTCCTTGCGCGTGTTTTCGCTTAATTGTATAAAATCTATATTCTACCACTTAACGTTTTTTTTGAGGCTTTTTTGGGGCCTTTTAATTTGTATAATAGGAATTTAGAATAACTTCTTGGAATTATGCAAAGGTTAATTCACTATCTGTACTAGGTTAAATTATTTTTTGACATCTGCGACATTGATTTTCAGGTTTATCCCAAACTATTTTTTGAATTTCGATTTCTATTTGTACACATCCATGATTTTAGAGTGACGTTTTCTGGCACACTCTCCAGCAAGTTCTTTAGAAGCTTATAAGAGAGGTTGCCACAATTATCAATAATTTCTTTAACAGTTTTTGTAGTAAGGGTTCAGTTATTCTATTTGTTCAATATATCCAAATCTATTATTCTACGCTACTTGGTAGGCAGTGCTGTTCAACTACGAGCTGTGATTTTAAGAACCTGTACTGCACCAATCGCTGCAGTTCATTCGATGAAGGTGGATTGAGTGAATCAAATGAAAGATATATTGAGGCAAGGATAGTTTTTTTCTTCAGATTTTCTTTCGTGTTTTGATTACAACTTGATCTCTGCAATAAAGTTTATCAATTTTAAAGCATTGGGTTCTTTCTTGATGATGATGCTGGATCTAATATGATCAAGCTTTTTATTTAACAATGACTTACTCTTGACAGTCCCAAAATCAGATATTTTTCTTCTGAAAGGTTTTTTAATCAAGGTTTTATCGATGTCTTTTGAAAACAACTATTTTGCGCAAGTTCACGCTGAAAATTTGCTTAAACACACTTCAACATCTTGTGGTTTGTATTTTTTTATGATATTGGAGCTACTCTAAAGTTAAGCTTAGAGAAGCTATAAAATTTTCTTTTCTCAGATTCTTGATTGAACTATCATCAATTGCCAGAACTAGAGTTCTACCGTGTTGCTCAATCTGGCTGAAAATATCCTCCAGTGATCGTTACGTCTTTTGCTGCTACAATTTGTAACTTACCTCTTGCTAATAGCTAAAGCTGTAGCGTCCCTCCTTGCAGCCACTTCTTCAACTCCTTGTTTGACATATGGGTGACTTCGTAGACTGCGGTATTGTACCAGGTTTTCTTTATTGTTGGCCTTTTGCATTCTGAAGTTAATTTATCCTCTTGGTAGATTTTTAGAGTTACGAACATTTTTACTATTAACTGCATGACTGTTTCAATATTATAACAGGTTTAGCCATAGAATAATTCCGCCTAATCTTATTAGATACTTGCGAGGCGAGGAAAGGGGTTCTATTTTTTTGATCAGGTGTTCCTGGGTTTTCAGTTGTCCTCAGTTCTTTTTCGATTTGCTTCTCCTCTTGGAGCCTTTAGTGAGTCTTTGGCGGTGCGAACCACAGAGATTAATTTCTCTAAAGTTGATTGTTCTTCTGATATGATCTGAGACGGGGTTTACCTATCGAGGAAGCCAAAATTTGGCCTAGATTTGTGAACACTTAGTAGTATTGGTGCAAAGTAACATCGGAGGAATTATCGATAGTTTTTACGTTTACATTGGTGATAAATGTTATTAATAAACGATTTAGAGGCATGATAAAGAATTAATTACCTCTATGAATGTATTTATACAAAAATTGAGTTACGGCTTATACAACAAAGTCAAATGAACCCACACATCCTCAATTATTATGGAGTCACACGAAGCTGCAATTAATAAAAACACGTGATGCTATTTTGCATACTTGCCTTTCAATATGTCTAAAAATCAAAATTTTGATATGTTTTACACAATAGAAACTCTTACTCTTAGTTCGGTTGATATTTTATTTTATGTTTTTTTGACATAATATATTTTGAATTTGCTCTATTGTTGTGTAAAGCTAATTTTTGCTTATATTGCCATATTTTTATAGTAGAATGCATGGCATATTTTAGCTATTTTCGTTGCATATAAATCCGGGTTTTACTTATAGTCCTCCTCTTGGATTACACCTTACGTTGACTTCACCCCTTCAGTTTTGTTAGTAAATACTGATTTGTAGTTAACACCACTTTAATTTTTTTTTATTGTATGAATTTTAATTTTCATGAATTGTTTGTGTTTTTTAAAAGTATCTAAATAGTTAAGATAAAAATCAGTCAATACTTTGTACTTTATCCAATTTTTTTAAACTTTTTAGCTTTATACCGAGCTTATGTTTGTTTTACTACCTCCATAGCTTTCGTTTAGGCTAGCTATTTTAGTTTTAATTGTCCATATACAGAAATTGCGATTTTACTAGATTAGAAAGGAACGAGGTCTTGGAGTAACCTTAAAACTGTATTCTTTTCTATTATATTTTAATAGAAGAAGTGGACTGAAAATTATCCGAATATGACCCGGTATTGCGGCGGTAAGCAGATTTCGTCCTATTTCTTTACTTAAGATTATCCCAAAGAATGTCCTCCTTCCCACCGTCTAACCTTTGAATTAAATGCCGTCATCTGTACAAAAATTGCAGCCGTCCTGTATAATATTCTAACACAAATTGTGGAAAACTTAATTTATTTAATGACATTTTTTCAATGAATTCAAAAATAACATGTAGCTGCTATTCAAAATTATTGTAACTTAATAAAGTTTTATTCGAGTATTTAAATGGATTGCTATTTTTTGTGTTTTCCTTCTTGCTTGAGCATTGAAGTTTCTCATAAAACTTCCCGTATGTTCCATCTTTCGATGTAGCTATGGTGATCGGCGCGTTGTTTAACATCATGTCAATGTTTTTGTTGCAATTCTGCATGTCTACAGTCTGTCAGCTGAAGGAGCATATAAAAAATTAACCCACTTGGCTTGATTTGCAGAATCTTCGTAATTCCCGACCACTTACTCGGAACTGCACGCAGTATATCAATGTCAGCATTATAAATCTGCATCGAATTATCTGTACACATTGTATTATAATTAGTTTCGTCATTGCCTTGCACATTAATCATAATTCCATTAACTGGTTGCATTTTTCCTGCGTTCTGTAATTATTGTGTTTTATGCGTTTGACAGGCGATTACATATTCCGCATGGCCTCAGAATTTAAATGAACTACATCCAGCTTGTCTCGGAATTTTACCGTTTGGGAAATCGCGAATATTGCCCCAGATAATGGTTGACATGACGAATTAAAACTGGAACGTCAAATTGGCGTCAGAGCTGGTGAAATACAGGCTTCATAATTTGCATTGCTGGTTACAATAACAAGCAAATAAACGTCATGTGTCTTGGAAACAAAATGAATAAAACGTAAAATTCTTAAATTTAATTTTTTTTGTTGTAGAACTTTGTTTACATTTTTACAGGCAGAAAACTGTTTGTTTCATCTCTTAAGTTATATTTTTGTTATTTATATTTGTGCTAACAATTTCTGTTTATTTCTTTTCTTTTATATAGAAGCTGGCCAATTTGCATAGCTTATAATTTTTTTGCCCTCTGTAATTTCTTTCAAGAATAATTTTCAAAATTTTGCAAAGCAAAGGGTCGTAACTGAAGGCTACTACAAAGGCTCTAAATTTCGCTACCCGTAGAAACCGAAAACGCCGCTGCGGTAAAGACCGCTTGTGCAATCGCCACAAATCGGCGCGATTTTGCACGGTGCGTTTTGAAACAGTCTATGACCTGGCTTCGTGCAATTACATGATAATTTATAATAAAGCAGAGGTGCGGTAAGCGTTTACGACTTCGCTGACATTTCCAGAATTTTTACCGTCTTTGCAGAAAACGCTCGGTTTCGCAAGCTGATTGTTATCAGCGAGGCGAGATCGTACGTGCTGTTATGCGGGGCGTCCGAAAATTTTGAAACGAACGGGTTTCTTTCTTTAAGTTGCTGCAGGAAGCTATTCAGAAACTTTTTTGTTAATTTACTGATGTCAAAGTAATGAAAACCCAAATAAAGTGAAAGTTTTGTTAGGTCTTTGGTATGTTCATGCATTCCAATCTTCATTATTTGAAAAAATATTTTTGGTTTTGAATACTACCTTTTTAGATTATTTAGTCAAAAAAGGGTTAGATGACCACCGCTACTTATGAGAAATGTCATAGAGCTTTTTGCTGTATAACCCAAACGTCCAAGAGGCGTTGTATTGTTCGCCTTCGATGCCTTTTTAGGATTTTTCGAAGGTTTTTGGAAATATACAGTAGCAGAAGTTTCACTGCACCTGCCTTAAAGAAGGAAGCATATTTACAAAATATTCTGCTTATAAATTGTGCTTTGTCAACAAACAGAGCTTCAATATATAGCCCCTTTTGGGGAGATGAAGAGCAACTTACCAACTGAATTGTCAACTGAAAAAGAGATCCAGAAATTGAAACAATCAAATCGTATTTGGAGAAGGACTTTCTTGGCAAATGTGGTGTTGGCAGGCTTGGCAGACTTTATCATTTGGTTATCCTTGGAAAAAGGGCATTACGGAAATACTCTGCGATCCTTGCCTTATTCATAATGGCAGAAGACTACGACATGAATGTTTAGGTGAAAAATCATAAATCGTACGACCTAAGAACCAAATATTTCATACATACATTCAAAGCAGAGTTGACGGGCGCGACGATAAATGAATATTGGATGACATTTTTAGTTTCGATATACTTTATGACTGCCTACTGTTCTTGAGACGTCTTCTAGATTAATGCCCATTTGATCAGTGTTGATTACTCGGTGTGACAGAAAGTCATTTGAAATGAGTGACTGGATTTTTCACGAGAAAATGGACAACATTGTCTTTAATCCTCTTTTCCTCGTCAGCAAACTAGAGAAAAACAAACTTGTTTACTTACTGAAATGGAATGTGATTATTTTTCTTCCATTTGTAAGTGAAAATAGAAAACCGAGAATTGCGATGGAGGAAGTGCAGATAAGAAACAAGATAAGTAACAAGAATGGTAATTAGATGACACTCTTTTGCATCTCTGAAAATGGCAAGACATTCTTGTTACAAATTTGAACACGATAGAGTTTTGCATTATTTTATCACCAGCGATTAAAAATGCTATCTATTATGAATTCAAATATATGTACTCCATATAAAAAAAAGATTTTATTTATTGGGAGAAAGAAGGCATGATGTTACTAAATTTCTTGAGACTTGGACAACATTCTAAAAGAATAAATATTTTTGTTTTAAGACTGGAGCTGTGAACTTATCTTAGTAGTACATATAATTGTATACCAGAAGGAAAAATGATACAATGTAAAAGTGCTGTTTTTAAATTTTTCTTCTTGGTCTCTGCTTTTACTGCCCCCATTGAAGGTCTTCGCCAATTCATCAATCTTCTTCCATTTCGATCGATCTTTTCCATTGTTGTAATTTGAGCTTTTGAAGATTTAGTACGTCATAGCACATTATTCTTTCTTCTTCATGTGCGTTATCCGTTCCGGATGTTCGCGATCAATATGGCAATCTTAAATTTGTTGACGGCTGTTCGAAAGAGATCTGCCGTTGTCATTGAGAACCAAGATCTTAAATTTCTTAGCCAGGAGATGCGCCTGCGCCCGGGTCCTCTCTTTCCCAGCACTTTACCTTGTAGTATCCGTTGAAGTGTCCCATAACATTGTTCATTCCTCATAATATGTCCGAAAAACTGTAACTTTCTGATTTTTATAGTTTTTACGATTTCAGTTGTTTTATTCATTCTTAGCACATTATATGTTCTTAATATCATATCATTTTTTCTTCACTTAAGTCGATTACCATTGATACGAGGCTTTCTGGGAAAGAAATGTTTCACCAAGAGTAGTTAACCCTCTTTTTGGTCTATCTTGACCACATTTTGGTTATCCGATCTCCAGAAAAGTTGCTCTGGTTTTCAGTATTTACCATTATACAAAGACTACTTGGAGGTAAGAGTCGGAATTGGGTAGGTGAGACTATGAGACGCAAATGTCGACGTATGTACTATCCCTACTGAATTAGGTTTTTAATTTGCACTAATTAATTTTTTTGCAATTATATTTTTCTTATTCTTTCTTCTAGGTGACTTTAGGGATGTTATATATCGTAATAAAAACATTTACCTTCTTTTCCAAGACACTAGAAGTTTATCTTCAATTTATAAAGGTGAAGCTTAGTTAACATTTAGCTATAAGATGTGCTTAATTAATCAATGGCTTTTTCAGTGGCATCATAAAATATGTATTAAGTCGGCAAACGAGGGTTTTACTTATCTCCTTACCCCAACACATGAAGACTTTTGTTAGGAAACGTAATTGTGGATCAGCTTATGTAATGAAGGTGTTTAATAATAAACACAGTTTGTTAATGATAATTAAGGAATGATTACAATTACTGTTGGTCATACACATTTTAAATGATTGATTACACGCTGGCGAACGGAAAGGGGAAGTAATATCACAACTAACACAGGTGCTCAGTAAATATTGAGTCAAAGTGCTTCATGTGTATATCCATAATACACCCTCTCGGAGAATAATCACAACTATTATCCAGCTTACTTCTGTGATATCCAAGACCAAGTCTTGCACGCGTGTCCATGCGTTTCGTGGCAATTATGAGGAGATTGGCCAACTCATTCTGCATGTTTTTCTCTGACAAAATGCCACTAAATATTGATATGCTTGGTCATTTGATCGATCTTCTTCGCGTTTTGATGGCCTACATACAGACACATATTTCGCTTCTGTAGTCGATAGAGACTGATTGCTGGCGTGTTGAGGTGTAGACTATGGCACCGCTTGTAAGGAAACACAAAACTGTTGGTCGACGTTTGCGTATCTCTACATCCCTGCATAGTCTGCATCACAATAACCGGTCAATTCTTAAACTGTCATATTCTTTTATAAATGATGACATCCTCAAAGTGGCGGCCTTCCTCGCTAGCGGATCCCAAAATCAACATGTTTTTTTTGTATGTGGGAGTGGCCGACAAACAAATGTTTGGCTGACTTCCCGTGACATTTTGCTTAAGCACTAATTCAAACGACCTAAATACACGAAAATATCTCGCCGAAAGTTTGATACTAAACCACATTTTCGCTGGCGATAACATACGATTTTTTTTGCAATTTTGTTTAACATGTTGCACAGTTGAAAGATTGCGCGCCTGTATTTAGATTCTAACCATCTCTACCAGTGTTCGGTTTTTACGCTGTGTGCGTTGTTGAGACCCTTGTTCAAATTTCTATTGACATAATCGAGACCATTATCATTATGAGCACGAGAAGCTTTTGTCTTGTTTCAGTTCAGGTCGACTCTTCTCGTGTCTTGGTTCTTAAAAAGTACACTATAGCCGTCTTTGAATATGATGAAATATTGTTTCCACATTTAACACCATCGATCTTCAGTCTAATACAGATTTCCGTTCCGTATTGCATACATTTTAGTTGTCCATCGCGTTTTATGTTATTTTTTTCCGTTGTGGTAACGACAAGACCATGCGGACTTTATAGAAAACCAGTTTCTGTTTATTTCTGATACACAATTTGCATCGTGGGTGTCCAATGTTTCTCTCTTGCCGAACTTAATTAGGCGCCCGTTAGCAGTAACACGTGTGAAGATTTTGTGGAAACCATTTTGTTTCGTCGTATATGCACTAGCGCTAACCACTTATAAGTTTCGACTTGGTAACCATGCATGCGTCTTCTGATCAATTTCCAGCACTGGAGAATTGCTTCTTCATCTTCTTCGGCTATGGACACATGCCGTTTGAACCGACTTCATCGCAATTGAAACTATTGAATTTATCGATGAACATATTTTTTTACGTGCGGGACTCTTCAGAGCTGGGAACGCACATATCGCGCTGTCTACATCAGCATTGAGTCTGAGCCTATGCTTTGTTAAGCCAGCGGTAAGTTTAAGTAAGATGTATTTTTCTTACGGCTTGTCATCCTACGTCGGTAGCAGTGTCGCGTACTCGGATGGCAAAAGCCAAACATCTTAGCTACTACTTCCACTTCTTCTGCCTTAACACCGACGGACTTCATTTGCGTGACTAGCCCTTCTACTTTGGACACGAATGCGACCATTCTTTCGCCCCGTGTATACTCTTGGCTATAAAACTTCTGTAATGGTATATTTCGATGTACACGGGACTGCTGTTCGAAGATTACCATAAATCGCTTCCAAACATCGCGAGTGATTCAACACCTCAATGAAACCGCTGGCGATTTAAATAACCTTCATCTACCTCTTTGCCGAACTCTTTGACCACTTGGTCCACAACGTGCATGTGTCCTGACCTCTACCGATCTGTTTTAAATCTTTTGGTACACTTCTCAATTGCTGGCGCTCTTCATTTTTCGTTTAGATTTCTGTGATTTCTTCAACCACATTCTGATACTAGATAATTATGGATCAAACTGTAGCGTAATTATTAAGGTATTTGGTAATAAGCATAGTTTATTATTGATAATTGGAAAATGATTACAATTACTGTTGTCATACTTTAAGCGATTTATTACACGCTGGTGAATGGCAAAGGGAAGTGATATCACAACTAACGCAAGCGCTCAGTAACTGTCGGAGTCAAACCACTCTATGGCTCTTTTCTTGACAGAAAAAGTCGACGACAACTCAAATTGGTTTCCAGGCCATTTTAAGAATTCAAAAATTAACAATTTTTATCTTTCTAAAGTTATATGTAGACATAGACTATACGGTTGTGACAGGTTCTGATAAACACTCTAAAAGTGATACTATTTATGGAAGACATGCTATTGAAGAAATTAAAGAAAACTCTCAAAATGAAGAACAGCAAAAATTTCTTAATTGAAGGTCTTGACAAGCACACCTCAGCTTTTTTTTTATTTTATATGTTTCTAAGAATCTCTTAATCACTGCTACGAACATTTTGGAAATTATTCTTGGCACTTTTTTATTTTGTTCGGTAAAAAAATAAGTTGTGGCAATTTATTAAGTTCAATTTGACATGCAGTAATGTAATCGATCACTTTCCTTTTTAGGAGCTTATCAGCTGCGTGATTTCTATTTAATATACTTTTTACAGTACATTTTATTACAATAGAACTCATCTATAGTAGGGTATTTTCGAATTGCTGGCGATTCAAAACGTCTGCTTTGAACCATTTTCAGTCTTCCATCACTTCCCAATTATATTTGGGATTCAATAAAAGAATTTTGTTCTATAGGATGACACAAATTGAAGTTCAGGATGTTTTTCCTGATCAAAATACAAAATATTGGAACAATCTAAATTTTATTGCTAACAGAGTAACATACAGACTTGGCAGTTACGTATGAAATCTGATGATTCTGCTGACGTCACCATTCTTTCCTATAAAAGCGGCTCTATTTCTGCAATTACACGTCTGATGTTTTCTTTTACCCCTGAATTCGTAGCGAGTTTATTGATATAAACACTTTCCTTCAAATAGCCCTAGAGGATAAAGTCTAATGGAGTTAGATCGCAAGACCACGGCGGCACATCGATGTTGCCTCTGCGGAATAACACGACCAGGAAATTTGGTTTGAAGTAGAGTAAGTGATTCACCTACTGTATGACATGTGACTCCATCTTGTTGAAACCGCATGTTATTCAAGTTCAAATTGTTGGTTTCATTGAAAAATAGTTGTTAGGATCTCTTGATAGCATATATCATGAAAAAATTATTCCTCCAGCTTACGATACACACCAAACATTACATTTTTGTGGATGCATTGTTTTTCTGTGAATAGCACTTGGATTTTCACTACCCGAGATGTAACACTTTTGACGATTCACGAAGCCATATAAAAAAATTGGCTGTATCGTGCTAATTTTTGCAAAAATCAGTCTGTGGTGGACTTTATCATGTGTTCAGATACTAACTACAAATTCAAACCTTCAATGCACCCAGAGGGAATTCCGCTTTTGTAGTCACAAAGCCATTCGAAATAGTTGAGGAGTTGAGGAAGGAATTAACAAAATAATGAATATAATTTGTTACATGGTTTAGCAATTGCAACTCCAAAGCATGCGATGGAGGTTTCGAAACGGAACGTTAATTCGATCTCGACATGACCAAGAGTTTATTTCACTTTGCTGCACATGAATGGAAATGGGGCCTGATCCTTGGACTTTAGTGCGCTCCGGCCAATCCTGGAGCCGCGCGGCACGCTGCTATTGAAACATGCAAAGGCCGCGTCCGCCGCGCAATCGGAAATCAAATCGGACCGCGCGCAATCAAACGCACTATCGGGTAAACGACCCACGCGCAGACATGCACCGCGCCGCGTGCCCATTCGGCGGAATCGCACTTTTATGCAAAGCGGCGCGAACGTCCCGGCGAGCGCAAAAAGCGGCCGCGATGAAAAAGAACGTCTAGACAAATTGTCAGTTATGCCGAAGGCGCGGCAAAAACGCGGCCGGGCCGCAGATGATCATATCGGCGGGAACGGGAGCGCGCGCGCTGGAACCTCTAATTGTGGATTTACGGCGCGATTGTGCAGCGAGCAGAAATTGAAGATCGGAATAAATTTGTGGTTAGTTTAATCAGGCCGCCGTAGAACGGCCTCAGTTCTAGTTGATGTACGTGAACGGAATAGGAATACTCTTACTAATAGCACTTCCGCTTGCTATTCTAGCTATGCAAGGCTAACAAGTTGTTGCATTTATTCCCAGCCATTATTATCCTGCGTAGAACTAATTAGCTCGCAACTGCCATTCAGTGGCAAGGTTTTTAAAGGGGGCTGGTTGCTTCGCCGCCGTCTAGAGCCTGACGGAAAATGATTACTTGACTGCGTAAGATACGTTAATTGTGGAATCGGAAAAACTTCAACGGGCATGTGGAATAATGATTAATATGGAATGCAATGACAATCTTAATTACCATACAATGTCAGGAGATAATGTGAAAGAGGCGTGTGATACCGATTGACGTTAACATATTACAAGTGATTGCAGTTCTGTTTTCTTTAAAGGATATGCTTTTTTTGAAATTCTGTAATATCGTCGCCAAGATCTTTACCATCGCCCAATTTGAAGATTTGATACTCTTAAGGCTACTACACTTGAGAGTAAGGCAATCGACTCACTAGCTGGACGCCCATTTTCGTCTCCTGTTTCAGTCTAAGGAAAATGAAAATAAAAAACATTAACGTACAAGGAATATCTTTATTATTGAACTTTAAAAAACTGTTGCTATTGCGTTAATTGGATGACGCATTCAAAAAGTATGGATCATGAACGGGGTTTTACGAATCTTGCTAATTGGAACGAAGTTGACGTAAGTAAGTAAGCGCTCGAGTGATTCGCAAGAAAATGAATACCACAGCCGCCGAAGTAGCACAGGGAGTTGCATTATTGAGAGAGGGCCTCAGTCTGAGGGCCGTGGTAAATCAACTAAATCTGAGTCGAGAATGTGGCGTCGGTACCGGGAAATTGGTGGCTACGTCCACCGACAAAGAGGCGGTCGTAGCCGCATGACAACGGAGAAAGACAATCGATATCTCCCAGAAATCGACATACGACTGGCATTGACCTCCAACAAGAGCTGAGTGCGGTCAGAGGTGTGGTTGTCAGCGCTTGGGCAGTGAGAAAAAGATTGAAAGAAGCCAGCCTGACCTCAAAAAATGCAGCTGCAAGTCCCAAGCTGACTGTACTCCAAAAGCAAAGGCGATTGAAATTTTCTCGCGAACATCTCGATTGGGACCTCGGCCATTGGAGTCGGACATTATACACCGACGAGTCTACGATGTGCCTACATGGCAACAGGAGACGTCGGTTCTGTAGAAGGTTAGGGGAGCTATTTCCTCATTGTTCACTATATTCAAGAAACTGTCGCATATGGAGGTGCAAGGAGAAATTGAGTTAGTTTTTGTGTTTAGTGGAGGACGCGGATGAGGTTTAACAGCGGACCGCTACGTCAGAGATATTCTGGAGGAACATTTTATTCCGTTTGCGGGATTTTTGGTGACAATTTCATGTTAATGCACGTCAGTGCGCGATATCAGACCGCGCAAGTGACCATTACCTACCTGGTTGACGTCGGTATACCGAAAATGGACTGGCTTCTGTGTAGCCCACCCAGACTGAAATCCAATTAAGTGTTTTGGATGAGTTTAAGCGAAAAGTCCGGGCCAGAGGAGCGCGATGGAACTGAGAGCAGCATTCTATGCATAACTCCTTAGAAAGTGCAATTAGGAGTAGAGGTGGTAACATCATATATTAAAAAATTCATTAAATTAATTTCAACCGAGAATTTCATTTTTTTTCCTTTTATAATCACCTTTTCCCTTTCAACTCACATATTCTTAGGCCATAATTTTGTCAGAACCACAGTTTTTAAGCTTTCAAATAGAACACTGAACTTTACTTGGAGTGCTATCGGATATACATTCTCTCAAAACTTGAGCATGTTGCTGAGTCGATTGTTTTGCTCTTAAATGTAATTTCGGAATAAATATAGATTCAACTTGTTTTTTTTCACTTTTTCTGTTTACCGACCACATACAGAGTCTGGTAGAATGATCTCTTTTCGAAACAGCAATAAAAAGAGCAGATTCTGTCCAATGTTTGATTAATTATCTCAGGTCAAATGCACCTTTTATTTATTGTAAGTTTAAATTTTACAAACTCTTAAGATTAATGAAATAGTATGTCCTATATCCAAACGGGCAATTTAAACGTCACTTATGACGTATTCAGTACCAGCTTATATTTTCAACATATAGTCATTAGTAATCTTTACCAAACACATTTAACCCAGTTGATGTACCTAATCAAGCATCTACTACGCCTACGGTATCTTCCCATAACTATTACGGTACACTTTGTCGACAACTAATGATCATTTTCAAGCCAATGAAAACATGAAAGAAAAACTGAAGCTAGTAGCAAGTTGTGAAGAAAAGCAAATGGGCCAAATCAACTGAAAAGCTACTATTGGATTAACCAAATACCCCAACCCAAAATAGATATCCACCTAAATCAAAATCGCTCTGAAGGTAACGAACGTTCTCATAGACTTCAAAACCCTCCTCCGATACATATCTATGGTGTCACTAATTATAAGAGTATGGTAGAAACTATCGCTAAAGTTGCTGCAGATGAACAATATTTTAGTCAAACCGTAGCAAAATATACGGTTACAACCAACGCGTATACCCTAGACTTCTACTAGAAGTACAGGGTCGGGCAGGGAGGTATGGAGTTCTTTAAAACACTGTTATACACTTATTTTCGAATTTTCATTTGAGAATACATAACTAAGCATAAGAAAAATAATCAGCTGCGAAAAAATCACATCAGTTAGGTACCGTCCATTTTTGTCGGGGCGTTATTGTAGACGCATGGCGAAATTGTTCATAGTGCTTTGAAGCATGTCCTAAGTTGACAGTTCTGGTGACGAGCAGGTCATTTCACATTCCCACGCAATGAAATCAGGCGTTCAGGTAAATGTCTTAAAAAAGCCATTGTTGCTCTTGATGTATGGCAAGTTGCCCCATCTTGCTGAAACTAAAACTGAGTTGATATTAATGCGTCTTTTTAATTCTGACAAGAAATAATCACACAACGTGGTAAGATAGCGGTTTGTGTTAACAGACACTGTTCGTCCGTTTTCATGAAAAAAAATAAGACCCAATAATCAGGTTCGAGATATGCAAAACCACATTGTCTCGCAGTGCAGAGGTTGATGCAATTCTTGCGGGTTTTGGGATGCCCAGTACTGAAAATTCTGTTTACCGTCCACGATAAATGAAAGTGGGCCTCGGCACTCATGGTCAAAGCGATATCCTCTGCCCGCAAGTCCAACATCGTTTCTGCGAGCCTATGTCGTCTCACGAAGTCGTTTTGCCGCAGTTCTTGAACAACCATAATCTTGTAGGGATAGAAATGGTGGTCCAAGTACAAGATTCTGCGAACTGACCGGTTTAACTGCCGAACGACGACGGCCTGGCTTCCACCGCTTGTCGCACCCTTTCAATGTCCCTGGTCTCAAAGATCCTGTTTGAAAACTATTCACTCACTTCATAATGGCATCCCGTTTTGCAACGCGACCATGACGATCAACATTAAAATGGTTTCGAAATGGTCGCTGAAGGTTTTGTAAAGAAACACACGAGATGCTACAGACCACGGCTGCATTGCTACTGAATAGCATCTGGTCAATGAGTAGATATCAACCATTCCGAAATCATTCGGTCCCATCCCAGCGCGCACAGCAGTCTTTTCAAAAACGCCATACCTCCATGTCTGACCCTGAATTATCAAGCATGTAAGAGGCGAGAAAATCATTTATCACGACAATTCAAAGATAAGAGATCATACAGAATAGTTATACATCATCTTTACTTCTATATCAACTCAATAAATCAAAAATTAATTGGAAAAGTTAGGCTAAAAATCGCAACATAATGAACATCAGGTATAAAATTAGTAAAAATGCGCTTCCACTCTTCTATATTGATTTATATTGAACCTAGTAAAAATAATAAAAAAGTCTACGAAATTGAGTTTCTCTGCAGTTGTAAAGTAAATGCTGAAACATCGCATAAAAAGAAAACTGAAGATACAAACAAATTACTTTTATTAGCCTTGAAAATAATTTCCATCCTTCACACACACTTCTGACAACGTTCATAAAGCTTCTAGAAACTGTCAACAAAGGAATCGATCATAGTACCGATGTTATATATTTTTAGATTACGACCACGTCCTCAAAATGTACGTCCTGGAGAACTAGAGGAGTCAGATCAAGGGAAAAAGATGGATCCTAGTCACACGTGGTAATGAAATTTTTCCTTCCGTTTGGTTTCTGTTCGTCTGTCAGCTTGTGCGATACAAACCGGGAACAGATCATCTTCACGAATCTTTGCGAACGTTAGTACGTATAGTATTCTTTCTACTGCTTAATTCCTCCACCACAAATTATAGAGTCAGTCGTCGATCTCATGCCAGCATTTGTCGTACTCCATGTCTTAGATTCTCGCTCATCCTCAGTCATTTTCTTCCCGTCGCAAAATTGTTTGAACCAGTCGTAAACATATTTTCTACTTACGGCTTCCGTCCTATAAATCATCCGAATAGTTTCTATAAAATGTTCCATCTATGTCAACAAAGTTTGATGAAGATGTATAGCTCATGCATTAAATGTGCTTAGTCTAACTCCTAATTGATTGGACCAATGAAATTGTTCTGATTCACACATGCGCATTACAGTCTACTCTTATTGACTTTCAAGTTCCATCACTATGGCGCAAACTGTTTTTATCATATTGCTGGACATTTTCGAGACAAATCATGCCACTGGCCAAAACATTCCGCAAAGTCTTCTTCGTCGCACTGGACAGAATCTCTTGAGCGGTCTGGGACTCTTTCTTTCAAATGCGATTTAAGTTTTGAAAATTATCAGAAGTCGCAAGATGGCAAATCTAAACCGTAGTATGACACATCTTCTAACTTGTTGATTGTAGTTAGTATTCCTTCAACATTTTCCAATTTTTCGCTCGTTGCTGGTCTTCTTGAACGCAGATCACTTTTAATAGATTTCCGATCATTTTTGAATCGTTTGTACCAAGTCTTTATTTATGCTACACTCATAGCGTCATTTCCTAAAATCTTCTGAATCATCTATTATCTGGCCGAATGTTCATGCTTTGTATGAAATTTGATGCAGACGTGCTGCTCTGTTTGCTCAATTAATTCAAATGCGACGACCATGCTCACTCACTCACTCACTCATAATTTAAATTAGCTTATGTGTGTTGTAAAACTTGAAAACCCCGACTTCTATTCTTAGTATCATGTAAGAATTGCTTTGATATTAATAACTTGTAAATAAATGGGAGAAGATAATTTAGAGAATTCGTAAAAAAATTTTCCCGGGTCAGGCGTTGGCTCTCGACTCCTCCATTGATGTGTACAAATGATAATTATTTCTGGTTAAAAGTCTTCTTTAAATTAATGGAATACAACACTAAGATGGAAGTATATTTACTAGATGGGGAACATTTAATAAGATGCACTGGATTATGTCCTAAAATGTCACTAGTCCTAAATTGTTATAGCAGTGAAAGGTTAAAATTCGTCTACTTAAAAAAAGTCTTCTGGTGTCAACATTTTTTTACCTTGTGGTTGTCGTTAAGTCCTCATTGTTTAATTAACTCTAAAATTTATTATCTACATTTTAATTTGATATCTACAATATATTCAAACTCACTATTTTAGTGTTCTACCTATGTAATTGAAAGACCACTAAAACTGTTACATACTCAACTGTTCTGCCAAACACTCTCATACTCCAATAGACATGCAGTAAACCGTTCAAAAAAAAAATAAACGTTGCAATATCTACTTCATATTCAGCTTTTTTTGTGTAAAATATGGCGAAAAGCGATGCTTAGCAATCGCTGAACATACATAAAATAATATGTATAATCAGAATCATTACATCGAAGGACAATACTGATATTTTAAATAAGGGTTATTAAGGATATTCAAACATTTTAATTTGAATCTACTAGGATGCAAACCGGAAACCCTTAAATTAAAACCCCTTATAATTATATTAATTTATAATTATATCCAAGTAGCTAAAGGATTAATGGCAGCTTAATAGAAAAAGCCGAAATCGTTCGTGGTGGAAAATAGCTTTACGTGTTCATTTTTGATTAGAGCGATTTTTTCAGGGCTTTTTATAGTTTGGCCTGTAGAAATATTATAGTAGTAAATGTTTTAGGTTTTCTCGCTACTAACAAACTCGATAAGCTTATATACAACATAATAAGATTAGGTATAGGCGAACTTTAGATTATTTTTATAAAAATAAAGAAGTAATATTTTAGGAAATGAAGAAACTTCAATGCTGGATAAGGAGTGAAACTCTAATAATGTGCTCAGTTGATTTATTTCCTGAAATTTTATGTTGTTAGTGATTATTTATTTAAAATTAAACAAAGATACATTTGTGCAACAGTAAATCAGTAACAGTTTATAGTTTTCAAGTTATCAAAACTGTAAGCTAGAAAAATTATATTGTGCAATAAAGAAAAATCAACCAATACCAAATAGAAATAAATAAAAAGTAATATAAAACAATAAACCAAACTTTATTATAACGGACGTTAAATTACAAATTACAAAAGCACTGAAAATATAACTCAAAAATAAGCTCTGAAGTAAGAGAAACATCAATTAAACGCAGTTATTTGTAGAAGTCATAAAATTGTAACATCAATAGAATATGTCCTTACAATTGATAATAAATAAACTGTTTTTTTCATAATAAAAACAAATAAATGAGAACTTCCGCAGAGCTTCGTCAAAGAAATTTCAATTACTAACATAGAAAACGGTTAAAAATGATAAATTGCCAAATTAAAATTGTTTATTATTACTAATTATGGAACAAAGACACTAAATGTTGGATGAGCGCAAACTACCAAATCTTTTGGCTTTATTTAGCACAAGCTATGTTTTAGCACTTAAGCAATTGTGGTGAGAAGTCCCGGAATCTTTTGTTTTTGAAAATAAAGATAGTTTTCTGTTGTACTTTCACAACCAGAGCGATGGTGAATTTTTTGACTAACATTTTTCCTATGAAGAAGTTAGTTCGATTTCAGAAAACGATGTTGCTTCCTATCTTGAAGTTTGATAAAGAACTATAATTATTATTTCTTTTTGAGACAGTTAAAGTTGTTTTCATCAAATTTTGTCTCTTTTAGAATAGCAACTTGACGCTACATTACGCAAACCACGCTTTACTCAAAACAGTGCAATATGATCACGTTGCCTCTATCAATATATAAGTAAGCAACACGAAGATAACATTACGATGACGTTTGACCAAGTTTAGGTAATGGCTTTCTAACATGAAATTTAAGCATAGAGGGTGAATTACGTGTAGAGTGTAAGAAATGCCATACGTCTGAAAACACCGCTTATAAGCAGCATCAAATTGTTACCATCCTAGAGAAACAAAGTGGTAAGAAAGCAACTTTTATTGATCAATAATAGAGCTTGACGACTTGCACGCGCGGTTTTTTTCTGACATCTTTCTTGGGGAAGTGGACAGAGCTTTACAACGCAATTTGTCCCAACAGAAAATGTTCGACCACACATGACGTTACTTATCTTTCGTTAATTGTGGTCATCGTTGTTCAGTTATGATGACTTTGCTCTTGCCGATCTCTTTGAGGTTCTTCTGCTTCTTGCTGTATTTTTATATTCACTTCTAAAAGATATTTTTTCTTCTCTGACACTTCTTTCTATGTGGTATATGGTTGATGGTCCCTGAAATAATGAATCAAATGTTGTTCACTACCATCATTCACTGTTAATACTGCATCAAAACACAATGAGTTATTTTAGCCAAAATAGCTGAATTTCTGCAGAACAACAAAATTGCTAGTTAAATATGTTGCTAAAGTATTGAGCCACTTTCAAAACAGGTAACAAAAAATTCTGAGTTTCAATTTTTTTTTAACCTACAAAAAGTGGACGGTCGAAAATTTTGGCTTAAATGTTATATATTTATTATCTTTACTGAAACTGTCCGCACAAAGCCCTATAGAGTCTACTGCATCAATAACAGACAGCTTTATTGTGCTGTAATGAACGTGCTTTGGAAATACTACTATTGGTTTGACTAAACTAGGGAACACTACTCTCCGTGCGAGCACTCCTATCACGAAGAGTCAACAGTCAATTATTCCCCATATTTTCAAATTCAACAACGAAAAATTCTAACTAAGTTTCTGTTCAAGAAGCACTGAGCTTGCACCACAACACATTCTAATTTTTCAAGCCAAGCTTTTGGATGCAATTCTTTACTGCTCTTATTGAATTTAATGAAGATGAGGAAAATAACTTTACTTTGTTCGTCATCACTACCACCGCCTTGTAAACGGTACCAGAAAGGAATGTTATCGTCTGGAATGATAAATTACCTTCATTAACCCGCACCTGTTGGAAATTCAGGATCATATGCCAGAAAGAAACGAACAATAAGCTTTCAAATGAGGAAATAGGTACACTTGAAAGGCTTCAATATCAAGATTTATAACGGTTTCAAAATGGTTACCGAAAATACTGGAAAAGCTCATTGAATTCACGTCAAGAAAATGCCCTATCTGTGGGGAGCCAGTAGTCGTTCAATTTCAAGCGTGTCTTTTGGAATTAGCCCTTTACATGACCAGATAAGGCTTCTACTTCACCTCACTGCTTCAAAAACAAAACACGGAGATCATGCCAATGTAAAAGATTAGATTTTAAAAGAATTAAGTGTCGCTTTGGGAGTAGCTGCCGACAAACCTAAACTAGAAGAATTTGGCTCACACAAGCCTTCGAAATTATGGCATAGGCGCAGATTTGTTGAGATTCTATTGCATGGGCTTGAATTTCTACGAGTTTTATCGCTTCTGCCAAGGCGTTTAGCTGAAGATATTGCTGAATCTAAAAACAAGTTTTGGAAAGTGGAAGCACTAATAAACTCGAGATTTCAATTTACATTGCCCTGACACGCTGGTTTCAAGCTTCTTTACAGAGCATCGGCAATATTGTCTCACAAAAATACCACTTCTTGCTATTGTTCAATACAATTTGTAGATATTACGAGAGAAACTGGATCAGGAATCATCCTAGAATATTTTTTTAATGCAGAATCAAACAGAGAAGCTACATTTACTAGAGATTGTGCCTGACACAAGGTCATCGAGGTAAATTTGAAAATGAATAAACAATAAAAAACATTAAAATACAAGAAAAGTTAAATTTATTTGCATGACACTGAAGTAAATAGTATTGAGAATCATATTATTCAATGTAGCCCCCGTGAGCGGCCACGACCTTCTCAAGCCGGGTACTAAGCCTGCTGCAGGCCAACACAACTTTCTCCTTGTCCATATGTGTCATTACTTCCATGATAGAGACCTTTAAGCTGTCTATGGTGTCTCGCATTGCCCTTCGCCTCGACTGCGCCTCGCACGTAGTAATCAAGTGGATTGCAGGGTGGCCACAATTTAGAGGACCAATAGTAACGCAAATTGTTGTATAGCCATGCCTGGATTTTTCTTGCCTTGTGGGCTGGAACACGTACTCCCGCTCAGCGGCCGTCTTCTTTATCCAGGGCTCGACACTTGACTTCAGCACGTTAATATAACTACCCGTAGTCATCTTCAGACCTTCCTCAAAGAAGTGGAGCGCCACAACATCCTGTTAGCTGCTCACAAGCTCCAACACCATCACAGAAACGGAAAACCTTGTATGCATAATGGTAGGCACTTCCGAGGCATCTTGGCAGGTTCCAGTGGTCATCTTGACTATTGAGAAAAGAATCTGAGGAAAGTCGGCGCTATCGTGATTGTTATCGTTCAGCAGTACTTGACTTCCTGTCCATCTTGTTTTATTCAGTCCTGCTGCACTGCTAGACTGATAGTCGACCTTCACATATCCATTTCCCTTTCTAGGTCAGTCTTGCTCCCCAGGGTCTTTATCGATCTTCTCTTTGAATTCGCGGACGAATTAATCACTTTTATCGATCAGATCGCTTGCTGTGGGTTGCCCCATCGGCGGTTACCTCCTCCTGGTGGTTAGATTTCCTGCACTTCTTGGTTACATCGTAAACGTGAGTCTTTTTGTAACCAAACTAGACAATAAATTTGCTGGCGATTTTTCAGTGCAAAGGAATTCGAATATAGCAGCTCTGCGGTCGTACTCTGGGCTCATTGTATCTACAGTCGTAGGTTGTTGATTATATGAAGCTACTTAATAGTAGATTGCGCAAGCGCATAAGACAGCCTTTTGCTTTCCCGCAATATAACCCCAAACATTTTGAATTTACATCGACGACCCTATAATTAGTGTAGTATGACAATATTTGCGTAATTTAATTACATTAAACCGCGTGTGCGATTTTTATTTTTAAATTTCATCCAGACTGGATGTTGACATGTAATTTCAGTTTTTTTTTGAAAAATTTAGGTCTGCAATACAATAATGGATTAAGAAATATATATCTTGTAAATATTAGCTCTGTGTACGTGTGGTCTCAATTCCTAAGCAGCTAGAATCTAAAAATCAATGTCTATCATTTAACATATGTTAAACTTAAACTACAAGGGTGTGGAGAACAACTACTGAATTTGTTGGCAAAACGTTTTCAGGCTATGGGGATTTATGATACGTGTTTCTAGACTACTGGGCAGTGTAGAAGGGATTTAGATGAAATAAATGTAGCGCCATTATTATAACCCACAGAAATATTTTTCAAGGAATTCTAAATTACCAATGAAGAGGTTTAGTTATACCTAAATGCTCTTCCTCGAGATTACCATTGTTTATTTCTGACGTGGTTCGAATTCCACTGAAATGCTACTTGTACTATTAAAGTTATCTAGTTATTGAAGTATTAGAATCGGATATTTACTTGATTTGCTACATTAGGTCGCACATTGGTATGCTAAAACCATTTTACATCTTAAATTGCATGTTTTTCTTCTGTATATACTTCAGCATGAGTTTTTCTAATAATAATTATCTTTTTCGTTTTTTATTTTTGTGTTGCTACCCCCGTTTCTATCGTTTTAGATTGCACAAATATTTATGCAACTCGCTGCGCATTTGGTGCTTGCTGCAGCGTCGCGGCATAAACCTCGCACTTTAACGTTTAGAAAACCATAGCTGTTGAAATTCGCAGTTTATGGGTCGTTAGATTTCTTCTAAATTGCGCTGCCGTAAAATTGCAGCAATAGTTCAAAGAGTCATTACCATTACTCTAAAATACTCCTCGCTTGTTTTTCCTGTCAACCGCGCGCGTCTGGCTAATAAACGCGGAATTTTATTGGCCCCACGTACGTGCACACGCGCCTACAGTCGGAAAAACGCACGCTAAATTTATATGGCGACGTGTGAAGCAGGGGAAATGCGAAATTAATGTTGGAGGTGCACCGTTTGCGACCAATTGGGAACGTTGATGTTTTAATGCCAATTATGTGGCTGGTAAAATAAAAGTTTATAACGTTCGGATTTTTGGAAATCTGTTACATAACTACTATATTTTTACTCATTGTGGGCAGCGTAATTTAAACAGAGATGGTAGTTCAATGATGATAGTAAGTATAATATTAAGAAATTTGTAATTTTGAATTAGAATCATCTTATCTGTTGAATGTTGCAAATCAATATGGCGTCTACTTTCTCAACACGAGGGCTGTTTATCCATTCTTCATTTAGTGTAATAGTCATCAAAGTTTGGATGTTGTATGTTTAGTGCTAGATAGTCAGCATATTGAAACTTTGCATACAGGAAGAAATTCCGAGTGTATCCTATCCATCCATCTTTTTCATTTTGACATATTTGAGTCTTGGGAACGCGGGACGTTTGTTTCTTTACTTGATGTTTTAAAATTCAACCCTTTTATATTGTTATCCAGATTCCACATTCATTTTCTCTTGTGTACCTTATTTAATGTTTTTAAATAGTGTCGTGTGGTATGTGGGGTCACCATTTTTTAAATACAAAAGCTACAACTCATTGTTCCCTCTTGGTAAACCTCTTGGATCCATTTTTACATCTTAAACCTATCATAATTTTCGGTTAAAGTGATGGGAATGTAACGTACAGTCTTGCCAAGTTCCTGAAAAATGCGGTTCAGCTCGCCTTCTGAAAATTCTTGGTCTATGGGCGGGGCGAATTAGTAAAGTTTGAATGCCTATTTAGTACATGCAACGTCAATTTTACTGTGACAGAAGTCGTTAAGTTCACGTCAGGTTGTACTAAGGAGTGTATTCTAAATTTATATAATTATGTGTTGTTAGTTGATACAAATGGGGCATGTCAACAGCGCCAGTTTACAACTGTGAGGCACCAAATCAACCCATTCACCAGACAGTTAAATAATGTAAATTGAAGGCATACCGCGGGAATCTAAACTGATTTTTTAAGCAAAACCATTGGGTTTAGACCTGGCAAGATAATAAAAATGTTGTGTATGAGAGTCCTATTTAATATTATGTTTGTTTATTCTATTTTGCTTAGTTGTTGCTAGATGCATATTTATTTTCATTACTGTTTTTGTGCACACTAAAGTAATTTTTTAATATAAGTATCGTAATGCACTAAATAAAAAAATCCTTTGAAAAATCCTTTCTTTAGATAACTCCACAAAGAATGTATTATGCGAGAACTATAGACATCAAAAATGTTTAATTAAATATGTTTTAGTTAGAAGTAAAGAGTTTTGGTGTAATCAGCTGATTCTTTATCGATTTCAGCAAAAGTTTGGACCTCAGACGGTGTTTTTGGATGCTTCTTCAATTCTTTCAACAAAATGTGGACTTTCTAGGCTAATTTCCGTAAAAATGTCTTTTCGGCCTATTCGTCCTAAAGTTTCGAACAAATTATTTGAAACTGTTTAACTCTCTTAAGAAAATCTTTTCCTAAATTTTCTAAAATATCCAGATATTTTGTAGCCAGGCCCGGTAAAATGATTCGAGTGGATTATTTAGACTGCAACACATAATTTGTCTATTATCCAGCCTTTACTCTAACAATTCAATAATGTTGAGTGATGTTTCTACTACTTTCGATAGATTTTTAGTGCATAATATTGCCATGAGTGAACGCGTTGCCATTTAAATAACATAACATGCTCCGTTTGAGACGCATTAACGATTAAAAAAAAATTGGTAACAACAAAAAATTGCTATTAGGTTCTTTTAAATAAGCTTTCCAAGTTATATAACAACCCAGAAATTATGTGTAGATTTGAAATTACCTTTTGGCATGATAACACGCATTCTTTGATAGCTATGAATACGTGCGTGGAATTACAAAAACCGACAGTGATATCGATCAGAACATGCTAATTTTATCGTTTTTTAATCCGTTTTTTGCGGAAAACATATAGCAAAAGTTGTCAAAGTGATACATGGGTATAATTAGATACAATAACTCATTTTTTTATAACCGCTGTGATTGGTATAAGTTTTTTATAAATTTTCATAGTGTTTTTCTGTTATGTTTGTTGTAAACTCCTTAGTGTTGTATCCATTAATTTGATTTTTATTCGAGTTCAGTAATATAAAAATTACAATTTATTGTTAGTTGTTTAATATTTCTTTCTTGAGTACATTTAATTGTGTTTTCCAAGTTATTATTACTTAATTACAGCTTATCTGTTTTGGTGATCTTCCGCTTGTTTCTTAACCTACCATTGGGGTCTCCAGTTTTACGGCAGTAGGCTATCCCTGCAAAACTGGGAGCTGAGTTTTGTGTTCCCACTATTTTAAAGTAAAAACGCCGACTGCGCATTTTGCTCATGGATTGGGCACACTATAAGCACTGGGGATTAAAGGGCTTGTTGCGTGCAACTTATATACCACATTACATACATCCATGAGTTTTCAGTGAGACTCGAATTCTCCTACGCGCTGTGTTTCCGGACAGAGGAGCATTCGTTCTTGACCATTCGACCGCACAGGTGGCTTCATCAGTAACTGTCTTTATTAGTTTTTTGCCCTCCTAGATTACAACACTGAAATAACACACTAGCAACTTAAAATAGTTGAAAAGCTACATACATACTTGAAGGAAGGGATAGGACAATGGTAAAATGGTAAATGAAGTTTCGAAAAAAGGGAGAGAATATCCGGCCAATCTACGAAATGCTGGTATAATTGAAAATGACCAACAATAGGAAATTTAGTGAGCAACTGGACATCTCAAAATACGATTTATGGTTGAGCATGGGGCGTTACATACCCGCAAGTTAATATTCAGTTAATTGGATTATCGCATAATGACATGTTAAATTAAACTTTAAGAATACAATAAGGCCAAAAAAAGGCTGAAAAGAATGCTGGAAATTTATGAAACCCAGGACAATATTTATATAGTAACTGGTCAGAGATAAACTTGGCTGAGAATGGGTGAAAGATGTGGTGGAAAGAAAAGGCTACTATTAATTTTTATGGTGTCAATTTTTATCTCGAAATAGCAAATAGATTTAAAAATGTGCATTTTGATCAGTTGACCAAGAAAGATTTCGACCCCCTCTTATTGTCTGTATAGGAAGGATATCAGTCATAGCGACTACTTTAAGATCAACTTAAAATTCCTATATGATAGAGTGTGACTTCAGACTTTATGAGAATGATTGACACTTGTCAGATTGTTGGTAAATTATTGGTAAGAACGGATATTTTGCTTACTTATTTTAAAATTCTACCTAACAGTTTTTGGGATATAATAAAAAATCTAATCCCCTATTTTGCTGGGACAGCCGATTAGTATTATTTTTGACACATTTTTTTCCATTAAAAGGAAGTGCGCAATTTTACTTTACAATCCCCTTTTTAATTTAACTTTACAAGTACTTAACTAATTTAATTTACCTATTTAATTAACTAATCAATAATTTGAAATTATACGGTAAAAAATTCGTATGTCGTGACTAATGTAACTCCATTAACTGGGTATCATCTTCAAGAAGGTGAAGAATAATACTAATATTCTTCTCAGTCACTCTGGTTCTCGGGCGACGCCGGTAACCTTTATTTTCACTTATTTCCCATTCTTCCGAGGATTATTCACGCCACGCGTATACTAGAGTCTTCTTAAGGATGTTGCCTCCGAACTGTGCATGGAGTCTTCTTAAGATTTTGAAGAATTTTAGCCCTTTGTCATGAGAAACTTGATAATAATTTGTTGTGCACCGGATGAAGGTATGTCTTGCTCTAACATCGTGGTATTGACTAAAGAAGCGGTAGTGCAATGTACTCTATGAGGGAAATCCCCTTCAACCATCCCTATCTACTACATTTAGAATCTTAATCCTTCTCCATCCGACGGCGCATGCAAAAGATATTTTATCAAAATACCAAAATAAAGGATGTATTCATACTGCAATACTTAAATAAATTACGAAAATAAATGTCCAGATCACTATGATTTATATGCACACAACTATCTAATTATCTTTGATTTCTTCGCTGATTTTAGTGGGGCTCATCTTTTCTTCCATTTCTTTATTTCTGGCACTAGCACTTACGCAACAAGGATAAGGCGAACAGTACTCTATGAGCGGCACTAACATTATTTTAAGATTGTTGGAGAACAGTGAATAAACTTTACAGGTGCAGTTCATAATTACCACAAGGTATTTCTTTGATAATCCACGATTTCAAATCTTCAAGTCTTAAGTTAATGTCGTCGTCTACTACGACAAGTTTACGATTATCAACAGAAGTGGACATGGTTCGACGATTTCCTTCTTCTGTAGTTATTGCACAACGATAAGAAGCTACAAAATCTGTATCAATTCATCTCCAGATACATGAGCATTATGCAAGAAAATTGTCCAAATTATTGGTGGCAGTCGCTAATCTTTTTTATATCATCTCAGAACTCAGATACTCATGAAGTTCATAAGATGTGTTGCTTTTGTAGAGTTCATTTATCTGTCCTTGAACTTTACGAAAAGCTTCGGATGATAATGGACAGAACCTTCATAGAGGTTGCTTCTGGTTGATGATCCATTTGCAAATCGCTCCTTTTCTCTTCTGTGGCTGCAAAGCGTTCGTGCATAATGAATTTAAAGGTCTGTTCTATCCTTAATTTTATCCCCTATTAAAATTTTGCTGAAAACTAGAGGAGATTTGGTCACACTCGGTCGATTTTTCTTCTTTGCTTATGAGCAGAAGCATACACACCTTTGGGAAATCAAACTTCTGAGAGAAAAAGAATTAAGGTTAATAGTAGTGACATTCTCGCTTTCATTCAATTAGGCGTTCTCTGAGTTGCATTGTGCAATTATAGCTCTCTTTAATACTGAGAACTACTGACGAAGGTCATACTCTTGGATGGACTCAAGACCGCTATCTGTGCAATGGCACGTTTGGTCGCATCTTTCCCCAAGGAAATTTTTGAATCAAGCAAAGCTACTTACAGGAAGACTCCCCTGAGCTGTTCTTTATCTTTATGAGTGACTTCTCCAAAACGACAATTAGGAACACAAACTTGAGGTTTAATATATATGAAGATTTGAAATCAATCAATAATTTCTCTAGACTACTTTTAAAAAGTCTGTTTTTAACAACAATACGCGTTTTTGGTAAAAATGAACGCATATCAAAGCAAGCATTTAAATAAATTAGTAAAGATTCAGAGATATATAAAAAGAGCAATAGAAAGGTGTGAAACTGTCGGATAGAAAGATGAAGAAAGTGTGTTTGACAAGCTGTAATGCTAATGATAGAAATGATGATCTAAATGAAAGAGGTGCGTTCATGTTCTAAGGTCTACAAATTTTTTTCTGAAAATGTACTTACCCACTTCTGTTACTTCTCAACATAATCTCCGTCTAGACGTACATATTTTTCACAATGTGAATGAGAATACTTCTTTAAGGGTGTGTTTTGCCCACTTGAAAATCGTTGATGCAATAGCGGCTCGATTGAAAAACGGGCGGCTACGGAAAGTGTCCTTTATGGTTGGAAATTTATGGCGACATGTCCTGAGATATTGCCACGCACGCAGCCTTGTGTTTATCGGTCAGCATTCGTGGGATCCATCTTGAAGAAATTTTCCCCATTTTCAGGTCATGCTGCAAAATGGACTACACAGATTCTACGGAAATGCCAAGTTTAGAGGCGATATGACGCACACCTAATCGATGATCTTCCATAAAACTTGCTCCACTCGCGCAATCAAGATTTCGGTCCGGCTGGTTAGTGACCGAGGTTGTGTCGGTTCATTGTCACACAACTTTCACACTCAACATAACGCCTTCACCGCGTGTCTCACTCAATTGGTAATGAATTTCGATGGGTGTTTCGTCACGCAAGAGGAGAAAACGGATGATTCCACATTGTTCTTAAACACTAAACATCGCCATTTGAAGTAATCTAAAACAACACTCACTGCAATGGCGGTAATTCGACCTGTGTACATTATTTCGTGTTGCCATCTGTATTACAAATTCAGAAATATTTCTTACGTCTTAAAATTCATTGCATTTTTTAAATTACTCTTGCTGCTGAGGAAAAAAATTGAAGACCTTAGAACTTGGCGCACCTCGTACTAAGCGCATTCTAGTCTGAACGAAAATTTCAATATTTATATTCTTTTGTTATTTGCGTCTTTATGTATAGATATAATTTCAAGCTGGTGATTTTCCTTAAACGCCATCATCACATCAGCATAGCGATTACGTATCATCCCACTTGCAATCAGCGATGATGTGCATCTTGCAATTGAAAAGTCACCTTTGCAAATCGTTGGATGACATCAGATGAGTTGTGCGAGAGCTCTTTATAGCACCGCGCTCATTAGGCCGGCGCTTAACTGCAGTTAATTGTGCACAATTTTCCTGCTAGTGGCTTCTGCAGTGCCGCTTCTCGGAACATTATGCAATCTCGTAAACTAATATGCGCTTCTGAGAAACGATTGACCTTCAGCGTCGGTGGTGAATGCACACGCACAAGTAGTGCGCCAGATATGCGGCGGCTTTATCGCCTCATCATAACGCGTAGAGGAAGGCGGCCTTGATTGTTGCACCTGCAGTTTTCTTGCAGGCATTTGGATTTTCCGTTACCTTTCCTATTTGTGCAACGCTTTAACGCTGGCATAATGGACTTGCAAATAGGCGCTAGGAAACACGTTACAGCCATAACACTACACCAGCCGCCTCGAACTGCAGGGTGTTCGACACGCGTCGACGCATTTTATTGGATTTTCTCTTTTTTGGCTCCTTTAAAAGCTGTTCGTCTGCAATTTTGCTCCATTTTATTACCTTTAAGGAAATTACGGAGTAGTTGGTCTTTTCTCTATGGTAAACGATTTATCATTCGAAAAGTCGAGAAGATTTTAATAAAAGGTGTCCAGAAAAAACGTTGATACCGCATTACAGTTAATTATTAAGAAAATGTCAAATATTTTTCACGTTTCACGCTCAGGAAATTTTCGAGTACATTTTCTCATTATAGCAGATTCATTTCGTTTTTGTCAAAACAAGGGTATAAATATAAGAAATTATCTGATAGCAATGCAACTATATCACGGTGTTGGAACAGCCTGTCTTGCAGATCCATCCCTTCCAATAGAGATGTCAAGAGTTCTGTTTACCACATTGTGATAACGTATTTCATTGAGGATTAGAGCATGTCCAGCTTTAAAAAAGTGTTACCACATCACTCCCCCAGTCTAAATTTTGCACCAAACAATAGTTCGTTGATCATGCATTGGCGTTTTGAGAATCATGTGAGGATTTTCAGTGTCCCATATTCTGTTTATCTAGCCACCCAGAAGAATAGAAATGTGTCTCGCCACTGAAGGTAATTTCTCTTGCGAAATTGTCATTCACACCTTGGTTGCCCGATACCCATTTGACAACTTCACGCCATTGCAAACGATCTGTTGGATGGTGTGTAGATACAGATGGAAACCTTTCGTAAAAATGCCCTTCATGGTGCTTTTTGAAATAATCCATTAAAAAGTATGACGAATCGAAATTCTTGGAGTTATGGTAACCTATAGACGTAAAGATGGCTCTCACTTTTAATCTTATTATTTTTTGGGACACCTTTTATATATTCGGAAATTTTTACTTGATCATGCTTTTTATTATAATCTTACCTCTATCGTGTTCCCGTATAAGCTATTTTAAATAATAATTTATTAATCTATAGAAATTCTTAATTTTACAACATAAATAATTTTTTTCTCTTTAATGCACATTTGTTAGCAGACAAGAATAAATATAACTGATTCTGCAAAGTATTTAATCAAAAGTAAAGGGAACAACTAGATCTATGGGAACGGAAAGTCCTCGGGAAGGGCCGGTAAATGAAAATGGGTATGGCGAATGTTAATTAATCAAGAAATTCGTGAAATTGGTATGCGGAAGCAAGCATATCCTCAGACACTAAATATAAAAGAGTCAGATGGCTAGGGTAGCTCGAGTAGCCGCAACTTACAAGGGGAAATAAAAAAGTAGTAATCCAGAGAGAGGGGTGGACCAAAACTGGGATGGTTAGAAGAAGCGAAAGACTTAAAAGCCGTGTCATGTAGTGGTACATCGCGAAAATCTAAATGGCCAAAAACTACAGTCGTGTGGGGGGGGGAAGTGACTAAAAAGAAGAATAAAATTTCTCTAACGAAGCAGACACTTTTGAAGACACGAGCGAACAATGGTGGTAGCGGTAACCATAGAAACTTATATAATTTTGATACATAGATTAGATAGACATATGAGTAAGTGGTAATCGTTTAGAAAGAATTGTATTTACTGGTCAGGAAAAATTCAGGAAAAATTCAGTTATAAATTTACATATCCTACAGATAAGAATAATTTGAAAATACGCCATGTTTTCAAAACATATTTTTTGTACTTAGACAGTAACCAATTAAGTTTAAATGCGCGGAAGAATGCTGGAAGGATACGAATTTTGAATAAATTCGCAAAATGTTTGGCATTGTCATATACATGGGACTGGTAGTATACCCAACAATAAAAGATTATTGTAGCACAGATATCTTGTAGAAGAATAATATATTACCTATAACTATTAGTAAAAATTGCTTTTAATTATTCGTTCGTTGCATTCACTTTGCAGACCATAAAATAACCAAAAAATGTGATAGCCCTCACAAGTTCAATGAAATCTATAATTTATTAGAAAAAGATTTTGTACGTAATGTATCCTAAGTTAAACACTTTCTTTTCTATAATCTATCAGATAAAAGTTATAAATAAGATTTTCAAGTTCTGCAAAAATATTGGTTGCATCCTATGCATGGCAACTTATATGGTTGCATTAATGTTGAGGGAACAAACTTGTGAAAGCTCAACTGCTGTTAGTGATAGTTATTGTAGATCAATTTTCCCTTCAAAATGACATCTTGAAAATTAAGTAAATATGGCGAAGGCATTGAAAAAGAACAGGAGAAGGTTTGTCAAAAGGGAAGTAATTTTTCTGTCGTCAAAACACATTTTATATATTTTATGAAAAATAGAAAAGTGGTAAACATATGCCAAGAGAGTTATCTGAAGATTGTTAAAACACATGAAAGTTCTAAAGCTCTAAAAAGAATAAAGAGAGTAGTGACGCTTTGTCAGATCTGTAACAAGTGGCTCTGTCCAAATTATTATTCACTAATTGATTCGTGGACTGGGATGCGGACATATCCGGGTTCCATTTCCGGAGCTCTCTGATGCCTGGCGGGTGGTCTGCTCGGTCACTAAAAACAATTGAGTAGCTGATTTCATTTCGAAAAAGGGATAATTATGGCGGTCGTCTTAGGCGCGTTGCTTGTCACATCGCCCCGCATCAGAGATGGTGCATGACGGCCGGGTAGAGAGAGCGAACATATGAGAGCCTTAACTATTGCCTTACCATTAATATTCAGTTAACTAGATTATCACATAGTGACATGTTAATTTAATCTTCAAGAATACAACTAGGTCAAAAAAGGCTGAAAAGAATACTGGCAATGGATGAAACTCAGGCCAATTCTTATATAGCAACTGACCAAAGATCAACTTGACTGAAAACGGGCCAAAGATGTGGCTACTTTCGGACATTCATTTTCATAGAGTCAATTTTTATGTCGAAATAGCTGTGTAGAAATCGATTTAAAAAGTGCGTATTCTGAACAGTTGGCAGAGAAAGACTTCGATCCCTTTTTTGTCCGTATACTATATCAGTTTTGTTTCCAAGAATAAGTCCTCATTATTATTTGACTTAGTGATAAACCATCCCATTCTCTGTACTTGGCAGTTAGCGCGATAAAAAAGTTTTTTCTAATAAGAAAATTTTACGAACTTTGCTTTTTTATTGGTTTTTAAACTATTGCAGATTTTCTCTGCCTGATTTTTAGTTTCTTGCTGTTGTGAAGGAAATTTGAACTAATTTTTCAATATATTATTTTCACTGTGTTTTTCATGTGAAATGCGATGATAATTTGAATTTTGTATTTTTAAAAAATATATTACTTCTTTGAATATTTGTAAGCAACCGTGCAGTGTAACAATAAAAAGATTTTCCCATAAAATACTTGCTTTGAATATTTGGTAAGCTGAAATTTTGTTCACAATTTTAAGATTACTGTCATAGAGTTTGTAAGACAAAAAAGTGTTTGAATCTTTATGAGGTTATCGTTACAATGAGTGCAAATTTTTTGAAGCTATTCGAGGCAATGTTTTTAGTGAATGATGCGGTAGGATCGTCACCGACGTATAAAGCGGCTGCAAAATGTAATAGGAAGTCAGAGGCATTCTTTAAGAAGGGTGGTATCTGGAGATAGGAGACCTGCCAGAAAGGGGAATACCCCGTGTCATAATAACGAAGAAGGATAAAGTGCTCTTGCGTCCTTCTGAATACAAGCTAGGCTTTTCGGTGTGTTGTGCTCAAATGAAAGGAATTTAGGTCTTTCTAAATATGATTCGAAGTCGCCTGTTTTGAAAAAAAAACGTTTTTTCGACCAACTTTGCAGCACGTGGAAAAACGATTGGCTTCGAAAGAAAGGAAAATTTGGATTGAGATTGGGACAGTGTTATCTTTCCGAACGAATCTTCTTTCCGGGGTTGGTCTTCCTCAACGAATAGTAGATTCTTTAGCTCGCAATAAAACACTGAGATGCTTCTGCCTTTTTTGTTTACAATTTAAACTCCATGAAAATGCGTACCAACTAAATGCTTGCTGAAGTCTGCTAAAATGTTCTGACAGAACAAGTTGGGTGCTGCAAGGAGGCAATGACTCCAAACATCGCAGCACACTGTGCAGCGTGAGGAAACAATAAAATAATATCACTACGATGGAATGGGCAGCAATATCCCCAGACGTTAATCCGTTGAAAATGTGTCGTGTACATGAAAATGAAGCTCAAAGGAATGCCAGTTTACATGGTAAGGTAGTTGTCATTTCAAATTAAGAAGATGTGACAGTCTGCAAAATGATTACGCAGGAAACCTGGTCGAAAGCTATAATCAATAATATATATTGGACCAGATATTAGATAAATCTACAAGAGCTCATAATCTATTAATATTGGAACAGATATTCAGCACGTCAAAGCTTCCGTTGTTTCTACAAATATTTTGATATCGAAACTTTTACCTCTTAGTTATTAGGTGGCGAAGCGTGTGCAAATACTTCTTCCCCGTATTTTGCTTAGTACCTTTAAACACTTCAATTATTTTATAGAAATGTTCGTTACAACTTGCGTATTGTTTCATAGGAATGGCATCTGGTTAAGCTACTGCTACTTACTCTAATAGCCTATGCAACTCATCTACAACGCATTTGAAATAGCTTTGCTGCCTCTTTGCGCCCTTTTTGTAACTTATAAGCTAATTAGGGCGCTTTGCACAAATTAACCTCAGAATTATCGCTATAAAACGCGAATTCGTACTTCAAAGATTTGTAACAAGAGATGTAGGATTGCCTTAGTGATAACGAACATTGTCGTAATCATTTTTAGAATATAACTAGCATCAAGCTTCTAAACAATATCTTTATTTTGTATTTTGATTAGTATTTATATTTTTCAAGAATTTGTTAGTTGCAGAACCCACGAGAACAACTTCTTCTCTTTTGCTAAAATTATTCCGCCAATCGTTTTTTCTTTATATTCTTAAATTTTGATATTTTTTGCAAATGTATACAGACAGGTTCAGGGCCCAAAAGAAACAGTGAAGTCCCTTTGTTAGCCCAGCGCTCGAAAACTCGCTTCGGTCAGACGACTAGCTTAATAGTATGTATCAACATGTGTGTGATGAATTTTAACATGATGAAACTTGAGTATCGCGGGATTGTTGAATTTCTCGCGAAAGATGGTAATAACCGTTGACGCAAGTCGAATGAGCAATATTTGAAGTGCGTTCACTGCACCACGTCGCCCGTTAACAATCCGCCGAGCTTCAGAGCTCGCAGTGCCTGCATTTATGGTAAATTTTGATTTGTCACGTTTCCTGTGTGCTGCTTTTCATGTAATATTTATTGTCTTATACAGTTACGCACATGTCAACCGACACCGCGCACGTAGTTGACCTCCATGGCCTCACCAAACGAGTGCCTTATGGCATCATAAGTACATAAATTTAAAATACGGCAGCAATTGCGCTAAAAACATTTAAATTAAACGCGGATTGCGTAATGCAGGCGGGCGTTTGCAGCGGGTTCCAGGAAAAAGCCTGAAATTGTTCAACGCGCTTTCAGCGTTTCACCATAAAATAATCAAAATCTGCATTCTTTGCCAAGCGGTCGGATGGTGTTAAATAAACTTGAATTTCAGGAAATTTATAACTGAAAAGTTGTAAATGAACTTCGTTTATTCAACGGTATTGTATATTATTGTCTGGTTAAAAAAATATACTGTCAACATACTTTATATTTGTCGATCTTTTCTTGTTTATAAAAATTTCGCTTTATGTACTATACAATTACAAAAATAATTAAATTAAATAAATTTCAGAGTTTTCTAAATTTATTGCTTCTATGGAGTGAACCAAATTGAACTATAGGACTTAAATTGCGTTTTGTAAACGTGGAAAGTTTACAATTATACAGTTGCTATCTAAACTCATGACAAAGTTCACCACCAGAAACGCCGTAAATTTATGGGTTTTAGGGAACATGGCAGTAGATGGTGATTTTTGCAAAACAAAGTCATACTGAGCGATGAAGCTCGTTATTCTTTAAATGTCTTGGTGAATCGTCAAAATCCACGTGCTATTGTAAGGCGGTGAAATTATTCGTTCGTATTTTTTGATGTCGGGTAGTAGGTAGATACTCTCTACACTCCTAGCAGACAGCTCTGCTTCAGGAAAGCGACTCTGTCCACGTGAGCATTGTTTTTTTTCTCATCTTCTATCACTGAGAGAAACCATATCCTTAACCCTAATCCATCCTACTCCACTTTAATCCCTCCTATATCCTACCCCATCTTCCAACTCGCTTGGCCAGCGTGGAAGTTTACGGCTAACCCCCTCTTCCTCAATATGGCGAGTTTTAAATCAAAATGATCTGGAATACAAATTCCAGCTTTCCAAGGAGGGCTACCTCAAGGAATCTGGTGGAGGCAAAGATTCGCTAATAACCCCAAAACACCCTCTTAATATTTCAAATGGCATATCTCAATCTACAGCGCGAGATCATTACTAGCAGAAGAACGCCTAACGGAACTTGAAAACAAAAACAAAACTGGTAATAGTTTCTATTATGTGGGCGAAGAACGGGAATCGTAGTGAAAACTTGTATGTGTGGAAAAAAATTTCAACTATGGTGATATATGTTGTTTTAAGGCTATGTAAAAGTTACTACATAAAAATTATATAGATTTACGCACCGACCAAAGACCACACGGATGAGGAAGTGGATCTAAGCTATAACGAAGTAGCAGCGGCTATCGCAGAAAATAAAACGCATTACACTATTCTGTGGGAAGATTTTAATGTCAAAATAGGGATTAAGTCCGCTGCTACGGAAACCTCACTAGTAGGCTACAGGTTGTAAGGCACAATGATTGCGGAGAGACAATGTTAAGCTTCTTACTTCACAATAATATGTTTCAGATTGACAACTTCTTCTATAAAAACCAAATAGATAGACTTGGGCAAGCCCAGACGCCCGCACGAAAAACGAGAACTTACTAAATAGGTTGGGTATTGGAAGTGATCACAGGGTGGTGAGAGTGAAAATACGAATTAATATCAGCAAAGAACGATATGAAATAATAAACAAGAAGATCAATAGACCTTGGATGAACCCACCACATGCTGAAATTTCAGCAAGACATTAAAAACTGCTGGAGAACACCAATACCGTCTTGGAAGAAAACATGAATAGCTTAAACGAAAAAATAATAAATGTAATACTACAAAGGAAAACAAATACTTTCCCAAAACAGAAAGAGAAGAGGAAATTAGTCCAGAGGCCAAGAACTTAATGCAGAAAAGAAGGGACATGATAAGTCAGAAGACGACAAACAATGAAGCGCTGAAAGAGATGAACAAACTAATATCAAAAGCTATAGGGAGAGATATTACAAAATACACCACAAAGGAAATGAAACAAACTAAAAGAGCATGAAAGTGCTACGTAGAAAACACGGAATTCGAAAAATAGAAATAATTAAGATTAAGAACAAAGAAGGAGGTGTCACCACAAACAGAGAAGAGATATTTAATGTAGTAGAAGATTTCTATCAACTGCTGTATAAAAGTCAAAAAGAAACGGACTCAGCTCCAGATTAGAGCTACACACTTTTAACATCAAGAAAGGGTATAATAAATCAAAGATCAGAATCACTACCAGACATTACCTTAGAAGAAATATATTTAGTATTAAAGAAAGCAAAGAACAATAAGACACCTGGTGAAGATAAGGCGATTACTGACGCAACAAAGATAGGCGGTCCTTGTCTACTTAGAAAAATAAGAGATTTGTACAATCTATACCTGTACAACAGTAGAATACCAGATAAATGGAACAAAGCTATTGCGATAATGCTTCAGAAGAAGTGTGAACTGTAAACTTACAGATGTATAAGTCTCTTAAGCTATTTGTACAAATCATTTACAAGGATTATAACTACAAGACTTGAGAAAAAATTAGACTTACCAAACACCGTAAATGGCAAGTTTTCGTGTCGGATTTGGGATTAACGACAATTTACAAAGAGTCAAAATAATCATTGAGTACAACAGGTCATCAGTTCTTGTGGACTTCCAAAAAGCATTCGACAGAGTTCAGATTGAGGCAGTTATGGGAGCGCTGCAAGAATGCCGTGTCGACTATTGGTACACAAGATTAATATACAGCTTCTACAAAAATGCAGACGTGACGGTAAAACTACACAAGCACAACAAACGAATACCAATTGGAGGGGGAATGAGGCAAGGAGATACGAAGTCTGCCAAATTGTTTACAGCAGTACTGAAATGTGATTTTAAAAAGCTAAATTCGGAAGAGAAAGGCCTAAACATAGACGGGCAGAATCTAACAAACCTTCGATTTGCGGATGACATAGTTTTATTGTCAGACAATCTACACGATATTTCGTCAATGTTAAAAGAACTTGAAGAGCTATATAATGAAGTAGGCTTGAAAATAAACAGCTCCAGAGACAAAACGTGAACTGTAGATAAAAATTACCCACGCTCGGGCTGCTTATGGAAGACTTCGGGGGATCTTCAAAGGTGATCTGCCGAAATGTTTTAAAAGACAAATTTTCAATCAGTGCGCGCTGCCAATTATGACATGTGTAGCCAAAACTTTAACTTTAACCATTGCAACGGCTAAAAATCTGAGATCAACACAGCAAAAATGGAAATATCGATGCTTGGCGTGTCCTTAAGAGATCATATTAGGAACGAAGACTGGCGCCTAAGAATAGACGTGATTGATGGAATTACACAGATAGCAAAGCTCATGTGGCCCGGATGACGGAAAGAAGATGGACGAAGAGGATGCTTGAGTGAAGGCCAAGAGCCGACAGAAGGAGCAGAGGATGAGCGAACACACGATGGACGGATGATATCAGAAAAATGGCCGGCAACTGGTTTCAGGCAGCCCAAAGTATAGAGGAATGGCCGAAATTGAGGGAGACCTATGTCCAAAAATGGACGCAAAGGGTTGGTTAATGATAATGATGACTTTTTAATGACGAAGCTAAAAACACTGTTACTGCCAATGGTGTACGCTATCAGATATTAAATAACTTTTTTTCAATTGAACCAACGATTTGAACTTGAGTAACATGTGTTTCAACTAGATGGAGCCATATGTCACACAGTACGTGAAACACTCACTTTACTTCAAACCATATTTCCTGGACGAGTTTTCTGACAGAGGGGTGACATTAATTTGCCGCCGCATTTTTGCGATCTAACTCTATTGACTTCTCCTGTGGGACTATTTGAAGGGAAAGATTTATGTCAACAAACCTCTTACCGTTCCAGGGCTAAAAGAAACCAGCAGATGTGTAATAGTTGAAATAGAGATGTATATTTTGGAAACCATTATGGAAAACTTCGCTAAAAGATGGTATCATGGAGGGCATTTGGCCGACAGTATATTTCATAGATAACTACTAAGTGTGTACTTTACACTGATAGTAATAAAATTCGAATTGTTCCAATATTTTGTGTTTTGTTGGGGATAAACTCTCAAGAGTTGAGTTTGGATTATCCTATAATAATGAAAAATATTGATTAATTGAAATGCTGAACGCAAACGTGTTTTCGTCATTTTCAGAACAGTTGACACTCCATCTCTAAATGAATATTTAGATATCAAGTAAGAATGAGTTATAAATGCGTCCACATATGATTGTTGTAAACATTTATTGTGAGCGGCTCATTACACTAATTCCTATGTAATCTTCGCAAGTCTTGTTAGAATTTTTGTTATTGCATACTAAATACGAATACACATCAGATGAACTTTTTTTGTTTTTTTAACTGATTATTTCGCAATCATACGTATTATAATAAATAACAAATATTTTCTATTTCTTCACATTTTAGTTTCCAGTGATTTTGCGGAAGTGAATTTGTAGTAACCTCTTTTATTTGAAGATTTTTCTTTGCTTTCTTCTGTTTTGAATATTTCTTATTTATAGTATTAAAGTAAATATGTTAATTTAAGGAAAGTTGACTGGGTCGACGAATAGCGAACTGTGTTTTTTAAACATCTGTGAGTAGAAAGAGTAGAAATTATTATAATCACGTGTCTTAACATGAATATATGTCAGTTGGAATTGGTAGTAGAATAACTTGAATATTCACATAGTTAATAACTAAAATCACTTACGTTTTGAATATTTTATTATTCAAATATTGCTTTGGACTTTTTGTCTGTTCCAATCATTAGAATACCACTTCTGAATAATCAAATTAGTCAAATACCTATTTGGAATAATTTGAGTATTTGAATAAATGTATAAATAGCTATTTTATTTATAAGATTTGAAAAAATCTTGGTCCTATTTTAGATCGCGAAAATTAGAGCTGCGAAGACATTTCTCGATATACGAGAGCAGTTTTTCTACCCGGATTTATGAGCGCATTTCGAGTAGCGAGGTACAAAGCAATTCAAATTGGGAAGCAGGACAATAATAGGCAGTAAAACGATTGTTAGTATGATTGTTAATTGTTTTAAGTAAATAAAGCCAAGTTGCAATATTATTCTCTTCTTGAATTATACCATAATGTAATTTTCTCGCGATACTTAAATTGGGCAAACATTTTTCAATAAGAGAAATTGAATTAGACAACTGGCTAAGGGTAAGTGAAGAGCTACAAGAAATGGCAACTTTTAAGGGATCCAACCCAAAAGTGAAATACAGAAGATTAAAAAATATTCTATGGCACTAGATTACTACTTTGAAGGCCATGAAACAATTAAGAAGGCAAGTATCCGCCACTCCTCCAGTAAGGAGGAACTAGAAATAATAATTAAAAAGCTGGAATTTGCACTGATCATCTAGACATCCTTCAGCCTAATTAGATGCAAATCCAGGCTACCCTTGACCTTTTAGAAAACTATCCCTCGAAAGATATTACTCCAATTACCCCGAAGGAAGTAGCAAAGCAGATCGAGGCTAATTTTAATTCACACAAGCTTCGATTCGCCCGAACCACAGGTGAGATTTTGAAGCAATTGCCGAGGAAAGACATAGTCACGCTTGCTTGCCTTATCGGCGTGGCTTTTAAATCGAAACTTGACATAGCTCGAGTGTTCGACAAAGTTTAGCACGAGAACATGATAAATTATTCCGTGTTAAACAGAAAGATAAATATGCGGATCTTAAAGAAAATAATGCTGGTGTACTACAATCGCTGATGAAAACAGCCGTGCAATAGGTCAAAATTAACAAATTTCAAAGATAAATTACGAAGAGCTTGCGACAGGGTTGTTGAATGGACTAATCAAATGAAAGTTAGATTGAATGAGCTTAAATCCAGCGATGTCAATTTTACCAACAAAAGAGTGATTGATGAACTTCCCTTCAGTATCACATTTCATTCAGTATCTCATTAAATACCTAGGTATGACCCTGGATACAAACACGTTAGGAAGAGAAACGTTGAACGTGACTATTGGCTTATGGTTGCTAAAGCAAAACAAAACATTTATCTATACCCATCACCGAGTCTAATATTAAGACCATATAAATGTTTCAGAAATACTATTTGACATGGTATGCTCCAAAGTATATACACATTAAGAATATTCATCGTGACCTTGCCGTTCTCTTTGTCAAGATTGAGATCAGAAAAATTGCAAGGAAGCATGAAGCCAGATTTCATCAATATCTAAACAAGGTCTAAACTAATGTCACTGGATGTGCTTAAGTATACTCATTGTTAGCTTTAGTTCTAAAAAAGATAGATCTATAATGTTTAATGGTTTACTTTTTTATTGCGTTAAGTTCTCAAAACATCTTAGAACAAAACAACATTATCAAGAAATGGTTACATTATTAGTACTCTCGAACGGTTTATAGATTGCAAGGCTTTAAACTACGGAGACACCTAAAGACTACCAAATCTACCAAAATGATTACGAAAATGTTGATTTATTTTATTATTTGATTATAAAATAATTATATTCAATAATAAAAAAAAAACATTTACTATGCACTAGGGTGTTAGACTGAAATAGAGAAATATTTTACTATCATACTTTTGGGGCGTGGTATCAGTTAAATCATTTATTGTTTACTAGGGCATGTTCTGCATTCTTCTGCCACCACTGCCATTAATGCACCTTTATTAGTATACTCACGTGTTTTTTGGCCTCGGTTTGTTGGATAACACACAACAGGTTTTCAGTCGAGTTCATGTCTAAAGACTGCCCCCGGCTATAACAAAAAGCGACCATGGTCCTCCTTTTTCTACGTGGTGGTTGTACCCGCGTCATCCTCCATGACAAAATTTTTCTTAACGAGAATGTTTTAAAATATTTGGTGGGATCACACAAAATTAAAGGTGGTCTGCTACCACACTAAATGACATTCCACACCACTATGCTGACTCCCATATTTTACAGTTTGGGGAAGGATACCCAAGTTCATTCAAGGACACATTTCTGTTATCCAATTCTATTGATGCTTTTTCTAGGTTAACTTCTTGGCACTACATTATACAAATAGCGTTTAATAGTGCTGTTGCTTTGGTCCTGGCGTTTGGTCACCGTTTTTTGGGGATTCTAAACAGTTTCTTTTAAGTCTCTTACCTCTGCTCGTTATATTCGTTAAGAGGTTCCTGGGAGACCATCTTTGCACTGGTGATCTTTTATTGCTTTTTTAAAATTCAGTAATAGCCCTATTCACCGTTGCCGATGCTACTTTTAAGTATATACATTTGTTTTGGGTTGCGAAAAACCACGATCAGCTTATGACCTATGATAAGCTTGTAGTTACACTCAATAAGAGTAGCATGGCTCAAATAACTAACCACATGTTTAAAAATATTATTTAATTATAGCTAATTTGCCCCTTTCATAGAATTTACTACTTTAGATTATATTATCTATAGTTTTCTGTCATTCGGTTTTGGCACCATTTACTGGTCTTCGATATAATGAGAAACAGCTTCCATAGACAATATTTTGTTTCTCTTCACTATTAGTAAAATTTGTAAATTAGTAGATAATGTTGTCTTTACAGCCTTTTGAAGCTTCTTCAGCACATTTCCTGTGATGATTTCTTTTCTATTACTAACAGAAAGAACCATAAGTCTACAAAAACATTTCAGTTGACTTGGCCTTGTCAATACGACGAAGGTATCGTTCTAGTGTAATGAAGCTGTTCGGCTCTGTTGTGTTGCGCTTAGTGGTATTGAACTGTAAGATCTGGTTTGTGTAATTTGTATGATTTGTATTGGCTTGCCATGAAGCTAAAAACGATGATCAAACGAAATAGCCGCCTCCGTTGTCTGTGTACAGCACTTTTAATAAAACAAATAAATAGTTAAGTGCCAATGATGCCACTTAGTGGAAGTTTAATCCCACTTGTTGCTTAAAATAAGAACTTTGCTGCTATTAGTAAAAATCTTGATTCTGTAGAATTTTTAAGATTCCTAAGATGGTTGGTCCTGATGGAGAAACCAATTCTAACGAGTGTGCGTACACCTTACTGTTGAAGGTGTACCCCAGTTCTCCAAAATTTTCCGGTTTGCAATCATGAAAGCAGAGAGCTACGATGTACAATCCAGAATAAGAAGTAACTTCTACGAATGTCTCACTCATACAAGAGCAAAACATCTTACATTTATTGATTTCTAAGCTGTCACGCGACAGATGAGCAATATTTTATATACTACCCTCGGAAAAGCCTTTATATGGAGAACCGGTGATGACTTGGATAACGAAAACCTTTGTAACTCAAGAATATAAGAGATTTTCGCGCGCAGTTGCTAAGAGGACAGAGTTGACAGAAAAATATCACCCGTTACATTGTCATCACTGTACAACAGCTTTAGAAGAAGAAATCCGCTAGCCAGTATCACTGACGTCAATTTTGGGCACGTTTCATTCTTTAGTTACGTTGCCTTCTTACAGTGTGTTAAGTGCGCAAATGATCACCAGGATTGGCTTACAACGTCCATTTAAAGAATATCTATGTTACCCATTCCTATCATCCATTTTGGTAAAAACTGAACTACTGCAACCCCTCTACATTGGAAAAAAAAGATCTGCTGCCTACAGAGTTGAAAAAAGATAATTTCATCGAAGCGGCAGCTTGCGCAGTGATCTTTTCACTCTGATAATCGTCAGAGCATAAAAGATTGCTTGTTGTCAGGAGGGTCTAGGGGAGCAGTTGGAAATTCTTGGCGTAGTCGTCTTAACATGCGGCTTTTCCCTGTTCTCAGTTATTCATGCAGAAAACGGCAGAACTGGTGTCAGTGTCTAGGTAACAGGAAAGTCATTTCAGAACCTAATTTTGGAGTGACATCTGTTTTAACATTTAGTGAAGTATAGTTATTAGGCAGATGTGAAGATGGAAGGCAAAACCGAAGTTTCCTTTGGTTTGTTTTTTGTGTTATATTGGTTCTTTTTTCATTTATTATTACTTTTTTGCTCTTTTTGAACGAAACAATTGTTCTTATTTCTGTTTTTATACTTATAAACTTTTTTAAACCTCAATTAGCATGTGATCTAAACATTGGAAGTTTTTAAAATTTTTAATTTTTTTTATTTTACTTACTATTTCTTGTATGTCTTCTTTGGTTTTAATGGTATAATATCACCCAGTTGTTCTCATTGAGAGTTTTATGTATTATTTCTGTCACTTATTCCATTTTCTTTTTAATGGCACATAATGGGTTCTTCTTTTCAGTATAAGTATTTCGAAAAAATGTGCTTTCTTCATATTGCTTTCTGATTTTGCGTAGGATGCACGAACTTCATAATCTTCTATTTTAAGCTAAACATTTATTATGCTGGGGTTTTTCTATTTTGCCTTGAAAATGAAGATGATGCGACTAACATACAGAGTAAGTTAGAGAAAGTTTTGGAAAATTGAAGAAACAAATCTCCCATTTGTGATATGAGGGGGTAGAATTAAAATTGTCACTGGGTCGTTTGCAAAGCTTAAAAGGAGATTTAGAATTATAATTACGGTAATGTACGATCAATTTGCTAGTACAGATAAAAGAATCCAGAAATTTTGTTTTAAATTTCAAGAATTTATGAAAAACAACATAATACATTTTTGGTAAAACTGGTTTACTTTGGAAGCACACTTCGAACCGTACGTACACCATGAAAGATGAGAAATATATTCTTGGGTGTAAACCCATGAAGTTAACGCTAGTGGTGATATGAAGTTTAAGTTACTTCTTGCCTATCACTGGATGATTTTAGAGGATTCAAAAAAAAGTCTGTAATTCGAGAACGACTGACAGTGATGTGGAGATCGAATAAAAGGGCATGAATCACGCATGTTGTTTTTTCAAAGAATATTTGTTTACTATTGGTGCTCCAAGCCTCAAGGATTACCTTCGGCACTGTTACTATTGGACAGTGCACCAGGACACCTAAAAGATCTTAAAGACAATTTTCTGGAAGATTTGCCTTGCCTAATAGTTCGGTTTCTGACTCTAATAGCACTTTGTTGGTTCAGCCAATGTATCAAAAGATTATTGCGGGCTTCAAGATATTGCATACTCGCGCGTTTATTCGTTGTGGTATTAAAAATGTTTTGGAAGGAAAATTTGATATTTTGAAGCTATCCGGCGCATTTAAAGGCGTTGTCAAGAAGGCACTCGATGACAGTTTAATTTTGCTTGACAAAAGTTGTGTCTATATTGTATTTAGGAAGATGAATATGAAGTGACAACTGCTAGAGATCTGGAATTGGAGGTAAATAAAGATGTTATTGAAGAGCTCATAATGGAACATAAATATGATTTGGCAACAGAAGAACTGTTGAATTAAGAACACCAAAAACTCGTCGAGATGTGTTTTCTGAAAAAAAACGAAAAAGGACCAATGCCTGCTCCCATCTGCTACTAAAAATTTTTTGAAGATGATTTTTATACATTTTTTGGATTAATGAAATTTCCATAAAAACGTACGGTAAATCGATGATCGATTAACGAACAATTCGAGTAGCGAATATCGCCTTTGAACGCAATCATCTACCGAGAAAATATTTTAGAATCTGTCACATTTAGTGATTTTAGTCAAATCATTTATCTTCTCTAATACCTGAATTAGAATTTTCCTGTTCAATGCCCTAAATCGGGTACAACAATAAAATTGGAATTTCAGGTAATACAAAACTTTCCATGATCAAGTTGTAATTATACTGGGGTTAAACCACCAATTTATTGTTTCACCATGCAGTCATTTTGTGCGAAGTTCCAAATCCTAAACGAATTATAGTTTATCTCCCAAAATTAGATTTTAATGATTTGCTACCAGGTGTTCGTGTCGCACGCTAATTTTCTTCATGCAGATGCTGGCGCAATTAGCCCATGCAATTCGACAAAGTCGTCGCTGCCGGGCGACGATAGCCACTTAAAGAAGTTCGACGTTTGGGTGATGGTTTCCAGTCGCGCGCTGCCATTAAAAGCCGGACCTTTGGTCCAGTGGGGCGGCTGGCGATTGTGATTTACAACTCATTTCATAAGCACCTATTTCGGGCGCATCACCGCCGCATGTGCATGTCGTTGGGGCTTCCGGCGCAAGTGTAATTTCGCACGTCGACGCGCATACACATCCTTCGATAAATTTAGATCCCGATTTCGGCGGCCGCGCTCCCCGTCAGTTAAATATCGCAATGAGCCGTTTGACATGCTTCCAAGTCCTGTTGCAACCGCGGTTTTTTATGGCGACCACCGCCCTCCAGTTAAATAACAAGTGGTTTTCGTGTAACAGCTGCGTCTATAAATAATGCAAGTATTGAATTCGGGCGTCATATAACTGGAAATAGCGCGGCTTTGGGGTATTAAGCGTTAAATTGGACATTAAAGCTCTACTGATTTTTCTTCTGTTCGCATTCATCTTTTTTTATAAAGATCCGTTATTTATTCCCTGGCTTACACTTTTTATGTTACACTTGGCAGATTTTAAGGTTTATTAATCTGAGGCTAACGGTGGACTTCTGATCATAACTCTGCACCTCTGATAGTTACATTAACTTTCTCTTTTAGGATTTTATCACAGTAGTAGTAATTTTGGAATAATTTTTAAAGTAATTGAACTTTACTGCAACAACTGTTGGAATAGAAGTATCCAATTAAAACAATAAATGAACCAAATTTAAAATAAGCATTTCATAAGGTCAGCAACATACTTTTCAACGACCAGCGTTTCCTATCGACCAAGGTAAAAAGAAAGGTCGAAAAATAAATTTATTTCTGCAGCAGGAACAGATAGAACACTAAAGTTAGATTCTGCCTTATTTTTTATTTATAAGACTTCAAGGTTATATCGTAATAGGTAATAATAGGAGAAAGACCTCAAAACAACTTAAGATTTATAATGGTTTCCCAAGAAACAAAAAAGATGAGAATTGTTAAAGAGACACGCAAATATCTCATGATCGTTATGGTGGAAAAAATCTGCAATAACTAGAAGATTTTAAACTTAAGATATTTGATCAACAGAAGTCAAATCGTTAAATTAATGAATGCAAAGCCTTATTCAATATCTTCATGTTTGTTTCTTTTATTTTAGTATCTTAGCGCAGTTCTACAATCTAAGAAGTGATCTAAATTAAATCTTAAGATTTGAATTGCGGTCCGTTTGTGTTCTGTAAACGTTGGAAGCTTGTATTTGTATAGTTGGTATCTAAACACAAGGCAAAGTCGTTATGGGACCGTATATTGTACAGCAACACATCAATATCAACAAATTTATTATGAAAACAGGCTATCGAGCGATGAAACCAATGAATTGTCAAAATTATGTCGCATTTTTGGTATTGAAAATCCACGTATTATTCACAAAAAAACAATGCATCTACAAAAATGCACTGTTTGGTATCCATTAGCTGTAGTAATTATGGGTCCGTACTTTTTTGTTGACGAAGCTGAAAACGCTGTTACTGCCAATGGTGTACGCTTTCGGGAGATGCTAAACAACTTTTTTCAATTAAACCAGTAATTTTAACTTGAGTAGCATGTGGTTTCAACAAGATGGGGCCATATGTCATGTAGTACGTGAATTATTCACTTTACGTCAAACCAAATTACCTGAGCTGCTCGATGCCTATTGCGAATGGCAATCATCATACAGTTTAACATTTTTAACGGCAAAATGGAATTATGTCGTCAACATTTTCGTGCGATGATTTTTTACGACTTTCGAACTAGATTATCTCAACAACAGTGCGTCTATCAACTCACTTTTGGTGATGAAGCCCCATCCAGAGTCACTATATATCGTTGGTTTAATGATTTTAAGCGTAGTCATAGTTCCCTGGCGAATGAATTTAAAGGCCGCCCAAAATCGGCTGTGGTGCCAGCAAACATCGATGCCGTACGCGAACTGATAAAGCAAGATCATCTTCTGACATCGTGAAATTCAGGAATCCTTAGACGTTAGTATAACTAGCACACTTTCGATATTGTATGAACATTTAACCGTGAAAAATCTGTATGTGTTTGGATCCCGCATATGTTAAGAAAGAAATGGCCAAGAAATACAATCGTGGTGCTTCGAAAACCGTTTACAACATCGTCACAGGTGACGAACCTTGGATTTATGCGTATGAGCCCGAAAGTAAACAGCAGTCGACTGTATGGGTCTTCCAAGATGAGCCAAACCCAACAAAAGTCGTTGGCACTCGAAGCCCTTCGAAGCAAATGGTCGTCTGTTTTCTTGGAAAAACCGGACATGTCGCAACTGTGGTGTTAGAGAGATCGTAAAACTGTCACTTCGGAATGGTACAATGCCAGAAGCCTTCGGAGAAATAAGAAAAACCAGCCCATGACGCAGGATCATTCTCCACCATGCAATGCACCATCGACGCAACGGGCTTTTTGAGCACTCAAAACGTCGAATTGATGGGCCATCCGCCGTACAGTCTTGATGTGGCTGCCAACGATTTCTTTTTGTTTCGTAGATACTTGGTTCGTCATGAAAAAATTCTACGAAAATTGGTTTCAGCGTATACAACCATATATTGGTCGTCAGTGAGAATATTTTGAAAAACAAAAAACGTTTCCAACATTAAATATTTTTTTTGTTAGTTTTTCGCAGTAGATGTCGTCCAGACCACGTATGTCGTAGATGGGTGGCATCGATTACTCCATTAGAATTTTTTCTTTGGGGCTATTTGAAGGGCAGAGTGTACGTTGACAAAGCCACTACGATTTCAGGACTAAAAGAGAAAATCAGAAGTGTAACTGCTGAAATAGAGCCGTATTTATGGAAGAGCGTTATGGAAAACTTCGCTAGAAGAATGGTGGAATGTCATCGGAGACGTGAAATACTTTTGGCGACATCATATTTTGGACTTTATAATAAAATTCAGGCTGTTCCAATATTTTGTGTTTTATTCAGGATAAACACCGTATGGTTCAATTTGGACCATCTTATAGATGGCTCCTGGAAATTACAGACGCTTTATAATATCCCAGAAGGGTCATTTAAGTGTCTCACTGGCTGAGAAATGAACATGTTTGAAATAGGGTTTTTTGGGCATTATTTTATAAAATATGAATCAACGACCATTCAAGTAATTTTCTTCTCACAGTATTAAGCCTTTTTAGTTAAGATTTAGTTCAAGTTAGATTATTATTTTTTTTATAAATGAGTTTGTCGAAAATAAGGGATATTCCCAATTACTATATAATAGACATCCACGTGCATTTATCGGCATTTAACAAAGAGCAGATACAGAAGGAAAATAGTTACTTGAAATGTTGACCATTCTTGTATTTTGCGCTCCCGGGAGGTTTAACATGAATGTAGATAGTGTTGTTTATATTTAAATAGCCGAATTAGATTGTTATGGAATTTGCAATATTCTGGCAACAAATTTTCTCCTACAGTTTTTGGAATAATCACAGAAATGATGTGTTTGTCATATTTTACCAAAATACAATGCCATATTTTGTCCTTTTCTATCAGATTTAAATTTTAGATTTGATTTACCTTTTGTATCTAACTATTGCGATATGGGTCCAACACCATTGTATTATAATAACTAGAACGCTAGACGATTGTTTTAAACCCAGAGATTCATAAAGAACTAAACATATCGATATTCAAAGCGCAGGAGAAAATAGTCAACTCGGTCCAATACCAGTTGACCGATCTTCTGATCTAAAGGATTGCCAAAAGGACGCACTGGTAACCTTGAGAATTGGTTTTGGATATTTGTAGCCCCTTCTGTACTTATTGTAAACGTTAGAGACACATAAAGCGTGTGGCAGGGAGCGCAGACACGATAAAAATACTAATGTTCATTAAGCTCGAGACGCAGAGCGCGTTAGTAATAATAATAAGCAGATAACACACATGTGAGCGAATTTGTAATAATTCATTAGGTTTTATGGAGTTTTAACAATGGAAACAGCATCAATGAAGGCAGAAAAACCGTGGGTACATCCCATCGCTATTCATCATTGCACCGAGCAGAGCAATTCGAGGAGATCCGTGAACCACGATTGACATCTCCGATTAAATCACATATTTTTCGCTACTTGCTATTCCTCCGCTTTTGATTTAGCTGCATTTCTGATATACATTACATTATCTGCCTTGTATTACTCGCGCTATATGTGAACATGTCCTTATTATACATATATGTTCGGACAAATATGATTATTGGTATTCTGATCAATCATTTAAACGAATATGCAAATTCACATTCTGCTCGTGGCGTTTGAACTTAATTTTCAAATGTTTTAATCTTTTTAGGCGTACCTGCAAACGATTCAACCAAATGTTCATGTTGATGTTTAATTCTAACAACTTACTTCAACAGTATTTTTAAGTACATGTCTGCACCTAAATATGAAATGTACGATGAATTATAATCAGATTGAAGATTGACAAAATGTCTAAAGCAAAATAGAATTATAAAGTACATAGAGAACATTTGTACATTTCTTCTTCTTTTCTTTGATTTTTACCCCATAAGATTTATTGGTTATTGTTCTCTGTTTACGACTCTGCGACGCTTTTAAGACTTACGTATTTTTTTCTTATTCTACTTTTTATGACACTGGAAAATAATCTCAGTCATAGATGAGATAACGGTTACTCCCTAATAGTTAGCGCTTAGAGACCTGAAGACATGCGAAACCAGAAACTACACTGAAACTTTTTAGAAATTGTGACAGGAGGGCGTCTGCAATAGATAGTATGTTTACGAAATCTACTTTTTGTGGAAGCACTACGAAAATCTGTCTTCCTAATTGTGCTTGGACAGCCTTATTGAAATTTTTTGGTCTATTTTTATTTGTAGTAGATGTGACAATTTTCTCCAAATTTGCATTAGCTGACAAATAAAGTGACCAAAAAAATTATCATTTTCAGTGTTTTAATATTTTTAGGGTATTTTAAATTATTTTTCGTTTTGTTCTCGTGGTGTTGGTAGGGATTTTAAACTTTTTCTCTTCCCTCCTATCGCCAGGGTGATCCAGTGGTTGAGACGCGGACTGCGGTGCAGAGGGACCTGGGTTCCATTCCCGGAGCTCTCTGGTGTCTGGCGGGTAGCCTACACAGTCACTAAAAATAATTGAGTTCACTCGAACAAATCAGCGATGGTGCGCGACGATCGCGCAGATAGAACGAACATATGAGCTCTCAGTTCGCAGGCCGTGCTCCCACAGGGGGCGTTAGGGCCTTACGATTTTCATTTTTTCCCTCGTATTTGACTGATGTTTTTCCTTCTTGTCGTTTACCTTTGAGAAGAGTCGAACTTCTTGCTGAGTCGTCAAAGCAACAGAAAGTGTGCCGTGCATTAAGATGACTTTTACTGCAGTTTTTAAAGTTTCGAGTTTAAATACGACAAACTTCGGTCACCTTACTTGATCTATGGAAAAGACATCAGTGATCGATTGGTACAGTAGAATATGGGAAATTTACTTCCTGAAAAACCAAGATGCATACAACCTTCACTTGAACAGCCGGCTTAAATATTGTTAAAGTTGAACTCTTGTATGTAGTACATTGACAACTGTTATTCTGTGTTGGATCACATCGAATTTTCAAATGGATAGTTATAGCGAGACTTCAAAGGAACATATGAAGGTACGTTTAGATGCACATATTTATCGCTGCAAAACATTGACATTTTTTTTAAACAAATTAAACCATCTGCAAAAACGTGGGAGTAATAGTTTTAAAAACATTTCAAGAATATGTGTACTTACACATTCAGATGGACTCCAACTACAATCGAACTTAACCGTGAAATCCTTGTTACTCTTTGGTCTGTTCTTTCGTTAGAAACTTTTTTGGCTCTTTCTCGGGTACTAACCTTGTTTTATTATAACTTCTTATTATTTTGAAGAAAAATTATATATTTAGTTAGGTCAAGTTCATTTGTAAACCTTTTCAACATATAATATGTTTTGAAACTTGCTATCTTTGAAAATTTAATTCTAAATTTCTTTTCAATCGAAAACCCTCTCAGTCGGTTTTTAAGGCTTTGATTTAATCTTGCTTCTAACCAATTGATTGGTAAGAGTTATCTGAAACACTAGCCAACGTGTAGACTTGTTATCTATTATACCTTATTTTAGCTTTATAATTAGTTTTATAGACTTGAACGCAGGTAGTTATACTGTGGCTCATTTTTGACTTCTGTTTTTACATATTATTGTAGAGAAGTTTAAGGTTGTTTTCTGCTCAGTTCTCCTTCTGTGATATCTTTTCGAACTTGCCATATTGTCAATAATAAAGAAGCTTTCCATTAATTTTTCGTGGAGAGAAAATTGAAAAACAGAAACTCTTTATACAATTCTTTTGATGACATACATTATAAAGAGGTTTAATGAATTATAAGAATCCCTTAACAAAAAGAAGGTCAAACTTCTTATCTTGGGAGTGACAGAAAGTGCTATAGAATACTTTCGTTTCCATAAATTGTTTAAAATTTAATTATTAAGCGAGAAAGTACCTTTAAAGTAGTCAAGAGTAAAACATTGGTAATAGTAATTATTTCTTCAGGTGGAAAGTCTTTTAGCAGAAGTAGAAAATACAGTAACTATTTGCAGTACTACCGGCAGAATTTAAATATCAAAATAATTTCCTTATGGCTAAACATTACTAATTACCCCATAATAAATTTTTGTTGTGATATTCTGATATTGATGGTTTTCTGTTTTTAATTATTATTTCTGGATCGAAAAAGCATTTTTACCAATGTTTAGACTTCTGTTTACTTAAATTGGAGCACCAAGAAAAAATACAAATAACAATTAAAACTTTACATCTGTCCATGAACATTTACATTTATTCAATAAAGTAAGGCTTGGTTGCGGCTCTCGTCACCACCTTCATTCTTCGTGGTATCGAGTCAAACAATGAAGGAATGGTGTCTTGATGACCCGTATTCTATTCCTACTGACATGCTCCTGTGATGTAATCGAAGGGTTAATTTTAAATACCCACTATACGTTTAAACGCGTTGTAGAATTTGTGTAACTTTTTCGTCTTGCTTTATGTTTCCTATTGAACTTTTTCTTTACTACATGATGATTGGAATTTATCTCGGGTCTCATTTTAATTCTCATCTTATTTGTAGAGCTAATTTTTATAATATTGCATTTATGGGTAACATTGTTCTATTATCGAATTACTTGGTTGAGTAATTCAAGTGCGTTTTCTACTCCTGCATTAAAATCTCCTGAAGTGTATTTATTTTCAAGAGAGTGGTGTAAACAAATGCATGAGTGAAGAACGTGATATGGCTCAACGGACAAGGCCGATATAGTTTTATAATTATTAATTCGGGATTAGATGTATTCGAACGTAGATATACTTACAATACAATTGTATACGTGGCTATTTATTGAAATTGCAGCGAATGAATTATATTGCATTAAATCTTTATATTAAATTAAGCAAATTATAATCAAAAAACGATTAAAGTTTGAGAACATTTTCACGCCTGTCCGACAGTTTTATATTATTTTGTAGGTGTGAGGTCTGGGGAAGTAATCATGTCACGTGTAAAATAACCCATCAAAGTTTTTCAACCATTCAGATTTGGCAAGTGAAACTTACATGGTCTAAGAATGCCTTGTCGTCGGCAATGGATATGTTATCAACGAATTAGCGAATTTGAAAGACGACGTATTGTTGGTCTACATGAAGGTGGTGTTTCATTGCAGTACTGTGGCACAAATATGGAACCAGTGGGCTGAAGAAGCTAGTCATTCGCGAAGTAGGGTTTGGAGCTTTATGTAAGACAACCAACAGGAAGAATTGTCAATTACAGATCGTAGCACGACTTTAAGTGCCCTAGCGCAACAATGATGGGCAATTACACAGTGTATCTCCTCTTTTCGAAGTCAATTACTGGCAGTGAGACTAATAACAAGATGTTCTTTCTTCAGACTATTACTAACCTCTACATCAGCAACGAATGTTACAATGGGTGACGAAAAGGCGTCTGTGGACACACGAGTGTCATAGAATTATCTGTTGTGAAAAATTCAAATTTTGTTTAAACTGTAAGCTGTAGACATGGGGAAAGGGGGTAAGATAGGTGCATTCGTACAAAGTATACAACATCAACTATCGGTATTATGGTACAGGAAATCATTTATAACAGAAGGTCACTTCTAGTCAGAATTAGAGGTAACGTTACTCCTCAAACATACATTGATGTCCCTCTTACAGTCCGTGGTACTTCCTCTCTTTCAGAAGGTATCACAAGCAATCTTTCAACAAAATAATGCTCGGCCACAAATCGTATATGACTTAAACTTTTATTGATCGAAAATGTCTGGAATATCTTCACGCGCAGGGTGCAGCAGTGTCCAAGATCTACTAGAAACCTGAATTATGGGAACTTGTCAACAATTAATGGAATGTATCAAATCCAACATTCCATTCGTTCATTGTTTGACTTGATACCAAGAAGAATGGAGGCGGTCACGAGAGTCTGAGCCGGAGCCATTATTGAATAAACGTAAATATTTTGGACCAATCTTTTGTAAATTTAATCTTTTATTTGAACATGAAGAATTACATGAATGAAACGAAAAGATACGAGATGATCACCCACTAATCATTGCTTACTTCCACTTTGTCTTGAAAATGAATATGATATAGTATGGCTGTATTTATTATCGTGTAATTTTTTTCTTCTCTTTGTTACTGTTTAATGGAAATTTTAAATTTTTGATGTATTTTATATATTATTCGCCATTTTAATTTTTCTAGTATTTTAAGCATTTTTCTGTTTTATGTCCCCCTTCTTATATAATTTTTTTTATCTGTTGCCTTTTTTGGTAAAGCATCCTATTCCTAAAGTTTATGTATTCTGTCTTACAATTAAACCACCGTTTCTTTAAATTGATGATTTAGTCAGCTTTGGAAACAAGCAATGTGGAACTCGATTAATTTGTAAATCATTATAATTATCAAGAACAGGCTCTAAATTGCAAGGGAATAATCGACGCGCAGGAGCTTTGCCCAATAGCTGGGTGACTTCAGCAAAGGTCCGCTGCACGGGCTTGCTTTGACATTTATACGGATATCAAAATGTCGAAGGCTAAAAATAACGCACTTTTGCACCCACAATCAGCCGAGTGCCAGTGCAGCCTGCACTCGCCAAATTTTGGCACGCCCCAAAAACAACTCGTTAGAAGTTACTGCCGCGGATTTAGCCGAATCCTTCTGACGTAAGGAGGTGCCACTAGATGTACTGCATCTTATTTTTAACCGCTTGCATCCCATGGCCACAAAACCTCAAAGTGTTTGGCACATACCGTTTGGCGTTGAACTATTTACAGTAGCACACCTACTCGGCATCATCAAGTAGAAAGAAAATGGCGAACCGAAAATAGGCTTTCGTTTCCTATAAACAACTTTGTTTTTTCATTCTATGTTTAGCTAATGATAGGATCTCCCAGCAGTTGTGTAAGGGGCGCTATTTTAGTTCGATCTTGGCTTGCCCGTTATTTTGTTTTTGTTTTGTGTCGAAGCTATTTCAGTTCTATTAGAAAATCGAAAACAAGGCTAGACCACAACAGTTAACTAGAATTTGAAATCCAAATTTTGTTCTATTGCATTGTATTAAGAGGCAAAACAATATCTTGGTTTTTTTATATCTTCGAAGGTCATTTAAGACAACTCTATCAGCACGATCTGCATGGGGATGTAGGATTACTTAAGACTTGTTAATCTTTGGCCTTATACATAGTAAAAATTCCGACAATCAAAAAATATTTCTCTTTTTACGCCATCTACTTTACATGGCCCAGGTCTGCAGCAGCTTAAAGTATGTAAAAAGCTACTTGCATGTTCATACAACTTTTTTTATATTATCTGGACGAATTTGATTTTTCAAATCTCTTCTATCGATACAAACCATTTTTTCTAGTATGGTAAGCACGAAAAAATATTTTTGGTAATAATTGTTTATTTTTAGTTTGAAAACGTTCGCTATCGCTTAAGGAAGGGACATTACCTCCTCCCTTTCCGCGTGGATCGTCAGTAACCCGTGTTACAATATTTTAAAGGGCGACTTTGTTAGATTCTGGCGTAAACTTGTCCTGTGAGCTCTAATTTGTTTATAACTCTCATCTACGACCTACAGACCCTTGGTACTGTTTGTCTTGCAATGTATTTTAACAGACGACAGTCTGATGCACCCTGTCCAGAAAGATGTTTCCAACACAAAAATATTTATTTAAAAAAAACCTTTATAGTGATTACTGTAGAACAAAATACAATTATTTATTTGAACTATGGACTAGATCATAGTATTCTCGAACTGCCTACCTCCGCTCTTTATGACACTCGTCAAGCGTTTCAGAAAATTGTCTATAATTTTGTGCCTTTTTTCTTCTCAAATTGAATTGATCGTCTCTGAAATTCTTTCGTTGAGTACTTTGAGGTTCTCCGGATTTTTTGGTTTGGATGGTACATAATTTTAGTTAAACATCCAATAGAGTGGATAGGCAGTCAAAGAAGAAGAAACCCATAATGTATAATCACATGGGTTTAGATCATCAAAATAGGGTGGCAAATCAATGCCACCCTTGTTTTAGTTTTTGGGTCTAGAGCGATTATATTGGATTAGAAGACTCTTGATATCGCTTCCATGTTTTCTTCTGGGTGCGGTGAACTCTGGCGCCATCTTGCATGAACCAGACCTTGTAGACTTGGCCAGTTTTATAAAAGCTTTAGTGGCACTAAACAGTTATCCTCCTTGGATGTAGAGAGATTTTCGGTTTTTGCGTGCCCCATATCCAATAGTTGTGAATGTCCTTTGTGTCCTTTGTGAATGTCACCTTTCGGTGATCGATTTGGTTCGATTCCAACATTGACTGAGAGTGGCAGCAAATTCGAATCGATCTTTCACGGCTTTATCACTCAACGGCTGATGGATTTGGATTTTGTAGAGAAATATCTCCAAATCTTTTCACAATACGACATAGAGGGGTGATCTACTGATAGACAACTCTTTTGGTGCATTTCTTACCGATGAACTTGGGTTTTCGATGAAATGTTTGTCAACATTTTCGATGTCCTCTTCTGTACGCACTGTACGGCGGCGGCCAGTTCTACCTTGATCATTGTCAAAAACATTGTTAGTTGTCAGCCATTTGAAAATAAAATGTTTAAATTCATTGAAAATTCAAAAATGCTAAATCTGATGATTTTTATAAATTTGTAAATTATTTTTCATTCATCTTAATATTGTTTTCCGATTAAGTTCTGACCTCCGATCGACCTCTTTTCTCTACAATCGGATTGGGATTTTTTCACAATTCGATCGTTTACACTTTTTCGGAGATCACATGTTTTCCTTAGTTGAAGACATTTTTTTGAGAAATGGGAATCGTATTTTGTTTGTATGCAATTGATCGGCAAACCATGTGGCTTTAAACGAAATTTATCAAACGGTTTTTAGATGGCAGCACAAAAACTAATTGGAACAAGTTCACGGACACCCGGTAATATTTCCTAAACAATATGTGTAGTAACACAGAGTATAAGGTGTAATGAGCAGTTGATGAATTTTAAAGTTTTTAGTTATTTTAACACGTTGACCCTAACGATTAAAAAAATAAGAAGTGTTGTTTCAACGTGATTTTAATTTGTTGTTTGCATATGTTAGGCCTCGAAAAGGACTCGGCGCGCCTAAGTCGCTAGATCGTCTTCTGTCAAAATAAATTGCAAAATGTGCGGACTTCAAAGTGTGTAAAAAGGGAGCTAGGAGAGGTTTAAACGCGTTATTGGGTGTATTGGTTATTAAAGTAAGTAGGAGAAGTTCTCCCCAAAAGCATCTCTATAAAACAATTCGTGAATTTGCTCCGAACTTCAAAGGATAGTAACAAGTGATGCAGATGAGCCATGTTGGTGGGGGGTGGAATGAATATTTCGTACTTCAACCATTAGAATAGTTGAGAGGCTTTTTGAGTACAGACCATTGTTTTTTATGCTAAAATTGAGCGAAACATTATTCATCGAACATTTTTCGTGAAAGTGAAATGTAATGTTATATAACATTTTATAAGTGTTAAAAAGCACTCCAATACTTTATTCTTATCACTAGTATAAATCTAAGTATTATTTAAGTTTATTTGGTGAGCATTATCGATGTAAAACAAGCATAAAGCTTTTAATCTAGCGATAGATTGTTAGAGGACCACACTAAAGCTATATATAGATATATATTGCAATATTCCAGTAGGATTTATTAAAGAGAAAAAGACATATTTTCAAAAATCTGGATTAAGTCACTATTTATCATTAACATTTTTAGTTGCAAGGATTATTTGAATCAAATAATGCTAACGCTGCTCAGGTGCGGTTTGTCTCACTTCAGTCTCATTTCAGCAGGAACGTGTTGGTCAGCCATGGTACGTAACGGGCGCTGTACGGAGTTGTTGAACGAATCGAGCACCAAAGAAGATTGCTGTGACAACGGGAATCTTGCAACGGCTTGGTCGGTTGACGAGTTCGATTCCGGGACGCTTTTCTTTTGGAGGGTCCTCGGAGGCGGAGTCCCGTGCTCGCCTTGTAAAGGTAATGCATTAACCATTTTGCGTCTCTCATTTGCCCTAAATATTAATTTGTTTCGGTGGAAAATGTTTAATTTGAGAATTAAAAATCTGTACTACATTAAAATTTGAGAAAAAACCATTTTCACTCTTAAAAGCCGAGCATTCTATTAGCAATAGTTCCTAAACATTAAGGAAAGCGTTGCAAAGCTTATAATATTTATTCTATAATACGCCCTAGAGATTTAGAAGTAAGTGTAAAATAAATTTTTTTCTGCTTTTATGGCCTGTGAAGGTAGAATATTTTTTAAGTAGAGGGGCCTGACCAATAGAAAGAAGAAATTTACGATCATACATCCGTGGCCTAAAGTACGAGGCACTCTCAGATTTGTATATTACCTGTTGCCAATAACTCTAAACCAAAATGTAAATGGTGCAGGCTTTCTACAATAATAATAAAACATCTGATCGGCAAAACTTAAAAATGTGTATTTTGTATACGAATATTTTAAAATCGAAATTAAACAGCATTGTACATCATATTGTACATTTCTGCTCTTTACGATAGTGAATAAAACGTGCAAATTTACTAAAGCTACTTATTTATTTTACTTACATTTTGTACAGATTAACAATGCTATTTATATACCCACTATATATTTCAACACAGCTCTCGCACTTGAATTCGCTTCCTTGCGTCACTTGGGCGATATCTATTTCTATTCAGCAATATTCCAGAACAAGCCGCGAACCGTCGAGAGGCGCTGGACTCGAACCTTCTGGAATATTCGCGAGCACGTGCGCGCCAGTTGAATTCCTAGAATAGTCGAACGCCGAGTGTGACGCAATGTGTGGATGTTTATTAACCCATCAGCGGCCTCGACCTTCTCGAGCAACAGCAGACCAACTCAACATCTTCCTTTTCTATATGTGTTATTACTTCTATGACGGGTCCTTAAACTATCACTGTTGTTATGATACTTCTCATTGATCTTCGCCTCGACGACGTCCTATTCGGCCATTCATCGGGGGACTAGTGGTAATACAAATTATTGTGTAGCTAAGCCTGTGTTATTCTTGCTTTTTGGACTAAAGCGGACTCTTGCTAGAATATGTACTCCTGTCAAACATTTAGCTGTTGACAACTGCCTCCAACATCTTGATATAGCTGTCGAAGGTCACCTTCTCAGACCTTCCTCAAAAAATGTGGGACGTCATGGCATCCTCTTCGCTTGCTCACAAACCCCAGCACCTTCACAGAGGCGGGAAACTTTGTATGCATGATGGTAGGCGCTTCAGAGGCATTTTAGCAAATCCAAGGATAATTTTCTGTTCTGGATGAGGTTTTTCTGCCCCCCCCCCCAAAAAAAATTCAGGTCCATCTTGTTTTTCTTAATCAACAGTAGGCGGTTGATTGGGACTAAATATTTGCAGTACAGGTCCTGGTGTACTACAAAATTGACTGTCGATCTCGTAGAAAAACGAAACAAGTTACAATGATCAGTCTGCAGCATGATCACCATCAACCTCGACTACTGGTATCAGTCAGTTCCACGAGAAAAGGGGCGCTGCTTTCTCAAGTCTTTGATGTCATCCACTAATTTATCCAATCATCACAGACTTTGCCCAATGTCAGTTTTTCAGCAATTGGTTTGTGAAGGCTTTGTAAGAGAATAGAATGGATAAGAAAGCAGATCCCATCTTTTGTTAGAGATGTATTCAACCAGACGGGCGGGTATTATCATTCCTTTTGCGCGGTTTTTTGGCTTGACTGGCAGTATAAAGGCAATCAAACTGAGTCAGATAAATGTTGCTGTTTTTGTCTAGGATTACCTTTAAAAAACACTGGATAATATAACGAAAAGGGGCCCTTAAGTTGCCACTGTTATGATACTTCTCATTAACCTTCACTTCGACGACGTTCCACACATAGTAGTCAAGAGGGTTACAGTCGAAGCGGGAAGACGGTCATTTCATCGGGGGACTAGTGGTAATACAAATTATTGTCTAGCTAAGCCTGTGTTTTTCTTGGTTTTTGGATTGGAGCGCAGTCTTGCTAGAACATATATTCCTGCCAAATGTTCACCTCCTCTATTTAGAAAACTATTTTGACAACTGCCTCCAGCACGTTGATGTAACTGTCTCAAAAAAAGTGGGACGTCATAACATCTCCTTCACTACCCCAGCACCTTCACAGAGGCGGGAAACTTTACATGTACGCCGTTAAGTACTTCAAAGGCATTTTGGCAAATCCAAAGATAGTTTCTGTTTTGGATGAAGTTGTTTTTGCAAAAAAAAAATCAGGAAGCCAACGTTGTCGCGCTTAACGTCATTCAGCAGTGCTTGGACCTTTAACTTCTTGTCCATCTTGTTTTTTTAATCAGTTCTTGGGATTAAAGATTTGTAGTGCGGGTCCTGGTGCACTGCAAGATTGACTGTCGATCCGCTTAAGATCCTGATCGATTTTCTCTTTCAATTCGCGAACGAATACTTCTCTTACGACCAAATCGCTTGCTGTTAGTTGCCCTCTCAACAGTTACACCATCGTAGTAGTCAGATTCCCTATACTTCTTGGTTACGTCTAAGCTTAAGCCTTTTTGTGGCAATAATTTCTGTCGCCGATTCGAGCATAGTAGCTCTGTGATCGTATTCTCTTTTACCATTTAGTTTTCGATATTTAACAAGGGTACCGACAACTGTCGAAAAAATCCGAGTTTAGTATGATTTTTTTGTATCTTCTAGAGTTTATGTTACTTTTTGTTTTTTGGTATTCTTTTTGAAAAACATTTTAAGTGAAATATGAATATTTAATCTATGAGTTTTAGTGCGGTTTCAACTTGTAATCGAGGGTCTAGCCTATTGTCGGCTTACGCAGGTCTATTCGATAGAGTCCTAGGAAAGTTTTGCAATACAGCACGTGATGGTTACGTTAAATATTGTGACGTCAAGTGTGGTAGTAGAAAGACTTCAGAATGGCATTTTATTTAAAACGGAATACAATTTTGTTCTACAACTTTGCACACAATTTGACTGTTGATCAATGTTTAGGGGGAAATGGTTTTTGTAATGAGATGATTGTCCTCATCGCACGATGATATTTAGGTGGTATCGGGACTTTCAGAGAGGATATTTCAGTCTAGAAGACATTCCGAAATCAAGACACCATTCTCATCTATCAAAGATAATCGGTCTTACAAGCTACCGCTAGGTGAGAGACTGGATATTCCTGTACGGGAATTTATACCATTCACGTGGTTCCAGTTTTAAACAAAAAAGTTTGTTCAAATTCAATATCTTTTATTTTAACTAATGAACAGATGGTACTACGCATTTTGTTGTTAGAAATGGAACATCATCGAAAAAATAACAAAACCTAGATAAAGAATAGTCTAAAAGAGAAACAGTTTTCCAACAACTGGGTGTTCAAAATGATGTGCTTAGAAAATGGTAAAAAATTTCTTTTTTTGATTCTGATTTTTCCACATCCCCGTCTGGGCCTTCTTTTGAGTCTTAATCCTATTGGGGTTCTCTTTAGTGTTATTATGGTCATTCTGTTGTTTTTCATGCGTTGTACATGTTCTAACCATCTGACTGTTTGTTGCTTGACATATTGTGCTATTATTGGTTTGTTGTAAAGTTGTTCTAGTTCCTTATTTGTTCTTCTTTGCTCTTTCCCATTTTTCATTATGCCTTTCCTATCTCTCCTAAAATTTTTCACTCACAAATTAGCAGTACTGCTTTTTTTGCTATTCCCAGCTTTTACGTCTCGCATCCATATGTTACTATAGGTTTGCTTACTGTTTTATAAATCCATGTTTTAGCCTTACGTAATACATATTTTGACTTAAATACAGGTGTTAAAGCTTCTATTGTTGTATGTGTCGTCAGTTTCATTTTTGTTCTTTCCTCTTCTCTTCAAGTCCCTGTTATCTGATATGTAAATGTTTTCACCCTGTCCATTTTCAGTGCTTTTTCGTCCTTTCGGTCGATTGTTAGATTTTGAGTTTCTGTTGTGCTAAGGTGATACCTCATTACTATATGCTTTGATTCCTTGTTGGTATGTAGTCCTGCTGCCTCCTTTTTCTCTTTCTGTGTTACTTTATCAGATCTACTTTGTTATTCGTCATTAACACTAAGTCGTCAGCGTATGATTTGCATTGGTATCTTTGGCTGATTATGCTTCCTGTTCTGTTTATTTCACTTCTTCCTGTTGCGTATTCTTTCTGTCTGACCCCGCTTCTAACATTCTTTGCATTTTTCGTTTCTATCTTGCTCGATGTCTTTGTAGCGTTATTTCCACCAATTCAATATTTCTTTTTGGTATACTTAGATTATCCATAGCTTTATACAACATTTCTGTTTACTTTTTGAAAATCTACGAAAGCAACACAGATTTCTCTGGAAATTTTTCGGGTTACTTTTAGGATGAACAATTATTCAGTGACTGGCTTGTTCTAAATCTTGCTTGGCATTTCCTTCTATATACAAGTTTGTATTTTGATTCTTATTGTCTTCTCTCGATTCTTGTGAATGTGGGTTATTATCGATTCTGTTCATTATTTCAGAATCTTTTCTTGTTGCCAGACTTTGGTGATTAACTTGTGTGTCTTTACGGTTAGTCGTTCTTCTCCGATTAGTTTGCTCTTCATTCCATTTTCTTCCAGAGCTGTTTCGTTTTTCAGCTTTTTTTGTTATATTCCTTATCTTGTCTGTCGTTGAGAGTTCTTCTTCTAAATGTATCTCCGTGGTTTCTGCTATCTTGGATCTTTCAATATCTTTTCTAGCTCTCAATTATTTGTTTTTCGTCACTTATTCTTTCTCTCTCCTCATTCTTAAATTATATTGGCGTTTGTTGATATCCTTTTCTAATAAGCTTTAGTTCTTGGTAGAGATTTTGTTTGTTTCTGTTTTTAAAAAGTTCTTCGAGTTGTTTTACCTGTTTCTGTCGAAAATTGCTTTTCTTCCATAGGGAAGAAAAGCAATTTTAGCAAGTATAGACTTTATTTTAGTGCGAGACTGTCAACCTTAGATTAAATTATCTCCTTGTCTTGAAACGCCTGTACAGGCGCCCTCTATTTCTTCAGGACTTACAGGACGGATGATGATACTTCCTTTTAGGTAATTTTTTTATTTGAGGGCATTTTTCTATTTTCCTTCATTTCTTACCTATAGCAATCTAAGTTGAACCATTTATTAGTTCTATTATTTTTGCTTTTTTTCTTGGAACTTGTCCTGCTGCGTTCTTTTTGCACTCTTTAATCTCGTTCCAGTATTTCTTATTGCTGTTACCTTCATTTCCTTTCTCTTCCAGCAATAGTTTTCCAGTTCTTTTATTGCTTCTTCATAATTTGATCCTTGTAAATTCCATGCGCCCATTACCTATCGTTTTTGTTTCTTTTTCTTTATTTGTTTGATCGCTTCCGTCACTTCGTTTTCTTGGTATTTTATTATCGGTTCTTTGAAGACTCCTTCTTTGGACCCAATGGTATATTTCACTGTCGACAGTTTATTTCCGATATCCTACTTTTACTCTCTTATCTTTATTTCTTTCTTCTCTCGCTTTTTCTGTAATATTTTTTGTATTGCTATTTCTTTTCCTGCAAATTTGTTTTTATTACAATCTTGGAATCCTTCAGTTCGTTTTGTCTGCTCTTCCCAGGAACTGGATTTTATAACCCCTATTTTGTTTTCTGTTGTTCTTCCTATTGTAAATGAGTTCTAATTCTGCTTTCCTTTCCATAAATTTTTTAAGCTCTACTTGTATGTTTTGCTTCTGTGGTCAGGCCTTTTCGATTACTATGCTGTTTGTTTCAATCTTCCATATTTTTTTAAGTTTAGTATTTTTCCTGCTGGGGTCTTCTTTTCTTTTTCCATATTTTCTCCTTTTCTTATTTTGTCATCTCATTTATCAATGCTTCTTCATTCTTATGTAATTCTTCTTTAGTTTATGTTGTCTTTTTCCTACTTCCACTATTATTTATTTTTTCAAATCTTGTAACATTTCTTTAAAAACTTCCATTTTCTTCTTTTTATATTCCCGTTTATATGGTCATGATTTTGTGTATTGTTGACTTTTTCCAGCGATCTTGTTATTGTAGTACTTTTTTTGACTGCTAAAACTCCTTTCTCCTACTTTTCGAATTATTTTGAATTTCCTATCTTCCTTTTTTTAGTTCTTCAGTAGTAACGCTATTTGGTTTGCTTCTTATTGAGTTCTACTCATCTGGATTTTTCTGTGCAGTTACTGTTTTTCCCAGTTCGCTAACAATGCTTTTTTGTGCGTAGTACTATATTAGGCAACGCTGTTCGATTGTGTTAATTCCCTTAACACTTCTCTTTTTCTTTGTTTCTTCCTTTTTGTAGTCTTTCTTCTTCCTTTTGCTGTGTTTTGTCGTAATTTGTGGATTAACTACGATTGAAATTTCGGATGAATAGTTCGAGCACCTGCCACATCCATAATCCAAACTTTTCTTCTATAACAGTAGCTAAAAATATACTGGGTGAGACAATATTCAAGATGTAAGAAAAGAAACATAAGAGTATATGCATTATATTGGACGACACTATTCCACTTATTTCTGACAAAATATTATATTTAAGAGCAATTGAGGTGTTTAATATTTGCAAGTAAAAATCGTTTGAAAGCAATAATTTCTTATAATAATAAGAGTTATATCACTAAGGTATTTGCGGCTTTTGTTATTACAATTGGAAATGGCTGATGTATGGTTGTACCTTATACAGCAATACTACGCCTAGGTTAATTATGTTGAAGCCTCAATGGGGGCTTAAGCCAGCTTTAATGTTGCGAACAAATTTATAGAAGCGTCTAATTTATCTACCTGATCTCCAGCACGATATATGTGCAGTAGATCCATGTAATGGCTGCCCCTTTTGGGAGTAGAACGCTGCAAGATGCTGTCGATAGAACCATTTTCCGGTTATACATCACGTAATCAACCCGAGGCGATTCCTTTGCAACGAAGCTGAGACAAACGTGCCGTATTAATAGTCGCGCAGTTTTTTCCGTAGTTTATTATTTGCGGTACGATATTTTACGCCTTTTCCGGCGAATAGAACAATAACGATTCGAATGGCGATGCGATTTAATCTTCCAAACCCGCAGAAACTTTAATTGGATTACACTTTTTCTCGCGAATGCCAGGTGAATCGGCGGCCCTGTTACAGGTACAGGCGGCTGTTTACGTAGGGTTACGTCATTAGACTACCTGAGCATCGTTGCTTTTATTTGAAGATCGTTTACAACACATAAATAAAGCAGGTGTCACCTTCACAATTCCTTTTAAGCGAGGAAGCCTTAAGGTACGGCTATAAATTACGCTCCGGCCTCCCGGCGCGACTGAGATTGTTTAAACATTTAAAGCTACATTGTGGTTTGGTTTTTTCAAATTTTGTCTGTTCGTGATTGGTCCTTAAAGTTCTGGTCTGTTTGATTTGCAACAATAACTACAAGGGTTTTCTTATTTCTTTCTAAAATTAGTATAATCCTACTTAAACATAGGTGACGGCTTTTGCTGTCGAATTACATTATTATATTTATTTTCCAATTGATGTACTATTAGAAATATTCGAAGTCTTAACATTACGCTCACAGATGTGTCGGATATATTCGGAAGATCTTAAAGTCTTATTCAGTATACGCTTGTGTGTGGTAGGAATGATGGTGAGTATTCATTGATGACGTCAGTCAAACTAGTGGAGGTAATGGTTCCGTACCAGATTTTTGCTACATACGGCTCAATTTTTTGGCTTTCAATAAATTAAAACCTAGAAGAAAACCGTAATGCTCATTTCTAAGAGTTTTGCGAAATGTGTGTAAAATTTGTGTAATGAGGGTACGTTATTTACTATTACTATTCTCTTTTGAATAACATGGTATTAGATTCCGATCCAGAAAAGTGTAATCGGCAGTTTTGCCATTTTGGCTTTACATTTCTATAGCCCCACTAATAAACAAAAAAAAGTTGGCAAGTCATGTAAAATTAAGTTATTACACGGAGTGTGATTGCTGATGGTTTTTAACCTCTGTGAATAAAGGATTTTCTAGTTATTTTGCCATACATTCACTTCTTTCTACCATTTTTCAACAATTTTTTATTAAGACATAGTAATGGAGAGGTTTTACACCCTGCGAGAGTCTAGCCTGCGAACTGAAAGGCCAAAACTTCCCTCTTAGGATCGAATCGACCAGCCAAGCGCCTTAACCCTTTCGATTACAAACTGACTAATACCACCTAAAATGTTATTCTGTGAGACGATTGCCTTATCGCTTAGACACTAGCGCCAGTAAAGCCCTCAGGTTTGTTTGTTCTTTTTGTAAATGGGTGAGGTTGGGAGAAACTGTTAACACCTAGACTGGTTTTCAAATGGAATTGACGTCCACACCGAGAATTTTTAACTTATTCTTCTACTTTCTTGCACTTTTATTGGAATGAGGTTACAAAAATCATTACGTGCAACGTTGCATTTAATGCTTCTTTGGGATTTTCTCTTTTAACTCTGGGAGCAAAAGGTCCTCCTTTGCCAATGTGGTCATCAAAGTGATGATCACTCACTCAGCATAACGTACTGTGAATCATCCTGACAACAGAGGTGGTACTGTCTGATAATCTTAATTCTGTAATGAAAACCTGCATCACATGTAGCAAATGAAACCCTTTTCTGTGACCTCGGTTTATATGTAGGAATAAAATTTCATTTCGCGCCTTTTGCGCTCGAACATTACTGATATTCCTAGGTTAATATTTTGCTTAACAAAAACGTCAACAAAAGTCGCCCACGTTCCTCATGTTACTCTTAGGAATGGCTTCTCCAAGGCTACTGGATAGGTGTAATAAGAAATATTACCAGTTTCAATCTATCACCTGATCCATCGGAAATCAGATACTCGTGAAGTTCATGAAATCTTTGAAATGTTTGGAGTGCAAATGTCCCTCTGAATTTCACCAAAAATTCTGCCCAACCCAGCCAAGGATACAAAGTATCTATGCGGAAGAACCTTGTGGTTGGCAAGGGCGCTGTTTTAGGCTTTTTGCGAGAATAAAGTTCTCTTATAAACTAAGGAAGACTGCTGGAATGTTCTTCTCAATGGGCGCTATGCATACATGCTTGCAGTCGTACGTAGGATAAGAGAAATAATAATCGTTAGTAAAACGTAGTCAACTACTCTGCTGCTGTAGTTTGCGGATATATTCATTGGTTTCCCTTTTTTAAACGTTTTGCACATTTTGAGCAGGTATAGTGCACTCTGGTAACCCAAACGTTGATAGTTGCTCAAACAAATTACACATAAAGGCAGTAAAGTGTAATGCCGCTCAGGGGAAATTTTCGAAACAGTACATACGTACTGCTTCACTGTATTTACATCTTTCTCGTACTATCGAGACCAAATTAATTGGAATTTTCCCGTTAACTCTTAATGGTAATGTGCCTAAGAGGCCTCAAAGTTGTTAGAAAAGTATTAGTGAAGACAAGTTTATTCGATTAGTTTACAAATTTTATGGTTACCAAATGTTAAGAAAATGTTCACGGAAACTATATTTCTCGATATATACTTGAAATGACACAGGTGATATACTTCTAACCATTTTCAGTATTTTCATAGGTGATTGAACCAGACTAACGATCAGAAGTGCAAAGTTAGGGCCATACGCCACCTATTCGATTAACTGTAGACCTGTTGCAAGATATAAATTAACCTAACGATCGGTTTTGCAATTGAATACTATTAATCCTAATAGTTGTTGTTCACCCTACACCAATTGGTAGAAGGGTTCTTGATTAAATAAATAAATAATAATTGTTGTTCATTATGTCATTGACTACACCATAAGTGGTGCAAGCGGAATATCTTCGATTCATTGTGTAATGTACCCTTTACTAATTTTAAGCTAAGGCCCAAGGCGGCCACCTTGCTTGCGCCTGCATTCTCTTTCCCCTTTCTTTCCCTCTCTCACCCATCTTTTTCTTTCTTCTTTTTCCCCTATCTCCTCTCTCCTTCCTGTTTTTTCCTTTTTCATCCCTTTCTCTCTTTCCTCTCTCTCCATCTCCAGTCTCTTCCTCCCACATCACTCTTTCTGTCTCTCTTTTGTATTTAACTCAGCGACATGGAATTCTAATTCCAATAGTAATGTTGGTGACTTTGTTAGCTCGTTAACTAGTATAGAATAGTTTTTGAAGATCTGATTTGGGGAAGATAAATGTATTTAAAAATAGATGGATTTTTAGATGTATACTGAAACATGATTTTATAACTATTCTACATCTCAAAAGATCTTCCATTTTGAATTTGATATATAAAACAAATTGATTGACTTGACATGTGCAGTTCATACAGCATCATCAAGAATAACCGAATCTTCAAATAAAGTTAATAGATATGGGTTTTGAGCTACACATAAAAATGGATGAATTTTCTTTATTCAGAGATACGATTTTTGCTTTATGGTATCATGCACATGTTCTTCAATGTTTGATGGAAAGGCGGTTATTCTTTACGCTACGATGTGGATCAATGAAAGCAAGAAGAGACACACCTGCCAAATAGTTCACAATTTTACACACTTCTATAGTCATAAACACAAAAAAATTTCCGTATCACATTTCAGAAGAGTTCGAAGCACATGAGAAATCTTGTGGAAAAACAAAAAACAGCATATCGTCAATTTTATTGTCATACAGCTTCCTAAATAGATAAAAGAACTTTTCGATATTAAATAAAATAAGTGATGAAGAAATTTGCCCTACTGTTAAATATAAATATTAAATATTAGCTCTTAAATCCCCCAAGATATTTTGGAAGTTTAAGCATCTTATTATATTACTGTTGCAACCAATCCCAGTATTTCTTGGAATTCCTTCCTCATTCCAATAAATCCTGCAAAATTTTTAATAAATGTTACTTACGCAAATTTCAAGCCGTTAGTTAACCTTGTGGCAATGGGCCAGCATTAAAATATTTTGGCTCATTACTCATAACTTGACCCAATGCCCCGCGGTTAACGACCAATACTTCTTTCTCTATCCAGCCACTGTTGCCTCCTCTAATTCTTTTCTTGCAGACTACCCAGTTAAAGTTCCGTTCTTCCACTCATGTCAGTCCCTAGTTCTATCTACTCCAATTTGCAACCCTTTGAGCGCAGCTTCGGTTCTCCATTGCAATGAGAGATTGTGTCTTGGTTGAATAAATAAATAATTCGCATTTATTATATTGCACAAACCCAGCATTTTACGCAGTGACGGGTTGCTTTGACTGGTTGTTCGCAGTGATGTATTTTAAAATGGACTCCATTCCGCCAACGCTTCTCTCGTTCAATTTTGTTAGTCATTTCGTAGTTCTGTTTTAAATGTTAAATTCACTACCTTAAATTCTTTTTTCAGTAGTTTTAATTAGCAAGAGCCTGTGAAATGTTCGGTGGGTTGCAACTTTTTAACATGTATGTTATTTTGTTAATTAAATATGATATTTGCATAATGACTTTTAGGTAGGTCTGGCGAGAACATCTGTGAGTGCTCATGATGCTTCTCAAGATTCATCATCAAATCGGTACGTTGTACCAGTGCCGACAAAATATTTTTTGAGTAGATATCTCTTTTGGCGAGGTTTTTGGTCAATTGTCACATACGCTTCGTTACCAAAGTTTTGTTGACAAATTATTTTACTAATTTTTCAGTCATTGATTTTTGTCTGTTCTTAATCTTCAACATATCCAGCTGCCTATTCACAGCGGTTAATCTTCCTCATTCTATTCTCGAGTAATATTCTTTTTGTTTTTACACGCTTTAACGATATGTATAAATGAGCTCACCAAAATCTTTCTATTTTCGTCCACATTTTTTTTGTCACGCATTTAATAAATGAAGGATAGTATAAAGCTTGTAATTTGAGTTTGCACCTTTCTGGCATGCAAATGATTTTACTCGAACAGTGGTGGTCACTATTTATTTTATAACGTCGTGGTCTTTGGCTTTGCAAAGTGAAGTGCACTTATTTCACCTCAATAAGTTTTGTACTTTAATCCGAGGCGAAAATCAATAGAATATTTCAAGTGTTTCCGAAGTCATAATAAAGTAATTTTTACTTGGAATAATTGATTTCATATCGCCAGCGTACCTGCGTTCATTTCGAACAAGGGATAATAATGGTGGTCGTCTAAGGTGCTCTGTGCTTGCCACATCGCTCCGCATTCAGAGATGGTGCGCGACGACCGGCCAGATACAGCGAATATATGAAAGTCTCAACCTTTTAGTTCGCAGCCCGTGTTGAACCACACCAGTAAAAATTGAATTTTGTGTTTTTTTTTTGTCAAATCTCTGTACTGGCCTGAGGTTTATGAACAGTTTGTAATCTCTTTTCTTTTCAAGGTAATTTAAGTTTTGGGACCAGGTCAGAAATTGTAGCGTGACAATTTGGGCTGTACAGTTACTTATTCAATAGTTGTCTTATTATCAGTTGCCAATCATTTTTTATTGCAGCTTGTACACATTAAACATTTTCTGGTATTCTGCTAGTTGTTGGTCTTCCAGAACGTGATTCGTTTTTAACGGATTCCGGCAATTTCTGAATAGTTGGTACCACGCCTTTACTGGTTTTGTACTCTTTGCATTGTTCTTAGAGGTCTTCCAAATAATCTGAATAGTTTTTGCAGAAAAATGTTTCAGCTTCAGATAAAATATGATCTATATTCACTGCTCTACTGGTTCAGTTATTGCAAAAGTGATGACCATGCACTAAATATTACCAGCATTAACGGAAAATTTCATTCCAAACTGAAAGAGGTTTTATAAAACTCAACAAACAAAAAAATGTAGGGAATTCACGGCGTTTAGATTCTGAAACAAATAATTCTCACAAGAAGATGAAAATAAGTAAAAAGAGCAAAATCATAAGAAAACTAAGGACAATAAGAAGGTAAATGATGACGATCAATGTATTGCTGAATAGGATGAGCAGAGACAAATGGGACTTCTCGCCTTCTTTTAGAAAAACTCATCAGTGCTCTACTTGAAACCGATTATGCAGATAAAAAGAAATTAAAAACAAATATGACTAATGTAAAATTTGTAATCTCGACAGACTTTAATAGGCAAGTCCAAATATTCTCCGAGAAAAACTGTTTGTCTAAATAATACGACCAATTATAGAATTTAAGGTCCTCGGTAGAGTCAGATGTTAAGTCATGATTTAGCTTACAAGCTGAACCAAAAAAGCTTATAGCAATTTGTACCACTTTCTCTTATTTTTTTATATTATATTATTTGTAATTTATTGTAATTTTACCAAAAACTACAAAACACTTAAACAAAAAATGTTTTAGTTGTGCTGATAAATGGGCTAGCGGTTTTTCATGTCGACAAATTTTTAGTTTCAAAACACCATTTTGACCATAAGTCAATGGGGAAAGGTAGGTGGTCAAGTCAAAAAAATACTTCTATAAATGAAAGAACCCGAAAGAAAATTAAGATTCACGCCAATGAAAATTATCAAAATTGATACCATCATTCCTCCGATCTCACACTCGGGACATATCTGTTACAGCAAGCAAAATGTGATTTGATCTCATGTGTGGTATATTTTTTGCTTTGAATATACTTCTATAAAAAGTATCTTTTTATCACTTAGAGATAAACTTGAAAATAATTTTTAAATTAGAATTGAAACGTAATACCAAAGGATTTCCCAATAGGGGCGCTCGAATTTTGACAGTGTATAGCGGCCATGTTGATGAAGCTACGGCTGTCAAATTTGGAGATTATAGTAATTAATGTTGCGAAAACCATCATGAAAACTTACAGTGTTGAGCAACGTTAAACTTTAGAATCAAAGTGAGTGCTTAGTTCGAGCTGCGTTCCGTACGATTCGTGATTTTTACGGTGCACACAATCGTCCTGTTGAGTCGACTGTTCGTCGTTTGGTGGATCAATTCGAATCAACTGGTTCAGTAAACAATCAAACAACACCGTAAGTCGCCAGAACGTAAGGTCTGTAGAAAACATTGCTGCAGTGATTGAGAGAGTACAGGAAAACCCGAACCAGTCAATTCTTCGTCCCTCCCAAGAACTTGGCCTTTCGCAGTCCTCAACTTGGCGAATTTAAGTTACCCAGGAACTGAAGATAAACGGCCATAGGCAGCGTCGAACATTCGTTGACTGGACTCTAGAGCAGTTGAAGTGGACCCCGATTTCGGACGGAAAATCATCTTCAGCAACGAGGCCCATTTTTGGATAAATGGCTATGTCATCAAGTAAATTGTCGCTTTTGGGGAGATAATGATCTACATGAGACCCATCAGTTGCAAGTGCATAAAGAAAAAGTTACTGTTTAGTGTGGATTTTGGTTTGGCGGGGTCATTGGCACGTACTTCTTCCAAAATGAAGCTGTCATCGGCGAGAGGCACAAGTCGATGATAACCAATTTTTTGACCTAAATTGGAAGATATGGATCTCAACCACACGTGGTTCCAACAAGACGGCGCTACGTTCCACACAGCGCATGCAACAGTAGATCTTCTACACGACAAATTCGACAGCATGGTTATCTCGCGTTTCGGCCACGTCAACTAGCCACCGAGATCGTGTGATTTAATGCCATTAGAATTTCTTATGGGCCTACGTTAAATCACGGGTTTATGTGAATAAACCGCAGACGATTGATGCCTTAAAAGTCAACATAACCAATGCCATCAATGATATCGAGCCCGATTTATGCGGTCGAGTCATCAAAAATTGGACGTCTAGGATACACGCCGGGCAGCTAAGCCGCAGCGGCCATTTGGCACACATATAATGTAATCGAATATTCTTCTAAATACAAAAAAAAATGATATCACATACATAACTTGTTTTATTTAAATTTAAAGTTCGAGCGCCCTTAATGGAAACCCTACATAATTTTGACTTGTGGTGGCATTTTCTTCTTCCTTTTGGCAAACGGGCCCTTTATGATAATTGTTTCTTAAAATTTTAATGGAGAATTTAAACTTTTGTTGTATTTTATTTATTTTTTAGTACACTTACATATTTTTGCAGATGGTACTGATAAAATGAGATGTTATCTTATTCCAAATTAGCAATTAAAAAATAAATTTATTTTTCTATGTTAGACTTTTTCGTCCACCTTTTCATACTCCATCATGTGGTTTTTAATCATTTCCTAAAATTGTCCGTTAAAGATCTATACATTGTTTATTAATTATATAGGCAGAGACTGATTGATCCATAGGCTACGTAAACTGTAGCTCAAGGCTCCAGGATTTCGAGGTGCAAATTTTAAGTAGAGTAAAAGAAAATGTGAACTTAATCAGAAAAACTTTGAATAGATAATAACTATTAAACTCTGAAATCATACATTCATCGTTCATCGACATATAATATATTTTTAAAAATGTTTATATTATAACAGAAATAGCATTTCACAAAGAAATTATTCAAGAACTGTCTAGAATGATCGAGTTCAAATTCCGGAACCCTCTGATTCGTTATATAACAACGCGTTTAAATATAAGGAGGAGTAGATGGGCATTCGCGGCAATCAAATAGGAGACGTCGTACAGCGAACATTAGTGATGCAAATAAATTAGTGTTGTTATAGTAACCATTGGCAGATGCTTTGATAGTATATAATCTATAATTGTTGTGCATCAGTGGAACCCTTGTGAATAAAGTTTTTATTTTCAATTAAACCGTCGTTCAATTCACATTTCATTTATCATAAAGGCTACATAATAAGTGGTGAAGATGATCGAGATATGTTAAAAAACCAAGTGGAATAGAATTTAAAAAACATTCAAAATGGTGTCAGGATGCTGTGATCAAGAAAATGCCATAACTAAACACTTTTTCTCGCGTGGTGTACAGCAATGGTAATCGTCTCAATGAGGTAGACTCAATTACTCGATGACCCGGCATTGTGATGCGCAAATGACGAACTTCGTAAGTTGATGGTCTACAATGGCATTCAACAAAATGATGACTAACTTTTTAAAATCTGAAGGTCAGTTACCACTCAAAAAGGATTTTGTGCCAATTAGTTGTCTTACAAAAAGTGAGAACGCACCAAGCGAAATTGATTGGTATATTCAAAATCGAACTCTATGGCCGAGAGCTTGATAATAAGAAAAACATCCATATGATAAACAATCATAAAAACAACTAAACACCGAGCGTGCATTTCAAAATTTATTAGTAGTAGTAGTAGAGTTTCAGAAGGAGTGGATTGTAAAGTAGCAGAACAGTAGAAGGAAGAAGCTTTGCATTGGCGAAATGTTTTCGTAAGAATTATTGAAGTTGTGTAGTTTTTAGCTTACCATAGACTGCTAGTCCATGGGGTTAATTAAATATTAGACTCTGTAAAAAAGGTAACTTTTTTGGTTATGTAGAACTAATTTTAAAATTCTATGCTTTTATGATAGAACAAGGAACACGGTGTGACGCAAATAGCGTCCTATTGAAAGTCAAATAATTTATTAACTTGCACTTGGCGCCATTTTGCGCGCGCTTCCCTCGCAATACCATTTTCGGTCAACAGATCATCCTTTTTGACCATGGTTAATTTAGATCGCATTCAAAACTATAACTTGCACCTCGTTTGTTCAAGACGAATCTAAAAAGCCCTCAACCATTAAAATCGGTTGCTTCATTGATTGACAGTGTGTTTTTTCTTGGCGCTTTAATAATTCAGATCAATCAGGCATGAAGACCCCATATAAAATACTCTAGGTCCAGACCCTAATAGGCACATTTGCCATTTCCCTGATGTTTTTTTCCCACTGAATCCTCGATCATCCTTTTGTTCCTTTGCCTTCGGGTCGCATTTCTATCATCTTCTTGGAAATTTTTTTTCTTGGCGCTTTAATGATGTTATTATACATGTAGCAAAATTCGTAACTAAACGAAGAGCATACTCAAGTCCAGATTTGTCCAACTATCTTTTATGGTGTGCTATGTGCTACCTACAATTTTATACGTTTATTCATAACTTTGGCTATAAAGGTGAAGAGATGACAAATGCTGTAATACCGACCGTAAATTTTATAGATTTAGATCTAAATAACTGAAGAGGACAAAGCTACGACACAGTATAGGTGGTACAGAGGTCTTCAGACTAGAATAAATGAACCATCTGGCCATATACATCTCCTGCGCGGGTTACCCTTTACAAACAAATCTATAACTTTTTTAGTTCTTCAGCCAAGAGATAGGATATCTTGTAGTCTCATTTTAAAATGACAAAGCGGTGGAGCCGAGCATTATACAAATCGTGTCAGGAGCTTCTTGAAGCTCTGATACATATTACCCATGATAGTGATCAGACTAAAAACGCACAGTATGAACCAAAGGTGATATTGGCAAAACTTAAAAAGCCTTGAAATGGCATTAACGGTATTTTTCTTGAATAATGTTCTTGTAAATTTTCGAGAAGTAAACGGTTTCAAGAAAAAAAATGCAGACACAACAAAGATCACTACTCTATAGAGTACCGTAGGAGCTTTTATAAATACTCTTCGAGGCGAAGATGGGTTTTTTAGGCTAGAAAACAAAGTAAAATTGATGTGGTATGAAGCTCACGCTAACAGACATTACAAAAAAGATGAAGCCAGAAGTTTCTTTTGTGAAAAACAAAGATGGAAATTAAGAGTTCTCTTGACGACAGTTTTTCGTGGTATCGATAGAAACATATGCTGCAATTCATCCTGCTATGCTCAACTTAGTACGAGAAAAAATACTTTATACAGAAATACATGAGAATTTGGACTTTCTATAGGAAATCACTCAAATGGAAAATGACAGAATACAGCAGAGGGCGAATCAGCTATTGGAAAAGTATGCTTCTGTTTTAGATAAGCCATTCCTTGTGGATTGTGTGCATTTGGCAGCATTTTTAAGAATTAATAAAATTATTGACAAACAAGATAAGAAATCCAAATCAAAAATCCAATTAGAACTACAAAGATCCGACGCTCGAAAGGACATGAAGGATTAGAGAAGAAGAAGAACTACAAAGACTCTTTTCATTATTGAAGCCATGAAACCTAGTCTTCTTTCTCCCAATAATTTTTCTAAGTATCAAAGTTACAAACTGCATTAGAAAACCAACCTTTTTCAGCTGTTTAAGAAAGTGAAATAGTTTTTGAAATCAACCTTAAAACCAGAACATGCAAAAATTTGAGGTGGGTGAAAAATTTTCAGCTTAGGGCTCCAAAAACCTTAATCAATCCTGTCCTGTTTTGTTTGGTTTGGTTTTCTATTCTGAAGTTCACTGTAGGGTTAGGATATCTCTCTAAGTGTATTTAGAGCGATTCAACGTTTAATAAAGAATAAGTTTTCATTTATGATTAAAGCATACATACATCTTTAAAAAAGATTATTTTAAAATGAAGCAGAGTATATCTAAAGATGTCTCTTGCAGGTATAGTCACAATGTTCGAATGTGGAAATCTCATAACGCCGCCCAAATGGATGTTGCCAACTTATGTCTTTTTTATTTCTAGAGTCCTGCAGTGGGGTTTCCTGCAGCGAAGGAAAAGTGTGCATTCTGAAGAACGGCCGGCCAAAATGCGTGTGCTCCCCGAAGTGTCGGAACATCAAGCCACAAGTGAAAGGTCCAGTTTGTGGTACCGATGGGCGCAGCTACCGCTCCCTCTGCAGGCTGCGCAAGCGAGCCTGCCGCCGAAAGACCGGCACCCTCTCCGTCGCCTACTACGGCTCGTGTCAAAGTCGGTAGCCGGTGCACCCAGACGGTAGCCGCCACTTACGCACGCGCTCTGTTGCAGATTCCTGTGATAAAATTACGTGTCCGTCGGGCAAGCACTGCCTCGTAGACCAAAACATGAGCCCGCACTGCGTCCGCTGCACGAAGAAGTGCCCCGCTAGTCCTTCGCGCCGCCAGGTGTGCGGCTCCGACGGCGTCACCTACCCGAGCGCCTGCCACCTCCGAGAAACGGCGTGCCGGAAAGGGAAAGCCATCCCGATAGCGTACAAGGGCAAGTGCAAACGTGAGTCTGCTACAGTATGTAGGCCGCGTAATTAGATTCCGTCTGGTTGCAGCATCCGCCACGTGCAGCAAGGTCAGATGCCGCGACCAGCAGTTCTGCCTGAACGACTTCGAGTCGGGCCTGCCGCGGTGCGTGACCTGCAGCCGCCGCTGCCCCAAGCCGAGGCACATGCCGGGGCCCATCTGCGGCACCAACAACAAGACGTACCACTCCTGGTGCTACATGATCCAGGACGCGTGCGCGAAGGGGTACATCATAGAAACGAAATATTCGGGAAAATGTGTTAGTACCACTTTTTTATCATTTAACATTTTAGTTGACTATTAATTATTGAGTAGTAACTTGGAAAAGCAAAAGATGTCCTCCCACATGACCTAGAGTTGTGTAGATACATGTCTAAAAAAATTTAAAGATACGCCCTTTTTGCCTTCGGTAACGAATACACCCTAGTAGTAACTTTCAAAGATCTTTTAAAACAGCAACGGATTTTCCATTTTCTTATAGGCGTTAGTTATCTCATTCACTTAGCAAAGTTGTGATCTGTGGTATATTCATATATTGACTCTCTTGAATACGATTCACATGCGTATTCGTTTTTAAAGTCGTACGTTACCCATTTAAAAATATTTTGTATTGAACTGGATGTTTAGGGGATGTTTTGTGTGTACACCTGAGAGCAAAACAATCAACTCGGCAACATGCTCAAGTTTTGAGAGAATGTGTATACACTCTGATAGTACTCCAAGTAAAGTTCAGTGTACTGTTTGAAAGCTTAAAAACTGTGGTTTCAAATGATACCACTCTGATTAGAGTCGGACTTGTTCTGACAAATTTATGGGCCTAAGAATATGCGTAACACAAAAAAGTTATAAGGGAAAAGGTAATGATGAAAGGGAAAGAAATGAAATTCTCGGTTGAAATTAATTTAATGATTTTTTCAATACATCGTGTTTCCATGTCTACTCCTAATTGAACTTTCCAAATGATTATGCCTGGATCAGATGATTTTTACTATGCTGTTTTGAGGGATTGCTTCCCACTCTTTAATCAACGCCATTCTCAGTCTCACGTCCCCTGGTGCAAGATTTCTGCCCCGGATTCTTCGCTTAAGCTCATCCCAAACATGATCAATTGGATTCAAGTCTAGGCTACACAGAGGTCAGTCCATTTTCGGTATACCGACGTCAGCCAGGTAAATAGTGGTTACTCACCAACAAATCTCCCAAACGGAACAACATGTTCCTCCAGAATGATCCTGATGTTAAACCTCCTCCGCATCCTCCATTAGACAGGAAAACCAGCTCAGTTTTTCCATGCTTGGAAATGTCCGCCCAAAACATGCTACAGTTTCTTGAATACAGCAATAAGCAAATCGCTTCCCTGGCCTTCTATAGACCCAACGTTTCCTGTTGCCATATAGGCACATCGTGGATTCGTCGGTGAATAATATCTGACTCCAATGAGATGTTCTCATCTGATTTCTGAGGGATATGGAGACGAGAAATCGATCGTCTCTCTCCGTTGTCACTCATCTACGGCCGCCTTATTGCCGGCAGACGTAGCCACTGGTTTTCCGGTACCAACACACTCGACACTTAGATTTACTCGATTAGCCACGGGCCTCTCTGAGTAAGGCCCTCTCTCAACAATGCAACTACCTGTGCTGCTTCAACGGCTGTGGTATTCATTTTCTTGCGAATCACTCGGGCACTTACGTTATTGCAAGCGTACTGTAGGGCAATCAGCATGTGCGTTCCAATTAGCAAGATTCGTAAAACCCCGTTCGTGATGCATGTTTTTTTGAATGCGTCATCCGATTAATGCAATAGCAACAATTTTTTAAAGTACAATGATAAAGATACTCCTTGCACGTTAGTGTTTTTATTTTCATTTTCCTTAGACTGAAACATGAGACGAAAATGCGCGTGTAGCTAGTGGGTTGATTGTTTTGCTGTCAAGAGTAGAATAGATTAATCGTAATTTTCAGTCTCTAAATTGACATACCCGTATCTCCTTTTAATGGACAAAATGGAGAGACCGATATTGTAGATTGTTTAAAATATCAACATTCTTCACGTATTCTAATCGTGTAGTAGGGGCTTAGAAATATATTTTGAGTTATAGAAGCTTTGTAGTTTTAATTAATGCACGGAGTACAGGATACTAGTTCAAAACTGTAAAGATCCAGATGTACCAAGTGTTGGTTGCTCAGTAACTAAGTTAGTTATAGGTTTGAAAAAGATGCCCAACTTGAGTTCTGAAGAATTATGAGATACTTGGTGTATTCCACCAATTACAATACCAATAAATTTGGTAATCTTATAGCACATCGTCTTTCCTATCGCTGGTGTATCGCCTGTACTATTTGTTGATAAAAACATTTCGGGGATTTTCCCACACTAACAAGCTTTTCCACATAAAAGTGAGTGGGAGTGTTCCCCAGAAAGAAAAGTGGTTTGCGTCGTTCTGGTGCAAAACTTAAGTTTTGTGCTAAAGTTAAATTGACTTTTTTCACGTCTCTTTTTCTCTTATAGAAAAATGTTAATAGTAGTCGCTACAAAACTTACTAAAATCAGAAAGTTTGGAGAAACAAAAGTACGCGTGTAGCTCTCGCCGATGTAAACATAGGAAAGGCCTGCCCCAACTAGTGGCTGACCCTTAAAGTAGCAGTTCTTGTTTAGTGGTGCTCTGTTGCTTTCGATATCTGTTAAACGAGGATCAAATCCTGAAAATTATAAGTAAAAGGTGTCCCAAAATTAACGCAAGATTTGAATTAAATAGAAAACACAGTTTTTAGTCTTTTCATTGTAATTTTTTTATTGAATCATAAAGTACATAGGATAGGGTTATTTATGGAATAACACATCGGGCAAATGGCCTCCACGGGTTTGCATACACATACGCACTCGTTTGTCGAAATTTTCCATGACCATTCTGCATAAATGTGGCTGAATTTCGTTGATGCAACTTTGAATCTCCTCCTTTAATGCGCGCGTGGTTGTGGGCTTGCTGACATAGACCTGTGATTTTAAATAACCCCATAAAAAGAAATCTAATGGTGTTAAATCACACGATCTAGGGGGCCAATTCTGATCACCGAAACGAGAGAGTACACGACCTGGAAATGTCTCATGCAGTAATTGAAGTGTTTCACGGGCTGTATGGCATGTGGCACCGTCTTGTTGAAACCACATATTGGCCACATCAATATCATCCAATTTCGGCAAAAAGAACTGTGTTATCATGTCGCGATATCGAGCACCAGTAACAGTCACTGCTTGACCAGCCTCATTTTCAAAAAGGTATGGTCCAATTATGCCTCCAGCCCAAAATCCACACCAAACAGTGACACGTTGTGGATGCATTTGTTTTTCGACAATCACATGTGGGTTCTCAGAACCCCAAAAGCGGCAATTTTGGCGATTAACAAACCCATCAAGGTGAAAATGTGCTTCGTCGCTTAGGATGATTTTGCTCGAAAAATCAGCATCCATTTGTTGATGCTCAATAATCCATTCAACAAACTCTCTTCGCTGTGCATGGTCATTAGGCTTCAGTTGTTGTGTTAATTGAATTTTGTAAGCATGGAGACACAGGTCTTTAGTGAGTATACGCTGTAGAGAGCTTCTTGAAATTTGCAATTCTTGTCCACGACGCCGAATTGAGGTTCCTGGATTGTCACCGACACTCTCACGCACTGCTTCGATGTTGACATTTGAACGGCTTGTTTTTGGACGACCAGTGTGTTTGGCGTCTCCAACGGATCATGTCTCTCGAAATTTTTCAATTAATCTCTTCACAGTTGACGAAATTAAAACACTATTCCGACCATATTTTGTATGAAATTTTCGAACAGCGGCCGCCAAGCTTTCATTATTTTTGAAATATTGTGCAATAATGAAGACACGTTGTTCTATCGTGTAACGCTCCATTTTTACTAACCCTAAACTGCCAGCTGTCGATTTGTTTTGTTTTAAGGTTGTCAACACTTTACTGCATAAATGGCGGCAAATTTAAATCTTGCGTTAATTGTGGGACGCCCTTTAGAAGATTGACACCCCAACCGGGAAAACGCACAGAAAAATTACTTTCTCTTTGAAATATCAGTAGAAGATAGAACTTATAACATTCTAGAGAACTTTTGTGGGTGATTATAGACCAAAATAGATTCGTCGGAAATATTTCAAATTTGGGAAAAGTGAAAAATAAAAATGGAGAAAAGCACGATACTTATTACAGGGCAGTTTGGAAGTGCAAAAAAATTTAAATAGTAGAAGCCCTTAATGGAACTGATCCTTTACTGATGTAGATTTTACTGTAACATATCCCCATAAAACGAACCCGCTATCATCCCCTTTGGTATGTTTAGAATCATTTAAGCTAACGCAGGAGGCTTTAGATAACTTGGAAAGTTCCACTTCAAAGGTTATCGTTTTATATAATCTCAACCTAGCAGATTTTGACAAAATAATTTAGAAGAGTACAAAATGAAATAAAAACTGAAATTGTTTTAACTGATCCGCTATAGGTTCTTAGATTTAACTTCAGACATTTCTTAAATCACCACAGCACTACCAACACTATCAAGAACTCTCGCATCAACACCTACAAATGCCGAGTTAGTAATTTTTCAGTTGTAAATGAAGTGGGCTAGCAGCAATTAGGATAATTGGTTTGTTAGACCATCGTCATTCTAAATAATCAAGAAATCTTCAAGTAATAAAGTCTTCTTAGTGTCAAAATGTTTACTTCCACATATGCTAGGCTATGTTTGAACTGTAGGTTTCAAATTTTTTTTAATTGATAACACCAAATGACGAAATCAGCTACAATTTTATGAGTTGTAAGACCTATCGTTTAAAAGGTAGATTAGTAAATTCCCAAAATAGGATTATATTTAATCATAAAACGAACAAGTTCAATAAAATTCGATAAATTTCTGATGCTATAAATACAACATTCTTGCTACCGATCAACTAGTTTTCACTTGTGTACGAACAAGTCAAATTTGAATTATATGAAACGTCTCCTTTTTTTGGATATACTGTAATCGGTCACCGGTTCTAATAACACTGCAGAACCCCATTGACAGTCTTTGATTTTTTGATGTTCTTGTAAGCCGTAACGGTCTCCTTATAGTTTTCATACACCTTTTTATTGTAATCTCCTTTCTGTGGATAAATGCAGTTGACCTGAATGTTTGGTGCTATTTAAAAACCAACTGACCGAAATGAACTACCTGGGCTTTGAAATAAACCTTCCATTAAATTGCCTGGCAAACCTAGGCTAAAACCGAAAAGGTTAGAGATGGTTAAACTGACAGCGTTCTGAGGGTGGAAGTGGCGGTTGACACGTCTGGGTCGATGGTGACTATCAGAGTGTCCGTTTACTTCTGCAAACCGATCATTGAAGGGGGAACCCCTGAAAAACTCTGAACACTTTCACTGGATCGGTCGTTGTGCCTGCTTTGTAACTCTTCCTTGCCGCAGTGGTCACTTCATTCAAAAGTGTGCTAAAAAATTGGCGATTCCATAGAAAATACGATCGTGTTATTGATACAAGTTCTTTAATGGACAAACGAACCGGCTCGTAGTAATGAATTTTTGTAGTTACATCTGCATAAAATATCCCTGGAAAACGTGTGATTTCAACAGACGGCATTCCAGCTCACATCTAGGAAGAAATGCAAACTTTCTAGTAACAAAAGTTACCGATTATAAATAGCAAAAGGAAGATGGGCAAAATCCTACGGACGCTGCCCCCCGCGTAAAAAAACTGTAAAAAGTTCTAATTGTAATATAAGACGAGACTAAAGGTTAGAACCAAGTGGAATAATAAGCCTACATCTCATATTGCTTTGTTGGTACTCTCTGAAACTCATCGAATTTAGTGTCGCGAGGTTCTAGGCTCTTGTTTAAATCCTCATTTGTCATCGTGCGGCACTTCGTAGTCCCACTGTCAGGTCAAGTTCTAAAGCCAGATTCAGTTTTAGGTTGTGATCGGATCAATCCTATTAGAGCAGATTGTCTCCTATCATTAGACCAAGATCATTTTTGTACGATTCTCCGTACCGGCGGTATGGCCTGTTTTTTCTAAGTTCTAAGGTCTATATCTTTGTTCGGAGAGGTCGTGCCGGGTTGTTCCTTAGACAATATTGCTCAGGACGATTAGGGCTTTTGATTGACATAGGTTTCGTCTGGGTACCTGAATTTTCGATTTGGGCCCCAATTGCCCATCTTCCTTAGTACACGGAATTTCTTAGTAGTTATAAGATATAGCGAGAGTAGCAAGGAAATTTGTGAAGAATATTTTTCTGCACAAAGTTTGTGTAATTTGGCAAAAAAATGTTTAGCGCTCTTATTATCATCTTACTATAGTATTTCCGTTTCATTTGGATGTGTTTTGAAAACATTTGATAGTAACACGTTCGCACCTTTGCAGGTCCAAATAATTTTTCGCGGAAAAATCATGCATTGGAAGATATTCTTCAACACATTCTAGCGAAGTAGTTCCCAACTTGTTTTGGCCGTGCTCTACCTAAACATCCCTAAAATTCCGATTTCTCTGCTGTAACATACAATCCTTATTCTTCAAACATTGGTAAAGGAAGCCTAAAAGGCCATCAATTGTTAATAATTCATTCTTGACTATCCCCGCCCCCTTATGAGGCGTGCGCCTCACGTTAGAAACCACGGTTCTAAAGTATAAAGATAGTATGGTACTAGGCAAAAGAATTTAATTAGAAAAATAACAAAGGTTACTAACAATTACAGACAATATGAGTGCGCGTAGGATTTCTTTTTTTTTTGGTGCAGTCTCCTCTCATATCAGGAGTTATGGTTGCTATGATTATGAGTATACTTTTTTCCAGAGAAAAGTCATGAATCTATTCAGCGTGCACCATGTTCTTCACATATTCCCACATCAAAGAATCGAATAGTGTATTGTTTAGTCTTGGCTGATATTTTAACTTTGCATGTCTATAAATACTCTAGTAGGGTAAGGTAGCATTCTGTTGTCTGAAGTCCAAATAATTTGGATTTTATGTGCATATAATAGAAGCCTTTTATATACCATTTTGAATAGCAACTCTAAATTGTATCATCTTACCAATTATTTTAGAGTTTTGCTTAATGGTATCACCATGATTCCATGGTACTACCACTTTTAAACAGTGGCTTGATTACTAGCCAATCCTATTAACAAGCAAATTGTAAGAGATATCGTGCAATTCTTTTGGGTATGGATTTAGCAGAATCCAAGGGTGTGAAATGGACCATTCGTGTGACCACATGAGTACTTCTGGTCTAGTCTGGTAATCCGAAATCAGCCTACAGGCCAAACGGTAAGAAATTTTCGGATATGGATTCAATATGACTCATAGGTGTGCAATGGACCTTTTACATAATGACCATGTAAAGACCATTTCGACCGAAAAAAATAAGAAAATTGGTAGTGTTCATCCCTCTTTAATGCACTTGTTTGTCAAGTTTTTACAGAAAAAACCCTTGTACTCTTCTAGCGTTTCGAGTGGCCAAAAACGGACGCGTCGCCCTCGAATTCGCCTACATTTCGGAGAGCGCGAGCGCTCCGACCGACCGCGGCGGGCAATTAATGCAAATTCGAAAAATGTGATTAGACCGCCGTGGCCATTTGCAATGCAGATTGTAAATTATACGCTTGTTTGAAATTTGTACTGGCCCGAGCAAATTGGCGCAAAAAGCGGCCAGCGCAAAGGCGCGAGTGCGCCTTAATTGGCCGTCCATCTTTCTAAGGCGACGTTAAAGGTGTGTTAACCCGAGAGGGATGCGATCGCGACACGTGTGCGACCAGCTGTCCGGCGTTAACGAGCAGCTTCATGCTGATCGACTCGCATTTTTGCAGGGCAACTCCACGCTGACTTGACAGAGAAACAGGAGCAACTGCAACAAAACCAAAGATATGTACTGTACCGTAAACATGTGGACTTTCTTAGATGTATGAAGATATCCAGTAGCAGCAGTTGTGACTTACGCATCGCAGCACGAGGGAATGCAGCGACACTGTTGCAGCGCGTTGTACAGCTTATTTTGTTTGTTCTGTTGATATTGTTGTCTTGTCTGGTTACGTTACTCATTAGCATGTAATGAACTCACCTTGATCTAACTAAGACTAAATTACAAATTTGGATTTGATAATATGGTAACTTAAGCAATAGATAACTTTTCACTACTAAGAACGTGCAGTTAAATTCACAATGCGTTTTGGGCGCCATTCCCAAATTTGATTGCTTGTTGGAATCGGCGAGAACATTAACTTCAAAGATTAAGGCACATGTACTAATCACTCATTAAACAACCTTAATGAAAGTAGTACCTGAGTAGTGTTAATTACTTAACTTAGCATAACGTTAGAGCATTATAACCAACAATTACAAATAATCTAATAGATAATTTAATTTTAAGTGTTTTTACTAAAAATCGCTTAATAATTAAACTTAAATAAGTAGATAATAATATAAATAATTAAAAGTGTATTTTATTAATATTACAAGAACATTTCTATGACTTAAATAATTAAAATAATATCACACGCACACACATATTAAGTAAAAAAGTTAATTTATGTATTTAAATTACTTCTCTTTTACAATACGGACTTGAAGACTCCGCTTACTTACTTTCTTCTCCTCCAAATAATCAGTTTGTCACTGGCTGCATTTGAATTTAACTGCTCGGTATTTAACATTAACACTTAACGGTGATTGTATCCACGTCCCTACTAAACTACTTAAATTCACACAGTGTAACAAAGTTCCAGCCCATGGAAAGCGTTATGTAGTACTGTTTTGTTTGTTAACTTATGACTAATTAACTTTATTTTTATAGTTATTTATTCTACGATCATTTGTTAGTCCATGTACAGTATTGTTACTTAAAAGACTGTAGACGCACAAATGCTTGAGTAGCAGAAAGTATGCTCTTATTAGTTTTGTACTTATGTAGTTATGGTATTACGAGTTCTAATTTATTAAATATTTATTGTAAAAACGAATTTCCTGCACTGTACTGAAAGTATTAGAATACCAATAAAGTTTCAGCTAAGATTTGTCGCAGTTCTTTGTCAAGGTAGATGGAAGAGTTCCTGGAGTCACCGCCAGCAAATTGACCTTTTCCTAAACCATAGTGTTAACAATTTTTCATCAGTAATTTTTCTTTGGAAATTGTAGTGAAATTAAAATATAATCTGGAAATTTGAAGTCTGTGCCTGAATTTTTTTTTAAGTAAACAAATCCAATTTTTCCAATGGTAATTTTGACTTGGAAGATTTGTGCTCTTGATGGATATCAGACAAAAAATCACTGCATACAGTGTTACATCCTTACGATTTTTTCTTTCAAAAGCAACAGGCTTATTTTTCATGCAGAAAAGATTAGTGGTAAATCAGATGGCTACTAAGCCATCGCCAAAATGATTTAAAAGAGTGGGTAACATACATTTCCTCAAGTAAACTGAGATGATTTTCCAAATAATGATTACCTGCACATGTTACACATCGAGAGATAGCATGATGACTAGAGTACGTAATAATCTGATTTCCAATGACTGAACAGAGTAGCTAATCTGCATCAAACTTTATGCGAAACAAGAATATTGGGCACAAAAACTGTTTGGAAATTCGCAAGTTTTCAGGAAGAACGCAACGAGTGCAATGCAAAGAAAGGCTTGGTACAAATGATTCAGGAATAATCTGGAATTTATTAATCGCGATCCAGATTTCAGAAGACCAACAACGAGTAGACAATAAGAAAATCTACAGTTAACAAGGATCGACGATTGACAGTCTGAGAACTAGATGTGTCACACTATGGTTCAGATTTTGTCATCCTGGGACTTCTGGCTGTTTCCAAATCAAATTCAGATCGTCCAAGAGATTCAGGCCAATATGTGGAAATAATTTATTTATAAAAGTGTGGTATAAAATTGTGGTTGGTGTGATTTTATTATTGTGAAACCATCTTCAAATTTGAAGAGCATCTGGTGATTTACTGCACCATATTTGAGGAATAAATAGAGTGAAAACAGAAGGAGTGGAGGAAATAATACGAAGCTGCATGATAAGGTCAGAAGGGAAAATAATAAAATAAATATAATTCCAACCTAAAAATTCTAAAACTACAAACATCAATAAGCTGCAAGTATAAAGGTCAACCCTGAAACTTAGGTATTACATTATACAGCCAATCAAACCAATAGAAAATCGCCTTCAGAATGACATGATATGATTACAAGAGTGAAGGATCGTCAGCAGATGATGGTAAAAGAAAAAGAGCAGAAGAGACGCAGCTATTTAATAAAAGTAGGAACACAGGCAGAACGCCACCAAAAGGTAAAGACCAAGAGAACGAAGATTACAAGAACGATGGAGACTGGAAGAAATTGAAAAACATGTTGAAAGCAAAAGGAATACTGTGATGAGGTGGCCCAGCTATGAAAGGAAAACTTAGAAATTAAAAAGGAAGTGGAAGAATTGAGCTAGAAATATGAGGGAAAATTTGAAAGAATAGAACAAACGCAAAGAAAAAAGCAAAAAAGCAAAGAAAACCTTGTAGTAACTGAACTGAACACAAAGGCAACAAATGAAGAAGAACTGAAGAATAGGGTAAAAACCTTTATAAAAGGCAAAATGCAAATAGAAACCACAATACAAACAGCATACCAAATAAATGAACGTTATGTAATAAAAATAGGACCATGGAACAGAAAATGGTAATCCCGAAAAACAAATATAGGTATGTGTATATATTGACTGCGATCTCATGAAGAATGAAAGAAAAATACAAGCATAAATAAGAAAATATGCCAAGGAAGAGAGGAATGCAGAAAAAAATGTTAAAGTAAGCTACCAGAAAATAATTATTAATGGGCAAGAATGAAAATGGGAAGGAAAAGAAGGGAAACTCAAGAATAGAGAAGAAACAGGCATAACAAATAAAAAACTAGCAACTAAACACCCAGAACCCCAAATTACGACGACCAAGCCAATCAACAAGGACAAGCAGGAAGTCAAAGAGAATTTACTAAAAAAGTTAGCAACATGGAAAGTGCAGGGTTTAAACGGCATATAATGTGTATGCCTGAAATATATCTAATAAAGGTCGGATTCAGTACAAAAATCCCGGAAAAAACAGGAAAGGCAAACCAAGAAACATTATTCGAAAAACTGAAAATGAAATTTTGAGGGAATATCTCAGCATCAGACGTATCAGGACAAAATTTATTCCACGACTATCATTACCAAAGCAGTTGTTAATGATTTGTTTAAGATTGCTACCAGTGAATCAGATTTCCTCAAAAAGATTATAAGCAGAAATAAAATGTGGGTACACGTCTATCATCGAGAAACAAAAGCTGGATTATCCCAATAGTAGTCTCATTATTCGTTAGGTCTGAGAAGTATATGGCACCCCAAAGTGCCTACTGAGGCTTTATACAATGTTTCTTAATTGAACTATTTTTGCTGATCATATAAATTATTTGTTATTAAAATTATTTTTTGTATTGCATGGATCAATATTTTTGGAATGAAGACGCACTTTGAGTGCTGTTTCAGACTGTTTTTCGCCCGTGCAAATGTAAGGAAAGAAGATGTAAGCTGGTATCAATACAAGCTGAGCTTTTAAATTTGCATGGAATCGAAATATCTCCTGAAGTATTATTTAAGAATGCAATAATTTTATTAATTTGGAGAACAATATATTGAAACTTGTATGAGTCTGGGGAATTCAGGTCCTTTTCCCCCTTCCTTTTGACGGGCCTGTGCAAAAACATATTTTTACTAAAACAAAAGCAAGATTAGGATCAAATTTAAACAAATATATCGCTTATTAGGAAAAAATCGCAATTGAAAATGAAGAATAATGCGCTACTTTACAAGATGATGATTAAGTCCATTTAGATCCAGCGCATTCAATTGTGGGGTAAGAATTGCTGTCTGGGATACCAACGACGTACACGAAATGCCCCTATTTCTAAATTACAACAAGATAGATATAATGCTAATCTTGAAAATCCATACAGCAGTAAGAATATTCATTCAAATTTCATAGTACACCATAGACTATATGCACCATCCTGACAGAACGGCAGATAAAGATTCAACCACAGTTATTAAATCAATCGTAACTCATTATATACTATAACCTTGTCAGACAGATAGAATCCAAGGTACAATATTGAAATCAGAAACACCGAACATACATATAACTATCGCAACTCTCGATTCTCCTTGTCCCACAATATCCCATCAAAAAAATATGACAGCACGCTTTTTCGCCTTCCTGGATCTCATTTTCTTGTGGACGGCGATTGTAATGCCAAACATACCACGTGAGGGTGTAGACTCACCACGCCAAATGGACGTCAACTATTTTAATTAAATCAACGCAATAATTTAAATGTCTTATCTACCAGTGAACTTATCTATTGGCCTACGGATCGAAATAAAATACCGGATCTGCTATATTTCGTCATAACCAAATATATATTTGATATCTACAATAGGATAAAGTCCAATTTAGATATAAGGTCTGATCATATTGCAATAATATTAACGCTTAGCACAAACTTAATATGGAGAACTGGGAACTTTTTCAAGACTCAATTAACGAAATCATGAGCTTAAGCCATAGAATAAAAGAATCATATAAAACTGAAGTAGTAAAGCACCTAACGGACATAATTCATAAAATTATACCATAAAAATTCCAAAAAAAGAATGAGTAATTTAACAAGTTAATTTATCAACGTAGCTCAGTTTTTTTGGGGGACACTTACAGGCACTGCAGCCTCAAGGGCTTATTGTGCCTACTAACATGCATTTAATTGCTAGGACATTCGCACACACACCCATAGGTTGAGCGAGACTAGAACTCCCCGCGCCGGCTAGAGGACAGAGCCAACTGGTTGAACCATCTTTACAACAGTCTTATAATAAATTATTTAAATATGATATAATCAAACCTTATCACCCGAAGAGCACTCATTATGGAGGTCCACCAAAAAAAATTAAAAGACTCGTTACATCAATTCCACCATTAAAGAAACCGAATATTAACTGGGCACGAACTGAAGAAAAAATGCAAATGTACTAACAGAAAATTTCGTGAACGTATATACACCAATCTCAGCCAGCAATATTGAAGGTGAAGAAAAAAAACTTTCTAGATACCTTCTGTCAATTACAACTACCCACTAAATGTTCTCACTGACCGAAGTTCGCAAAGAAATCAATAGGACAAAGTCATTCAAAGCATGACATATCTATGTTATTACCCCATGCAATAAAAATTTCCACAAACTAAAATGATTGCGAAGCCTAGAAAGCGTTAAGCTAATGTCTAAATTATTCAGAAAACTTCTTGATTGATTAAAGAAGATAATCTCAAACCCTCAATTCGGGTTCCGGAAAAAGCACTCTACAGTAAAATAATGTCACTGGTGTGGCATGAAGGGTTATTATTTAATATTAAGATGCATCATCCTAAAATCATATCTTAGTGAACGAAACATTCAAATTAAGGTCAACAATGCATTATCCACATATCATCTTATAAAATCTGACGTACCTCAGGACAGTGTCTCCGGACCATTCCTCTTTCTAATCTTGACAAACCGATATACTTACCACAGAAGAGACTACGATGGCCACATTTGCCGAAAACACAATTCTAACATGAGATACCAATCCCGACGGAGTCTACGAAAAGTTGCAAAATCATATATATGTATTATAGAATTGACTACGGAAGTTGAAAATTAAAGTGAATAATGATAAATCAGCACAAATTTCCCTTATCACGAGATGATATATCGACAGAGTGGTCTAAGCGGTTGAGGCGTGGACTGCGATGCGGGAGAACTTGGCTTCTATTCCCGGAGCTCTCTGATACCTGGCGGATGGCCTACTCAGATACTGAAAATAATTAAGTACCTGCGCTTGCTCGAGCAAGGGGTAATAATGCGGTCATCTAAGGCGTGGTGCTTGCCACATCGCCCCGCAGAGATAGTGCGCGACGACCGGGCAGTAAAGTCGGACATAAGAAAGCCTTAACCTCTCAGTTCGCAGGGCATGCTCCCACGCGGGGAGTTAGAGGCTTACCATTATCACGAGATGATATAGTTGTACCTTGTGTCAATTTAAACAATGAACCAACCCCAAAAGAACAGTCGTAAAATATTTTGGGCTTCACCTAGACCAAAAGTTTGAATTTGGTAAAAAGTTGAAATTATCGCTAGAAAATAAGTTAATAATGCACAAAGTCAACCTCAAACCGATTTTGACTTACGAAATTGAGCTTTGGGTCTGCATCAGGCCGACCGACACACAAAATACTCCAGAGCTTTCAATCTAAAACGCTTCAAATAATAGTAGATGCACCTCGATGTGGTTTAACCAACTCTTCATACGGATCTCTGAATTTCCTTCACAAAGGTGTAATCGTTCTGTTTGCCAGCGAATCCAAAGAAAAAAGTACTAAGTATTGTAATGTTTCTGTTCTTTACGGTGGTGAATAAGACGACAAATTTCCTTAAAATACTTATTTATTTTACTTACAGGTTATACAAGCTCACAACACTATTTATATATACAATAGATAATGTAAAATTACACACTATTTATATCAACACACAGCTTTCGCACTTGGATTCACCCCCTTCGCTGTATCAACTCCGAATGCCGCGGCCGTCCCGCCGCGCGATATTTATGTCTATTTGGTGGCATTCCAGAAGAGAATCGAAAACATATCGAAGCGCCAGCAGGTAAGCATCCAGAATGTTCGCCGCACATGTGTGCGGCAGCTGAGTTCCTAGAAGGCATTGCCAGGATGCCACAAAAAATATCCTCGGCTGCATATGTCTACGTAACGCTGCTGCTACGAGGCACATCATGAAACTCGTTAGAGTATAATCATCTGGCTGGAATGCCACTCTAAAGAATATGGTCAGGAGACTTAGATGTCGCCCCCCCTCTCCATTTAATTAATACTCTATACAATATAACTTTAGAGCATATAGTTAAATTCACAGCAATAATAAATAAATTTAAAATTTTTGGGCTGCTACTAACAGTTGGGCTGAAAAGTTCGTAGGATAACAGAAAAAAATTTTTTTTTTGATAAAATTGGATTTTATTATTCAATATAATTGCCTTCGAGGGCGATACACCGATTATAGCGATCATACAATTTTTCTATACCATTTTTAAAATATATTTTGTCTTTAGCCTCAAAATAAGCTTCTGTTTCGGCAATTACCTCTTCATCGGCGCTAAATTTCTTTCCAGCGAGCATTCTCTTGAGGTCTGAGAACAGGAAAAAGTCGCTGGTGGCCAGATCTGGAGAATACGGTGGATGCGGAAGCAATTCGTAGCCTAATTCATGCAATTTTGCCATCATTTTCATTGACTTGTGGCACGTTGGATTGTCTTGATGAAACAGCACTTTTCTTCTTCAAATTTGGCAGTTTTTTCGTGATTTCGTCCTTCAAACGCTCCAACAACGCTTTGTAATAATCGCTATTGATGGTCTGGCCCTTTTCAAGGTGATCAATAAATACTGATGCCATAAACCTTGCTAGCCGATTATTGCGTTTTTCCACTCTTTGGATTCGGTTCATCGCGTGCAGTCCACTCGGCTGACTGTCGATTTGACTCTGGAGTGTAGTGATGAAGCCATGTTTCATCCATTGTCATATATCGACGGAAAAATTCGTTATTATTACGGTTGAATATCGCTGAACATTGTTCTGAATCAACGGCACGTTGAAACTTTTGCTGGATTGTGAGCTCGCGCGGCACTCACTTTGCACACAGTTTTTGCATGTCCAAATATTCATGCAAGATATGTCCAACACTGTATTTGATATCTTCAGAGTCTCAGCTATCTCGCTTAACTTCAATTTACGGTCATTCATAATCATTTTGTAAACTTTTATGTTTTCGTCCGTTACAGCCTCTTTCGGGCGTCCACTGCGTGCATCGTCATCAGTGCTCATCTCGCCTCGTTTAAACTTGGAAAACCACTTCTCAACGGTTGATTTTCCTGGTGCACAGTCTAAATAATGCTTATCAAGCCAAGCCTTGGTTTCAACGGTATTTTTTGCCAAAAGCAGTGTTTTATTAATACTCGAAATTCCTTTTTATCCATTTTTTTAAAATTAACAATAGTTGCTTCACTCAAAATACGATATCTCCTAAACTAATAGTCCGACAGTTGTCAAATTTATACACGAGTCTTTTGAAGGTTAGGGTTAACTAAAAAGCACATGGATTTAATACTACTAGCGCCGCTTATGTGTCAGCCTACGAACTTTTCAGCCCAACTGTTAGTAATCAAAATCTTACAAAGGTTCTAGGACAAAGTACTTAACTATACTGTTAATGGAACGTGGTACGTTCCTAATTACGAATGGTGAATCAGTGCCGGAAGTGATTAAAATTATTATATTAAATACATAACAGACTTTTTAGAGGATAAAATGTTTCATACCATTTTTTTCGTTAGAGCACATTACCGGCACTGCAGCCTCAAGGGTTTATTGTGCCTACTAAGATGCACTTTACTAACTTAATGCTATCACGGCTACATACACCTATGGGTTTCAGCGAGACTCGAATTCACCTACGCCGGCTCGTGGACAGAGGAGCAGTGTCTTAACAACTGAGCTACGACAGCAGCTTTTTCAGACCCTTAGACGTGCAGCAGATTCAATTAGATATATTCAGTAGATATGTATGAATATAAGGATGCAAATATGTAAACAATCGATTAGTTTGATAATTTTTATAAAATAATTTAGATGATTATTTTTGTTCGGTTGCAAATAAATTATATATGTTATAATATGTACTTATTGTTCGGTTGTAAAAGACGAGGGGTTGCCCGCAAAAAATTTTTGGCGTCCTAGGCTGACAATTTTGCACTCGCCTTTCTTCAGACTTTTGCAAGTTGGGAAAGTGGAACAATTTATATACAAATGATAACAGTGGGATAAGTCGATGTGGTGACCTCATGAAAGTAAGATATACAAAACGATATTGAAGATAGGCAACCAAACATACGCTCAAAGCTCAGCCACGCCACATTTCATTTTGTTTACTTTCTGTTCAAATGTAAATTGTAAATATAGTACGAAAAAAATAGCCAAAACATCAGTTATACTGCGTAGCCCATAAGTAGCGATGCTATTTAAACAGTTAATAAAAAATTTATAATTCCATTTTTTCTTGTAGATATTTTGAAAGTTTAGGCTTTAAGAATTAATAACGGAAAAATTAACTTTTAATGAGAGTCCAAGTTATTGAACTCTGCCTTGAAAACCAGAGGTCCATCGTTTTCACACAGTGCACTTATATGCACCATTTTCAAGTTAGAAATCCACCCTCAAAAACTGCTGTACTCAGACTAACTAGTCATTTTCGGCAACAGAAAATAGAAGACGGGACAGGAACGCATTCAACAGAATGTAGAAATTTTGACTCGAAAAGTACACTACGACGACTACAAAATGGTTCAATTGATCCAACAGACAAATCCCGTAGACTTTGAAATGGTCAGAGCTGATAACGGATTTATTCAAAAACTAGTAATAGGCGATGAAGCGATGAACTTGTGAATAAACGAAGCATTCAATTTTGGGGTACCGAAAGCCCAAAAGTCATATGTACATCAACGTCAGCTGAATCATCTTAAAGTCACTTTTTGGTGCGAGATCAGAAAAGATAATTGGACCTTATTTTTTAGACAATGATGAGAATGCCGTGACTGTTACCGGAGTTCACTATCAAGAAATGTTAGCCATTTTTGTTGAGAGCACACCTAACTTATGGTGACAAGATAGAGCAACCGTTTATACAGCAAAAGAGTCCATGCAGTTTTTAAGAAACAATTTTTGGCAAATAATTTCACGCAATAGTGATTTTGAAAGGCTCATACGTTTGCCTGATTTGGCGGCTATTTCTGTGGGGTTTTTTAAAAAATTGTGTGTACGCAAATGAACCCCGCTATATTGAACAGCTCCAGAAAAACATTCATGCAGAAATTCGGGACTGCAGTTGTCCAAGAGGACTCTCAAACATCAACCAGACGACGGTCTTTACTGTGAATTTTGATGAATGACTTTTGAAACCAAGCCCTCCTAAACATCGACCGCGATGAGGATAATTTTCCATTGAAAATCATCATGAGCGAGGAGACACATCTCCACCTATTCGGATGCGCGAATAATCAAAATTATCACTTCTGGGGCAGTGAAAATCTGAGAAAATATGAAGAACCATTACATCATCTCAGAGTCACCGTTTGGTGCGGCGTTTACGGAGGAAAGGTGATTGGTCCATATTTTTCCGAGGACAGCACCACTGTTATTGTGATTAGTGAACGCCACAAAACCATGATCAACGACTTCTTGGGTTTAGAGACATGCGGTTCGAGCAGGTCGGTGCAACCCACAGTGCACGAGTGACAGTGGACATTCTAAAGTGTTTTCCGGCTGCTTAATCTCTCGTTTTGGCGATTTGCACTGGCCCGCAAGATCGCCCGATTTGACTGTTCCAGACTTCCTTCTTGGGTTTTTTTTGAAATTATGGGTCTATAGGAACAAGCCACAGACCTTGGCGGCCCTAAAGGAGAACATCCGCCAAAAAGTGGAAAATTTATCCCCAGAAGTTTTGAGGAAAGTCATGAAAACTTCTTTTTATTTACAAAGTTACTGCCTTAGGATATCGAGTGATGGCTTTTGCGCTACTTAATATAATAAAAAGTTTTATTAATGGAGCAGTTTTTGTGAAAAAGGAAACGAAGACTGTCTGGGCAATATAATTAAAGTGTAGAGAAAACATTTGTTGTATGGAAATATTCTTCTTCATCTGCTTCCTTTTGCCTTATATAGAGTGGGAGTATAATGGAAATATTAAAAAGTATAAAATATATTCGTTGTTTAAATGATTGTGTGTCTTATGGTCCCACCCTGTACATGAAGGTGTTATTTCATCAAATATAACGATCAGAAAGTAAAAAACATACTTTTCTGTTTTTGATACATTTGAAAGTAACTGAATTTTTTTGCTCTTTCAGCCACTCTGAAAATGTAAACCGGTAACAGGACACATTCCCTCACCAATAAAGAATTAATGAAAACTATCAAGGAAAAAGGGTTTTATCGTTAATCAAACAGAAAAGAGCAATTTTTTTTATTTTAGTCATTGCGTTTCATTTAAATTAATTAAAAGAACGAGAACAGTCCCCAAAAAGGAAAATCGGATCAAAATTAGGATCAATGTTTTTTTTATCAAACTGGGCTGCATCATGAAAGAAAAAACCCAAATGTCTGCGCCCGATTTAAACCGCCAGCGCTATTGTTACCACTTATCTCTGAAAATAAGGTTGTTGTAATGTTAATTGTGGTTAGGGGCGTACGAAGCGGAATCGTATTACGGCGTACAAACCGCAGCCAGTTACCGCTCCAGATCCAGTGCTCTTTCATGACACGCCATGAAAACACTGTATTTTCTTTGCGTGATTTACGTACTGCTAGGTAAACGCAACCGGCACCGTCTGCTAATTGCAAATTGCAAAGCTCTCTCTGATTGTAGTCGGCAAGCAATGCAGCGGCGCCGGGGAGTGCGACAAGAAAACCTCGCATCTGCCGCCCATCCGCCTAAAGAACGATCTGCTTTGCGACTACGACAAAACCATTCGACCTGTCGTGAACCATTCCTCCTCCACTACAGTCACCGTGAAGATGGTGTTGAAGTTCTTTACGTATGTATGTAACTTTCGTTGTCTTATATTGTTTTTCAAGTGGCCGAGAATAAAAAATTGGCACAAAGTTGGTCACAATTTAGACTTTACTATCTTCAAACTCACAATGTTCAAGCCTTCTGAAAAGCTGAAATTAAGAAGCAACATATAGATCATTTACGTATACCACAATTATTGTTGAAACGTGAATTTAAATTTTCAGAAAAAAATAAAAATTACTGCGTGAAAAACTTCTGGAAAAGCTATTCCGATAAAAGCTTCAGATTTTCACTTAAAATCCTACAAAGATTTCAATCCCTTTTATGGCTAATTAGTGCTCTTGTAACATCAAGTTGCTATATAGAACATGTCTTTTTGTTTTCATTTTCCATAAACCCCTTTATTTCATTAATGACTTTACAATCTGCCGTTTAACGATGTTAAGTTAGTAAATTAAAAGGTCGTTCAAATATGACCGGGGCTGATTATTTACAAAAAAAAAATATTGCCAAACACCTGCATATGTCTGTCTTTAGCGTACTCCCCTCCGGAGTCAACACATTTTTTCCAATTAGTCTAGGCAAATTAGTAAAAAAATTATTTTTCTGGGTACACGTATCGAGACGTTCCAGGGCGCATTCGAGTTTTCTATTCCTGCACGCAAAAAATGCATTTTTTTGCAGACCCTAAAGAATATTTTATTGCTCACATAATATTGGCCAAAATAAGCTCAATCCCGTTTTTGGTCACGAATATGATGCTTATAAAGTACCCTGATGCACTTGGGGGGAGCATGATCCTGGGGATGGGGGCGATTTTTGAAAATAATCTCAAATTTGTTTGTTTTCCAAGTTGAAACTGTCTGAATAAGGGTTTTTGGGATCGCTGCTAACGAATGTGATGTTTGAAAAGTGCCCCGATGCACTTGAGGAGAATATAATCCTGGTTATGGGGGAGATTTTGGGGTGTTACCTCAAATTTGTTTGTTTTTTGAGTTTAAACTGTCTATATAAGGGTTTTTGGGGTCGCTGATCACGAGTATGATGCTGAGAAAGTGCCCCGATGCACTTGGCGGGACAGAATCCTGGGACTGAGGGCAATCTTTGGGGAGTTAGCTGACAGTTGTTTATTTTTTAAGATTAAACTGTCTATAAAAGGGTTTTGGGTCGCTGATAACGATGTTTGATTCTCAAAATAAGTTCCAATGCACCAAAATGAAAAAATGCTCTAGAGCACTCTGGGGAAAGGATTGCCTGAGGCACCAGGGTACGCGTAGGGCATTTTTTCATTTGAATATGATTCAGCTTTAATTATTTTCAAAAACGATTTTTTCCAGATATTATTACGAAAAAAATTTGCCTGTCACAGACTACCCCATTAGTGTGGCCATTTATTAACAGTATTAATTAAATAGGGGTTTTCAAGGTCTTTCAAGGTTTAAAAATTGGTTTACAAAATTCTATTTTAAGTAAAAAAAAATCAAAAATACAAAATCTTCAAATTTGAACTTAACATGGTTTTCTTACCCTTTCTATTTTTTCATAGTAAATTGAAATTTTCATGGAGCATTGATAATCTTCTAGACAACAGATTTAGAAATAAAAATGTTACAATGATTCAATTTTCACAATAAATCTTCTCTGTTGCAGCCTTCGAAATATATATTCATTTTCAATAAGCTAAAAAATAAAAAAAAATATTTGCACTTTAATACTTAAACATCTGGCCACTTTCTGAGCATCATATTCGATCAGCGACCCAAAAACCCTTATTTAGAGAATTGAAACTTGAAAAACAAACAACTTTGAGCTGGTTCCCCAAAATCGCCTCTATCACCAGGGTTATGCTTCACCCCCCCCCCCCCTCCAGTGCATTGGGGCATTTTATAAGCATCATATTCGTGATCAGCGACCCTAAAAAGCCTAGACTAACAGGATTGAACTTATGTTGGCCAATATTAAGCGAGCAATAAAATATTCTTTAACGTCTGCAAAAAATGCGTCAAATAAATGCATTTTTTGCGTGTACAAATGCACTTCCTCCTTATAATAAAAACAAATATGGTGTAACTTTTTTTCTACGGCTTACGTGTATCCGGAAAAAAATTAGAGATTTTTGACTAATTTGCCTCGACTAAATGTTCTGGAAGCATCCTGATGCCCTTTTTCAAAAAAAGGCTTTTGGTTGGCGGCATATCCACTCCCGAACAGTCTGTCTGACGGCATCGTTGTCCGCAAACCGCATGCTTTGCAAGTCTTGAGCCTTCCGAACAGGTAGAAATTACTTGAGGCCAAATCGGGGCTGTAGGGCGGATGTGACAGAAGGTTCCATTTTAATTTCCGGAGGGTTTCCATTGGTTTGGCCGTATGGGGGCATTGTGTTGAAGGAAGGCTATCCGCTTTGATCGGAGGTCTAAGTAATAAGCTGCATTGGCTGGTATCCGTCAGAAAATCTATATGGATATTCTCCTGTCAGTCCCAAAAGAATGTTGCCATCACTTTTCCGTGGATCTACTCCTCCGCCCGCTCTTGGGTTTGGGAGAATTAGTATCCCGCCACTCGTGTGATGACTGCTGGGAATGAAGTAGTGCAGACACGTTTCATATTGCTATAGGAAATGACTGGCAGCTTGCATGCGCACTATTTTGTTCACGTCCGTCAAAGTGTGTGGTACCCACCGTGCGTTCACCTTACGATAGATAGTGCAGGTGGTTTTTCACGATGTCTTCTACATTACGAACATTGATGAACAGCATTACTCCAAGTTACTTGATAGTTCTGCGCCTATTCTATCGTCTGCACGATCAATGTTTGACTCGGTAACGATCATGCGGTTCATTCTCCACGCGCTTACTGCCCTCTCTGAAACACTTACACCACTTAAACACACGGATCCGTGAGAGACACTTTTCCCTGTACTGTTATTGAAGTCTACAGTGAATTTCAGGGGACGGGACGTTTTTTCAACGAGAAATTTAATTACAATGCGTTGTTCCACCCTGCGCGGTATCTTCTGTTCACTCATAACTCTATCAACTCTCAAACAGGACTGAACAGGTTTTAACCCGGGCGGAGGTTGTGGCTCCACTCTCTCAATGTCCCGCAACTGCTGCACACACAAATCAGTCCCGCTCATATTTGAACCACCTTGTATAAAACAGTGTATACATCTCATGAATTCGTTAACAAATTAATAATGGTAAGGCTGTAAGGCCTGCGAACTGAGAGTTCTATCTGCCCGGTCGTCGCGCACCATCTCGGATGCGGGACGATGTGGCAAGCTTCGCCATTACACGACCACTATTATTACTCTTTGGTGCTTTCGTTAACAAATTCCTTATTTTAATTTAGTTACATTTGTCTAAAAATGAGTAGTCAACACATTTTTCACAATCTCTCCAGATCCGATGTCTGGAATCTCTTGAGCCTATGCTCCTCTTCTTCACTTGCCATTAAAGATTCGACTAGAAGATTAAATGAAAACTTATATGACCGTGATAACTCACACTGTATCATTGTACTTGTTGGACACATACTACAGATCTGAGAGTCTTAACTTTAAAAACGTTTCAAAATTTTCATGCTAGAATTACTTGCTGTGCTCTATAGCTGTGTACCGTAGCTCCATATCGGTTTGATAATGATATTGTAAAGCCGAATTTTATTTTCCAGTACATTTTTTGGTATGCTTCACCCAGTTGTGTGCGCTTTGTCGAGATATGTTTTGTTCACGTTAACTATCTGCCTAAATGTCTCTAAATATTTGGCACTCTCTGTCTCCTGATTGTTTAGTAAGACAGGTGGGTAAATATCTATTCCTGGATGTAAAGGTCATTTATGATATGGTTTAGTTGATCCTAATGCGCAAGTTCGTAAACTATAGTTGCCATAATATCCAAATTGGTTTGGAGATTGCTGGATGTTAGGGTGTGATGTTAATAGTGTCGTATCATCAGCGATCATTGCAGCCATTATTCTACTAGTGGTTGCAGATCAACTGTATACAAAAGATAAAATATTGGCTCCTATACGCCCTTCTGTGGTACTCCAGAATTGAAAGAGAATATTGTTGTTTGATAATTTCCGAAATTGATGAGAAAGTTTCTGTCGACAAGTTAAGATTTGTGAAGCTGGTGACAGCTTGGAGGAAGTTTAAAAATCAAATCATTGTCGAAAGCTGCAGTTACATTTATGAATATAGCTGAACAGCACCTTTTTGCCTAAAAATCTATTATAATCTTTTTTATCATGAAATGAATTTGTTGTTTCAGCGCTAATATATTGCCAAAATTATCCAGTAGCATACGGTTTATTACCAGTTTCCCAAATACTTTAAATAGTACTGGAAACAAACTAATAAGTCTCTATGACTCTTCTTTAAGCTTTTGAGGTTTCAGGATTACTATAATCATAGCAACATTCCATTACAGAGGGTTGAATCGTTGTCTTAGTGGCTCGTTGAATAATTAGGTAATGAACCTCGAACTTCTTCCAACGCTTTTCCAGTGATCAGCTAACATCCAGGCGCTTTTCGTGAATTTAGAATTCTAAGGATTTTCGTTTTTGTCTCAAATACTGTGGTACTCATCTGGAATAGCACTTCAAGAAGTAATTTTATTTGAAAAAATTAATAGGCTTCGAACTTTAATGCTCCTTGTATAGTAATATGTTTCTATTTTGTATTTAATTAAACGAAATATGAATTGCATAAAAATCTATTCCTCTTCTCTTGTAATTGACTACTTTGTAGAATACTTATCATAAAACAATTAAGTCAATACACTACACGTTAATTAACCTTTTTCACTTTACGTGTATATATAATTATACAGAGTAAATATTTTTATCTCCGGGAAAAAAACGTTATCGAGCGTTAGATACTTCCCCCAGTTTTTTTTGCCTTTTTTATCTAAAACCTATAGAAGAGGCTTAAAAAATTGAACCTCAAAAAATAGTACAAAATTGAGAAAAACATTAAATATTATTTGGTATTAAGAGATAATATTTAAAAAAATACAAAAAAATCCAATCGTGTTTTCCTTAGTGTTCATACGTGATTATTTATTACCATTACGGAAAGACTATTGTGTGCCCCAGTTACTGAATTATAATTATACACCCATTTCATTTAACATCAAGGTTTTGTGCCACATGCTTAAAGGTACCCCCAAAGGAAGTTGTGTAGGAGTTTGCAGCCGTACGACTAATTTAAACTGTTTCGTACAAAAACATTTCAGTACAAAATTTGCTTGGAAACTCTACCATAACCATACGATTTGACAATATAGAAGTAGGAAAATACATCTCAGTGGTACCACTCCCAAGGTGAGCGACGCGGTAAACGTTTTCTAACAACAGACTCACGTGCTAGTACTTTCACAAACTTTTAACTTGGAACGTTTCTAAAATGATTGGCACTATAATTTTCCCTCACTAATCTTTTATAAGGAAAGAGTTAGTACACATTTTATTACAGATATTCTTGTTCAGTAAATATGCCATCACTTTGATAGTTTCTATAAATCCGCTACAAACCATGTGTTAGGTGTTGTATCGGTGCTACTAGTGGATAGCCGACTGAAGCTTATCGTTGGGAATTTCTTACCGTACACTATCTCTTTCATTGCGTCGAAACGTAATCGTTCGATGTAAGGTCCAGCGAATATAGGGCCTGCAGCTATACACTACGATAACTGATACATAGACATGTTGAAACAATGTGCTCTCACGAGAGGCAGCCAGTCCATTATAATCCCATCTGAGTCCAAAATGGACCGCCATTGGAATAAACAATACAGGATGTAACTTCTTCGGATGAGATCTTCCAATGTAGTACCATTCCGTAAATTGGCAGTCTCGTGCCAGAACTATAATTTGTCTACCATGTACAGACGCTAAAAAAACATTTCCGGATTTACACTACGCAGCTGAAATAGGTGTTGGCATACCTCCACACGGTTCTGCTTCGGCTGAGCAGTGAAATATAGAGAACCTATTGTGCACAAATGTTTGTCATCTTCAAGCCCTCATGGATTATAGGATGGCGCAGAGTTCCGTAAGTCAAACTTCGCAACCGCCAGTGCATCAAATTGTATTTGTTTGTTTCTCGTTATCATCGGAGATCCATTGCTTTTGCTTTTTTAGCAAAATCCTTGCCACATCGCTGCAACTCCATGCTGTGTTTTAGAGATGAGCGACCCACTCATGAGTTACTCAAAAGAACCAGCTCTTGGAAGGGAGTGAGTGAGTTATGATTCACAAAATAAGAGCGGTAGCTGACCCACTGATCTGATTCACTCCCGAAACTTGACCTCAACTTGTTTCTGATTATTTATAATATTTTGTTGTTATTTTAGAACAAAATGTCAGTGAGAGTTAATAGGTTATCGAGTGATATTTGGTACCATTTTACCAAAGAAGAAGGAAAAAGGAAATGCCGCTATTGTCAGGGGAAAATAAAATTTAAATAAAACGTTATTAAATTAAACAGTTAATTACAATTGGTTTTATAACGGCAGCAGTAATAGCCTAACTGTTATAGCCAGTAGGCATAAATGTAGCAGAAAAATGAGTTATGAGTTATAAAAGAGAGCTAGCTCTTTTTGGTGAGTGAGCGATCTGGATCTGATCCGAGAGGTGAGTCACTTTGCCCATATCTAGTGTGTTTCCACACAGGTTCCTTCAAAAAAATACCTCTTTTATCGCTGACCATGATTGTCTGCTTTCAGAATTTTTTATTTTATCTAAAACTGCATTCTCAATACCGCACTAATAACCTTTCATTTTGTATATATGCTTTTATTATCGTTATCTCGTGTCTTCTCACTCACACACACACACACACACACTGCATGAGCATTTCAACCGAAGTCGTAAGGGAGAGTTTTAGTAATTTTTAAACGGCTTTAATAATACGTCAGGGACACAAAGTTTAAGATTTAAAAACTCTAATTAATATCCACATGCTTCTGGAACGTATAGCAATAAACCAATATTTAATAAAATAAAGCAAAATGAGTATTTTAATTTTTTTTTTTTAATAGAACTTACCTGCTCAACAATATACATTGTTATACAAGGTATGTTTGACAATGAATACTTAACGAAGGGAAATAACAGAATGGTACCTAATAACCACTTGAAATAGCTGTGTTAATAGTCATTTGGATTTACCATTTGATCACATAGTTAATTGAGAATTAATTGCACTGACATCAAGACTATCACTTACGTATTTTGATCAAATAGTTATTTGGAGATTAGTCACTTAGTCATCACCACTATCACTCAAGTATATGTCTTGGGGTAACTTTCGTTTTAATCGTCTATGAATACTTCTTTGGCCTAGTTCATAGAAGATGGCACCATTGCAGTTGGTAAGGTTGTCATGGAAGGTTTTAGTCATTTTAATTTAAAAGGTAATAAACATTAATCAAATGTAAAAATAATATGATATACTTTCCAGAAAAGTAGCAGATAAGATAAAAGAAAATATCAACATAATGAAAGCACTTCGGTTTGATCTCATCATCGAAGAAGTTTTGAAACTACACATCTTATCAGTACTTCGTTCAAGCTAAGGTACTTTCCTAGAATATGCAAAGTTGCAGAGGTCATGATGATCTTTTCACCGGGTAAACCACCTCATGAAGTTTCATTTTATAGTGATGTATCCTTTCGTCCTATAATCTCAAAAATTATTTAAAAATTTTATTGGGGATGGCAAAAACTATCATTGCAAAAGAGAAATTGATAACAACTTATCAATTTATATTATTTAGTTAGAGGAACACTCAATTATCGATGAGTTCACGCGATAACTAAGAGTGTTGACAAATCATTAGAGAACAAAAATTCTGACCAACAATCTTCCTTAATGTTGCGTGGGCTTTCGACTGAAATATAAGTTGAGCATATACATTTACCCAAACAGTGCACCTTGCTATAAAATCGTATATTTTAAATATATCCTTCATAATAAACAGAACGAGGTTTATTCTGAAATAAAAGAAATTTAAACACAGGTGTCACAAGGTAGTGTTTTAGGACAAATGTGCTATGCCTGGTCTATATCAGTGATATATCTAAACTAGAACACAATACAATTTGCAGATGATACTACCATATTGACTAAAGGCAAATGGTCATTAAAAGCTGGAAATAAATTACAAACATCTGTTATACAGATTAATGATTGAATTAAATTAAATCTGTAACTTTATTATCAAATTTCGGGTACTCCCAGAGGCAGTTGGGGGCCTATATAAGGAGTTGATGATCCTGCTTATGTTGGCTCTTAAGATTTCTCGTTGCCTAAAATTTTGCAGTCCCCTGGCACCCACAATAGAGTGTGTGATATGCCAGAGCATGGTTATTACTTTTGACACAAAACTGAGCTTGGGGTTAACTATAGAAAAACAAATATTAAACCGGTATAGATACATGGTATACAACTTTGGGGTTGTACCAAAAAAAGTAATATCCTCATCCAGAGATTCCAGAATAAAGTCTGTGCTTTTTCTCGGTCAGTTTTTGTCCAGTTTCAATTGTCAGTACGAAATGGCGTTTTATGTTGCCGTGGCCTTTTCAGCTTCTTGGTCTCTTTTCAGAGCGAATAGTCAGTAGCTTCTGTTAGAGATAGGGATTTCAGATAGTTTTGTATGGACTGATTTTTAATGCTAAGCAGGAGTCTTTCGAGTTTAATGGTTGCTTAATTTAGTCTGCGCTTATCTGCCGGGTGTCTTGTTGTTGTTTGCCATCTCCGTCGAAGTCTGCGTTTTTCGGCAATTTTTTGTTTCACTATTATATATATATATATATATATATGTATATAATAAATAAAATTTTAAAAGGTACAGATAGACGTAGCAGAACAATCCAGAAATTTAGGCCGAGCTTTAGAAGGACATTTTCCAGAAATAAAGTTAAATGGGGAAGAACATTTATGAAAAAAATAAAAATAAGCGAAAATAAGTTAAAAATAAACGCAAAAGAAGATTTCTGAAATCTGATAAAAGAACTGAAGACAAGTACATAATAACATTGCAGATGTTTTAGAAAACAGTTAAATGAAACGTAAAGGGTATTTTAAAAGTTTAAAAGGGAATTTAAACAAGTACCGACATGTAACTCCGGTTCCACAGATGTCCGGGGCTTCCATACATAAACAAAAATTTGCGGCCACTTACGGTCAAACCGGTCTCGAGATTTTCCGATCAGACTGATTTTTGGCGTCTGGATTAAGTTATGGTCCTTAGTTGAATACGGAATAAGTTTTGTCTCTATCACAGATCAAAAATTATAAGGCGTAACAGATGTCAGAAATGACAGAAATAGAAGCTGGTCTCCAGCTTGGAAGCTGCCTTGATCAAAAGTTGAAAAATAAAAGGATGGACAGACGGACATACAGACGACATTGCTTTCTACATGAGACTTTTCATTTTAGTGTATAGAAGCCTAAAAACTAGTAATCGAGGCAAACGCTTTGCCCAAAAACCTAGAGCAACCACTTGCAACCAGATTAAAAGGTTTGTGAGTTATGAGGAAGTTCCGTGTTTATCTACTGGTGATTGTTACTGAAGCTACAACGAAAGCAGGAGTGGTACGTACGAGTGGTATCACACTGAATCAATTAACTAAAGTATAGTGAGTATAATGAGAGTCCCGGAAGTTACAACATGGTCTTTTGAAGAGAACCTCGGAGAACGACAATGACGCTAAATTCAGGTCGCGGTTATTAGTGCTGAGAAATTAAATTTTGGAAAGTTTTACGTCATCGGAATGAAGGGGCGTCGGAAAAATACTTCGGAATTAAGAAAAGCTTGCAAAATATTTGAGAGAGGCTGTACCGAGTGAATTGTAAAAAAAACGTAAAGGAATGGTGACGGATATGAAAATGGTGTGCATGGAAAAATAGCCCCCCTTGGAAAAAAAAGCATCTATAAGGGAATACAATATAGGCAAGAAATTAAATTGAAAAGAGTAGCAGTCCATTCCCGGAAACTGACAACGACTACAATAATATTTTCGTTGGTGTAAGTTATTTTAGTAATGGATCTAAATGGTACGCCATACCTAATTAAAATTCATGTACCGTTTACTGCTATTTCTACTATCAGAATACATACAACTATGGGAGATTATGACAATTCATCACAGCCCTCTTCATAGAGGGTCATTGAGCTTCTGGGACAGAACGCCTTAAGGATGGAGCAATATAATAGTCGACTCTAGAAACCCAGGTCTCTAGAAGAGCTACAAGTAAGCTCGACGAAAAGATATCCATCTTAAGGATTGTAGCCTTTAACATGGTCGCAAAGGAAGGTTCCAGTAATCCGCCCGGTCGCGTGAAAACAGATAAGACAGTGCCAACATTGCCCAAGAAATTAACCACAAAGGTGCCGTCACATAGAACCGAAGTGCATGAATGTGACGAAGGACCCCATTCCGAGGAGTGTCAATGACCCCGTACCGAATCTGCAATCTGGTGATGAACTGCAGAGGACCCCACCCTACCAGTTACAGATGTTTTCCCGCCTTTTTAAAAATCACTCGCAAAAAAACGCAGGCCCGCCGTAGTTACAGTCAGCTACACTAACGTATTAAAAGGCGAAACACAACTTACTCCTGAAGTTACAGGTTAGCCACGTAACCATGAGGATTTTAACAATCTTCCAGCTTCTATAGAAATTGGATTTGCAAAAGCTTCTAACGTGGAAAAAATTCTGCCAAGGCAGAATTTTGTATTATTTTGATGTAAATGGATTTATAAAAGAGGGTAGTATTCTGCGCCAACGGGGTGAACAAGGAACTTCACCACAGCAGCGCTAACAGTGCAACCGCCAAAGACATCAATATCCAGGTGTTTCTCCGTAGGTGGCTATGGAAACGGCTCGCGCAGTTCACCACTTTTTATACGTAAGCCCACCAGTCACCTCAAAAAAATAAGATAGGATGTGTGTGTGCGTGCGTGGTCAAACAGAATTACACGATTTGCAGAGAATTGTGTGTATAGTTCGCGTGCTAATTTGGGCTGTGGAAACAAATAATTAGGGATAGCATTAATATGCTAAATGATTAGTTAAAAAAATAGTGCCTGCATATTCGGAACTAAATGGAAATAAATAATCGAACCCACAAACTGAGTTTATTTAAACGAGCAAATGAGAGCTTTATTTTTAGGATTTTTTTACATTCAAAGTGGAAAACTAGACCAAATAGTCTCTTCCTTCTTTTCATAAACATGTTCTCTTTTTACTCTACTTTCCATAGCTTTTCTCGAAACTTTAGGAGTTTCAACCCTCGTGATATGCAGGTTGTTCACATAAATTTGACTCTTAAGTACTGTCAAAAAAAAAATTAATGAAATGAAATCTTGCCGTGGTTACCTTACATCGCCATTTTTCAATGCAAGTAGGAAAATGCTGTTTTAGAAAGTTTGTTGTCTATCTAGTCATGTGAACTGTGCATGTTTTCTAATGAAACTTTCAATAGCCGATGAAGTTTCAAAAACACGAAAAAACGTGTATTAGAATATCATGTAATGAAATGTTAAAGCTAGACTTTTTTCCCAGAACCTTTATCTGTTTTGGACCAAAAGGATGTAAAAACACCTCCAGCTGACGGAAGAAGCTGCCAAATGTTTTATGTAGGTTAAAATTATTGTCTACAGCTGTCATCAAAACAAAAGTGAAAATTGCCTTGAATTTGAAAATTATATCATTGTGTGCGTATTGAAAACAAAGCCCAGAATTGAGAAACTTCCGAACAGATTTTAGAAATCTTTTCCCAATTCTCCCCTCTTTCGGCTCTTTAACGTGACCCCCAGGGGATCGCAACCTACGCTTTAGAAACAACTGGTCTAAAGAATACCCTTATCACTTTTGAAGAAATAAGAACCAACGATCCAACAGGTTGTAATGACATTCTATATCATTACTCGAACTGAACGTAGTAGTTCCTGCTGATTTACAGGATTATCAGTATTCCAAAATCAACAGTCCTCTGTGGTTACAAGACTACTTATTGAAAATACTCGTTTCAAGTCGTTATCTGCCAAGTTAATATAATTTTTTGCTCCATTAAGAAGGCTGCGGAAGTACTGCAAGCAAAACTTTTTGTTTCCACATTTGAAAGATTGAACCGATTGTACTTTATAAGGAAAGGAGATCCTCTATTGCGGAAAGTGTCCTTCTGATCCAGGATGACCTTCAACTCCATATTTTAAAGTGGTCAACCACTACGCATGACCTAGCATCTCTTACAGTTCTCGTATTGTTAAACTTTCTAACTATAAACTTAGTCGAGTTCCTATTCGATACTTCGAGAACGTTATAAAATCATCTATGCGTTTATTGCGTAAAACCTACCAACCGATTTTTTTTAATAACATTGTGACATAAGTAAATTTCTCAAATCTTCTCCAATAAAAGATAAATAAAATGAAAATAATTGGTCATAACTATAAGCTAGAACTTTTTGAAACCATCAGCTTTTTTGTGCCACCCTGTATTTGAATATGTATTTTAATTAATACAACGTATTAAGCAGTAACAATGTTTGCAGGATATGCATTCCAGCACCATATCTATCCATAACTGGTTAGCCCTGGTAAGTATTCATTATAGTCTTTATTATACTATTTATATACGACAATTTTATTTATTATTTTTAAGAATGCTTATTTACTTAGACATTGTATTAAACAAAACGTGAAAAGTCGGGATTATATTTTAAATTTCAGTTACACGTTTTTCTTTTTAACGGTACATCTTATTAGCATTCTCTCCGTAGTACTGGAAAGATGATCACTTAAAATGGGACCCCAGCAAATACGAATCCCTTAAAGAAATCCACTTGTCCAGCGACGAAATTTGGACACCCGACCTGTCTATTTACAACAGGTAAGCGACTAAAACATAAAAGATAAAAATATACAAAAGGTTTTTTCCATCTTCTTACTTTTCCTTCCTTTCTTTATATGCTATTCCAGAGTTATTTATGTTCTGTTTAATAGAGTAACCATTTCAAAAGGTCTTTAATCTAGTTATACACTCTCTGTCTTAAAAGTAACGTAAATGGCTCTAGTTTAATGAAATTGGTAGCGCCAGCTGTTGATGGAAGATTTATTTATGAAGTGTCAGCCTTCTTTAATAATCTGTAAAAATTTCATGACATTTCATTGACTAGAAGCCAAGATATAACTTATGAAGTGCCAGTATTTGTGTATATCATCAATAAGTTTTGTATGGTGCGATAAGTGAAGAATAGGCGTCAACATAGAGAAGAGTTCGGTGGTCCTATTCTCCACCGGAAGACCACTTTGGAAAGAAGATACCCTGGAAGGAGGTAACATACTATCTCGAGGTAATTCTGGATAAGAAACTGGCCTAGAGACCACACATTAACAAGTAAACAATAAAAGCAGCGAGATCAGCGCTCTGTCCCATATTCCACTCCGGGAGTTGATCCTCCACCGTGAACAAGCTGCTTTTGTATAAGACTGTCATATGACATATTATGACGTTTGGGGCTGTGCCACAAAGACACACGTCAATAAGCTCCAAGTCATTCCCAATCGGGCCTTTGGCGCCCCGTGGTTTGTGAAGGAACTACGACCTTCATCGTGACGCCAATATTCCCACGGTCTTCATGACAGCATCCAAGGCCACGGAAACTCCATCGTCCATGGCATATACAACTGTGAGGTCGATCGAGGTGCTCATCACAAGCGCCCATAGATCTTCATCACTCCGTGAGGCAGATGAGGCTTTCACAGCCATCCACCATCCATCATCCACGCCAAGTTGTATCAAGAGGACTGAGATTAGGGGTTGGGCCCAAGGACCTCTGATTTTGCCAGTGAAGTCAACGTCAATGTTAAGTTCTATGTTAAAAACGACAAAAGTGCGTTAGAAACGCTTCAGATGCTTACAATCACATATGGAGGTAATTATTTATTTACCAACACAAGTTTGATTGTCGTCGACGATTTAGAGACGACAGAGAAAATATGAACAATGATAAACGTTCTGGCTGACCAAAAATGAAAGACTGGCGTATGAAAATGTTGAAAAGTGCGCACTTTCGTGAAATATCTTTATCAAGATTTATAGGAACAGAACTTGGAACATCTAAAGCAGTAATTTATCACATTTAAAACGAAAAATTTGGTCTGCGAAAGCTAAAATCAAAGATTGTTCCACATAAATTATTAGACCAATCATTAAACATTGCAAAACCATGATTAGATCAGCTTGAAGACATGAAAACTTTTTAAAAACGATTGTAACTGGTTATGAAATATGATTTTAATACAATCCTAAAATCAAGCGTCAAAGAGCTGAATAAGGATTAACAGATGAAAAAATTCCAAAAAATCTCATTTGGAGAAAAACTCAAAACAATGCTCATTATTCTTTACGAATCCAAAGCGATTGTGCACAAATAATTCGTTCCAAGTTGTGTATTATCATGCTGTACTAAAGCCTTCAAAAGGGCGTATTCGTAGTGAATATCGAGAATCAGGCATTTGGCGTTGTCACTGATTTTTTGATAAAAAATAAAATTTTTTGCTTTAGCATCCCTCCATTCACCAGATTTGACTCCTTGCAACTATCTTCTATGCCCTAAGCTACATTTAGCCATGATTTCGTTATTCTGGAAACTTCTGGAAGGCGCGAATTGTTGTATTTTTGCTGAAGGAGAATATTTCGTAAATAAAATTTGTCAAGATTTCTTAAATGATTTTGTTTGTTTTAAAGCAATTCCGGTTGTTTCTGAGACAAAGGGTTTAAAGTCGTTCAGATATCTCCATCCTTGGTCTCTACTTTTTTGAAGGCGGATTAGGTGTCTTCTGATTTAAAGAAATTTATTTATTAACAAATAACGTAACCCGTACATTGATCGTAGTCCTTATTTTTTTGTTGGGGCGCACTGACTAGCGTTGCAGGCTCAAGGTCGCATTGGGCCTACTAACATGCAACCTTACATAGTAGAACCACACATACCCCAATGAGTTTCCAGCGAGACTCACCCGCTCGGTCCTCGGACAGAAGAGCAATGCTCGTATCATGCTTTTATAATTTACTCCTAGTCAGAAAGTATGGGGATACTACAAAAGAATAATTTTTTTTAAGATTTATGTCATAAAGTATTACAAACATGATATTAAATAATACATAAAAAGGAAGGGAAAACACCAAGCTAAAAAAGACTTGCAAATCGTCTGATGTTCAACGACGAGGTGACATTTCATGCAGCTGGAAAAGTGAACTGTCATAATCTTCAGATATAGGGCGCGAAATGTCCTCATACCATTGTGAAATATGAAAGGAATTCGCCAAAACTTAATATTTTTTGTGTAGTCTTCAAGATAAAATGCACGAACCCTTTTTCTTCAGTAAAAAGACTGTGGCGGGTACAACATACCTAGTTAAACCAGTTATGACTATTTCGGCAACTGAAAGAGGGTTGTAACAACTGCATATTCTAACAAGATGGAGTTTCAGTTTATTGCCATAGTGAAATGCGTGACTAACAAAAAACTACCTTATCGCGGAATTGGGCGAAGTACTAGAAAGGATTTGGTATCGTTTGGCTGACCCCCCACGCTTCCCGATCTTATGGATGCAATTTTTTCTTGGGGGGTACATTAAAGATCTGGTTTAGGTCCTATAAATGCTGACAATATTATCCGACCTAAGTCACAAATTTTTGTTTGAAGCAAATAGTTTGACCGTGAAAATAACTCATGACGGGAAAAAGCTCTAGTCTGTATCGCAGACATTTTGAATCCACTGAGACAACCAATAAACGGACAAAAAGATAGCGATCTCTTAAATTATTGTCCTACAGGAAGATATACAGTATATCTTTCATGTGGTATCAGAAAAATAATAAAATACAACTCCTTTTTTTTGTGATCAGAGTTAAGATATGGCGATACACTTTTTGAACAACTGAACTATTCACAGGTCAAAATCCACATCCAGTAATCTGGGAAAAGGTTGCAAGAACTCCAATCAGATCTTACGCGATTAGTACGGCTGGGATTCCCTAGCGCAGCCAACAGCTTAGAAAAATTCGCTGTGCAAATGTTTGTGCATGGGCTCAGAATCAATGACATTCACCAGTTGTTACACACACAATATGCATTGCGTGGATAACATAACCGTATCAGACCCCCAACAAAAAAAGAAAGAGAGACGGTAAGGAAGAAATAGAAGATATGCCTAGACAGATATTACACGAAAGTAAGTACAAATAGACGAAAGCCAAACATTGCGGCGAATCACTTCTATAACGTGACTGCAGAAGACTCGTTAAGCCGGAAGAATCGTCGGAAAAATTAAACGAAGGCCGCATGGAAGAAAGATCGTCGACTTCGGGAAATAAAGCCCCAGTAATCAATGTTACACCGTTAAAAAATACAAGCAGCCTGTATATCGATTATGATGTCGCTGAATTGATCGTTTCACTACTTATCGACACGAACATATTGAAAACTGTTGTACAGGACAAGGCCGAATATTTCCAACAACAATATACCTTTGTACAGATATAGGTGTGATATTGATAGACACCTCAGACAAGTTCATTTTAGGAGTAAAGCTTTAGGCTGCAATAGACAAAGTCGATGATAAAGAGCTCCTGTTTCGACTACCTTTGAGCCAGCGGTAAAGGCTTATTGAGGTCAATGGAATTATTTGACGTTAGATGTTCTTTTGACGAAAACATCTATGGCACTACATTTAAATCGAAGTTATTAATATTGATAAGCCGGGTGTAGGATATTCTACGTCGCCTGCATGATAGAGCTTCGCACGGGAATTTCGAAATTAAGAAAAACGTTCCGATACGAAGGCAATTCTATTGAGTAAAAAATAAGACGTGGAGGAATGGCGGCTAAAGTGCGAAATATACAACTAAGAAAGAGAGAAACACCTATATGGACAACCTAATTAAAAGAATAGCTGGTCTATTAACGAAGACTATCAAAGACAACAGATATATCTTCGTTTCTATAGACTATGTTACCAAATGGAATGAAGCGCACGTGATACCAAATTAAAAGTCTCCACAATCGCTGAAATACCGATGAGAGTTGTTTAATTGCTCCTTTTGGGGCCTATTCGGATTGAAGATTCAATTTTAAGTCTACCTTTTTTCTAGAAATATGTCGCTTGTTAGCAATCAATAAAACGAAAACAACCCCTTTATATCCTGTCAGACGGTAAGACAAAAAAATTAACCGATCAATGGTCTAATATCTAGCAAAAGTTGTATGCCAAGATCAGTAAGATATATTTTTGATGGCTTACTGCTCATGAGACCACTGAACAAACTTCAGTCTGAATTATGCTTGGAAGAGAAGGCTACCGGAGATGATTATGTGAGCAAAACTAGATACCATACATAATCTCCTCAATAGAAACATCCAAATTGCTAGCCACCTGATGAAAGTCCAGCATAAAAGCATAGCTAAAAAAGAATTTAGATCATGAAGTTTGGTGGCCATTCACTGAAACTTCATAGAGTCCATATAAAGATGCAAAAAAATAACGTCATATATCACATTTTAAAATCGCCCAATAGCAATCCAAATGTTTTAATTACACAGGAATTAACAATAAGTTTCCAACCGAACGAAATACGAAATTGTTCGTAAGAGGATGCAAAGATCCGGAAAATCAAGGCACCGCAAGGTTTGTTTGATCTATGGTTCACTGTATAGCGCAGGATCTTCGTATGGTCTTTGTTTTTAAAAAATATTTGATCATCTAAACGTATTACAGTGACAGCATCCAAGAGCAGGTACCAACTATCAGGTACAACTACCAGGCAAGAAACGTTCCGTACACTACTTGGTGACTGAGCAACTTTCTTTTCATAACCCCAGTTAGCTCAATGTGTGATATTCTGTCTAAAACAAGATATGATTCAACGAGATGTCAAAAGGTTGTTGATACCAAAATCGGATTAAATTTAGACTGGCTACACCAGTGAATGGTGGAGTGCTCTTCCAAGGAACGGAGATGCAGATCATCATATGCAGCCATAAGCAAGGTGTTGGAGGCTCAAGAAAGACAAAATCGCTGCTATTTTTACTGCAAGGATATACGGCACCTGGATGAAACGTCTAGATTCCTCCACGACTCGTTTTACAGGCGCCAGCGAAAATTGTGGTTCTGAGACAAAAAGGCCTTAAGGAATGGATAGTGTAGCAACTGAGCTCGGGAAATCAAACAGTCATAGAACAACGTATAAACACATCCAGAGAGTTCTTAAGGAAATCATAAAAATTAAGATTACTACCAAATAATTTAACAATTAGTAATATATCAGTCTATACTCTAACATACACAATTAAAAATATATTAAAATAAATTACATCATTACAAATGATGCAAAAGTGTCTACTTCCTAAAAAATATTAACTTTTTTTAATATTACCTTCCTTCTGAAGAAAAAAAATGCGAATAACCTTTCCACAATGCCTTTCAGGAATGACCAGTCCGGAAGCCCAACGGCCCTCACCACCGTTGACTGCTTGGTGACCTCGACCGGTACTGTGGTCTGCGTGCCGCCAGGCCGCCACGAGGCGCTCTGCGCGCCAAACCTGAGGAAGTACCCCTACGACAAGCAAAACTGCAGCCTGCGGTACGGATCGTGGGTGCACAGTGGCGAAGAAATAAATTTTAAGGTCCCGTCGACGCCCGTCACCATGGACGACTACATGCCCAACGGCCACTGGAAGCTGATCTCGGTGAAAGTGAAGAAGTTCGAGGGCCACTTCAACTGCTGTCCCGACAACTCGTACCCGTCCCTAAATTACAACTTCTTAATAGAGCGCCACTCCGCCTCGCACGCTGCGACCATCATCATTCCCGCTATAAGTGTGTAAGCCCAGCACCTAGAGAGTACTGCTAGTTAGTTTCTGATTTGCAGTACTGATCATACTGACCCTAACCACACTATGTATGGACCCAGAATACATCGGCAGACTGTGTGTGGCATGCTGTAACATACTAGCGCATACGTTTATCTTAGAAACCATGACTTGGCAGCTGCCTTCAACTGGGGACACACCGCCTATGCTACGTAAAACGCCCTACCTCACTAATTTCAACTGTTATAAATCAATTTATATTTTAGTCTTGTACACCAGAGACTCGTTCCTGCTGTGCTCGTTCTCAATCGTCTTAACTGTGATTGTCCGGAGCATGATGTGCTCATCGAAGGTGACTCCTGCTTGGATTTCTTCCGTAGTTTCCATCGTCTTAAGTAACAACGTTGGGCAAATTGTGCTGCTGTATGATTCTACTGTGAAGGTAAGACGTTAATAAGCATCTCACTAGAGCATTTGTAGTATACATCTGTTTAGGGCCTAGCAAAGGCGAAAGGAGATGACGACACGACTAATATTATAAATGATTCTAACCCTTCGTCGACTGCGTCGAATGACTGGGCTCTCTTCGCAAAACTGTTGGATAGACTAAGTTTTATCGCATTCTTAATAACATACTTCTGCATGTTTGTCACTTTTATAATGTAAACTGCCAATTTATCAACATTATAGTAGTATAAGCTTATTTCAGTTTTTTATCTATGGATTATTTGAGTAATCTAGTATCAATAGCGATTTTCAACCAATTATAACAGCAATGATAATTGATGTATTGTAATATGCTTCAGTCGTACTGTTACGTTAATAAAGAATTGACTTGGCAACATCTATTTTAAAAAACAAAGAAAAATTTACATTTAACTAACGCGTTGTCATATTTACACTACATATGTATAGTACATATCTCCTCTGACACTACCAGAACTAAATAATATGCCTATTTATTTAGACGAACCTAAACCTAGGACTTACTTCTTACACACTACCCAAATTTCATAAGTTTTACCAGAACTCGAATCCGCCCGGTTACAACCTAGGACTGGTCTTTCTAGCACATAGTAGAGATGTTAACGATCTACTGATGCCAGCAATAGATTCAATAATTATAACGAGACTGTAAATGTTAAGCTGTCATAGCCAGAGCTTAGACATGTCGGGAAAGTTTCAAATGTATTTTATAGTTAGTGCTAAACACATGCAATCGTTGCCATCTTTAACTCAAAAAAACTTTTGATCTCTAAGTCGTGTACTTAACAAGTTAACTTTGTTGTGTATACCAGAGCACTATGGAAAATCGGTTCTGGGGGTATCTAAAGGTGCAATAAGAAGCCAGGTGAAGCAACCAAAAATACTGGTAAAGAGACCATCTTGTGCGAGTGTGAAGTTTTAGTTTACATAAAGCAAAGAAGACTACAACAAACAACCAGTACAAGGAACCTAACAAAGATACTGGAAAAAGTGCTCTAAGAAAGTGAGGGAAGGGTAATAAATCCATCAGACTGCAGTGCTACTGGAGATAGAGGTCAAGTGGTCCTCAAAAAAAATCTGTGCACTTAAAAGTTGAGGAAAAAGGTTTTGAACTAGCTTAAACTATCAACAATAAGTCAAACGCTATTTTCATCAATCTCACCACAACCAAGCAACTATAACTGTGTGCTTTGATACCGATCAAGGATCGCTTACCAGTCAAAATTTAAAAAATCTCTGTAAATATCTTACTATAAGAAAATTGCTTGTCAGATTCATCTGATGGGTAAAAAAGCATAAACCTCTACACCTTTCTTTTCCTCTACATTAAAATACTGCAGTATGCTTGTTATCAAAAATTGCATGCAAACTATAAGAAATGACAACTTTTTCTAAAGATAACTAAGCAAGATGTCTCCAAAAGAAATTTAGGAAAACCATATAATTCACTATATCACACAGCTGTTACTGTTGGATACAATTTTTGCTTAGGCTAAAATTTTAATTCAACTATCCACATACTTCTCTACTTCAAGCACTCTTCTATCTAGCAGTTATCTCCAATAATAGACCACGTGAAAACTCATTCTTTAAACAAAAATGTACCAATTCTTCCAATTGATAGTTGAAAATGTATTTAACAGATCATAAACATTTTCGAACACCTTCAATTGAAAATTCCTTTCTTTAGCTGATTGTAACTCGAGAAATATTATAATTATGTTAATCAAATTCTTAAACATTCTTGACCTGTTTAATTTGGAGTTGCATTTGTGAAGTAATAACTGCCATTTCCCAATGCTTAAGGTAAACTGTAACTTTCAGTAGTTCGATATACTCTTTCCATATCAAGTGGAATTCTGGGATCTTCTGATTCAAGTTTATCAACAACAGGGAAGATCATAACTGACTTTGACTGAGTTTACTAACACAGTTGTCACATCTGGCTGCTCTCATAAGTGAAAGATCCTTCCCCGATGACGCAATTTGTAGTCAAATGTTTGGCACTCGCATTACTTGACGTGTCATCAATAGATTATTATAAAAACTACATCTAATCTTCTTGAAAGAGTTGAATTAACCTTTATTTTCCGCACTAACGTAGCGCAATTTTAAACTGAACAATGCAGAATTCAATGATAACTCGTTATCGACTCTCCCAAGTAATATAGTAAATGCCCATTCACTCTGTTAGTTATTTTAATGTGTGTGAATACACGCATCTAATTGTGCTCTTTGTGTCAATTAACGTTTGTTATCTTCTCTCTAAAGAAAACCCTTGAAATCTCCTGATATTTGATCTCTTTCAGTTAGTATATCAAAGTGACATGTAGGTGATTGAATTATTGTTAATTTATAAGATGACCATAATTTAGGACCAACATTTTCCCATTATTAAAGATGGGCAAGGATAGGTAGGGTAGGTACAATCAAACATTTTTTTAGTGACATTGTAAGTGCATAAATTTTAAATTTTGTTAATAAAATACAGCACTACTTATTAATCATACCACTTTCTCAACACAAATCATTCATAACTCTTTTACTATCGCTTGAGAAAAATACAGGTGATTTTCATAAGTCTGGAAAGTTGTCACATCATCTCGATTCATTAAAATTCTACTACTTTTTTTGATTTAGCACATGGAACAAGAAGCTGCAGCATTTTTATTTAGGATCTCATTCAGTAGATTATCATGAATTTCATAAGTAATCTTGTATACAGAAAACTTCATCTGTAATAGGTAAAAAAAGTTACTCTTAATTATCGTCAAAAATAAGATGGTTACATAGTTCACGTCTTAAGCAGTTGATTCAACTAGATTTTTATTTATTACTCTTTAGAACCCAATTTTTGGTCATTTATTTTTCTAATACTTCACTTCACAATGAAATCCACAGTATATGCAACAACATATTCATCCGTATTTAAACAGTAACTGATGTATTCAGGGACATACATGACATTCTCACACACGTAGTAACATAGTAGTACATTAACTTAGCACTAAAACTATGATAAAAATCTTCTGCTTGAAGTGAAACAATATAAACTTTATTTTATACATATAAATAAAGTAACTATTATATATATTTTATGATGAATTAAGTAATTAAAGTCTATTATTGAAATAGCCGGTGAAAATGTTGAAATTAAGGTGAAATTGTCTAAGTATTTCATATTTATCAAATACAACAGCTTTGATATTTCTTTTATTAAAGGAGTCTTCCGTTTCTTCTTAAAGCAATTGTTAATTGTTTTATAGGTAGTGTTCTACTCAGTTCATCAATGGTAACTAGAGGTACCCAATTCTTAGTTTATCTTTCCTTCCTTGAATAAAAGACACCACAGTCTCTATACACTTCAATAGCTGATGATAAAGTTCAGCCAACAACACTTTTATATGTAATAAATTATCGATCACATCTCCTCATCAGGAACATTGATAATCAGCATAGTTCGTTGAACATATCTGAAAAATATCATCCAATACAATAGAATTGCTCACATTTAGCTCACAGGTAAATGTAGACAAATCCTACATATGAGAAGTTATAAAGTTGGCTTATGTGGCTAGCGCATAAAAACTCAAAAATAATTATGAGTCAAACCTCTTCTAAGATACTTTCATTTTTGCAACAAAGCATTTAAAAGAACTTAAAAGTATTCCAATGAATCTGACAGTTAAGATAATGATAACCCCAGGCTACTTACCACCTGAAGGCTTATTTGTATATTACTTACCATAGCCTTGTTAGCTAATGGCATTAGTACCACAACATAAACTTTAAATCCCACTGCATATATTTTAGCAACAATACAAAAACTCACTTTATAGGTGCGTAAATAAGTTCTCAGCTTTAGATTTCACAGGACCCAAATCACCCTTTACATGTAACGTATTAGTCCGCCCTCTTGCGGTTTTAAAGCAATGACATTTGGTCTTTCGAAACATCATGCGATTTGGCGTTTGATGCACATAACCTCAATAATCAGCTGTGTTCACGATGGCAATCACAAAAGAGCATATTCGATTTTCTATCCACTTCCGTGTTTCATCTTAAGAAAAACGCTGCTGAAGCCACCGAAATGATTTGTGCTGCATATGGTGAGAATGCTGTAAGTCATGCAACGTGCAAAAAGTGGTACCAAAGATTTCGCGGAGGAGAGTTTAGTCTTGAAGATCAACCACGCGCTGGACGCCCTCAAACATTTGACACGGATGAGCTGCAGACGCGTTAGGCTGGGAACGTCTCCCACATGCGGCGTATAGCCCAGACATGGCCCCTTCCGATTATCATTTATTCCGGTCGTTACAGCATCACTTGGCTGATACGCACTTCAAAACAGAAGAAGTCCGAAAATGCATCGATAACTTTATCGTCTCGAAGCCTGTGAGCTTCTATCACCAGGGAATTCGCAAGCTACCTGAAAGATGGCAAAAGGTCATCGATGCCAACGGAGACTACTTTGATACTTAAGCTTTTTTTGTTTGTTTTTAAATAAAACTTTAATTTTGCAGAAAAAAGCTGAGAACTTTTTTATACACCTATTAACTAAAAATCTTAATTTTGGCCTACAGTAAGTTACGCTACTCAAAAATATCAGTGAATTAATTTGTTAATGAAAGAAGGTAAAAACGTTTCAATTTACTAGTGTGTCGGCTGCAATTCAATGAAAATCCAACTTTAACTAAACATCAAATCACACACCATGGATAACCCTCATCCATCCAGCATATAATATAAAGAACGGTGAGGCTTTGTGTTCCCCATGAAAGACTTACAAACTGAAAAAGCAAGGCTGCTATAAATCGACTTCCACTACCCAACTGTCTGATAACGAAGAAAGTAGTAAACATCAGACTTTAGACAAGCACACAATTTCCTCCTTGTTCAAAATGAACACAGGTAGTCAATTATTTTTAGTGAATAGATCATCTGCCAAGCATTTGGAGCCCGGTATTGAAGCGCCTTTACCATTCGACCATTTGACTACTTATTAACTATTTGTATACGAATAATAAAATATTTAAAACATGCAGGACAGACAGTTGAAGGCAAGCAAGTAGCACGCCTGTATCTTTGGAAGAGTAATAATTAAATTTCTGATGTAGAGCAAATGGTGTCAATAGTTTGCCAAAAAGCAAAATCAGCACATAAATAAAAAATAATGTTGAATATCCCAAACTAAGGTAACTATCAGTTTCAAAACACTTGCTCTTCTATCAAAGTTGTGCAAGATCATTCTTCAACACCTAACAACGGGATGAGAAATAAGCACATGGTGATTGATGATAAAAAAGTAGTTGGAAGAGAAACTTATTTAAGAGAGATGAAGCACAACAAAAAATGCCCTGCAGTAGTTTCAAAAGAATTCATGCCGGGAATGTTTTCAAAAACTGACAATTTGGTGCTTGTCAGGTTTTTGATTGTCCCTCTAAAAATAAGTTATCGATCTTTTGCTTGCGAGTGTACTAGTAAAATTTTAGGTTTCGTTGTAATCTTCGGGTGTCCCGTTACATTCAATGTAAAAGATTTTGCCAACTTTTGTGCAGTATATTTTAGTTATACAAGCTCATGATGAATAAACGCTATCTATATGTAAGAAATTTATTAACAAAAACATTTTGTTACTTCAAAAAAGCAATGATACAGTAAGCTCCTTGAAGTCTGTACAATAGGTAATTTTCCAAATCGCCTGAAACGCTAGCTCCAGCTTGTCATGCAATTTAGCCTGCTTAGTTCTCTGGCCATTAAAAAATCAGAATATCTACTGTTTGAGCCGAAGAAAACGAGCATGTCGATAACATCTTCCGATATAAATGCCAACTATCTTCTTTTTTACATTACAATTATATACTAATTTATACATAAACGCTATACCCCTGCAGAGGAGAAGCTTCACGCACCACAAAAGCAAGATGAATGCATCTACACCCTGTTCAATGCTCCTATCTCAAAGTTACACTAACTTAAATACACCTAAATAATTTACACGTTTTCCGGGTTACAGATCAGCTTTGAAAGGCAATTTAGTGGGAGTAACCGCAAACAGATCCGACACAAAATGTAATATCTGAAATATTTACATCATAGTGGAAAAATGCGTAAACTAAAGTTTTAAATTTGTTTTTTTTTAATAAATACGTTTAATACGATTAATGAAATTAAAACTACAACCTAACTTTAACAACTTCTGAATTTATATGACGTCGCTGTCTGCAAGGGTATACTCATGTCAGCTGTATATACACATAAATTCTTTGCGTACTCAACACAAATAAGTACAGTTGTCTGACGATTATGCTTTCTGCTTTCTATGTACAGAATATTACAAAGTGTACAGACTACAATCTCATATTAAAACAAATTTCCTAATTGAACGGCCGCTCCACTAAAACTGGAGCGGTGCAAATGAAGTAGTCGTATTTAAAATTATGTCAGATTTGAATCGTTACCATGACAAAGTTTACATTAAAAAATACACAGTACCTACCAGGCTTAAAATTTCAGTCTACTACAATAATTATTATCTATGACTTTAAAAGACATTAGCCTTTACACTATTTACAATAAAATAAATCATTTACAACACGTTTGCATTGCAAAACAGCCGTGGGTCTAGAAACAAAGTCATTGGGTTACAATGGCGGTGCGCACTAGTTACAAGACACTGACTATGGAATGCTTGAGTCACTACAACACTGGCAGAGCTCTAGAACTAATCCTCTCTCACTTGGGTGGGTACGGGTTAATCACAGTGACCGCAGCTGCCTGCTGGCTCGCTAACACTGCGGCTGAAACAAAAGAGTACTTGTTAGATGCCGTATTTCAATAAGAAATAAAATTTATATTAAATTTAGACTTATGTAATTAAATCACTATATTGTTTGCAAATTTATTTGACTCACTAAAAAGAAACTGTTGATAATGTGACAGAACATGGAGGGGAAGGAATTATGTCGTTTCATCCTATCTAAATGTATCAAAAACATTCACACTAAGAGTTTTTGTCGGTTTATATGGTTCTACAAAATAAGAGTACTGATCATAGATTATTTATGTTGAAGCTTTCTAATGTGGTTTAATTATATTTTCTTAACTTATCCACTGCCATTGAGATCGATCATTCACAAATACCCTTATAAATATAATGCTTTAGTTTGTAGCTAACACAAGATAAAGAATGAGTTTTGACATCAGCACTATGCTGGAATTTCACTTAATTCCTTTATGCACTTGGTTTTTAGATTTAATATTTCATTTTTTTATTCAAATTTCAAGTTTGACTAAAGGAGTGATAATTTAAGATCATTTCCTTTTAAATGAAGACACTTGGAGAAACAATAGCAGCCTAAAAAGGCGCATCTTACAGACTTCACTATAAACATGCTGGACTTGAAGGCAATAGGAAAGAATTTGAATCTTGTGACCTTGATAACACAAGTGACCTGTTACACAAATGATGATGAGGTAGCAGGTCAGGCCAAGTTTAAAAAATTAGGATCGCTGGTTGAACTTGATTCTCCGTTGCTACCTCATACTAAATATTGACGACGCTAAGGGATTTATACAGAATCTGAGCCTTCAACGGAAGGAAAATAATGACTGGATTTGCAATTCCAAAAACATTTGACAGTTGCCGGTTCCCTAAAATTGTTTCAACTTGTTAACTGAGAACTTTCTGATATCATAAGAGAAACCAGAAAATAACTCGGTGAAATTTGGCTATAGAAGAATTAAATGTTTATTGTCGCATATGGGCATTTTGTAACTCAACTGAATAGAATATTAGTAAAAGACAAACAAGCTTTTTAGATGAGCTATCTTCAAAGAGCAAATCTCACAAAAAAACTATTTCTAATTATTCCTAGATGTTTATGCAGAGAAACTAATTATAAACTACACAACTAATCTGGCCAGCCCAAAACGCCATTGTATGATTTCCATCTTGCTTTTACAGACTCTTCACCGCCAGAAAAATCAGTAATGAAGTTTAATCCAAGCTCAACTGCTCATAAATTAAAAAAATAGTAGAAATCATAAAGGAGATTGATAAAGGAGAAATAATAGCATGCAAAAGATGACGACAGTGGTATAAAAACTAACAAAGAGAGAGAAAAGTCATTTTAGTGACAAGGATGTAAAAAACAATCAAGACTGTGTAGACTATTCTTGATAGTCTGATGGCACAAATTTCGTCAATACAAATGAGTTCAACCCGATGACTGAGCAATCAACGTGTTAAGGTTTTTAATGCACCCATAGACATTATACAGAACAGAAGTCAAAAAGAAGACAATACGTTGTAACGCAAAGTGTACTATAATATGAAAATCTGAAAGATACAGGAAAATGCAGCATTAATTATCTGGTTGTACTTGAGTACATCTACTACCTTAAATTGGTCAAAGCTGATCATCAAGACAAAAACATGTCTTTGATTTAAAATATTTATATACAACTTCTAAATTATGTTTAAACGTTTACAGACAAAAGCAGCATAAAAAATGCCACTTAATGGAATCTGATGGACTTCAAATACCGTCAATCATAACTATTTAAACTAAAAGAAAAATTTTTAAATATCTAAATTTTACATAAAATATCTCCATGGATGCATCCATTTCACTCAAAACATCAAACATCTACGTTCTCACTATAAATGACATTCGGACACATTAATACCTCAAACAATAGTCATATTCGCAATTATAATAATCTGATAATCACAAGCTCGCAAATTTCTGTGTTCCATTACAAATTACGTAAATCAACTCGTCAATAGGTAACCACTTTACATACATTCTGCTATGTTTAGTTAAAAGCAAAACAAATGAGCATAGTTAAAAACGGGTAACTCACAGTTATAGTGCATATTCAGAATTACTCCACAAATTTAAAGAAGTGCAAATTATAAGGTGCCATCACATAACTTTTTATCCTAATACCTAAGCTGCGGATAACAATTTCATAATCCAAATAATCTGCTGAACATATTCTGATAAGTTTGATAAAATACTAAATTTCAGTTCAGGTTACTAGGATTATTTAAGATTAGGTAGGAAGTTACATCGCATGGCTAGACTGGTTAGACAACGGGTTGCAATTTCAATCTTAATCCAATTAATCTAATTCGTTAGTAAACTGCACACCTTCAAACTCCCATAATATACCACACGCATAAAAGGAAAATATTATAGGTCCACAGCCTACAGAGCTACTTATACAAATCTTTTGATTATAATCCAAGTGCTGTTTTATGTCTACTTAATGGTACCATCTGGTGCCAAGATTTTTAATTTAATACGTAACTCCTACTACTTTCGCCATAGTCCAACAATGCTTTTAATAACAACATCCAATTATGAGAAGTATCTTTCTATATGAAAAATTCAACCTTATCATTATTATCATAAAGAAATTTATTCAAGTTCAAGTTTAGGTTACTTGCCAGTTTAGTCCTGAACTACTTTTACACAGGCTAAAGTCTATCTGGATGAGAGATTAAGTTTATAGCTTTATATAACTGAGGTTATTCTAAAGCCCCATCAGTTAGGAAATCGGGAAAGTTTCAGATCTTTGGAAATAAAGTTGTGTCAGAATCATCAAGTTTCTTAGCGCATTCGTACTAAAATATACATTTCAATGGAGATCACTGTACCTTTGGAATTTGGAGCTGAAGCTACACAAGCTACTAACTGCCGAGAAGTGGTTTACCTGCAAGCCAAACATTCTGATAAAAATGGGATCGTGCGAGGTGGTATCACAATCAACAATTTAACTGTTATGCCTGCCGAGTTATTCCTACTATCAACCGTACTGTGAAGCTGAACTAACTGGTGAAACGAAATTGATTTGGAAAAGGCGTTAACAGCTAAATCTGCATAGTTATTACGGCTAGCTACATAAATTTCTATCTTATCTAATCTCCAAAGAGATAAAAATGACCTAACATGGTAAAGTTGTCGGCAACACTTTCTGCGAGCCAGCAAAATATATCGTAGTTCGTGAAACGAGCCAGATCAAATCATACAACTTCACAAGTGCACAAATACATAATTAAAAAATATAGCAATAAAAATATTGATGCTTATAATTACATAATTTACTAATACAATTTACTAACTAGATAGTAGCTTGGAATAGAACCTATTTGTATTTTGTTGTTGCAATAACCAGGATTACACACATAAAACCTAATGAGAGCTTAGAACTGTTTCGTAACAGTTACACATAATACGAATTTGTTCCAATTCCAAACGCATAATTATGTATATTTCTAGGACAAGCTCGTTATTGTGAAAGAACCTAATATGCATGCGAATTTAAGTATTTAGAAATAGAGGGAAAAGGACAGTAATATAATTCTAGCTGCTTCAAATTTTTATAAATCCAAGTGTTGGGAGAAACTAATGCAATTGCCAAACTAAAACGGTTTGAATTATATCTCTAATGGGACAGAAGTGTATCAGAAACTGCATGGTTGTCTTGTAGCTCGTCACAATTGTCTGAGAACAATTGTCAGCTTACTGGTAGCATGCATATCTCTTGACTCCACAGCGCCATTTCCTCTTTTTTATATGGACGAATTAAAATTATTGTAGAAAGAATGTTAGAAGAGTTCCTTAATTGTCTGGTGGGGCATTAAGAAGAAATCTTATTGTAAGCCAATAAAATGAAAGAAGCTTGAGAAAAGCACTAAAGAATTGAAAATGCTCATCACCCATCAAAACCATCAGAAACAGTTCATTTTACTTTTCTAATTATAGAATAACTTTATGCGGGGGGAGGGGGATTTTAAATTTTAAGAACGCACTTGTAAACATACTTTTGTATTCAAAGTAATCTTCTCAAGCAACGTGATTTTGAACTAATTTAGTAGTTTGAGAACTCATCCGTGAACAACAGTCTCCTAAGTGGCCTCTTTTTAATTACTACATCTGTGCGAATTTTCCTAACACGGATCCGTCTTTCCCAACAAATTCAATGTTTTAAGGTAATTAACATAAATAAAATTTAGCAAATAACTTCAATTAATAATTCAGGTCATGTTAGTGTGGCAGTCAGATATGTGTTCAATAACAAGGCGTTTGTGGCAAATGAGTCCTAAGAAAATAACCTCCACAGACTATTTTGTGTTAGAAATACTGGGAGATTATCTTGATAACCCTTTTAACTTGGTGGATTTTCCGTCACTTAGAACCAAGAGTCTTAATCGCAATGAAGAAAAACAGTCGGGTGAAGCGATTTATCCTGAAAGGGCATTCTAGCTTCATCACATATTTCTTCTTCTTCCAAAATAAAATCTGCAGTGAAAACGCAACAAATTAGAGACAATGCAAGCACTAACACGTAAAGAATAATAACGTTTTTTGCAACTAGTGGCCCATTTTGTGCAGAAGTCCCGACCCTGACTCAGTACGCTCTTACCCCGGAAAAATAGTGACTTTAATTCCTTTCAAAAACTAAGTTCATCTAAGAAAGAAAGTGGGCGACATTGCTTATACACTACATATTTATGTTACTTAAATTTAACACTTCTTTAACCTCTACGGTGATTGAATTATTAAAAAGTCGACCATAAAATGTAAACTTTATATATTATTCAATAGATGAACAGAAAATTTATGATAAAACTAAACAAACTCCATCAAGATGTGAGAAGTATATTGTTACTTAAGATACATTCATCATGTACTGAAACCTCCAGAGTCTACCACTCGCAGATATTCGTCCTATAGATGACTAAACATAACAATCGTTCTAAACAGTTTCCAATGCATATTATATGTTGCTTTTAATCAAGACCTTTTGGGGATTTCACATCAGCCACACATTTTACCAAGACGCGCTACTTAAACAGTGATTTACCATCTATACCATCACTATTATGGATGAGATTAGCTACACTCTCATCAAAAACATAGCTCTCGAAATACCTATGGGTGACCTTTGCTCCTACGGAGCTATAGGACAAAAAAGGAGAAGACGTCTTCATCATTGGCTATTGATTATAATATTTATAATAATTAGAAACAATATTTTTTATGAGTCAAAATCATCTAAATATTTTTTCTCAGATAAATCTCTCAACATCAATTACAATAACAATCTAACGTTTTTTATGTATCTAATGCATTTAGAAGGCAAAATTAACTATGGGAATTTATAAGCTTACCCAACAAATCAGAAAAGTGTCATTATTAGATTTTTGGATGAACTGAAAGCTAATAAAACCAATTCTTCAAGGATACATTAATTATATGTTGAGATTTGTAAGCAGATAAATAAAGGAGCCACTCACTTATTTTCAGAAGGTGTAAGAACTACTTCTTAAGTAATTAAATAATTGTTTAATATTAACATCCCTGTTGCTAAACTAACATACTACCGAAAAAGAAAATTCATATCTCTGGTTAATATCATCTCGTAATTTACAAAGAGCTCAAATGGACCATAGAAGTTTCCTATCTGGATCTGCCACCTAGTGATGAGCTCAAATAATTTCATTTTTGAAAAGTTGTTTGCTTTATGCTTTTTAACATCAGCACTTGCAGCTGTGCTGTGACCACAGCCTTATAGATTCCATCACTACGTAGAAATGAAGTGTCAAAATAGGACACCCCCAAGACACTTTTTTATTATGAAAACTTGACATCAAACAAACCAAAGTCCTCTGAATCACTGAGAAAATAGTCAACAGCTTACAAAAATCTTCAGAAACCCTCAAATCAAGAGTGCCAGCCGTGGTTAAAAAATTTGAGATGACTTCTGTGCTCAATAAAAGGTATGTGGATTCATGCAAGATGGTATACTTCCACGCTACTTCACTATACCAAGCTATCGAACGACGTCATTCTCCAGACGCAACCCTAGTGACTTCTTTGGACACATACCTAAAATTTGATCTACAAAGACACTTTCAATAAAGCTTTTTCCACTGCACGCATGCGGCATCTGTGGTAATGGAAGCTAAATACCGAAAATATTCTCAATACTCCTTATACCCACTTCCAAGAAATGCTGATTGCTCCAATGTATCTTTTGTCAATACAAAGTGAGTATTCAATTACTCATTAAACATCCAGCATTTTTGCTGTGCGTCATACTTGCATATTTGAATTTGGAGTGCTAACGACGCAAAGAGCTTATGTAGGTATGTAACGGAGCAATGAAACGTAACTCTAAGTACAGCTGTCCAAAATAATATATGTATAATTCTTTTTTTAGTCGGTTTCTGAGAAAACAAGACTCGTCTCAAGCGGTTTGTCGCCGGTGTAAGCTTTATTTGAAATGTAGAACAATTTTGAAGAAAGCCATTACAAGAAGATCTTGATAAGGTCACCAGAGGTACATAATTATAATGAAAACATGATGTAACAAAATTATGTTGCATTAAAAACCCTATTAACCCATTATTCGAGGAGCGCTGTATTCTATTATCAACATCTTCAAGCCGGAATAAACGTAGACGATGAGAAATAACCACAACAAAATTAGAATGATATAAAAAAGAATTGTTTAACCTAAACTTTAATGCACTTTATATTTTTTTAAACTTGGAATAAATGTTTTTTCATCATTAAGGAAAACTGTTTTATTTATGACTAACCAATTCAGGTGTCTTTAAAATATCAACTTCCTTACGACTGTTATTTCAATAATAAGTTTTATTGATTTAGGTAAATATCAGTCAGTACCATAAACAAACTACAATCACTTATTGATTGTAAACATATAGATCTATGGCTGTTTCTGTATTGAAATAGACAGTCCCCACTAGGCATGCAAATGTCTGAAATATTTTTTTGCTGAATCAGCGATTCGTACCCGGGCTCGGATCAGGAATGTGCAAATTGGCCAAAAAGCGATTTGGAGGAAAGCAACACGAATAGTGATGAATCAGAGAATAGTTTGTGAAGTAATTACTAATTAATCAATTGCATCCGACTCCTCACGGTTTCCATTTATTGCTTTTCCAGGTTTTACTTTTCTTTCTTTCCACAAATTTAATTCACCAACTATTTTGAGTTATTTACCGATGACTGGGTTGTTGAATTGTTGGTGGTTATAAAAACCAACAAATGTGGTGTACAACCAGATAGATCATCTAATCAATGGAAACCAGTTCGACAAAAATAGAGTAATGATTTTTTGACCTTAAACACCCTACTAATAACTTAAGTATAAAAAACTAAATGAAAAAATGGGCTGGTTTAGCCTTAAAATATTTTAACGATATTATATTAGCCACATTATAAAACATACAAGAGAAATTTATGAAGCTTTGCAAATAATTAAATAAAACAGGAAAAAACAGGAAAACGGCAACTATAGAAAAGGGGAAATTAATAAAATGGGACAATAAACGGGCGTTTGTTTATTATTTACAATCTATAAGACAGATAAAATAACAACAGTTAACGAATGGGAATGGTAAAGCTATTGTGAAAGTAAAAGCGGTTGTAGATTACAATGACATAAAAAGTGTTGATCATCTAGATGCGTCTCTTCCTCCATTACAAGAAAAACGGGAAAAAATTATAAGAAAAGCATTTTTTCATTTACATGTAGAACTCTCATTGTAAGGTTAATACAAAATTACCATAGTAAAAATTCAAACTGATCAAAAAATACTGGGCTGTTATAACTTACAGAAAGACATTTTCCAAATTGTATCTTGCCAAATGCAGAACGAGACAGCAAATGAAACTCGTGTAATGTTGGATCATGAGCTACACCTTTCTTTAAAATTGACCACACAAAACAATTTTTTACTTTTTGTTGCCCTTGAAATATTGTTTTTAGATTGTATGTAAACAACTTAAAATAAAACTAGTCTTTTGGTTTAATATTTTACTTTTCATCCCCACACATGCAATAATTAACAAAATGTGCTTGAAACACACTTTCCATGTTTAAAAAACTGGTTTTTATCGTTTCTTTATAAGAGTGAGTGTTAAGGAGTAACCAAAAAGAATACTTGGGAGCAAATAAATCTAATCACCCCTTTTTGTTAACTATCAAAGTAAATATTTTTGTTTTGTACTAAAAAACATACACCTTATAATTGCCGTTAGATTTAAAGTAAATTATTGTGTATTACCCCACTTGTTGAAGAAACAAATCGATATACTAATTTTAGCAGAAATACTTGCACTCCCTCATTATCATCACTGTGAAGACACTCGTTCATTTGCTTATTGGCATTCAATTAGTGACTTCGTAAACTGTCCATGTTATCAACAATTGCAATAAAATACATTCCACGCTGAGAAAAAGCACCAAACCTACAATTTTACTTAAAGCAGAACATGAAAACTGGCTTAAAGATTTTATTCGAAACAATCAGCAGTACAACAAGTATATTAAAAAAACAATTCAAGACACAACGTAACAATCACTTCATTGTAAATATTTCATTACGCAACTGTCGTTTGAAGAGTGACGACCATTAAGTGGATTGAAAGGATGTGCCATTACATATAGCTCACCGCTGGTCCCAACTTCAGTTTGATCAATATTGCATTGGTCAAACAGTTAGCTTTGTGGTGGTTCATACAAAGAATATCACTTAAAGCAAGGACCGAGTTTGTCCTTGTTAATGGATCAGAGGTGAACGAGTTATACTTTACTCTGGTTTTACTGAAGGTAATTTCATTTTCCAGTACAATAACGCAAAACTGTATGGGCCTGAATCGAATAAAAGTATTTAGTAGACGTCAGAATTAAACAAATGGAAAGGCCAAGTGGAAAGTCCTGATCATTTAGGAGAAAAGCTATAGAGTTAAAATCAGGATTCCTGCCATGTCCACTATTCTTAATCTGAGAGATGCGGTAGTATAGAAGTGGAACACACTAGAGCTTTCAATTGTGACGATTGAAGACGCATAGGAACAATAAATGTTATTAAAACTAATTATTTTTCATTTTGCCTTGTTTCAAGTTCCAAAAGTTGCATTACTTGTTCACGAACGTGCAAGTTAGTGCATTCCAGTTTACATCCATTACTTCAATCATAAATGCGAGAATACCTTTCATTTTACAAGTAATAATAATAGTTCCCCGTAACAGACGTAAAACCAAAAATATTTACCATCAAAATCAAACAACTAGGATAACTTGATTTATTTACTCTCAGGTGTATATAGGAAAATTATTGCAATTTTTAATAACTAACAAATAATTTGAAATATATTCCCAATTTTGCTTCCATAAACAGCTCAAGTAACAAAGCTGGGTTGGGCATTAGGAAATATCAAGTTAGTGGTACTGCTGGAACAATAAACATAAAAAAGAAAATTATTAGAAAGAGAACAAACTGCTGATATTTACACCCACTGTCTCTTCAATGCATAGTAATCATCAAGATTGTAATATATCTCTATATTGGTAGAAAAGCAGGACTTCAAATAAACTGCAATCAAACGTCAAAGAAGCTCGCATACACTTCTTACCACAAAAGGTAGCCAATTGAGTGAAGTAAAAGGGCAATTTAAAATTCAAAATCCTATTGCAATTTTACGAGTAATAATTTATACAATTGCGTAAATTAATTAAACAGTGACTTATTCAGTGCTTGATCAATGGCTTCAATAATGGTTTTGCAATCATCACAATCAAATAAGTGAAAATTGTGTGTTGAAAAATTAATCATAAAGTAAGTATAGGATTTTCAGTTAAAAAGAACTCATTTACAAGTGAGTCATCACTAGATGAATGATTAAATTCCAGACCACAATTTTCTGCTCTTTTAAATACGTGTCCTTTCACACTTCACTTAATATTGTAAATTGTTTTATTAAAATTAATTAATATTCTCTTTATTCCTATTCACGTCTTATGGAATATAGAACGCCCTATACAACATAAAGGAATGAGTATAACCATCATAATTTCCAGAAATTGATTAGCGTATTTTGCATGAACATTTCATTGATCGCCATCTAGTATAAAATTCCAAATTAAACATACGATTATTTTTTTAATTATTAAGTGTATAAATAAGTTCTCAGCTTTAGATTTCACAGGACGTACATCACCGTTTACATGTAACGTATTAATCCGCCCTCTTGCGGTTTTAAAGCAATGACATTTGGTCTTTCGAAACATCATGCAATTTGGCGTTTGATGCACATAAACTCAATAATCAGCTGTGTTCACGATGGCAATCACAAAAGAGCATATTCGATTTTCTATCCACTTCGCGTTTCATCTTAAGAAAAACGCTGCTGAAGCCACCGAAATGATTTGTGCTGCATATGGTGAGAATGCTGTAAGTCATGCAACGTGCAAAAAGTGGTACCAAAGATTTCGCGGAGGAGAGTTTAGTCTTGAAGATCAACCACGCGCTGGACGCCCTCAAACATTTGACACGGATGAGCTGCAGACGCGTTAGGGTGGGAACTTCTCCCACATGCAACGTATAGCCGGTCGTTACAGCATAACTTGGCTGATGCGCACTTTAAAACAGAAGAAGAAGTCCGAAAATGCATCGATAACTTTATCGTCTCAAAGCCGGTGAGCTTCTATCACCAGGGAATTCGCAAGCTACCCGAAACATGGCAAAAGGTCATCGATGCCAACGGAGAATACTTTGATACTTAACCTTTTTTTGTTTGTTTTTAAAATAAAACTTTGATTTGGCAGAAAAAAACTGAGAACTTATTTATACACCTATTAAAAACCGGAAGATATAAAGACAAGAATGGGGAGTGAGGTATTAGATAAAAAGAAAACAACCGTAAAGACTAGAAAGAAAGGACATTGACAACAATGATTGCCTTAAGGCTTACAGTATATCCACATAAAAGAGGTGAATTTTGCACATTATGGTTTAATTTATTCGAAATTCATTTTAATTAGAATTAAAATAATTCAACTGAGCACAATTACTTTAAATTAACTATTCCTTGTTGTGCCTTGATGTACTTTAAAGTTGATTCTATTACCACAATAAAACATTAAGTTTTTTTAAAAAATCTAGTGTGCCTTCTCTCTATATATTTAAATAAATATATAAAAGAATGATGCAGACTTGATAGTTTTTATTGCACTGTTAGCTAATATGCAAGCTAAACAGAGCCAAAAGGTTTTAAAAAGATAACATACAAAACAAGTAAAAGAAAATCAATTTACTTAAATGGAACTAATTGAAAATAATCGATAAACAAACTGTTTACAACAGGGGAGAGGAAGGATCTATCTACTAGTAGACTATTAAAAAAATGTTCTAAGTAAAAATTTTTGAATAAGCTCTTTTGATTTAAAGATCTAACACTTCAGAGCATAACGCTCTTATAACCAAACACGTGTCTTAGAAAATTATAGTGCTGCATTGAAGATCACATATTTATAAAATTTCAGTTGATAACGTCTGACCTGTCTTTAATAATTAAAAGTGAACACCTTCAGAAGGTACGGCTAAACTATAAAATCATTATTTGATGCACAATCTCTTAGATTGCATAAATAATGCAAATTTTTAATTATCGTTTCTGTCAACATGTTTGCAATTAAAAAAATACCAATAAGTCTACCTGACTGTTCTTCTAAGAATTATAACATCAATCGTAACTATCTAGCTGTAGCCTTTAATATTAAGCTTTTTAAATGCTTCCAAAGTCAAAAATATTCTATACATGAAAAAAGTTTTTTAATTTCTCTTCACAAAACCAATCTGCACTTACCTCCATAGGGGGCAGGATACATGGGGTAGCCCAGGCCTACATGAGTATGATGATGCGTATGAACATGCCGCTGAGGAGGGGGAGACCTCGAGTCTTTATTGTCCACTGGCGTTTGCTTGCCTGTGGAAATGGTACCACTGGCCTGGGAAGTAACACAACCCGTCATCTGGTTTGGGGGCTGTCCAGGAGTCGAACCAACATTTCCCGAAGGGCTGGAGCTGGCCACAGATGTCTTGGGCGTGGGAGACTTTATTGCTCTCTCTTGCAACTCGTGAATTTTGTGTGATGAGTAGTACTGGGCGTGGTGTTGCAGCATATCCAGAGCCTTTGTTGGAGGGGGAGGACGAGAGAGATCTTCTGGAGCATGATAGCGAGGTATTTGGGGATGAAGGTAAGGATTACCGCTATAGGGCCCAGGAACCATGATGCCGCGGTACATGGGATGATTGGGATCGAAAGGCAAAGCACCATAATGAGGAGACTGCATGTAACTTGGATGAATGTAAGCGTATTGTGAAGTTGGTGGTGGCGGCGGACCTTGCGTCTCCATTGTTGGTTTCACACCCTCATGTTTCACATCCTTATCTTTCTTCTCCTCAGCTTTCTCTTTTTGCTTCAAGTTCGAAGGAGGAAGAGGCGGTTTATTGGGAGTATTTTTGTGATCAGGTGGGCCTTGTTCCTTACGGCGCTGATCAGGATACACGTAAAATCGCCTCACGTCCTCTTCCCGCTGATTATGCTGTGGCTGCTGCTGTCTTGGATACATATAAGGACTCATCTGACTTTTAATTTCGATACTCTCCTTCAATATTTGGTGATTTTCATTCTGCTGCTTTTCTTTTAATGACAACTCATTTTTTAGTTTACCAGGAGTAGGTACTTGAATGGGATTCGGAATCGGTGCTGTTTTTGTACTATGATCTGCAGGACTGGGGCTCTCTTTTGTTCTTTCCTCCTTCACTTTATCATCTGAAACGATAGGCACTGATCCAAACCCTGGATCCATATTATATGGGTAACCCGGCATGTATCCATAAGGGTTGTAATAATGCTGCTGAATAACCTTTTGTTGATATTCAGTTCCTTCCTTCTTTCCTTCTTTGTCGTTATTTTTATCGACAACTTTCTCCTGTTCCTTGGCTTTAGCATCCTGAGATTGTTGTACAGAAGGCATAATGTAAGGAGGCTGTCCATAAAATGGGTACATTCCATATTGAGGCATGTGGGACATCGGCTGCCCACTGTCAGTCTTTTTATCTGCATTCTTGTTTTTATCCCCTAAGTCGGACTCCATCACAGGCGCACCATCATCGGAGATGTCTGAATACGCAGGACTTTGCACCTCATCTCGTCCAGATGGCTCCATACCAAAAACTGGTTGTTCGTTCTGGGGAGGATGTGGGCTTCCTGCAGGAGATTTCCGGCTCTTCTTCTTGTAATTTGGCAACTTATTCCTTTCTTTTTTGTCATCTGGCATCAGTGCTGATGCTGGCTTTACTTTGAACTGAGTGATTTTCGCGGACTGGGAAGGACTTGCAGGCTCACTGGGTGAAAGTTGAGAGTTTTGATTTAAGTTTTGCGTGTTCTGCGAGGGAATTAAGAGAGTAGGAGGTTGATCAAATGTTTGTGAGGGCATATTTTGCGGCTGCAATTGGTTTGTGAATGACTGCAGCTGAACGTTCGATTCTGATTGAGGTATGCTGTTCTGATCGGCTGAAATGGCTACATTAACGGCTCGCACTGGCGGTATTGAGTTGGAGTTTGGCATAGGAGCACCTGAAATAGAAACATCGGTATCACCAGAGATCAAATTAGAAATAGCAAACAAACAAAATTTCAATAATTAAAAATGATACCAACCTGCAACGTGAGTTTTGTTTCCTCCAAAAACTCCCATAGGGAATTCTTCTGAAGAATTGTAGCGCAGAACGCCAGGCTTGACAACATTCTTGGTATCCACCATAGGCACTGTCGGAGATCCCACTGAAGTACCTATATCCTGAAGACTTTGAGGCGTGCCCGGAGAAGGAGGTGTGCTTCGGGGAGTTCCAGGCTGGCTGGGAACCTCTAACAATCCGGTCCCCCTAAGCACTAGCGGAAGCTCTCCGTCCTTCTTTTGGGGCGTCAGGGGGCTGTCCTGACTCTTGTCCGGAGACTTCACCGGAGTCACTGGACTGGGAGCTTCTATATTCGATTCGTCGTTCTCCGACATCGATGTAATGTCTTTGGTATCGTCGTCGTCCGCCGACCCGTGCGCGTGAGACTGGTGGTACTTCAGCCCATTGATATGTTTATACTTCTTGGAGCAGTTGGGCTCCGGGCACTCTAGCAGGATCGGGGAGGGCGGCGGGCTCCCGCAGGAAGAACTGGGGTTGGGCATGGGGGCCACCTTCGACTTTTTCCCGCCGGCGTTCGCTGCTTCTTCTTCGACCGCCCGGTTTTTCCGCTTGTTGCTCGGTTCTAGGCGGGGAGGCACGAAAGGTGTGGGCGACGACGGCGCCGTAGACGGACCCGACCCGTTGGCAGCCCCTCGACGGCCTTTTATGCCGCCATTCCGCAACTTACTATGAACCGACGATCGTGTCTCTGTGAAGTTGCTGAGATCAGTGCTGGGAGACGAGCCAGATGCGCGTCCTCGCTTACCTCGTCCTTTTGGAGTCCGCGAATCCAAATCGCTTGTTGGGGAATCACAGAATCTGGAAAGGTTGCGAACCCAAGTTTAATAATTGAGGACTCTACTTTGAACTGTTTTCATGCATTCACATTGCGATAGCAATTTTTATATATTATGTGTGATTAAACAATATGCTCGAAAGTCTTCATATTAAAATTAAACGGCAAAAATGAATGAAGTGCAAAACAAATTAAACACCCAGCTTGTTACAAGTTCGCAAAACAATAATTTCAAATTAATTACAGCATTCGTTTTCCATATACTTGGTGATATGATTGTTAAATCTTGTAGTAATCAATGAATATCAAAACGTTTCTCTCTTACCTAGGAGGTGCCCAGTCATGGCGCGTGCAGTCTAGGAGAGTCCCTACGTACGTCTTCCCCCTCCACGTCACGTTTACAACCAGCACACCTGTAAAGTCAACCCGATAATTTCTAAAAATATGGGACTACAACTAATGAACAAGCTTGTCGTTAATTTATTTATCAACAATAGTACAATAGTGCGCAATACAAGATAGACTAAATTTCAATTTCAAATCTATTAGTCACATTGGCAGACTTATTAAGTTCAGTACAAGTTATAGGCATAGACGTACAAATTTAATATTCTGTAGTCTTCAATGTATTTAAAATTCAAATTGCATAGACCTAAAAGCTTTTCAGCTAGTCTCTAACCAGACATATTTGGCGTAAAAAACTCTTCAAGTTTCTTGTACTAAAACAGACGTTCGTCGAAATTGTAACGACTACAACTAATTGGCGTCTCATTTAACAATATAAGGAGAAAATAGTAGCTTTCACCGCACAGGCCCGGAATAAATTTGACTTTAGCCATGTTTTAATGTTCGCCGCGCCGTTTCGGTTTTATTGCATTTACTCAAACAATTTTATGGCACTTTTCGCCACAACACAAGCAGCACGAACGAACGTGCGTGGACAGAGTAAATGGAAAAGTAAATATTTCTCTAATCAAATTATTCGAGTGGTTTTTACGGCGAGCGTGCACTATTTGCGCAACTGTATCGCGCTGTTAGCACTCTTTTGCAATAGAAGAACGCTTCCAGTGGCGTATTCATAGAAGCTCGGCGCTGAACAAATTATGGGCAATTAACAGTTTTATTGAGGAATAATTGGATATTCAATGGTAATCTATGCGTTACACGAGAAATAAACTGATAAATCAGACAACAACAAGCCTTCGATGACTGAATTTCACCTTGTCTTCGAACAGAAACAATAAAATATTTACCTTTCAGTTTCCTTGAAACAAATTAGCAAAGATAATTTATATCCCAGTTTACTTCAGCGTAATATCTTTTGCGCTTGCTTACATGACGTCTAAGCAACAAAAGGCGGAATTCAAAGAACGAAGTGCAGTTTTTGGGAGTTTTGAGCGAATGCGCGATAGATTTGAACATACATTAATTAGAGTAATTAATGCCATACTAATTACGTTTGACTATTTCAAACAGACGGTGATATTACCATGCAGACGTGGAGAATTAGAACCTGATTAATAATTTATGTCATCTGATACTCTGTTACCGTATACTCATCATCGTATCCGCATGCGTTCTGTGTTGTATATTATATTATCTTAGATTATTTCAGAGGAAGTTAAGAAAGGTACTGATATTTTTCTGTAGTGCATTTTATCAAAAACAAAAAAATCATCATCAACTGGAGATTGCGGCCAACATAGAGGAATATTTAAATATTGCTACAAGCACAATATAATACATGAAGAGAGCGATATTCTGGATTTCTCAATCACCTAAGATGTCAACGGCTGAAGACAAAAGAGTTATAGTCTTTCTGAAGATGAAGATGTCATAGAAACTATCTTGGTTGAATACGTCATCGCCTTCGAGAAGATGTACGGACTCGGCATATAGCCACAAAAGAAATATTTCTGCTATTTAAAGCAAGCACTTGTGAGCCATTTCGCCAATAAAAAAAATGAATGAATAACTAGTGTAAACAAGCATACCTTAATTCCAAAATTGACAGAGTGAACGAACATTACAAAATATTGTTGATCGTTTCGAGAAGAAGAAAGAGGAGAAGGGAAAGGGGAAGAAAAAGGAAAAGAAGAGAAGAAGGAGAAGGTGGAGAGAGAAGAGGGAAGGAGAAGGAGGTGGACGAGGAGGAAGAAAAGGAGAAGGTTCTTATTAAATGTAAGAATTGGATAAATTAAATGTTGTTGGAGTAATTAAACATTGTTTTACTGTTTAACTCATATTTCTGCAGATTATTCTCATTAATTTCGAATTTTGAACTTAACAGGAATCATCCGAAAATATACGCATTTACGAAAGATACGCATTTATTTTTTATTTGTTTATGACTAGCTTGCAAGACAAGATAATTTGGTTCTCATATATAATTAGTATTAATATTAATTCATCTGTAGATTATAAGCTCCCCATAAATTACACTGTCCTTGAAGTGCCCTTGAACGGCGTTATATTATTGGGCATTCTTGTTTGTACTAGTCATAAAAAAGGAATGCTATCACATATATCTTGTTCAGTAATACTCTCATTTTATACCCCTTTCATTATTCAACTTCTGCATTATATGGTTAAAGTAAATAAATTAAATTATTATTTTGTTTCATCCCATGCCTCGAGCCTTAACTGTCTTTCCCAATAATCAAAATATTTTCTAAAATAATTTTACTTCTTCGCAGAAGCTCGTTTCATTGCTAATCTGCGGTTTTTATTCTTCGTTTTCTAAAGTTTTGCAGATATGTTTGATGCTACTACTTTGTTGGTCTCTTACCACCACCTTTCAGTTTTCTGAATATTTCTTTGCCTAATACCAACTCTCTTATAATTTATCTTGTTCCAGTAAAACCTATTACATGATTGTTCTGGATAACTTAGTCCATTACAATATTTGAATATGCATAAATGTAGATGACTTACTCTTAAATTTACCACATGCATTTTCCAATTACATTTCTATATTCATTCTCTTCAATTTATTTTTTCTAGAATGTTTTCGCCTCTAAAACATTTCTTCGCCGTATTCAGTGCATAAAACGTCCTGTTGTTTCATTTCCCCCTAAAGCTATTTCTTTACCCATTCTATTTTTTTTCTCTCCACTATTTACTCACTGATTTTTCTATTTCACGAATGTAAAATAAAATTTATGAACCAACTCAAGTCTCATTTTGCAAATAATCTTCTCCATCTTTCATAGCTTTCAATTTTTAGAGTAGCCTTACTGTTTGTTTCTTTTAGTAGTAGTTTTTATTTCCTCGTACTAACTCTTTCTTGGGCTATTCTGTTTCATTCCGATTTGCACCGTCCGAATATGTACAATAAAAACGATTTTCCGATTACATAGCGAATTTTTGGTATCTTGTTTTAATCTCCTCCTTTTCCTTTTTCTCGTAGTTTTTTTGACATCTTTTAGGCTCTAAAATATCATTAAGCTTGACTCATAAAATCGTTGAGGGTATTCCTGTCTTTTTACACTAACCTTTTATTTTGCTCATTTGTTGCTTTATTATAGTTGTTACTTACGTAATTTCTTATAACCCTATTTAAAGCGTTTTCTTTTTGGTAAATTTAATCTATAAGATCATTTTACTATTTAGTGAGTTATATAATATTTCTTCTTGTAGAATGCGCTATCTTGTTTTTATTTCTACTTTTATTCCCTAAGTAATTTCTGTCTCTTATTAGGCTCACGTTATCAAACTATATTTCCATTCATATTCGTCGACAACGACGACTAAGCCCCTTTGTGGAGCCCCAGCAGCAACAGCCTGCCCCTGCCGTCACTCTACCGCAACCGCAGGAGGAAGCAAGGAACAGCAGGGATCAGCGGGTGAGAAGTGATACCGCCGGCCTTGAACAAAGCAATGGTGCTATTACATCACCTTGTATACAACAATCAGAGAATGAAATAATCTCAAATTTGCAATTTCTGATACAACAGGCCTTGAATGAAATCAAGACATTAAAAGGTCAAGTGATGACCTTATAAGAGGTAAATAAACGAATAGCCCTTTCATAGGAAAGTAAGTCAACCCAAATTAAGACAAAAATAACCTACAATCCAGAAAATACGGGCGAAGAAAAAGAGTTAATTAGAAGAGAAACTTTTACCTAAATTCAGAAAGAATAAAAAGCATACTGAAACAGAATCGCCCGAAGAATGGAAAACATCCAAGAACAACAGACGAAGAATGCTACTAAAATCCCCAAGCCACCACCGGTCGTACTAAGTAATATAAAAGATTATAATACAGTAAAGAAACATTAAACTCTGGAAAACTTGACTATAAAACCAGTTTGAAATTAACAGATTAAAGTTAATGTCAGCTCTGATAAAGAATATAGGAAACTAACAGCTTTAATGAATGACGCTGACTTCGAATGGCATACTTATAAAAACAAAATTTCTAGAGTCATTAAGAAAATGGTCATCAACTAGTATAGAATGAACAGAAAGAAAATGTGAAATTCAAGATGTAGTACAGAAACTCAAAAAACTAGTCAGTAATAGAGTTGAATACTCATCTACCATTATATATGTTACTGGGGACATTAGCAAAATTTATAATATTCATTACATCAACCATATGAGAATTAAAATCGAAGCTGTAAGAAACAGCAAGCTTATACTACAGCGTAAACGATGTCTCACACACACAGAGGACCGTTTGTTTAAATGTGGCGGTAATTATCTGACACCAAGATGCACTAAAACTAGAAGTACACCTGTGAGGTGCATTAATTGAAATGAAGAATACCCTGCTAACTACAGAGGTTGCGCCATAGCTATTGAGCTATAAAAAGAAGGGATAATGCCTCTAAAGTCAAGAAAATGGTTGCTCGACCAACAACCAATAGGTACGCAAATGTCAACAAATTCACCTATGATGCAGATAATTCAAAGTATGATGTAAACTCTTGAGCGGGTTCATGAAAAACTTGACAACTTAGAAGCCAGAAATACTGAAGCAATACCTTAAAACAAATAATTGTTATGGATTAAAAAGACCTAAGAATTGCTACATGGAATGCCAGTCCAAGAAGCATGACTAGAACTATTCCTTAATACTTAACACAGATATATGTCTAATATCTGAAACACAAATGGCTAACCAGTGATACATTTGGTTAAAAGGATACAAAATATACTACACCATCCATCGAAACAACCAACCGAGGGTGGTAATATAATAATAATTATTGTTTAGTTATAATTAAACAATTAATAAATCACTTCGAAGAATGCCGTCTACAAGGAATAGACATACATCTCACATTAATAGGGATCAAATCTACTAAACTGCTGCAAACAGATACCATTTATAGTCCGCCCAGGCACAATCTAAAAAAAAAGAAGCCTATCTAACTCTCCTGTAACAGCCAGGTGAAAGATTCATCATTGGGGGTGACTTTAATGCCAATAATGTAGCCTGGGGATCCAGAGTAACTACAGCAAAAGGTATGGAACTAAGAAAAACTAAGAGAAATAAACTGTAATTATCATTCATCAGGAAAACCCACATCAGACCCTAACAAAATACCAAATCTACTTGATTTATTAGTTCGAAAAAAGTTCCTCCTAACTTTATTGATTTAGACTCTGATCACTCAGCAGTCATATCTACTCTGAGCAAAACAATAATTTAAAAATTAGCCTGACCTACTCTTGTCAACAAAACTACTGACTGGGAAAACTTTCGGATTGAGCTTCACAATAAGGTCAACCTGAATACAAAAATTATATCTGAAAATCTTGAGGTAGAAGCTAAAAAGCTGCATATAACAATAGGAAAGAACTTACTCATCTAATAAAGATGTTAATTATCCTAGGAGACTAATTATTATCTCTGGAAAGCTACTAGAGAGAGTAGAATATTCATTACCACTATTCCTCCTAGCAGAAATGGTAGAGGAGCGTAGGTCAGACAAAAAGCAGACTTATTTGACAGACACCTTCATCACTAATCAGATACAAGACGAAAATAATTTACCTATAATAGAAAATCACAAAACAGAAAATATCACTCCCTTTACTCCAAAAGAAACAGCTGCAGAAATAAAGGCAGATTAGTTAGATTAAAACAGGAAGGCGAATACTCCGATATAAAAGAAATAAAAGCATATGTACGTACCTTAGGGTAGCGTACTCTGTACTCTTTTATATTTACTCTATACCAGTGATATATATATATAGCGATAGCAGATGATACTGCATTCTTTGCAGTAGATAATAAGCAAGAAAACTACTAGAAAACTATGAGGAGCAAGCAGATGGCGGATGAAACTAAACGAACTTAAATCTATCGATATTAATTTCACCAACAAGGAGCTAACAGAGAACCTTTCAACATTAATGGTACAAAGTGCCTTATAAACTGAACGCAAATTATCTTGGCATGCCTCTTAACGCTAAGCTAAGATGTAAAGAACATGTGAAAAAGTAAAGAGCTGAATTAAATTTGAAATATAAACAACACTATTGGCTTCTTGACAGAGTATGGCTTTACGGCAATAAAGGAGAAACATTAAGATAATTCAAACTTTTCAAAATGAAGTATTGCGCAACATAATGATTGTCCCCTCGTTTAAGCACAACGTAGATCTTCAGCGAGATTTGGGTATTCTCACCGTTGAAGAAGAAATAAAAAGGTTTTTTGGCAAGCATGAAGCCAGGTATGTCAATGCAGAAGCTCTACAGTTGCTGGACATTCAACGGCACGTTCGAAAACTGAAGAGAACCAAACCGCTAGACCTTGTGTAGTGTGTTGTGTATAAAAGCAGAACATAGTGTGCCGGTGATGTACATATAATAATAAACTGAGAGGTTAAGACGCTCTCATAGGTTCGCTCTCTCCGCCCGGTCGTCGCGCACCATCTCTGATGCGGGGCGATGTGGCAAGCACCGCGCCTAAGAGGACCGCCATTATTACACCCCTTGTTCGAATGAACGCATGAACTCAATTATTTTTAGTGACTGAGTAGGCCACCCGCCAGGCATCAGAGGCCACCGGGAATTGAACCCGGGTCCGTCAGCATCGCAGCCCGTCCCTCAACCACGAGACCACGCTGGCTCGATGTACATATAGTTAACCGAATAATCTAAAGGAAATGATTGGAGTAACTTTATTAGCGTAAAATTAAAAAAAAAACTAGTCTTTTAGACTAGTTTTAATAGTTAGGCACTAATAGGTGTTACGAAATAAAATTCTTTAAATGCCTTTTATCTTTTAAACATTTTTAAAATAAAGGAATTTATTACGCTTTTCGTGTCATGCGTATTACCTCTTCAATCCCTTCTTCATATATTACTGCTTTATCTTAAATTAATGTAAATATTTTATCAGTTGATTTAATTTACCATTTGTTTCTTCTTCTTCTTCTTCATGATCCTTATGCCCTTTACAGTGCGTCGGAAAGAACTGTTGTTTAACTGCTCGTCCACTTCTTCCATGCTTTGATTCATTTCTGTCAAAGTCTTCTCCTTGTTTTTCCGATTTCCACTATCTGCTGAATCCCTTGCCTTTCTTGGTCTCCCCGTTTTCTTTTTGTTTTTAACTATATTTCTTACTTCCATTACTCTTCTCCAGATATGGCCAAACCAATTCAATTGTTTCTTGTCTATTAAGTTCACTAGTACTTCAATTGGTAAAGTTAACCCTTATCTAATTTTATCACTCCCGCTATTTTTCTAAGTATTTTCATTTCCATTGTACCGTTATACTTTTTGATTTTTGCCCATGTTTTCCTAGAATATCTTAAGGTCGGAAATACAATTGCTTTATAGACGTGTATTTTTGTTTTCCTAGTGATTTTTCTTTCCAAATATTGTTTCCTTTTTTGTTCTATTGGTAATTTCCTCTTCTATCTTTGTATCATTTGTAATTCTAGTACCCAAATAGTCAAAAGTCGTTACCTCTTCCAGATGTATTCCTTTACGTACAACCATATTTCTATCTTCTTTCCTTTGTTTCTTATTGATGACCAAGATTTTCGTTTTCTTAAGATTCATTCTGATACCATTCTCTTCTATCCCTTTACTCCATATTTCTGTTTTTCTGTTAAGTTTACTCGGTGTTTCTGCCATTAGAATTATATCACCGGCATATACAAGATTATCTATGTGTATCGGTCGTAGGTTCTTATATCCTAGCAATGTCTTCTCGTTCTGTGTTTTTTTATTCGCATTTTCAACGAACTTAAAAAGTTCGTTACTGAATTCTATATGTCTGTCTGTCGATCGGTCTGTCGGTCCGTCACAAAATTTGAGATATTTTAAAATTTGAAAATGGATTCTTATAGGAAATTTTACACTGAATTCGCAAATGAGGTCGAAAAAATTCTATGTCGAATAATTTTCGAGATATTCGATTTCGAATTTTTAAGTTCGTTCTGGGATTGCTTACAGAGCAATCTCTTCGCCGGCCCCATGTTTAATTATTCTGTCTATCATTACGTTGAAAAGCAATGGGCTGAGGCTATCGCCCTATTTTATCCCTCTTTGAAGTTCTAATTCTTTTGAAGTAGCCCCGTTTATCAAGATGTGTGCGGTAACATTCTTGTGTACATTCTCAATTATCTGTAGTGTCATAGACCTTGCCATATATTATTCCTATCTATAGAATCAAAGGCTGTTTTATATTTATAAAGCATAACCAAATTTCTCTCGATAACCTTTTTCGGAACAAAAATATTGTCCGTTGTTTGCCTATCTTTTCTATATGCGACCTGTTCTTCTAATTTCGATTCTTTCAGTGTTCTCAGTTTTATTTTTAATATTTTTGTGTAAATTTTGTTGTTGCGTGACAGATTGCTTTATAATTATCGCATATAGTATTATCCCCTTTTTTTGTGAATAGGCAGGGTAATATTCCTCTCCCAGTTTTGGTATGCTCTCCGTTCTCCAAGACATTCTTAAAATTTCCAATATCCATTCCACTATTTCCCAGTCACTTTATCAGTGCTGTGTATATGCTATCAAATTTGGGGATAATGAGGAAGAAACATGCAATAAAACTATACTTATAGGAACTTGGCACATTACATCTATTTTTGTAAACAGGAGAAACTTACAGAAAAAATGAAAGTACATGATATACAACTGATTGGAGTTCGCGAGTCGAAAAAAGAAGGGGCTGGAACACAATGGATATCAGAGGAGAACACCAAGGTAAAAGAAGAAAGGAAGGGGTTGGAATAATTATGACAACAGAATTACATAACATTACAATAAAATTTAACCCGGTCTCCGCAAGAATAATAAATATTAGAATAGAGGAAGAAACGCACTTAATAGGTATAATACAACTATATGCACTAATAGAAGGAAGGCAAGATGAAATTATGGAAAAATATTATAAAGAGCTACAGAACGTAGTAGATTTAATAAGAGAGGACAATGATAATATTTCAACGATAGGCGATAGTAACTCAAGAGTTGATAATGATCACAATAAAAGAGGGGGTTGTCTAGGGAGATATGGGGAAGTAACTATAAACAGAAATGGAAGCAAAATAATTAATTTCTGTCAAATGAATGATCTAATAATTGGAAATACCTTTTGGAAGCAAGAACTAGAGCAGCAACATACCTTCAGGGCCGAGGAAAGAGAAGCAAAAAGCATAATTGATTATATGGTATATACCAGAGAAAAGACATATTGGACAGGCAATGTTTACACCATAAATAAAGCAGAATTACATATTCAACACAGATTAGTAAAAGCAACACTGAAAATTAAAGCACCAAAAATAGAAGACACGGAGGAATATACCAGAATAAATATTTATAAATTGAAAAAACCTGATAATAAGAAAAAGACCTAGAGGAAACGGACAAAATATTTGACGAGTTAAATAGTACAGTAGTAATTAGGGACCTAGAGGAGTTATGGGAAATTTTCAAGGAAACAATCTTAGGGAAAGCAAAGGATATATGCGGTATTAATAAGAGGAGACCCAAACAAAAGCGGACACGTTGGTCGAATAAGGAAGTAAGAGATTTAGTAAAGAAGAAAAAACAGCTTGACACACGGGAAAAGAGGAAGACAAAAAAATATATAATGAGAAAACAAGCGAAAAGGGCAATAAGGAAAGCTAAAAAGGAAAGTTGGGTGAAGTTTGGAGAGGATCTTAGCAGAGAATATAGTTTAAATACAAGGAGTTTCTCAATGAAACTGAGAAGAATGAGAGGAAGGAACAGGAAAATAATAAAGGGCATAAGAGATAACAACAATAAGTTAAAGTATGAAGGGACTACTTTAGAGAAAAATTTCATGACGAGAATCGTGAAAATTCAAAGGAGGAGACTCAAGAGGGAAATGAGGAGGAAGGAGAACATAATATACTGATGGAAGAGCCTGGAAGATGCTCTAGCAAAACTGAAAATGGTTGAAGCAGGAGGTTGTTTTTTCTTCAAATGCTAGATTGTAGCGTTCTGGTTGTTTTCACAATTAATCCTTGTCCATATTTCTGTCATGCGTATCAATCGCAAGCATTTACTTCTGTTGTTTAACAAACAACACATATGTTACTCCAGTTACTTTTTAACCTTTACAACCCATTCATTCGTTTCACCCCCCTTTCGAGTGCATTATCTTTTCAAGTCGAGCCATAACTCATTCTTGTTGCGAATCCTGCCACGCGGAGTGGAATTCGCGCCAACAATAGACCTGCTCTCTAAAACACGTTTGTAGCGAGCAAAGTGGAAACATTAAAGGCAGCTCCTCCAAACATCAACACCTCGAACAAAGAGCCGCCTCCCGCGGCTTCTAAAATTAGCGATCCGAGCTTTATGCCGCCGGCGCTCGGGCCGTTTTTATTCGCAGCCTGCCTCCATACGGCAAAATTGCCCCGCGTTCGGCGTCTACTTATTATTAATGCACACGTACGCGCTCCGCCGGAGGGCGAGAGCAACAAAGAGCTTGGCAGGGGATCAAACGGCGAGGCCGAGGCCGAGGCGCTCGGAGGGCGGAAGGCAGATGTGGCGCGCCAGCCCGGCCCGAATCGATCCGCGAAAAATGCGGGGGCTTCGGAAATGCTGGAGATAAGATTAGCCGGGCGCGGGGCCGCGCCGGCCTAATTTATGTAACGTTTAATCGGCTAATCAAACAAACTCGCGCCGGCAATGTTGGCGATAAATCCGTTCCAGAGGGCGATAAAATTCGATGGTTTGGTAAACAGAGCTGCAGGCCGAAAGAAACTGGAACTGATTGGCCTAAGTCAAGAAGGCTCTGCTGGAGGCACGGAATAAAATTGACCAACACCTTTTATTGAAAATTTCCCCCCTCTCTAAATCGCTTCTCTTTATCAAGTGTAAAGAGTCGACTGAAATAATTGCTTGATAGGCGGAGCTTTGTAGGCATCATCAAAGATTAACAGTACCGTCAATAATTAACAGGCCAACTTTCCAAATAAAGTTCAAATTCAATTTAATTTTTTAGCACAACTGCTGATACAATTATTACAGAACATTACAACGAGCTTCCAAACAACTCTGAAATATTAAATTGAAACTTTAATTGCGCCAAACCGAATCGAACACGCAATACTGTACTACTGAAAACCCACATAAAGGTCAAAAAATAATTCGCACCATAGCATTTAAGTAAAAACTATCGGTCTCCTAATCCTAGATCAGTTTTTGACCTGAACAAAAATCTGGGGACATAAAAGCCACGCCATAAACATTTTAGGCAATTTGGTTAGCTCCGTACACTAATCACGCAACTTCCGCTCGCCGCGGTAGAAGGCCCACTTTTTACCTCGATTTAAAAACTGGCCCACGTTAAATTGAAAACTCCAAAATTAATTACAAGCGGCAATTAGCCCCAGCTCGCTAATTTCCGATTTAATTACGGCCTGGCGAGCGAGAGGCAGCGCTGCATCGAAACAGCAATTTCGATGGAGCGATTCGCCAGGCCACCTTCCCCGTTTTATTGGCTGTTTATATGCAAATTTTTATTGCGGGATTAATAAAATTCCGTTCACGAGCGGCAGTAACATTTTCGCCAAATATATTTTGATTTAGTGTCCCGCTTTTCGGCCGTGAAGCGCGCGCCACCGGCCGAACGAGCCGCGAACGGGGGCTGTTAAGGGGACTAGCCTAAAATCGCATTCAAACTACAATTACCTCCTTCAGTCTCATGCCATACGATGCCCTCGAGTGTGACGCTGGTGCCAGGCTCACACGGCCCTAGGCAGTCCGGCTCTGTTATCGTGCCGATGCTTGTGCCCACGCATACATCAGTCACTTCCTGGAACAAAAAAGATCGTGTAGTCAGTCACAAAAAAGTGCTCAAAAATTGGAGCGTCATGAGCAACTTTATCATTTATGGAAAAATTTTAGTAGTAAAGGTTGGGGCCGCCGCTATAGCCTAGTGGACACAGGCAGAGCTCCTCTGTTTGGAGACCCAGCGCGCGGGCGAGTTCGAGTTTCACTAGAAACTCATGACTGTATGTGATGTTCTAGCATTTAAGTTGTATGTCATTAAGAACAATAAGTCTTTGAGGCTGCAGTGCCACTAAGTGTGCTCAACCATCTTTTTGGGTGTGATTCAATCATTTGACAAAGTATGGCATAAAGTCTAATTATGAAATAATAAGATGCTTATCGGTACAATACAGAATCATATATAACTCAGCAAACTTTCAGAGTTAAGCAAGACAGTGCGCTGAATCAAAGTAGCCACATTTGTCGATGACGTTACAGTTTTAGCAGTAGGAAACACCATAGAGGAAACAATAGTTAATTTCCAAAGCGCAATAGATAACATATACAAATAGATTAAGAATTGACATGTAAAAATGAATGAAAGGAAATCTGTCAACTTTACAAACATAAAAATAAATCACCACATAGTAAAATTGAATAGAACACGATCCCATGCAAAGGAACAGCTAAATACTTGGATCTAACCTGGATGGCAAGCTTGAAGGAACATGTGAAAAGGAAAAATAGGGAATTACCAGCAAAACTTTACACCAGCATTGATATATGGCTTCATCTGCAGGGCTGTACCAAAGACAGCAATTATGATTGCCTGCAAGCACTTCAAAAACGAACTATAAAGAATATTGTAAATGCCCCTTGGCATGTTCGGAATGAAGATCCCAGAGAACTTTCGGTTCGAAAAGGTTGCCAACAGTCATAAGGAGAGGTTCCATAAACACCCAAAACATTGAAGTGTTTCAACTCGTAGACACAAAACTTGGTTTTATGGAAAAAACAAGCAATAAGTTGCACACTTTCCTATCTTGTAAGTTGAATGGTCAGTTCCCATACTAAGTTAAACATTCATATATCTTTTAACATTAAAATTTGCATTTATTGTGCGTCTGCCAAGAAGAGTTCAATGTCCAGTGTAAAATTAATCACCCCAGGTATACTTCATTGTTTTATAAAATCATTTAGTTCTTATCTGTGGAATGTGTACGGTTGGTTGAGTTTTAAAGCAAAGATTTTTTGTTTATTTCCATTATGTCGGAAGCAAATAAAAAATGTTTGAACGAGTTAACAAGGGAGAAGAAAAAATGTTGGACTGTTTGGATACAAGTGACAGTTACAGAAAAGTGAGTTAATCATTTGACGTAGCAATAGTTACTGTAGGCGATATATAAAAAAAGAAACTTGAAGCATTTGCTTAAAATTGCCATAAAAAGACAATTGAGAAAACAGAGAAAGAGGGAGAGAACAAAAAACTTTATAGTTCTAGATTGTAAATGTAAATACCGTAATGTTTTCTCTGGCTAAGTAGTTAACATTTCTATACCTCCTAGAACTAAACACTATAAGTTGAACACCTCCGTAAGTTGAACGACTTATGGTGGCCTGAACAAAGGGAGATTTCACTGTATAGTATGTAGTGAACAGTGTAAAGGAAAGCACAGAGCAGTATAGCTACATTAGTGTAGTGGGGAAAGATAGATAAGTTAGAAACTAGGAACTCAGATTAAACTAAAATGTTTATTAATTTTTGAATTAAATGTATTGTATATTTGCAAAAAAAAATAATAAATAAATACAATATTCTTAGCTAAGTTACATGAACATTGACCTCCTTATTCCTAATTATCTTTTCAATGCATATTTACCTCGAAAAGACTTTAGAACTTTAAACAAACTTCATTCTAATTAGTTAAATGATATAATGAGTAATTGACTCCTCTAAATTACAAATTTGCATCATATGATTTCAAAAATACTATCGTAGACACCAGTTTTAGAATCCTTTATTCCAAATGCTAATTACATCCAAACAGACGTTTCCTTCAACCAGCTAGTTGTTTCTTGTTCTGTCAATTCATCTAACGAATTATTAAAATTAATACAATAAGAATCGCAAGGAAATTTAAATCTGTAAGGAAGAAGAGCGAAATATGTATGAAGGGATATCACTTCGTTTGGTTAAAACAAATAAAGGGTGGATGAATACGATATCCGGCAGACTTTGAGCACACATAGATCAATAGAATGACGCATTCGAAGTGTAGTCGGCAGCAGGAGCGAATATCAATTGCAATCAGATAAGTTCTTCGTCTGCGACGCCAGAGAGCCATTATGTAGGGTGTTGTGTGGGCAAGCCAAACAAACAAGTTACATAAGCGACAGCAGTTTAGGGGCTACTGATTCGGTGTCGCGTTTCGGTAACCCTAGATCATAAGCGGGGCGAGCATCCAGCCTGGAGGACGTATCGGGTGTCGAGGAGGCGACCCAAATAGGCGCAGAGGCAAGCGCCGATTTGTTGCGCGACGTCTCGGGCGTCGCGTAATGGAACGCCGAGATAAGGGCGCGAGCCGCCCCAAACGAAGTTGGCCCCGGATATCTGGCACCGCGAATTTGCAGCGTTGACATTGACGTCTGCGCGCGCACATTAGCGGATACGTTGCTGCGTGCGGTTTATAAGCCGGGCTGATGAAGTTCGGCTGCCTTGCGCCCTCACAGCTCATTTAATTTAATGGGGCTGCACCCCCTTCTGCGCCTTTGTTAACCCGGCACCCGCGGGCGCCGAATAGCCCGCAGTATTGATTCCGGCCGCCCGTCCTCCCGGCTCAGCGCGCTCGCATCGTCGAACACGTCGTCATCTGCCTGGCAGATGGAACGTTGCGCTCACCCCTCGTACATCCGCCCGATCACTTCATTACAACGCGCTGCGTGTACGGCATGCCGCATTGTTCTACCGCGATGCGGTCGATATGTTTTGGTCACGAATGGGTGAAACTCCAAACATCGAAACGTTCGGCATAATTGTCATTATTGAATTCAATAGCAAAATCCGATAAGTATTTGAAAGAACAATAGGCGTGAATTGTTTCGATCTTCTTGAGCACTTCACCAACACAACTTAACTCTTGGATGCCTTGTTCAGTACTATCTGGGTTTAAAAAGTATGACCTGAATATCATTTTTTTTTAGTTTCAATTTATGCTACACCTGATGACCACACACTATAGCAAGTATTTTGACCAGATCAGAAAAAGTAAATACGTTCGCCAAACACTTTGCTAATGTTGTACATCAAGGAAATAATGACAACACTGAAATAACATCGTTTCTGAATGTTCCATGTCATCAGCTATCACTGCCAACCAAACCTTTTTCACCAGTTGAAGTATCTCAACGAATCCCAGTCAGAAATCGTAAAGGCCAGGGGTATGACCCGATAGTAGAAGAGATCCTATAAGGAAGGTAAGCTTCAGTGCTTGTTACCACTATTTATAATAGCATACTAAAACTATACCGTTTTCCTGGCCAGTGGAACTTCGCCCAACTTATTGTGACTGCTAAACTTAGTAAACCATCTACACAACCCTGCTCATATCGACCAATCAACCTCTTATCCTTAATGTCCAAGATATTTGAAAGGATTTACGAAACTGTGGATTTTGACAGTCCATTTAACAATACACCAAGGTCATCAAATTGTTACCTATATAATAGACAGCCTTAAAACAAAAATAATGTATACAGCTGTATTCTTAGATATACAACAGGCTTTCGATAAAGTGTGGCACGCCGATCTATTATAGAAATCAAACACCACTTCTCAAATCAATTATACTAATACTAAAGAAGAGAATTTTTTTTCTTCAGCCTTGTATTGAGCATAGGCCTCCCTTTTTGGGGGGGGGGGGATTTGGCAATTAAAAGCCACGCTTGCCGGGCGGGTTGGCGAGTGGATAGTGAATGTACTTTTTACGACCGCCAAAGGTGTTTGTATGACGGCCGGAGAGCATTAAATGTTTTTGTCATTGCCGGGGTTCGAACCCGGAGCCGCCGTGCGCCAGTTTGGCAGGTTGAGGCCTTTACCTCGCGGCTGTCGTGCTCTCTTAGAAGAGAATATGCCAAGTTACAATTCTGTATCCGAGTATCATGTAATTACCTACGGAGTCCCATAGGACAACGTATTAAGACCACTACTCTACCTGTTGTACACCTCTGATACACCTATTACAGACAATACTATAATTGCCACATTCGCCGATAGATAATACGGCAAGACTGATTTGGTAAGTGGCGAATAACCGTAAATAACAATAAATCAGTACAGGTCACGTCCACCAACAGACCCATCACTTTTAACAGCGTCCCAAAACCGCAAAGATCTGAAATTAAATATCTTGGATTGCATCTGGACCAGAAGTTAACCCGGAATACCCACATTAAGATAAAGAGAAAACAAATAGATAAAAAGTTAATCAAATGAACTGGTTGATTGAGAGGTCATCTCAATTTTTCTTATCAAACAAATTACTATTACATAAAGCAATATTAAAACCTATATGGACCAATGAAATCCAACAGTACGGCTGAGCTAAGGCACCAAACACCAAAATCTTATAGAGGTGCTAATTAAACATTCTCAGAACCATAACGAATAGAACATGGCACGTCACAAACGAAACCTTCCATAACGGCCTAGGGATACCAGTACACCAGTACACATAAAAACATACACACCTGTAACGTGGCAAGTCATAGAAATCAACTCGTAAAGCAGCTTTTCAATTAACCGACCGTCGCCAGAAGGTTAAAAAGACAATGGCCACAAAATCTACCTTTACAACCCGATCAAGACTAATGTGAAAATTTAGGGGGAGAATGTGCTATGGTTACGGCCAGTTTTAAATAAAAATCAGTAACAGTACAAGAGTGTAAAAAGGCAACGCTTTTCTTGCATCATATACACTAAATTGGATGAAAATCCGTTACTTTTGTAGAGTATGAAACATTAAGACAATATATATTTAGGATAATACCATAGACAAAAAATATATGACTACAAAAAAATAAAGTGATATAAAAATCATAGAAACTGCCAGAATTAATTTTGAGTTTTACACCCCATTTCATAAACAAAGATGGTAAAATCTTATCTAAGACGGTATAAAAATTTCAAGAACAAAAAGCGGCATTGTGTAACAAACACTTCAACCTTGTGTCATCATTGAATAGAACAAGTAATGAGCATGTGAAAAATAAATGTTACTGCTTTCGGTTAAGGGTTAATATCTCTTATATGGGCAAGAGGAGAAACAGCGCGATACCATCAACATGGGTTTGTTTTTCATTCACACCGACCATGTCCATTTCCCTAACTTTAAAATGTACTATTTCCTTTTAGTCTAAGGTGCAAAATTCAAATGACATAATTTATTCTAAACAAGATCACCTATTACAAAAATATTTGAAGCAACACATTTTTTTAATAAAAGTGTTGGATAACTACTTTAATCAATTACTTTGTGTTTATACAAAAAAAATACACTAAAAAATTAGGACAACATAGGTCCATATGGGTTTCAGGATGGCAATTTGTTATACAGGGATAGTTTTGATCTTCCGCCAACGAGCATTTAAGTTGGTTTAAGACCTACCCTTTTCCTTTTGGTGAATATGTTTTTTCCATGTCAGGCGTCGGTCTAAATTCATGCATTTGGCACCGTCTTCTTGGGAAAGTTGGCAGTTATTTCTTTGCGCAATGTAAATATCAGTTGGATGGTTTTCGTTTCATTAGCCTTAATTGCAACGTCTTTAACCGGTGTTAAATTTTGTTCAGGTTGATCTCCACGTTCCTTGACGCCAATGCTGGGCCAGTGTGAGATGCCAAGATGGCAGTGTATTTGCATATGTTGCTACAGTAGTTGTAAAACAGATCAGCTGAATATAGGAGATATAATATTAGTCCAAGGACGCTACCTCACAAAACTCCCACATGTATAGGATATAAATCGGTATATTCACTGTCTTGTTTCGCTAAGAAATGATTTGAGTAGCTGATAGTGGGGAAGAGGATGGGAGCCTCTTTAGTGTGATTTGCAAGTTTCTGTGCTACACTTTATCATACATATGTTAAGGAAAGTTGTAATGCAATATCTTTTGACATTCCGATCCTCGTTACTTTGGTTGACAGGACAGCGTACTTGTTCTATAGCATACTGAACAATATGAGGTTAGTTCCTTCTCATTTATATCCATTTTGAGCCCCTTGATGTATAATTTCTCAAAGACTTTAGAAAACTTTGGAAGTAGGCTTACAGGTCTGCAAGAGAAAAAGACATCTGGGTGTTTGGATAATGATTTGAGCAACCTTCCAGATACTAGGGAAGTACTTTGTCCGCGCAATGCTGCATTGAATACGAATTTATAAATTTGTAACATTTATCTGATTTGACTTCGTTTATTATAAGTATTTTACTTCATTAACTGTAAATTTCCAATGGAGTAGTTCCATTTCAAATGGCGCAACCAAGAAGTCGGTTACCTTGTTTTCTTCTTCATTAGAGAGATCCGAGAGAAAAAAATTGAATATATTCTCTAGATGTTGCGAGAAAGTTTCAGCTTTTTTATCATTTCTGGTCCTAGTATTATTGTCTATTTTAATTGGTGGATTATGTTGTGGAGGCCTTTTTGTTGCTTTCTAGAGAGATATAAGAATTTCTAGATAATTTTGCATGACCTAGTTATGTTCTTATAGAATCTGATATTTCAGTTCTTTGGTTGTATTGTTTAGTTTGATCTTGTTTTCTTCTATCCTAGTTTGTTGATATTGTTTCCCCGTGTTCCCCTTTTGTCTGCATTTTCCTTTGACTGAAGAATATATTTTACTTTTCCCTTGAGGTGTTTCATAATTAGAAGTAACAAACTACGATGCCTTTTGTATGTTATTTTGGTTTTTAATGGTTGATATAGCAAGATTAGATTTCCTAGTTTTCCTGAATCCGTTCCAATTAGCTCTATTGTTATGCAAGAATGTTGTTCTTCTTTATTCGAGATCTGTTATAAAATCACTAGGGAATTGTCTGAAGGCAAGTCGAAGCAAGATTCTGGTTTACATTTTTTGTGTCAATGCCTTTCGTAATGCATAGGTCTATAGCATCCGGAATTTTATTTCTGCCGACAGCCAATATGTTGCTTCGTCAATGGATACCTATTGTAAATGATGTAAGTGTAAATCATTAGTGCTTTCTAGATCGCATATGGTGATTACCTACATTTTCTTCAGAGATACTGTTTCTGAATGTAGGCATACCAACCGTTAACAAAGACAGCATTTTATAATTGTGACTGAGGGATATCAAATTTTGTTGAAGTAAATAAGGAGCTTTCGCTCTACAAAACGCAAATTACGATTGCTATTGTAATAAATTGTTAATATGAAGAAAGTACCCAAGTTTTCAATTTATTCCTGCGCATAAAGCCAGAATTGCAGAGAAAGTTTCGCAATAAAATTGAAAACAAGGCTGTCTTTTAATTATTCATCCCATTTAATTATTCTGTTTGGCACAAATTGGCGAAAGCGGAATGTAGTTCATCATTTATTAATGTTTCAAAACGAATGCTTTTAATGGGCTTCCTCTCAATTTCACCATTTCGATTGTCTGTTAAAAATTGAGAAGTTTATTTCTACTTAAACTGGGACCGTTTTTTGGTTTGAATTTCGGGGATTGGGGTTTGTTAGTTTGATGTTGTGTTGGAACATTTCAGTTTAAACATCCCATCTGAATAAACTATAAAGATGTTTACTAAATATTTTCATTTGTTCGTGAAATAAAAATCAAATGACACTTTGTTCTTTTTTATAAACTATGACCACTATTTTATATCTCCAATCCTTTGAAATTACAAATTTCAAATGTTCTACTCTCCTAACTAGGCTGCAGTTCGGACCAGATAAGATATGGAATTATTTTGCTGTACAAAAACCTACACGTTCGAATTCCCAAATCCTAAAATTACTTGAATCTTAAAAAATGTAACGAATGAAAAAATATTTACTGTCACGATGTTCCCTTATAATTCAGGCCCGTTCGACGCGTGTTTTGCTTTTAAAATTGGAGGAGCTTAATTCATTTATAACTTCCGAAACAAAGGCAGGCGGGTGCCGAATAATTTATCGGAATTACGACCCGCGTTTTCATCTATTCAGCTTTACTGTCGACACCCCGCAAGAAAATCCATCAAGGCGGGCCTGTACGCCGGAAAAGGATTTCGTCGGCACACATCTAATGAAAAAAGCATAACCCCCAACATGCAACCCCGATTTCGGATAGCTCCCCTTCTGTTGCTATAGCCCTGGCTTACATTAGGTTGTGGACTTATTGTTAGTCGAGATGTCCAGGTTAAAATTCTCCTCTAAGGATTTAAAAATAACTTACAGACTATTGTGCAAAAATTTTCTCAGGCAGTTGCTTGAATCAATTTTCATAAAATTTCCTGCCTGATTGGCATAAATCTAATCAATGTATTTACATACACCTTTTGTATTATAATTACCATCCGGCATGTAAAGGGTGTCAAAAAGGGGCACCAAATTGGAAAATTCAATAAATCAGACAAATTTCAGAAAAAGTTATATTTAATACACTTGTAATTAGTAAAATCTCCGATTTATGTATGAAACACGATATCAAGCATATGTACACCCGCATTGAGTCTGCGTGCATTTACGAGCTTCTCAAAATTACTGATAACTCTCTTATAAGATCGCAGGACCTCGCTGGCCATTCCTGGTCACCGTGCAAATAAATCGTGAAGTAAGGTACCCATCTCGCGCGAAGTGTGGCAGGTCGAGCCATCCTGCTAAAAGCAGACATCGTCAACCTTTATCTCCAAAGATTTTCAAAGAAAAACCGCCCTATTACTTGCCCTGTCTCAAAATCACACACACAGTCGTTCTTAGTGGGTGTATTTCATGCTTCTGTATTGTTAGAAGCTTTTCATTTCCCCAAATCCGGCAGTTCTGTTTGCTGACGAACCCACTCAAATAAAGGTTGACTTCGTCACTAAAAATGATTTTTTACGAAATTTTCGTCCGCTGTCGTCTCTCCACAACTCATTCAGCAAACTGCCTCCGTTTCCCGTGATCACCAGGCTGATCAGGTCAGTTTGATTTTACACGCATGCTTATGGAGATCTTTGTACAAAATTCAATGTAACGAAGTTGTCGGAATGTCCAACTGCTGAAAAAATCGGCAAATCAGTCTTCTAAGACTCATAGTGACACCATCTTGTACAACAGCGATTTGATGCTCTGTCCGACAAGACCAATTTTGCCCAGGCGATTTCACCGTTCCCACCGAACCAGTCGTCTCAAACTTCCCTATTAGTCTTCGAATTCTATATTCGTCGGGTGCTTCATTTCTCCCGAGAATCGCACGAAGTTTTCGCAATGTCTACGTGGCACTCGCACCGCTTTGGTAAAACGCGTTTTAATAATAACAACACGTTGCTCCGTTGTAAACTGTTCCACGACGAAAATAAAACAAAACAACTTGAGATACTAGAAAAAACGATGCTAAATTAATCGAAGTGATAATGGATAACAAAAATGATAGAAACAAACCCGGTACTTCAAAAAAAAAAAAATCCAGGCTCTTTATGGAACACTCTTTAGTTTTCTGTCCTGCACTAATACTTGCTAATTCAAAGTTTTTGCTTACCCTCTTTTTCAAATTTTCCCACTAGATTGATCTTTCTGCTTCCTTCTTCCTGCAGTTGTGTTAAATACTTTCTTAGGTAGGCATCTTTACTTCTGATTATATTCTAGCCTATTTTGGGTTCTTTACAATTTTCGTCCCGATGTTTAGGCTCTTGCATCCCATCATATATTCCTCTTAGGATTTTTCTCTCCCACATTTCCAGTTTATCACAAATTTAATTTATTAACAGACACGTTTTACTGATTTTTGAACATATATTTCAAATAGTCGGCACATGTAGATCCTGTTGCCAAAGATTTTTACATTTTTGGCATTAAATTCCCTTTATCGTTTACTTCCTATATACTGAACGTTCCTTTTTATACGTTTTATTACAAGAGCTTGGATCGTTTCTTGGAATTCTTTCCCTTATTAGCAATTTTACTTCTTTTGCATCGTTCTCTTGGTATATCAGTAGAATTTTGCATTATTCTTGTGTTTCTTCTACCAATATATAAATGTTAGTATAATTGAGTTAAAAATGTAATTGACATTTAAATTACTTTTTTCGTTAAATCTTCCTGTTTCGACCCCGTATTAGCGTTGAAAATTCTTGATTAAACCTCCTTTCTCACTTTGTCACATTTTGTACACTATTGTTGCACATTAAAGTTACAGCACTAACGCAAAACGAAAATTAACAACAGAACCCTTGCACATTTATTTAATACTGCAAGACAAATAAATGATTAAATTTACAAAACATTCATTCAACAGTATATGACCCCAGCTCAGGCTCATATGGCCACATCCATTCCTCTTGCTTTTGGTGAACTGCATTCCATATATTACCAAGCTCCCATAATTTAATCAGATTTCTTGGAGGTCATGGATACCCTTCGCGTAGTGATATTCCAGACCTTTGTAAGCGATAAAAGATCGGGTGATCGGGCCAGCCATAGAAAGGCTTCCACTCTGTTTTGTTGGAGAATGTTTAATGTGTTACGTGCCACATATGATCAAGCTTGTGGTTATCTTATTGAAAGATTACTTGGAATATCTTCTAAAGGAAAGAAAGTACCATGGGCTCTAAGATCGCGTCAATGTAAGACCGGTCGGTAGTGTTACCTTTAACTATGGCTAGAAGTAACTTGCTATCATAACCGACAGCTCCTCATACCATAGTACTCGTAGTTGACGTTGTGCGTCTCGTACAAATGTCTTCTTGTTCCCTTAATATCCGACCATCGTTTCAGCTTAAATAAAATTTAGGTTCATCACAAAAAAAATGATTCTATGCCACTTGTTATAATCTTCGTTCCGGTACAGAGAAGTCAGTGGTAGTCGCAAGATAGGTCGCCGTATTGTTAGTTACAATGCGAGTAGTAATCGACATCTAATAGAGAAGGTGGACAATTGGTACCGTATAATGGTCCATTATTGTTGCGCTGGGATGTAATCTCTCGATTGGTTGTTCTGAGAACTGCACCAGATCCCGGTCTTCGCGAATGAATACTTTCTTCATTGATTCTTCGACCTATTTATCGTAAAAAAACACCGTCGTGTAGACCAACCGTACATCCTCTTTAAATTCTTGGCCGACAACGAGACATTCTTACACCATGTAAGTTACACGTCTGAATGAGTAAGAACACTTTTATGCCTATTCTACATGTTCATACCCAAAAAACAATATAACCAAATCTCAGACGCGATTTGTTATAAAAATATCAAAACAATATGTTTTTAATGGTATTGCAATTTCAATACACAGTAGTGTAGATTGAAAGATAATAGAAAGACAGAACAAAGTGAATTCAAACTTGAAAATGGTTTTCACGTGACTGTTACTTTAGTGAACCCTCATCAGATGTCTCTTCTTAAATGTTAAGAGATGAAGTCAAAAATAAAAAATAATCTCGACATACAAAATCTTACTGCAATAAAACGATGGATAGTCTTGTTAACAAATTACTTTCTCTTGTTGGGCACTAGCAGTAACAAAAGAAAAAACGATAATGAAAGATTCTATCAGCACAGCAGACCAGCGATATTTCTTCCTGCCATTATGATGAACTTCTGACGAGGCACTCGTCATTATGGTAATTAGCGCCTCCAAATTGGTAGATTAATCGCGCTTTTTGCGCCCGGCCATTAGCATACAAATGTACCATTACGAATGCAAAATACTTTCGTTTCGATTAGCACCCTCGAGCCGTTCCGCTCGCTGCGCCGAGAAAACGCAGCTGAAGAATGCTGTACTCCGGCGCGGTAACGTGCAGCTGCTCATACCCGGAATGCCCCCCAATTTTTCTTCCGGCACGAAACCTGTTCGCCGGCAGAATTTGCCAGCCTCGCATCTCTCCAGGCTTTCTCGGCCATTTGCATAATAGAGTCGTAGCTCCTCAAAGCAAGGCCGATTAGAAAACGAAAAGCGCTTACATCAGAGCCTCGATCATCTCGACAACTTTTTACGCTCGCTTTTTGTGGCCCCGGATCAGAACCCTCTCGCTCAAACATCCGGCAGGGACCCTGTTCCCTGCCCGCCGAGGGTTCAAAAAGCGTCTCCCCTGGCTGCGCTTCGGGTTTATCCCACCTCATTAGGAGTGATTACGGCCGCCTTTGGCTGCGTGTAGTTCGTTTAAATTACCGCGGAATCCAGAACTGCCGGGAGCTGCGGTTTCGGTAAATATTACCTGCGCTCTCCGGCGATATCCGTCTGCGAGCAGCTTCCAGTACGTTAAACCAGATTTCAATTAGGAAATGATTACGATGAATGGCGCGGCAACCGGCGGGGACGCTTGGCGTTTAAAAGCGGACGCGACGCTGTTTCAAAGGCTTTCGACAAAGGACGTACAAGCAAACGTAAGGAGATTATGAGGGACGTGCTTTAAATTGTAATTTATGGCACGACACGCTGTAATCCAAACATTTAATTTGCATTCAATGGCTGCTCTTTGCAGCATTTCACCTCAATAAAGTTGTAGCTGTACGCTCGTCTGGGGGTTATAGAGTTGTCGAAATAATAATACAACATTAACTTCTTCCCAAAAATATTTGTCAAACAACGTCATATTTAGGCATACAAGTTAAAATAAACAACGGTAATAGAAGAACCGTATAAGATGTTTGACGACAATATATCAGCGACAGCCTTAACCGCCCAGTCCGCAGGCCATACCTCCACGCGTATCAAATTTTTGAGTGTCAGTAAAAATAATCGACTTTTTTGTGAAAATATACAAACGAAAGTTTGAAAGTGAGACAGTAAAGAAAATAATAGACCTGGTTACATCAAAATAGCAAATAAATCTATAAAACAAGCAAGGGAAAAGAAACAAAATACACCCTCCCTGTATGACCAGAAAGTAATTGTCATCATTTGGCAAGGAGACACTACAGCACGATCTATGTTAATTCAACTGAATCTTTAATTAATGCCCTTTTGCACAGTATAGAGTTTGCCAATACATTGTGTTGTTGGTGTCGGTGAATTCCTTACTTTTACAACGAATGCAAAAATTCCTGAAGCGATACGAGTCAGTGCGAAACTGATACGGCTGCTAAATACACATATGACTAAATTGTGAGCATTCATTAAGTAGTAGATAAAGCAGTATTTGGAGGGTTGGGAATGTGGACGATCTGTCGGAGAAGGAAATGACCCGTGCCGCAATAACGAAGAAGGATAAAGAGGTCTTGCGTCTCTTTAAAGATAACCCAGGCATTCTGCTCCGCTGAATCCAAATAGAACTCCATAAGAAAAAAATTCAGGTCTCTCTAGATACGATACTTTGAAGAAACCTTTATCGGAAAAGACTGGCATACGCAAAGGAAAATTAGATCGAGAATGGGACAAGCTTATATTCACAGCTATGGTCTTCATTCTCGAAAGCGCAACCAGCAAAAGAATAATAGGATTTTGCAGCCAATTTGGGAGATGCTACTGTAAACGCGGTTTTGGTAGCCTCTTTCTATTTAAGAACAATTTAAACGCCGAAAAAATATGTACTGTCTATCAGAAATATATACTGAAGTCTGCTGAAAAGTTTTTTGGCTCTAGCGGAACACATTGGGTGCTGCAAGAAGGCAATGGCCCTAAAAATCGCAGAAAACTGTGCAGCGCGTGAAATCAACAAAATAATGTTACTACAATGCACGAAAATGTCCCTAGATATTATTCCTATTGAAAATGTGTGATCGTACATGAAAATGAAGCTTAAAGAAAAGCAAGTGTGCACTGTGGGGCAGCTATTATTTCAAAGTACGGAGCTATGGCGATCTTTGTCTAATGATTGTGCCGAAAACCTCATCGAAAGCATGGAAAAAAGTTGTGTAGCTATAATCAGTAATGGAGCTGATTGCGCAATAGCTCATAAGGCTTAAGGATCAACATTTTTTCAAGATTACAGCTATCATTTTATTATTGAACAGACTGCAATACTCGGCAAATTAAACAGTTATACAAGGGAATATCGAGAATATATATCTGAGACTTAATCACTTTCTCGGCCAATGGAAGGTAGCTCAAATATCAATTATACCAAACCCGGAAAACACGCGCAAGAAGTAACATCATATAGACCCATAAATCTCCTTCAATTACTATCTAAGGTGTTCGAGAAATTGTTTTTCAAAAGGCTTAAACAGGTATTAGATCAAAATGAATGTATACAAAATCATCAATTTTGGTTTCGGAACCAGCACGGGAGTTCATAGAATAGCCAAACAAATTAATAGCGACTTGGAATGTAACAGATACTGTTCTGTTGCATTTCTAGATATTAATTAGGCCTGAGATAAGATAGAGCACAAAGGGCTGCTATATAAACTGAAAAGTAATCTGTCACACCACCACTATCACATGTTAAAGTTTTATCTAGAAAGTCGTTGGTTTCTTATAAAAAAATAAAAAGAATTCTCTGAAATTCACTCCATAAAATCTGGTGTACCGCAGGGTAGCGCCTTAGAACCAGTGCTTTACCTTATATATACATTTGGCCTACCAACCACTAAACTTACAACAATAGTTACATTCGTCGATGATGCAGCAGTGTTAGCTTCGCACAGGAATGAAACTGTTATGTCAATTAACCTACATAAAATTGTCCATTGGCTAAAAATATGGAGAATAAGAGCCAATGAAAATCTGGACACATAACGTTCACAATGAAAAAGACTCATGCCCAGCAGTAATGTTAACTGCCAATTGCCTCGAACTTAAGATGTGAAATACTTAGGAATATATCTTGATCGAAGACTGACATGGCTCAAGCTCAAGCTCGGGATAAAGTTCAGTAAAATGTATTGGCTTAGGCCGTAATTGACAATTGACATTATAAAATAACCACTAGTATACAAAGCCTGCCTGAAGCTAGTATTGATGTACGGCACTCAATTATAAGAAACAGCCAGCTCATCAAATATCGAAATTGTTTAGAGGTTTCAAAATAAGGCGATAAGAGCAATTGTAAATGCCCCGTGGTGTGTGCCGAACCATATAATACAAAGTGACCCTTCATATAAAAACAGTGCATGAATAAAATGACTATACCCTAACTGAAAAATATTTAACAATTCGACTACACCTGATGTATTATATGTATAAACAACTTAAAAAATCCATGCTTAGTGGTATGGTTTCTCCGTAAAAAAAATATCCACATACAAATACCGAGGTTAATATTAAGACAGACAACTACAAACTTAATATCGCTATCATCAAAATAAATGGAAGGTTAAATTAACAAGCCTCTGCAAAGATGTCAAGACCAAAAAAGCAAGTACCGGCAATAGCGTGCATACTTTTATGGTCAGAAAATTGACTAAACCAAAATCTAACAGCAATTATAAAAATGTTCAGCATATTCAACAGGACAGTGAAATCAAAAAGAAGAAAAAAAGAAAAATAAATAAACATTTCAAAAATAGTAGAGCAAAACCGGGGAAAACCTCAAGCACGAGCTGGAAGAAAGCAAAATGGGAAACCAAGTTGATAATGACAGTATTCACACCCAACGTAATAAATAAATGCTCACCATGAAGTTATTGCCCAAGGAAGCACAAGCAAAATTAATTACGTAACGCCGCACGCAATCCTTCCTCACGCGCTACGTGTTTTTTAGGCGTCTGTTGGATCACTTTTTAATTTATTGCCTCATTAGCATTCTGCCATTTTGCAAACCGTACGTTCAGAAACGCGCAGGTAAACCACACGGCCAACGAAAATAGACACCGCATCACTTGCCGCTTCGCCTTCAATCACTCCTGCCTACTTAATAATGAAGGAATCCTCGGAACAGCAGGCCGCGAGCATTTGGCGGAAAGGCCGTTTATTATTCATGTTATTATCTGAATAAACACGAGGGCCTGGCTGCCGGCGGATGACTCCTGAATAAATATGATGCATCGCCGTATCTGCGTTTCTAATGAGCCGGGGGACGTTCCAGTTTCGTGCATATAAATTGTTCAAGATTTAGTTTTTTCGAAATTCTATCGGTAACATTAATTCTGTTTATTTTGGAATAATGTGTCGATGATGGACTCTTACCAAAAACGTCTGTAGGATTTGGACTGCACACCAAGAACAGATGCAGAAAAATGATACTGCATACACAGCAAAGAACTCAAACTAGAAACACAGGCAAAGAAAAAAGCAGAAATTGCCATTAACTAAATAAAATATTGGAAGGCAGATATTTCTCTGGATATATCAGTAAGACTATTTGAAGAATGTAGGCAGAAGCAAAAGCTTCAAATAACTGGAAAGGGGGTTTATATTTGATTTAATTAACTCCAACTAAAGAAGAATCATTTTGTCTCCGCTTTGAAAAAGCTTCAGCAGAATAATCGTGTGCAACAAACGAGGTAGCTGAAGGAAACCAAAGTCTGGAATAATAAAACAGTACCTCCCCCTTCCCAAATATCATTTCTCCAAAGATCATTAATGCAACAGAAAATTCAAACCGAAATGCACCATCTCACTTACGTTGTTTATCTTCATGTTCGACATGATAATAAGAATAGCGACAAGAAAAGCGAAAAAAAACTGAATAAAAATTTAAATATCAACCAGAAATTTTATGGCATGTTTAGCAAGAGAAGACAAAATCTTGGACCTGAGCATAAGTGCCTTAAAGAACAAAGAACAACGATTCCCTTTGGAAGAAATCAAAACCGACAAGCAGAGGTGCTTTTTAATTTTTTTATAGAATATTTAATCAACCACAGGTGATACAAATATGACACTAAGATTAAAATTAAGAAAATAAACAACGCCTTCGATTATATCTTCTGTGGGAAAACAACACTGTTTCTAGGAGTCAAATCGAAAATCTTCAACACAATCGTCAAGCTCGTTATGCTCTACTCAGACAATACATGGAAAATGTCTAAAGACGTTAAAGATCATATTCAAACCTACATAAACCGCTGCTTACAAAAATCTTTTTAGACAAAATTATAAATATAAAGCTCCCACACTGCAAATAAAGATGTATCGAGTATTACTCCACAAAAATGAAAGAATACCATTAAAGGACAAAACATCCGTGAGTTGTAATTTTAAAGACAAAACTGTAAGAGCAAACTATAAATAACGAAATGAAGAGGAGAAAGACTTTGGAATAAAATGAAAAAGTTCAACAAAGAACGAAGTTCTGGAGATCCTCCTTTAATATTTATATTTACAATGGTAAGCATTTTTTTACCTTATATTTTCCACCCTTTTCAATTCTTCTATTCCTGCCTTAATTTAGAAATTGCAATTTCTATAGTTACCTGCAGCATGTTTCACATTACCTTTCTGACATGTTACAAAAGTCACTTTACCACTTCACAATTGCAATTGTTCCCACAAAGTAGATGAATATATCTCCTGTTTTTCTATCTATATGGAGTTTTCTTGCTACTTATTTTTTGGTATTTGAAGTCCCTTTTGGTTTTATTGTACTCTTCCATGCATTCCAATGACATTCCATCTTTAGCTACATTTCCCTACGGTATTATTAATTCAAAACAAATAAACAAAATAAAAAGTTGGGATTTGGAGAGGATGCGGCTTGTTTCGTCCGTAATATCTGTAATTCCTTGAGCTGTAATAACCCTAGAATACCGCTGCCGCGCTGCAGTAGCCAATAACGATAATTACACAGTCGTTTTTTGGTGCACGATAAGCTGCTATTAAAGCAGGTAACAGATGGGAATGTTAAGTCACAACTTTCGAAAGCGCCTGAAATAACATCCAAATCCTCTCAGTGGTCCCCAAATACCTCGCCGTTATTGGCCGAAAAAAAGCACCAACACGCTCAGAGCCGTCGACAGGGAGCCAGCGCAAAAACGGCCGGCACAATCTTCGCGCCGTAATTGCATTCCTAAAGCAGCAGCTAATTTGCTGCTACTTTTTACGACCAATTAATGGCCATAGGCGCGCGGAAAATAGACGAACGCCGCGTCCGGCCGGCGAACGCCCATTTCTTCGGCTAATTTGCATTCTTACAGTCTTATCAAAGGCTTGGTATCTCGGCATCCACCGAAATGTTTGCATTACAAATTCAAATTCATTATGCAGATACCCGCATAAATTACCGCGTTTCCCGGCTGGAGCTGCCAATTATGCAAATGTAATCTAATGGCTGTGTTAAGTTACGGGGAATTAAATCGGAATGATTCGCGGCCCCGGCACACGGTTCATTCAGAGCTTCCAGGAGCTGTGCGAGCGGAAAATCTAGACGTTTTTTCCCAATGACGCCCAAATTGATTATATTACCAAGACTAAAAGGTACTCTCTGCAGGTGATTGGGCAGATTCAGCCTAAACACCAAAATTACATCTTATTTGCTATATCTGAATATCAGTCGATTTTGGGTAAAAATAAAAAACTGCTGGAATATTCTGAACTTAGTCACACTTTACATATACATATAAATGATCACTAATAGCTTTCGTCAAAATGCCGCATTAGCATATTTAGAAGAGGCATTTCCGTTTTAAATCGACCTTTGGCCAAAGATAATATTTCTATGAATTTTTCCCGTTTGGTTAGCTTGTCAGTAAATGATAAACAAAAAAATTCTGGTGTGAACATCACACGACTTTCCCTATCCTATTATTTGGGTAATTCTGGCAAAAATCCTTGGCTTCAATTTTTTTTTCGAGTTTCTATTTTACCAACTTTTACTTTAAATTTATGTTTATCTCGTGATAACAAATCATTTTTATTATCATGAATTTTTCTTCAACCGTTTAGATTCGCGACCGCTTTGCGACCGATTTTGCGACTTTGTGACCAAACGGCTAGGCCGATTTTTACCAAAAGTTTCACACTGCGTCTCCTACCTACAAGTAACTAGCATACCAAATTTCAAGTATCTAGCTCTTAGGTTCTTTGGTGTCCTGAGGCTATAATTTGTCCAGAAATGTGAAAAACTGGGTAGGTCAAATTTCCGCCGATTACATTACTTTCCTTATAAGGAAAGTAAAAAAAAAAGATAAATAACTTTTTATAATGGTAACTATGGAAATATTATCGAACTTCTACAATATCGTTCAACAGTACTGTTTCCTTCGGAGTAATTCTCTAACGAAAAAAGTCCTTTTATGATTTTACCAGGAAATCTCGATATATAAAAAAAACCATTGCGTAGAAACGAATGTACGGTTTTCCATTTTATATTCAAAAATATATGCTGCGTTTACCAGAAAGTTTATTAGTTGGATGTCAAAAATGCTATTCAATTGTCAACCAAATTCTGCATTATCATTGATATCTAATTTGAGTATGTAAACAGAAAAACGTTACGAGCTTAAGAGACAAAACTTTTTTGCTACAACAGGAAATATCAAAAAAACTCTTCAAACTCGCATTTTTTATATCGTGCCCAGCGTCGTCGAAGTAAATCCGGATTTATTAGATAGCAAGTTAGTTTCACATAATAAAACAAGCCAAGAATACGACCGCAGGGTGATATTTAAATCCCTTCACACCAGAAAATGTTTGACAGAAAGTATTGCGTGATTTGGCTACAAAAAAGCCCAAGTTTAGGACGTATCCGAAAAATACAGAGGATTCGACCACCAGGAGTGCTACGAAAGTAGCAATAAATTCGTCCGCGAACTGAAAGAAAAGATCGATCAGGATCCTGGACGGATCATGACCGACATGCCAAAGAAAATGGACGTGGCGAGGCCGATGGACACTCTTTCAGTCTTTCATCCTGAGAAACCGCCGACTGTTGACTGAAGAAAATAAGATTAAGTTAAAGGCCCAAGTATAAGAGGGGGCATCTGCTAAGATGTCTCTGAAGTGCTTACCGTCATGTATACAAAGTTTACCGCCTCTGTGGTGGTATTGGGTTTGTAATCACGGAAGAGAATGCCATGGCGCTTTACTTTTTTTGAGGCAAACCTGAAGGTGCCGGAGACAATTGTTAAACTTTATATAGAGGTAGATGATGGGTGGGAGTATGTATTCTAGCAAAACATCGCTCCAGTCCACAAAGCAAGAAAGCCCCCAGACATAGTTATACGAAAATTTGCATTGCCATTGGTCGCCCCAACTCGTCCTACCATTTAGCCCCAACTGTAATTCCATTGACTACTACGCGTGAGGCGTGATCAAGATGAAAGTCAATGTTAGGCATCATAATATCAAGGACACCTTAAGGGCACATAAGGATAAGGAAGAAACTGTTTAGGTCCTGGCCCAAGGATAATATAATTCTCAATACTGTTTATTTTAATTTTGTCATAAAAGTAAAATTTAATTTTTTTTTGCATGTTAACGTTATTTTCATTGTTTATTCATTTTCCGGTGATAAGTGCGATCTTGTAGCAAGACTGAATTTGCTCAAACATAAGTTAATCAGGTCGGAGTTTAGCTTTAGGCTTCTATACCTGAAAGGGAAGCCGAATGAAATCGGTGCGGACGTCTGTCTGTCCGTCTGTACGTCACGACTTTCAACTCGAGAACTACTGAACTACTGAACCTAAAGATATAAGGGGGTTATCATTCGAAGCTGCGAGCTGCGTCCTACAACAATGCAATAAGGGTTTTTAGCGGACCGAACTTCCAATATGTACTTTCTTGTAACTTGTGATATCTGTGATAGAGACATCACGTATTCAACTAAGGACTATAAGTCAAGTTCAGGCGCCAAAAATCAGTCTGATCGGAAAATCTTGAGACCGGTTTGACCAGAAGTGGCCGAAAATTTTTGTTTATAGAAGCCCCAGACATTGGTGGAACAGGAGTTCCACTCCGTACTTGTTGTAAATTTAAACAAATAACTGTCCTACCCTACTGTAAGAAATAAAATGGAAATAAAGAATGGGTAAACAGTAACGAGATACGCAATAATTAAGGTAAGAAAGAGAAAAATAGGTGAACAACAAAGGTTAGGGATATAAGCAGCAAGCAGGGCGGCTTTGCAAAGTACGAAAAACGGCGTCGCCGTTCTTCATTCTTCGGCAGATTTGAGGAAATTAAGAAACCAAGGCAATACCTCATAAATACTACGTAAAAATGAGTGGAGGTACAACCATTATGACCCGTTTGAGATTACAGAGGACAATTAAGAAGAAAACGGCCCGAATATATTCGCGAAGTCGATAAAAATGAAAAAACGAAAAAACTAAAATTCAGCACTAAGTAGCATAACCAGCGAAATAAAAATGATCAGGCAAGACTAGAAGGAGTACATTAAATAAACAACAATAAAGAAAAAAAATTAAGCAAAGGATAATAGCGGTAAGACTAAAACTAGAAAAAAGATAGATTTTTAGAGAAACGTAATAATATAATAACTGAAGAAGTCACCACAACACAAGTAAAAAAAAATGCGTAAAGCAGGGTAAAGCAGAAAGTATTGTGGTGACAAAAGCTGAAGGTAATGCAAAAGAAAAGTTGAAAGGCCAAAAAAATTTACAATAATAATGATCTAATGGCGGAAATGCGCGAAATACAAAAGAAAATCGGAGGAATAGCACATGAGAAGATAAAAGAAAAAAGAAATTAATCGTGGATCACATTACATGGATCTGGAATGAGTAGATAAAAAATTTAATGAAAGCAGACTGTATTAAAAAACTAGGAGAAAAAAATCCTCCAGCAAAGTAGTAGGAAAAAGAAACAGAAATATACAATGGTACAGCCATGCCATGAAATCGACAAGAGTGATGGAAAAGAAAAAGCACCAAAGAAAACGGGAAATGATAAGAATGGTAATTGGAAGGAACTAATGTCAGCAAGATGAAACTTATCATGAAAGAACATTTAGAAACGTAGTATCAGAAAACAAATTTTAGCGACAAAACAAAAGAAAAACAGAAGATCATTAATGTTCAATACTGGTGGGACATAAAAATGCTAGGAACAACCTTTTTAATAAATGAAGAAATAAAATTTGAAGCAATATCTGAGGGAATATGTTACCTCAGAATTAATAGTAAGGACCAATATATTACCACAATAAATATACATGCGTACAAGGAACAAGAACATGAGGAGTAGAAAGATATATTTTATGAAGAATTAGAGGAACTATACGACAGTTTACTAAATGAGGATATTAAAATAATGCTAGGTTTGCTATGCAAAAGAAATAAGTATATACTTCCCAATTATAGGCAGGCATAGTAAACATCATATGACTCCCGATAATGGTTCGAGAGTTTTTCAGCAATAAAAACAAGAATTATAAGTGCATATTATCAAAGAAAACTAAGAAAAGCTAAGCTGAATATAAATATAAGAACTCAAAGGCAAAGATCTAGACGCAAATTCAGGCCATTTTTTAGTACGAATTAAAATGAAAATAAGAATAATTACCCAGAAAGGGAGGAATGAGTATAAAAGAAATAAATACCAGGTATACGCATTAATGAACGTAGAAGCACAATGTAATTTCCAAAGAAGTTTCAACAAAAATTACTGCAGCCCTAATGAAGAGACAAAGGTTGGAGAAATATAGTAGCAACTAAAAAAATACTATAACAGAAACAGCAAAAAGTTCTAGGATGAAATGGATAGTAGGCGCAGTAGATGACTTTTACCTCGACGACCGTATATGTATATCAGTGTTTTCCATATTTCGTATACAACAAAGTGTGAACGTAATTTTGCTGTTACGTAGTGAGTTGTATTTATTCATTATTTTGTATTTTTTCGTATTTAAAATAAATGTTGGCATTTTTATGTTTTTACTTCCGTTCCGCAGATAAACCAAATTTAATCATCGCACGTTCTCTCAGTTCCTAAACTCCCTAATCCGAGCCAACGGATCTCATCTTCACATATTTTTTGCTGCATTCACCCCTTTCTTATTGCGCACTGTGCCGGGCTATTGATTTCTTTCTCTGCGCCATTCTAGTCCCTACAGTCCAATCGCCCCGACTCGCAACCTTACAATTCACCGTCCGCCCACATTCTCCCGCTGAATGGGATCAGCTTCGAGCATCTATTACAGGGGAACACTTCAATATCCGATAAAATATGAGCCCGTGAACTGTGTCAACCCCGTATTGTACCCCCGAAGAAGCAATTTTTAAAAAATATTTTGGGTCACTTAAGACTGTTTTATATGCCAAAAAATAAGCCATTAGGCCGCTGTTGGACGCCGTTCTCAATATTTCTGATTTACGGCCGAGATGGGCTCAAAACTGCCAGATTATAGGCAATATCGCCCGAGACTACACATGCTAGCGATTCCGAGTCCAAGTGAGCACCCGCCAGCAAACATCCCGGCAATAAATAACTAAATGCTGGCCCGAATCGTCGAGGAAGCTGCGGCGCATCTATTCGAGGAGTAGAATAACTTAATTTTTATTCGGCCGCTAACAGGCTGCTAATTAATTTATATCCGGGCGCGTCACGCTGGCAAGTCCTTACAACTTTAATTAACTAACCTTTTCAGCGGGGCAGTTGGAATAAATTATTTCGGCGAGTGACAAGCTGGATGTTAAAGACACCTGCGAATCGTAATTTTCGGCGCGTTTGACGGTTTCGCTACCTTTCGCATTATAAATAGGCCTTTGGGGCCGCGGCTGCGGCTTGATGCGGATGGGCGCAGCTATCAATCAGGCCGACGCTAATATTACAAATGAGCTTGCTGAGCAAGCAAGCGCGCGCATAAATTATCAGTAATGACACCGTAACTTCGAGTGCCAGGACGGATAATTATATTTAGTGCCCAAATGCCATTACTGTCGATGCAATAAATTCTCGCAGCCAAAATCGAAATTTACTGGCGCTTTCCGGGCTGCTCAATTATTGCGATTTTGTTGTAAATTGTTGCAGCAATGGGCGCAGCTGTTGAAATTGGCCGGCAATTCGATTCGGCGCGTTAAATTTGTTTGGCCAAAAAGTGTTAATCTGGATATCGATGAAGCGGAAAACGCGGCCATTTCGTCGTGCCGCTCGGTGTTTACAGATTTCTCACAGCGCGTTTGGCTTGTGAAATATTGCTCCCGCCGCGCTAGATGCAGGAGATATCCCCTTAACCATCAATTCAATAACCGTAGAATGGAATTGAAACGAGAGATATTTCTCTTCTATGGGCCGATTTACAGCTATTATATTTGTGAGCTCGAAGTGCTGCAGCCAGCGACTTTCGCCGTATTCATACGAGGATCCTTCACTGTCGTTGAAAATTACATTGAAATTCCGAGATTCCGATTTATGCTGCACAGCATGCATTGAATGCATCAATTGGCTAATGAATTAAAAATAAATAAAGCGCCAGCTCAATATGTAGAAGATTAATGACTGCGCTTGTTAATTAGCAGGACATTTCTAAATGAACTCGTCAGCCAGAACGATGAGTATTGCGGACGCTCTCTAATTCGCGGCAACACATCAATTCTTCGCTGAATCCAATGCCGCTAAATACCATAAAAACGTTTGCCTGACCAACGATTTGAAAAATGTGAACACGATAAATGCTTTAATCAATCAGAGCCTAGCATAAACAAAGAAATTCGTCAACAAAGGCCATTTACTGCAGCAATGTACCACTGAAAATAACTTGCGTCAAAGCATTTTGTTTCCTAGCTGTCGTAGAATAATTTAGTGCAAGTAAAATAATTGCAGCGCTACTTATCAGCGACTTGGGCAACTCGATTAAAAAGTCTGCACAAAAATTACTTTGGCTGATGCAAGCAAACGAAGCCGTTACTTCAGACGCATTACTAAGTTATTTCGCAATAACTACTTTTTATCAGTTTGGGTGAAAGCAAACATAATGCTTCTTTACTCTTACAAGAAAATAATTTACAATAATGTATAAAACATAGTCTTTTAATGCACAACTTATCAAATAGTAAAATGCTGTTGATTAAAAATAACGTCACGCATATTTGAAAATTAAATCTCTAAACTCGGCATTGATATCGTAAAAGATATTGAATTCGAACTTCGTTTTCTTTTACTTTCTATAACAAACAAATAAAAATTGAATGTAAGAGTCAACACTATTAGAAATAGATGCCTAGATTGGGGGGGCGGGGGGGGGTTGTAACTCCAAAATCGGCAGTGGGGCTCTTAGAGTCCCTAGAGATAGACAATTACTATAAAAAACGAAACAAAATAACTTGAGAAAAAATCCGATCTTCTAGACTTCTGTACAATCAAAGGTATTGATCCTAAACGTCGGAATATGAAAATCATGTTTTGGTTTTTCATCTAATTATTCGCCCGTAATAGGACAAATACAATCTGAGGTGATAATAATTAAAAATCTACCTTAGCAGCAAAAAACAAATTGGAAACTACTCAGAGACTACCCAGATCAAGAAATCGAATTAGAGGTACCACTCAAGACACCATTGTAAATTGATCACTTACAAAAAACATTCGAATTGCCGCTTGGGCCGCAACTTCCGACAGTGAGTGACATAAAAGGAATAAAAAAAATAATAGCATTTAATTCTAAGAGAGAAAATCAAAGAGAAAGGACAGGAAAGGAAAATATAGGAAACTAACAGGACAGTGGAAAATAAGACTGCATTTAATAAAGCAACGACAGAGTTAAAGACATTGATAAGAGAAAAGAAGAATATCTTAGCAAACTATCGACTACTGGAAGGCAACTAAGAAGATAAAAAGACAGCACTAAACAGCGAAAACAGATAAATAGAAACCAAAAACTTTTGTGGAACGCTTAGAAAATGTCTTCCAGCCATTAGCAACAGAATCAGCTACAGCAGATGAAATTGGGGAATTACTTGAAACACCTAACTAGATGTGCCGCCCAATAGCAAGAATTAAAATTCAAGAACTTAAGAACATCATCCAATCAATAAATGCATCAGAAGCGCCATGATTTGGCTTAATTACTAGTAAGATCCTACAGAAATTATCTAAAAAATCGCTATAAAACTATTAAACATACCGTTAATGCAGCTACTACGAGAAGTTACTTTCCGAGTGAATGGTAGTAGTGCAAGTTCTTATGCTTGCAAAACCTGGTAAAAAACATATAGATATAACACCATAGACCTATTAGCCTTCTTCCAGTGTTGTCTAAGGTCTATGAAAATTTGATACTAAAACAACTGAAGCAATACTTGATCAATAGAAACTCATCCTAAATCATTAGTTTAACTTCAAAAGTCAATATGGAACAATCGCACAGACCCACCGTGTGTTAAAAAAGATCAATGGTAGCTTGGAGACTCAACGATATTATTCGACGCTCTTTATAGATATTAGCCAGGCCTTTGATAAGGGTTTGTGGTGTAAACTCAAAAAATGCCTTCCACATCCATTGTACGGGTTAATAAAGTGGTACCTCACTAAACGCTACTTCATGGTAAAACATGGAAACGAATACATCGCAGATTTGCACCAAATACGGGCAGGAGTCCCTCGGGAAAGTGTGCTGGGACCAGTATGACATGTATCATGTACCGCTGACCTCCCAACGATCGGTACAACCATAGCAGCAACATTCGTCAACCACACGACAATACCAGTTACACACATAACTCTGTTACTGCTTCTAAGAATCTTCAGGCAAATTTGCATAAAATACAAATAAATCGAACATGTCATTTAATATATAAATCATTGTATAATCAAGTGGGGTCAAATAACAAAAAAATAATGCAGAAAGCCACAACATAGCGCAAAAATCAGGAAATTATAAAATAGCGTCCTGAAATTATCGAACAAAGATAACATAAATGGAGATTATGAATAGTCTGAAAAACATCCATAAATCCCAGAAATAAAACTAACCTCATCGAGCTATTCAAAAATTAAAAAATCTCATAAGAAGCTAATCTAACACTTTCTGATGACACGCTATGAAACGCTGCTGGAATATTAACCAAAATTTCCAATACCACAACTCAGAAAATTTAATATAAACAACTATAAACCAACAGGGAGCGATATGTTTAGGGACAATTCAACCTAACCATCAGAACATGCTTTGCAGGAAGATATATTTACCAGACAATCGGTGAATCTGGCGAAATCGCAAAATTTATAAGACCAGCAAAAGTTTATCAACTCAATGGTGTCGTCAAAAATCTTAATACAAAGAAAGTCGCATGTTACGATCTACCAACAGCTAAAATCCTCAAAATTGTAATAATAATAAATTAAGTCATCAATACAATATTTCAATTATAAATATTCTCATTAGAATGAAAACGGGAGAGTAGTAAACCTGAAAAACCCATAGAAGTCACTTCGTAGTAGCCCATTAGCTTGTCGTTATATTTGAAGTTTCCCAAAAGACAGTACTTCAAAAAATATAATTTCTTGAAGAACGAAACATATGAAATCGGGAAGTTTCTGACACAAATTCGAAGATTAAGAATACCTAGCAATATATACAAACACCAGCAATGCCCTAACTAAATCTTAAAAAAAGAGGAATGGCTTATACTATGGGGCTTACATGTGAAAGAAACTAAATTGGTAATAAATAATAATATACACTACGAAACGAAATCTGCTCTCATGTTATGTTAAATAAAACACAGTTAAAAAGGAGTATGCAATTATAATTTTTCGTCATTCGCGGATAATGAAGTTTGTGCATGAAAAAAACATGCTATAACCAGGACACCACGTAAATAATGATCTGGAACGAGAATATGGACGGATAGACACCCAGGACGTCTATTTACGCAAATTGGGGACTTTGAAAGAGACCTTATCGTCGAGCTAAAAAGAGCAAAGCAATCTATGGATTTTTCTAAATTACCAAGTGTGTGTAAACAGTGAACAAGTAATGGGACACATATCAGCTAAGCGGCTTCGGATGGACCAAAGAGGCCACTAGTAAAGAGATTTGGAGAAGCATGCGTCAGGCGCACTTACGGATTCCATGATGCCCCAGTCCACTACGCAAGCATATGAAGCAGGGCAGCTTTTATGAACTCACAAACCATCCTTGGTACAGCAAAAATGAATCCACGATGCCAAAGTTTTTTACACGTGGTGCCTTTAATACCAAAACATCAATATTTGTAGTGATGACAGGCTGAATCAACCCAAAACGTCTCAGACTAGCGATATATGGTGTTTGGCGATTAGTGGAGCTTCGTTGTGTCGACAAATATTTTGGTGTAGAGGTTTCCTAGTTAACAGTACAATCACAACTTTGTCGTCGAGCGACACACTTTCCCCAATGGAGGTATTATGTTCTGGAGACTCATTTCCTACGAAAGCCGATCCGCTTTAGTAATACTATTTGGGCACATCTATAAGATCTTATTACCAGATGTGCTTTCATTTTAGCAGATTAAGCTGCACATGGCCTGGGTTAATCAGATACTTCATGGCTAGGTACGCCTCTTATCGAGCACGCGTGTGACCAATAGAACCGTCAGCTATCGCCGTATCCAGAATTTAGGACACATCACCCAACACGTGTGGGACCATCTGCAACATTGTATTGTATTGCTGCCTATACTACGTACCACACATCTCTCTGTAATTGTTCTGCTGCTCTATTTTTACTACCACGTGTATCATTACGTTAATAAAATTTCAGTTCAATTCAATGCTTCCTTTTGATGCGCAGACTTTGTCGGTCGTGATATTGGACGATGGCAGAAAATCCCAGCTATTATGAAAATTATTAAGTCCTCCAAGGAAATTCCAAATCCAACAGGGAATCGAATTTAGTAGGTTCGACAGCAACTTTAACTCTAAAATACTCCAACCATTCCAAAATAAAGCAACGTTATTGGCTAGTCACAATACAATCCCAGGAGGGGTGACAAGAACATTATTTCTCCATGATTGGTACCACAATCAATTTACCGAATTTTAATGAAATTTCAAATAGGCAAAACAATAAATACAAGAAAGCAACAAACAACATGTAATGTGCTCTTTATGGATTGATTTCAGCTCGAGTTATGACGAGAAGATAAATAAAATGATAAATAACTGCTACAACTCTCAAACTTATTGGCCAACCAATTACACTTTGGAATAATCTACTTTAGTTATTTAGTGACTTTAAGAGGTATTTAAAAGGTACCAAAATTTTTACAGCAAGATTATTTAGTTAGTCCTAAACAAATACAGTTTTATTTGGTTTTACTTTGAACTTCCAAGAAAGCTTTGCTATTCATTTACTATTCAAATAACGAACAAACGACGATGAGATTACATTTTGGATTAATGCAGATTACATTATATATAAATTACAACGTTTTAGAGATCCAGCAAAACATTGTTTTTAAGTTAATTAAAAATTATAGTTGAAATTTAAAAGGAGAAAATAACGCTTAAAACAAATAAAGAAGGAAAATTCTGGGAACGCGCGGAAGAAATGTATACATAGCCCGATCAAAAATATCCGAACACATCTCTAACTCGTAAATTAATGTCTATAGATTGCTATGACCTGACCAACAGGTATGAAAGAAATACCAAGCTACGTATTGTCAAATGCTAAGCAGCAAAAACGGAATTGGCGAGTTAAAAAGCCAAATAAAGTCTGACTACATGAGTAAGAAATCGATAAGACATTTCACCAGCTCTCAATTTGCTTAAGTCAACTGTAACATGAAGATACAAGAATAAAACCACAGTTGAGTAACTTATGTGTAATAAAATCACCCAGATTTACATAGTGCTATTCCTGTTAGTGTCATGAATGAAAATATGTCGATAATTCAGACAAATGTTGAGCAGCCACCCACAAACCAAAAATTTCTATTGTAAACGATAAGGACAGCTTGGGACTATTCTAAGGAATGGCGCTACTTACTGGAGTGCGGATGATTACAAACGTATGTTTTGCGGTGACAAATCACGTTTGATAAGAAACTTCGGTTAAGGAAAAATGACAATCAAATTTGTAGAAGATGTCGTTATAACGCTGGAGTATTTTTCAAACAACAGAATAACCCCCCCCCCCAAATAAAACAAAAAATTGTACATGCTGAAGAGTACAGGGACTACAATAGAAGCATATTTCGGTGATGGTTACCAGCGTCAGAACACCCTCATCATAATGCAGGAATGGTTTGCAGAGTGTAACCTTACAGAAAAATGGCTTGGGCGACCCAGAGACCTAATTTAAGCTTTATTAAATATTTTTCAATAAATTCAACAATCACAACAAATACATTGTGATACTTGATTGAAAGTCGGCTCCACAGAATTATGGTTGTCATCAAAGTAAAATCAATTGCGGGGTATTGTGACATAAAGCCCGATGTTAGTTTCAAATAAATGTCCGAACACTTAGTCAGATGGTGTATATGCAGTCAAAGATGTACATATTTCAAGTTATGGAATCGACAAGTATACATATAGAAAAATTCCACAAAAAGAGTCATATAAGTACAATGCAACCTACATTTATTTGTACTGCTTGTAGTTTAACTAAAAAACTAAACATCAACAAATTATTCTCCAAGTTAATATCAAAAGTCTCTGAAGTATAACATACTTATATATGTAGAAGCTATTACATCAAAACATACAGACACAAAATGCAAACCAAAAGTATTTGGGCACAGAACAGAATGAAAAATGGTCTGATATTACCAACGTAAAAATATTGTTTAAGAGTAGCTGACTCCTAAACACTCCTCGACCAAAAGGATTAGAAAGGAGACAAATTTGAAAACTTGGAAATACTTAGAAAATAAATACGCAAAATTAAAACACGGAGCTAGGGTTTAGATCCAGTAAATAAAAAAATTAAAGCTCACCACTTCCTTCTCTACCTTACGTAATTTCGCATGACAAAATTAGAGACTAACAGAAACCTCCAAATTAACAACGAAACTTAAAAAAGAAAGTAAGAAAGATAAACTACGAATAAAATTAATTACTGGGAGAAGGGGGTTGAGTAAAATATTCAAATAGTAAAACTATTACAGGACATCTATTCATAAAAAATTAAAATTTTTAATCAACAAACACCAGTACCTCCTGAAGTATTAAGAAATGAAGATGTTAAAAGTGGGACCAGGTATAAATATGACAATATTTAAATTAAATAAGGGAAGCATATACCAAAATAATAAAATTAAAAGGACACGATGTAAACGGCTAAAAGATTTGGATGGTAAAAATAGAGATAAACATAGGACGAAGCAAAAAACGCACCATTTCACCAAACAGTTTTTATTCCTTCTATTAGCTTCCAAATTATAGTTCAAACGCTTGAACTCTATTTTATTTCTAGTTTAAAACTAAAACTAACAATTAATATATCAGTTAAGTAAACCATAAAATATAATCCTATCATTTATTACTGTATAACCTAATTGAAGCATAAATTAACGGTTTGTATGTTCATATCGCTAATGCACGAGTACTTAATTAAACAAACATGACGTATGGTACGTCATTGACTCGATAAAAAAATAAATAAAAATAATCACTTGAATCAAACGTATTTATTATAACGAAAAAATCAAGATAAAACCCTATTTCTTTTTGATATGCTAAAAACGTAGTACGTCAGCCACAAAATTGCAAATATTTACTGCATTAAACCTCAAAAAGCATAATTTGCATTAACAGCAAAACTTAACAACTCAAACAATACTCCAATTTTACAAGTGGCCCATGTAAAAAGAGAAAAAGCCATTGTACACCGACATTTCCGCAAATGAAAAATAGAAAAACACAATATAAATTATAAAAGTAGGCATGAAAGAAATGGGGAAAAACATTTAACTATGTTTTCCAAGAAGTACTCGTAAGTTCTTGCTGAATTTTGTTCGTGATTCATGAAATACTTCTGATGACTAATGATACAACAAATAACTCCAACAATTAAGATATACCTACTGAGTCACTTATTTGGGACATTTGAGCAATAAACATAAGCGCACCATTGTTTGCCAAACTGATATGGCTAATCGAAAACAAAATATCTCTGCATGTTTACTACACGAAGCTGAACTTGGTTCCGACTCCAGTAGAGATTACAGAAAAACTTGTACAGCATTCAGGAAAGGCGCCAAAAAAATAAATGATGGCAATTCTAAAAATGACCTCTTGAGAACTTAGTGATGCATTTAATACAAAAGAAGAAATAACATCACATCTGGAACAGTACAAAAAAAGATAAAAATTAAGCCAATGCGCCACCAAAGACTAATTTTACTGCGCTCATTACTCTTCTGCAGAAGGCACTCGTCAAAACTTTCTAAAAATAGAAGAAATTTAATTTTAACGCTGTGATCAATTAGAACAAGTTGAACAAGAATTTAAAAAAAAGTATTAACGTATGGATGAGAGGTTATGTTCCTCTTTACCATATTTGTCTGACGTCTAAGCCACAGATTTTTGAATGACCAAAATGCTCTTATGCCAAATAAGGAAACTTCAAAAAACATTAACCTTAGGACTCGACCTCGTGCAATTTAATTACTGCAGTAAAATAATAATTGTCTCTTATCTTACATCTTTCCTCTCCAGCATCTCTTCTAGCACCTTATGGATGTTGGCGCAGTTCCTCTTCCAATAAGCGTAGAGCTGCTTGCGCTTTTCCGGCCGGTCGGTGCCGTAGATGTGCAGCGACGCTTTGCAAAAAATCGAATCGTAGCCGTAACCGCTCTTGTGAACCTCCTCGACGCTGTCCACGTGCGCGACCAAGAACTGCACCAGTCTCTCACTCAGCGACATGTTCACAATAATATACTCACGAACACTAATGATACTTCAATCAAAACACCATCACTATTTACGGCCGGGAAACAAATGCTCGGCCGATTTGGCGGGGGAGGGGGCAATGAGCCATGCATTCAATGCGCGCGGAAATCCGAAAATTAAGTAAACACCATTAGAGGCATTCTTGGACGTAATTATCTGCTTGCGACCTTTATATTGCGAGCGAGATATCGGAAAGTGGACGTCAGTGGTTGCGTCATAGGGCGATTACCGGGAACAAATACGGAGTTGCTTCATTACGGAAAAATTGAATTTAGAACAAGACAAGTTCTAAGTTTTTCGTTTTGCAACTTATCGGTGTTCCCTTTTAGACAAATTTCGTGCGTTTACAAACATCCTTTCTTATTTTTTCTATTATGTTAGCAAAATCTTGAAATCTTGAAAACAGAAGCTCTTCATAGTTTTTCCCTTTCATAAATTTATACTAGTCCAATTTTGATTTTATATTATAATTACCAAAACTACCTATACAATTGACTAGGTTTCAAGTACACCATCTCAATAGTTGAATTAACCACAATAAGGCTTTAAGGCCCCACGAAACGAAACTTCACAATTGGGCTTACTTTACCACATAAAAATATTTATTTCGAGCAATTTAAAAGAGAACGACACGGTTGTGTTTGCAGCAAGCAGACGTATGCCTGCGCTTCGCGATATCCATGCCCCACGCTCATAGGAATTTACCTGGGAGACTAAAGGTCAGTACGTCCTATTATTACTCACCTACCACACAAATAAATCCAAGTCGGCAGTTCTGTTCTATACAAGTTGATTAAAATTATTACTTGTAATATGTGCCACCACATTATCAATATCCACAATAAAAGCCAGTTAACGGTAATTTATGTACACGATTATCCATAAATGATACAAGATTGTTGAATAACACAGCAAATCGAATTTATCCTTTTAAAATAGTGTCTATCAGCCATCGCATCAGGAGCCTCAATAAAAAGAACTAGAAATATATATTTCTGCGAAGGCTGATCCTAAACTTCCGCCTAAAAAACTGAAGTGATGCGCATGAACAGGCATTACCCGGCTAACTACAGGGGTTATTCTGTATACCAAAGTATCCAAATGCAGTTGCAATTGTAATCCCTTAATAATACCACAACAAAATCTAATAAACAACTTTTCAGGTATCATAAATGAGCTCAAACAAATAATGAAAAGTCTCGTGGGGCAAATTAGGGCAATATTAAATCTATTAACGACCCTTATCGCCTCAATACTTTAAAATAGCTGAATGGAATACCAAAAGCTTGCTATGCCATGATGAAGTAATATCCTTTATAACAAACCAATACATCGATATTATGTTTGTGTCCGAATCTTTACAGATATAAGTTCCTTAACAATTCCAGGGTAGGTATGCAGCATACACAACACAACATCTTGATGCAAGATCAAGCATTATGTACTTTTAGTATATGAGCAAGTGCATCTTCAAGAAACTTACACCATTGTTAAAGACTGGGGAGAGGCACCAATGTATTAACCCTTTCGATATAATAATAAGCTGGATCATTTCAATGTATTACAAATCACATTTCTAGCAGCTAGCGATTATAATGGTAAAAAAGTTGTATGAAGATTCAGGTTAATCACGACCAAAGAGAAATTAATGAAGAAATTACTTGACTTTTGTGTGGTTAAACAACTCGAAGATTGATTTATGCTTAGATCTGTCCGCTGACCATTATCTGATTATATTGATACTAGGAACCAGTGTAATAACTTGTCTCAAGAGACAAGTAGACTTGTCTTCAGAAAATTGGTGGACGCTATAATCTGGCTGAATATTGCCTTTAAAACTGAATATACACCGAATGAACTGAAGCAGCAATAGAATATTTCACTAAAATTGTATAACAAAGTTGCTAGCATGCCACAAATTTTGCTCTCTATACTAGAAAAACAAATTCATGAAAAGAGAATACTTATAATATGGAAAGTTAAAAGACGTCTACCTGAAAGCGAAACTTAAATCAAGCTGAACTCCAAACTCCCCTTTCTAATGTTAAAACCAATCTGTAGAACTACCTCAAATCCTTGTCGCCAACAGAACAGAACTTACAACTACATTATAAAACACCTCTTCGCACTGATAACGGCAACTGGGGCCGCTAAAGTAAGAGAAGACTATGGCTTTTGCAAATCATTTAACTAAAATGCCACAACATCCCACCAACGATTGAACAAATTTACAGTCGGTGAGAGGATTATCCAAGAGACTGATCAACAGTGTTTTTAGATGTAACACAAGCTTTTGATAAATCTGGCACCAAAGCCTGTTACTTATCAAATCACATCCTGCTGACAGACATAATCTAGTCAAATTTGGTAAATACCAAACTACTCGATTCGCTGTCAGCTCTGATAACCCTCACGACAATGTTCATGTACCCAGTAGATCTTCCCACCATCATAAGTACAGTGATTGCAATTTTATCATCCCATCCTGATCCGCAAACAGCATCACAGAATCTTCAATTCTATTTGCATATTCTCAATGCTTCAAGAACTTTCGCATTGAAGTTAATGGTACTAAATCAGTTCACGTAACTTCTACTATCTGCCGAGATACTTGTTCGCCCACTGGAATAAACAATCAATAAGTTTCACAAGCTGTTAGTGTCCGATACCTTGAACTTCATTTTAATAGAAGATTCTGGTCCAAAATAGGCAATCTAAGCAAGTGCATCGTAAAATGTATTGGCTGTTTGGGCACAAGTCCCAGACGTCTTTGAAAACAAGGTTTTATTACTCTACAAAACCATCAAACCAGCGAGGACCTGAGGTGTGCAACCGTGGGGAATGAACAGTAACTCTAACATCAACTTTTTAGAATGAGATGATATGGTTCGATACAAAAGCACAGTCCCGATCGGTTTGCAGCATAGGATAATTAGCTTGGCAAGTGTCTTCTGGAAATTGATAAAGATGAGCTTAGATTCAAGAGATAGAAGCCTTCGGATCTCCCAAACCTTTTTGTTGCGATTATATGAGTATTGGCTCAAGTTCTCCTCAGACCAAACTAATTAATTATTGCAATATATAAGAAATTTGTTGTTGTACCTCTTTCTTCGAGGTGAACTTGTTCAATGTCAGATAATTTATTAAATGTCACTGTACGAAAGATTGTAAGGTAAATAAAAAAACAAAAGCAAAATTTTATTTATTTATTGTTTCTTCACTACATGTCCAAAAATCATTTTTTATAACTTCTTGAAATGAGATATACCAAACCCTTCTAGAAGCAACTTTTTGGGCTTGAATGTAATGCAACCAGCAAACTTCCTTTTTCCATCTACAAAGAGTCAGTTCAGTTAACTTTACAAAATGTATATTCTAACTGAAACATACAAGGATTCTATTTTTCCAAAAAGAAAGCTCATTAAAAAAGAGCTCCGCAATAATCAAAATCAATTTTTAGTTTCTTACATTTTCTATTTAGAAAACTTTTACTAGCAAATTCGGTTTTACTGATTATTGCTGAAAATAAAAGTTTCTCTTATTATTCATCACCCATGTTGGTCATAACTTTTGTAATTATCTGTTATTATTTGTTACTTTATTTCACTTACCATTTATGACTTTTTGGTATTGTTGCTACATATAAAGGCTTTGTTCCAATATAAAGAATGATTTATTCGAGGTTGCATGGCTTTTTTTTGGGTGAAAAATCAAAAAGAAATCATAATTTGGTAGCCATAGCCCCTGGTTTAGTTTTTCTACTTTTACAATCTGAAAACGAACTTCTAGAAATCAAAAATTGTTTTAGCACAAAAAGATTACTTTGCAATCATTTTTAAATTCAAATTAAATTTTCAAAAAGCCCCAGGCATAATTTGCCACTTCTATCCCGTTCAATATTCGCTCATGATATTGAAATTATTAAATGTAGAGAAACTACAAAAATATTTTTTTAGCAAAAAGTACGATTCTTCATCCGCAAATTTGCAGTGTGCAACTTTCTGCGCTTAGGGCATCCCACTTCCTAGCCCTAGATAAAATTCTAAAAGCCAAAAGTACATGATTTACAAATTATAACACCGTACATCCGCTAATTTGGGCGCGACTGTTATTTCAAACCGTAAAATCATAGTCGATAACTTGAAAATCGCATAGAGCTATGAATTTTTAGTTTAAGTGTTTCGTTTCCATTTGCTTCTCTGCCCAATTTCAAATTAAATTTTCCCGCATGAAACGTGTGCCATTCAAAATTTCTCATCCGACCTGCAGAACCATTCTTTTTACAAAGTGCAAAATTTCATCGCCCTTTCTTATAAATTTTTTCCGCTTAATTAAAAAATCCCCAAACCAAGTTCATCTTCACTTTAGGATTGTAGATGTTCTCAGTTCATAATTCAAGATTTTATTTACCGCGCTCGAAAACCATCTTGGTACCCAAAAGAAAGATAAAAATGGGTGGTTAGCCCAATCACTTCTTAGAAGCCAGAAAAGCGGAGCGCTTATATTATTGCCAGATAAAAAAAAACTTCTCAAAGACAATCTGAAATCTATTATATCAAATATTAAGGACTCAATCTACAGAAGAACTTAAAAAGAAAATAAAAAGTTCCTTTTTGTATACTTTTTTGATATACAATCCAATGAAAACTCCCTTAAATAGAAGGCGAAAAAAGTTTTTATTTACTGTTGTACTATTTTTATTAAACGCTATGGATTTATTTTTCCCACTACTCCTTCCATATACAAGTGGTAATTATAACTAATATAAAAAGAATTAAAATAACTGATTATTCAATTCTGCGCACTGGTATGAATAGTAAAATAGTATCAGGAAAAACATTTAAAAAATAAAAGTTAACGACAGTAGTGACACAAAATGTTTATGATTGAATGTCAACGATGCCAAAACCTACAATTTGCTGGTTGCTTCGAGACAAATTGGTAGCCTTGGATGACCCGAGTTATTGTGAAAATTCCTGGGATACACAACCTAAAAAATTAAACCCACATTTTTAGACTACATTTAAGTGATGAACTGTCCAATTCTCGACTAAACTTTTAATTATGGAGTCCACATTACCCATCGTTATCATTTTAGCTTGTAATGCAACACTAGTCGCTTTCAACTGATTCATATTTTTTCAAGGATGAATAATGAGCATGTTTTCGACATTAGTGTACATGATGCAGCTCTAAAATT